>JAOXJK010000012.1:76688133-76739246 GCA_025774025.1 Xenus cinereus | reverse complement strand
GGATAACATCAGTGTTTTGCTTGTTTGTGAAGCTTTCATGTTATGTATGCAAAGTTTAAACCTTGATTAGAGATTGGGGTTTATAGAAAACCTCACTATCAAGAAGCCTGTTACATACAGTATAGCTAGTGGGACTGTACATTTTACAAGGTTGTCTTAAGATGCTATAGGTCAGTTCTATGACAGAAAAATATTAAAAAAAAAAAATTACTTTTTTCAAGTAATCATTATGGTGAAAGTGGGAAGGAAGTAGGCTTCTGTGTTATGTGTATGGTTGGAAGTAATTGTCAGGTATCCAGGAAGTGGGGAAAAAATGTGCCTTTAGTACTGAAAAATGCCTTTATATGCTAGTTTTATTGGGTTGGAGTGTTTCCAGAAGCTCATGATGGTATCTTACTTCTCTACAATAGTAAAGTTTTCATACCTCATTTGTGAGGTTTGGTTATTTTGATATGAGGTTATTGTCAACCTATGGAATTTTAATGTGGCTAAGATTATGTGATCATAATGCTACTAGTAGAAATTATTTGTTTATGAGTGAATTGATAATTCAATGTTGAAAAGCACGTAATGTGTTGTAAAGTTTATGAATATGTAAGTTAGATAATATTGCTTATAAGAGGTAGATTTAAGAAATGGGTTTTTGGACTTTTTTCCCCAGAATGGTAATCTTCCACATTTTTTCTGCTATTGTAAGGAGCTGTGTGCAAGGTTTGTTACAGAGAATACTGTCTTAATTTTGAACATTTTTATTATAATATCTCTTAGTCTGTGATTTGACATTCATTGTTAATGATTCCATTGATCAGTATCACACTCACTGAAATTAAGAGTAATTAAATATGTCATCCTTATCTAATATGGATCCCCCATTGTAGGGGTCGAATGGCAGTCAAAACATTGGAATTCTGAACACATCAGTTCTCTTAGAATGTCATACTTTATGCCCACACTCTTGTATATAGGATTTATTTATTGTGGTATTTGCTGATCTATATTTTGTGAATGTTGAAGTATTCTGGGAAGAATCCTGGGTACACTGAAGTCATTAGGTGATCTAATACATGTACCAGTTGGGTGATAAGGTTTTACTATTTGGGTTAAATGTACTACCAGATTTGAGAATTCAGTCCTTCTATATACTACAAGATATAATATTTCATCTTTAGCTCTGAGTGGTGAGTTTAAGATGTCTTGAGATCCAAACATGATTTTTCGTGTTATAAACTTTGTGAAAATCAGAAATTAAAGTGGACAGAATAGCTACTTAATTTTTAAAAAATTGGCTTCATTTTTTTGAAATACAGGCTTCAGCTAGCTTATCCCGGTTTTGGTTTGTTGGGGGTTTTTTTGGTTTGGGTTTGTTGGTTTTGTTTTTTTTTTTTTTTGAGTAGAACACCAGTCTTAATATAGAGAGTGGAGATCCAGGAACCAAGAACAGCAGCAGGGGAGTGAACTAGGAAGGAGAGAACTGTCTTGTTTTCTGGCAAGTGTTTTCTAGCTTGCACACTGTCTGGAAAGCTGGAAAGCATTACAGTCATCACATTACAGAGTAAAAGCTTATAATGAAACTTGTATTTTTCTGTTGAAAACTGTGGTTATGCCAGGTAGGTGATGTGACTTAATGAAGGGCTAAATTGTCTAGACATGTTATAGCTGGAGACAGGATGGCTGATTGGAACAACCAGCAGGGAAGCAGACAAAGAGGAGAAGCCATTAGATCCCATTATGCCAATCACAACTGATAGGGGGAAAAGCTCAGTTAGGTCTACTGCAAAATCTTTGCATTTCTTAGGAGTCAAAATAAAAATTTTCAGCTTGAATGTTAGAAAAAAAAATATGTTTCTTCAGGAATTATGTTGGGAAATTAAGGTAAATTATCTGATGCAAATACTAATTTCTTCTAATGCTCTAAACAGATGAAAAACCCTAGGAATTTTCAATTTATATTGAATACAGACACATCCTGTGGTACTCTAAATCATGCTGATATCTGGGTGATAATTGTCATGGAATTTACACAAACATCAATATGAGACTATATTGAACTACGAAAGCAAAGTCCAAAGTATATGTCAAAAGGGCAGCTTGTCTTCATTGATATTAAAGTAGGCATGATAAATGTTCTTTCCTCCTTCTGAGGAGAAAAAAAGAAACTAAGAATGTTTCCAAAACCACATCCATGATTTCATCTTCCCTAATCTGCCCCCTCATCTTTCTTATTTAGTTCTAGGCAGAGGAGGAGTTCTCATGTCATAGTACTTGCCTCTGTGTGTGTATGGTTTGGGTTTTGTTTGTTTTTAAGTAGCACTTTGTTTTAAATAACAGAACTGAAGAATCACTGAGGAAACCTGTTTGAAATTGAAATTGTTAATGAGAAGAGACCATCATAGGAACATCAGCAGAAGCAGGTGTGAAGGAGGTGTGAAAATGAGTATGAGAACTTAGATGCAGATAGAATAAAAAGTTTCCTTATTCTTACAGCATAATGGAGTGAAACATATTTGGTCAAAATGAAGTCCGGTTGCATTGTAATGTTGGTTTTATACACAGGTAATAAAAAGGCAGTCCTTAGTTTCATTTACAAGTTACTCAAGGCCAGAGAAATAATTGAGAACTGTGCACAAAAACAGGGAGCTGGGCAATGAAAAAAAAACCCAAACATACTACTGCAGGGTATGAAATCCTATATGAAAAGGATTATGTATTTTTAAGGCAGTAGACAGACAAAAATGGCTAGTATTTATAGGACAGAATTGGGGGGGGGGAGAGGGGGAGCATAAAAAAAGCGTTGTTAAAAGAAAATCCCTCTTGAAGCAATGTTTCTGATTTTTTTTTTTTTTTTTTTTTGTGGGGTGTGTGTTAGATCCCCAAAAGCAACCTTAGTTACGTACACCTCCGTAGCAGGAGACAGTCTCTCATAATTGTAACTCCTGTTTCTTAAGTTTTCAGAAGACTTTCTATTATGTCTAAAAGAATCTGCTGCTAACCTATAGTATCCATATACCTTTCAAGCTACAAGAGAAACAAACATGCAAAAGGAACCTATAGATTGCTTTTCATGAGAAAACAGTGTTTTTAATTATGTTCTTAAGCTATCATTCATATATCTGTTTTGTACAAGTATCGCAGAATTTGTTGATAGTATTTGCATTGCTTTCAAAGGATGAACTTCTCAAACTACAAATCAGAAACTCCACTTCTGTTCAGTGTAGTGTTGTTGAAAGTTCTCTGAATTGCTATGAAAATATTTTCATTTTGTGGCTTCTAAAGAACTCAAAATTCAAGGAAGCTAGTGAGGATTTCATGCTAATTTTGTCATGTCTTTATTGTCAAGCTCTAGGGGTCAATCCAGCTGGCATTATGCCTTCAAAATCTCACTTAGCAGGACAAGAAGACATAAAAACAACCTATGAACTTTGATTTGCAGAATAAAAATCACTTATAAGGTCAACTACCAACGTCCATCCTAATCTGTAGAGGAAGAGCATGGTCAAGCATCTCTGCCATTTGGTTTTAAGTGTTGTGTGTTTTCAGTTCATGTTGATCTGTGGCTGATTGCGTGCATGTGCATGCCTCCTTGGGGGGATATGTGTTCAGCTGCACAAATTGTTGTTATTGCTATGATCTTTGCACTCATAAAACAGACAGTAATGGCAATTATTAGTAGTAAAGAGTAACTGGAAATATAGAGGGGGAAAAAACCACAAGAAGTATGGATTAACACAGTTTATTAAATGTAGGCGAATTAAATAGATAGGCAACTGCTATATTTCTGGTATTTACTTGTTTTTGGAGATAGTGATACAAAACTATCTATTGTAGAAGGGCTTCAGTTCAATTTTAATGTTCACAAAAAGACAGGAAGCTCTTTTTTTCTACTAATGCTTTCTTATTTCTCATGCTTCTAGAAAATTCTCAATTATTTCAGACCGTTTAGAAAAGGGAATTTGTTGGTGTAAAACTTTATTCTCCAGGTGAATTTAGCCAGGTGGATTGTATGTGAGGTCAGTGATTTTTTTTCGTTTTATTTCGTTGCTTCGTTTCAGCTTCTGCTTCAGGAAAGGTTATGTGCTCATCCTGACTTACACGAGAACAGAATCAGTCCTATGTTCTAGCTCCTTTCAAGTGCTAGAAAACCTCTGGATGCATAGTAGTTTTGTGCCATGGCAAGGACACAAGTGGAATGGTAAATCTGTTTCCAAATCACCTCAAACTTGTGTTTGTGGTTAGTGAAAGAAACAGACATTGAAATTCCTGGACCATGAAACTGAGCAAGTAGGTATGTGTTATCTTCAGATGTCCAAAAAACTAATATAATATTAACCTAATTTTTTGCAATTTTTTTGGTTTCATAGTTTTACTTACATCTTCATTCAAAGTCTGTATCAAGTGAACTGCAGTACAGAGAGGGTACCTGTACTGTGAAGTAAAACTTGAGTTCAGTGAAATTTCATACTAACAGATGACAACAGAAGTTAGTAGCTGAAGAAACTGTTCAATGTGGCCAACTGAATTTAAAGCAATGTCTCGCTTGAACTTAGTTTTTTTTCTGAGTGAATGAAGTTCACATGAAAGACAATTGGGTTGTATCAACAGTGAGTGGATTAGAAAGACAAAACAAGTTTATTTCCCTGTTCTATAACCTTTAAAGTTTCTGACTTACTGTGAGCTAGTGTTCTGTTGAGCAGGAACTCTGAAGAACATAGTGTTGAAGCCCCAGAACCGAATGGCCACTGCCACTATTTTTCCTCAAATAGCAAATACTGTTTTGAAGTGTTCAGAACTGTACCCACAGTCCTGCACAAAAAGCAATGCAGAAATGCTTTCCGATTTGCTACAGATAACAGATGGTGTGAAAGAAGTCTGTCATACATAATATTCAGCTGCCAAATCTCTTCTTATAAAAGGATTGAATAAATATCCAGTGCAGATGATATTTTATGAAACAGATAATCTCCCTAAAATAGATATATTTTTTTTAGAGCTTTGCCTTTCCTGTAAGTATATAAATGTAAACAAACTAAGAAAAAAGATTTTTTTCACTCTGTTTTAGGGAGAGTGATGGTGTTAGCTCTTTTTTTTTTAAGCATTTTTATATTTTTCTTTAAATTGAGGGGAAAACATGATGTGGACTTAGATGCAGCATGGGATCCCATGAATTCTGTCTAGTTCCTTTTGAATACTGACCACTTTTTTTTTTTATTGTATCTCACAGAACATTGTTTAGGGTTTTTCTGTCCTTACTAGATTCTTATTAAATTCAATACTTTTTAATGGGGGTTAAGAAGCTCACGAGGACAAGCTGATTTCTGCAACTGAAGAACCATGATGCTGCCATGGCTCATAGCATATAGCGTTTGTTCAGGCTTAAGTTGGTTTTAGAGTGGTTTCTTCTGTTGCTTTTTGTTTAGTGTTTTTTGGGGGGTTTGGGGGTTTTTTGTAGCTTTTTTTTTCAAATAGAAGGAGAGTAATTTTGGCATAGATTGTTAATAGTTATTAGTCACCTAATTCTCTTTTGTTTTATTGGTTCAGAATTGTCATTCTGATTGCTGTGAGCAATATATACTGTGGTGAGAATTATAGATCTATACACTCTCAGAAAACTCTTTCTTTGGAAGAGAGCCTGAACTCTTAGCAGTTATCTGGTGTATCACCCTCCATTGCTTCCACCATATCTGTTTCTTGAATTACAGTTAGGAGGTTCCCCAAATAGTATAAACAGAACTTCCAGCTTGTGGTTTTCTGGGGTTTTTGTTGGTTTTTTGTTTGTTTTAAAAAAAAACAACAACTTGGTAGATGGACTTTGTTCAAGTTTACAAACTTAGGATATATATATATATTTTTAATTTAATATTAAAAGATAGGGATGAAGAGAATACCAGACTCTGTACTGCTGGTCTCAGGAAATAAAATTCAGATCTTGAGATGTTTTCTAACCTGAGTCTGTGACCAGAGTGAGTGCTGACTACAGTTATAACAAATCTTTAATATTTGACAATTAAAATGCTCTTTACCAACTGTTTTACGCTCATTGAGAAAACTATGGTTTTATTGTGGAAAAAAAAGTTTCAGTACTATTTAAGCACTCAATTAGCTTTAAGATTAACAAGTTTTATTTTCTCCCTTTTTTCTCCACAAGTTTTCTGGCATGGAATTATCTGAAGACAAAGGATGGCTCTTTCAGTACTGTCTTAATACTTCTACTCTTCTCTGAAGTGAAGATTGCAAGTCTTTGAGACTAAATTTAATACTTGTTGCTATTACCAGGTTGCAGTGATTTGTCTGTATCACCTGTTCTTACTCCTATCCAGATCACCAGGCTTATTCCAGTATATTATAGAATGGTGTACTTTTGTGCTTGTTTCTTGGCTAACTTCAGCTTTAGGTCCATCTGTCTATCTGGCTGAGCTTTGTGAAGGCAAAACTCCTAATGCTGCAGCTAGCACTTTAGTCTCATAGATACAAAAAGAAACAGTATTTTTGTGTCAGGTTCTCAGTCAGTAAGCTGAAAGACTTAATCACACTGGAGAAGAAGCAGGAATACTCCTTTGATTTTTAAATGAGGAACTGTTTGGTGACATTTGGGGACTTTAATAATTATTCTACATCCACAGCTCATCTGAAGTCAGTTGGAGCCTCAACTGTCTGAAAATTAACATTTCTCTTGTCTAGAAGTTAACTGTAATGTTTTGGAAAATAAGAAAATCTTAAATACAGTGCTTTCTCTCATCTTGATGGAATATTTGTCACTGATATAAGTTTGTTTATTAAATCTACCTCATGAATCATTGTGTGTCATTGGCAGTCCCTACAGGGCATAATTGGCACTAAAGAAATAAACAAATACTTACAGCTAATAATAGCACTGCCAAAATCTGATCCTGCTTAACTGAGGATATCCAATGTGAGCACAGCTGGTTGCCGTAGATAGTACCGCATACATTCCAAAAAGCTACAGAAGCAAAAGGTGTGAAAAGCCTTTTACAGTTCTGGCTTGCAGATTGTACAGAGAATAAGTGCAGGATGTGATTAGTGAAAAGGAACTGCCCATTCTTAAAAGGGCAGTCATTCTCCCACAAGAATAGGAAAGCTGTATCACGGCATGTGATGCATTATCAGTTTTTCAAAATTCTTGAAGTGAAATTATCTTAATGTTCTTATTCTGTGGGGGTTTTTATACTTCTTGCTATGGTGTGTGCATTCAAATGTACTGTCTTGTGAGCTGAATGACAAAACATATCTTTTTAATTCTGGACTAAATTATAATGCTCTTGAAGGTTAAAATCACATCTTTGTGCCTAGAGAAGCCACATCTTAGACTGTCCCTTTAATTGAAGCCTTCTATAATTTTTCACTGCAAGATTCTGCTTTAGGTAGATACAGGTAGTGGACAGGCAGGCTGTGTTGCTCCATGTTTGTCCCTTGAGTGTCTTCCCTCACAGTTTCATAGAGTTCTATACACCTTGTTTTCCTTTTCCAGATTTAAGAGCCAGGACTTGGTATTTTCAATAAGCTCCATTGTACTTCCATTGGCTCTTCTTTAATGAAAGAGATTAGAATTTGACTCAGTAGCAGCAAAATCAAACAGCAGTACCCTCAAATGTGGTAGGGTTTTTTTTTTTTGTGTGTGTGTGTGTGTTCAGTTTTTTTTTTTTTTTAGAAAATGGCAATGAAGCTTATGCTTATGTAAAAGGGAATATAGGGTATTAAAAACACTGATTTTTAACTTCTTTTTGAACTAGTCTGAGTCACTTTTTTATATTTTATTGATTAAAACTAATTTGAGGAAGCCAGGGCTGAGGTGCAAAATTCTTTTTGTGGATGGAGTAGGGAGGATGTACAGAGCTATTTAAATTATTCAAACTTCTAAATAAGATACCAGCAATAATTCAGTCATAACTTCTTGATCAATAACTGCAAAGAAGAGAGAAAGTCTCTGTCTTTCATTTAATATTTTACATTTCATCTGCATAGATATTGGTAAAATAAAGTCGAAATAATAAAGGCATAGAAACCTTCATCTAATCAAAGTATGTTGCTGTCATTTTTTATTAAGATCAAAACTTCCAAAGTGCTAGTGAAATATGTAAACTGGTCGAAAAACTCCTATGCCTTAATCATTTAGTGGGTTTTTTTTGAGCATTAAGAAAATACTGTGGATTCAAGGAAAGTGTGAATAAAAAAGATTACTTATGTGGACACATATGAGAGAGCAGGCAAATGTGCAGTGTCCTGTTACTTAATAGAGCACATACATTATTCAGTCAACATACAGAGGAAAAATGACTTTAGGAGCCTTTACTCACAACTGCAGTCATGCCTTTAGAAAGGCTTTGGTATGGCCAGTTTGGACTATGTAGGAACCTGTCAGATATTGACTAGTTAGAATAATGTAAACCTTATTCATAATCCTCAAGGCCTGTCTTGGAATTTTCATTTTAGCCTGCCTTCATTTACTCTATTTCCTTGCTTTTAATGTTTTCTAGAGAAATAAAAACATGCTTGTGTTGTAGCTCTCCAGAAGTGCAATGTTGAGCATTGGATTTTTTTTAAGCTCAGCAGGACTGCTCTAGATTTGGATGAGTGAATTATTCTTACAAAAAGAGAAAGTAGCTGACGGTAATTTGGAGTTTTGGGACTTGCCCTCACTACATGTGGTGCTTGGAGATTTGTCCCACTGAGCTCCTGAATTAGATGCCCCAGTAGAGGGGATCCTCCAGAGAATGGTTTGCCTGGCTGTGGTGGGTTGACCCGGGCAGCACTGAGACCCGACACAGTCCAGTCACTTCCTTCCTCCCTGTCAGTGGGATGGGGGAGGGAATTGGAAAGGCAAAAGCAAGAAAACTCAGGAGTTGAGATAATGACAGTTTAATAAATGAAATAAAGTTATGTGTAACAACAAAGCAAAACAAAGAGTTTATTCAATACTTCCCATTAGCAGGCAGATGTCAGCATGAATAATGGTTATATGGGAAAACAGATGTCGTAACCATATACTTTCCTGCCAATGTCTCTCCAGTCTTTGAAAAAGGCAAGGAGGACCTGGGAAACTACAGGCCAGTCAGCCTCATCTCTATCCGTGAAAAGGTGATACAACAGCTCATTCTGGATGTCATCACTAAGCATGTAGAAGAAAAAAAGGTCATCAGGAGTGGTCAGCCTGGATTCACCACGGGGAAATCATGTTTGACCAATCTGATAGCCTTCTGTGATGGCATGACTGGCTCAGTATATGAGGGGAGAGCAGTGCATGTTGTCTACCTTGACTTTAGCAAGGTGTTTATCTCATAATATGCTCAAAGGGAACCTTAGGAAGTTTAATAATGAGTGGACAGTGAGGTGAATTGAGAGCTGGACACATTGAGAGCTCAGAGGGTTTTGATCAACAGCATAGAGTCTAGCTGGAGGCCTGAAACTAGGGTTGTTCCCCAGAGGTCAGTACTGGGTCTGGTCTCGTTCAACATATTCATCAATGACCTGGATGAGGGGACAGAGTGTACCCTCAGCAAGTTTGCTGATGACACAAAACTGGGAGGAGTGGCTGACAGACCAGAAGGCTGTGCTGCCATTCAGCGAGACCTGGGTGGGCTAGAGAGCTAGGTGGAAAGCTACCTAATGGAGTTCAATAAGGTCAAGTGTAGGGTCCTGCACCTAGGAAGGAATAACCCCATACACCAGTACAGGTTGGGGCTGACCTGCTGGAAAGTCCTGGACCTGGGAGTCCTTGTGGACAACGGGATGACCATGAGCCAGCAATGTGCTTTTGTGGCCAAGAAGGCCAATGGCATCCTGGTGTGCATTAAAAAGAGAACAGTCAGCAGGTCCAGGGAGGTTATTCTCCCCCTCTGCCCTGGTGAGGTCCCATCTGGAGTACTGTGTCCAGTTCTGGGCTCCCCAGTTCAAGGAAGACAAGGAACTACTGGAGAGAGTCCAGCAGAGTGCTACAAAGATGATCAGGGGCCAGGATCCTCATAAGGATCTCTCTTATGAGAAAAGGCTAAGAGACCTGAGTCTGTTTAGCCTGGAGAAGAGAAAACTGAGAGGCGATCTCATCAATGCTTATAAATATCTAAAGGGTGGGTGTCAAAAGCATGGGACCAGACTCTTCAGTGGTACCTAGCAATATGACAAGTGGGACACAGGAAATTCCATCTCAACAGGAGGAAAACCTTCTTTACATTGAGGGTGACAGGGCACTGGAACAGGCTGCCCAGAGAGATTGTGGGGTCTCCTTCTCTGGAGAGATTTAAAACCCTCCTGGATTTGTTCCTGTCTGACCTGCTCTATGTGAACCTGCTTTAGCAGGGGGATTGGGATAGATGATCTCCAGAGGTCCCTTCAAACCTCTACCATTCCTCTGTTCCCTGAGATTTAATTGTTGAGCATGATGTCATGTGGTATGGAAATCATATAGTACTGTGCAGGTTGGGTCAGCTGTCCTGGTTCTGTTCCCTGCAAACTTCTTCAGCACTTCCAGCCTACCTCCTGGAGAGGCACAGGGGGCAGGGGAGGGGGAAATATCCCTTGACTGTGCACGCGCTGCTCAGCAGTAACCGAAACACTGATGCGTTCATCAATGCTGGTTTCGTCACAAATCCAAAACACACCATAGGCTGCTATGAAGAAAGCTATCTCCATCCCAGCTAGACCCAGTACACTGACCTGAGATCAGAATGCTCTGACACTGCTAATTCATTCATTATTTCTTGGTCAATGAATGCAGAGGGAGAGAAACTTCACTCAGATTCTGCAAAGTTCAGTAGCATCTGAGAGGTAGGGTCTGCTCTAATATGTCATTGACGTCAATATTTGGTGTCAAGACGAATTTCCTGCCTGTTTACTTCCTTTGTTAAGTTTATATTACTGATGCTTTGTATGTACAATAACTATTTTGAATCCATGTTTTCACATTTGATAAGCAGGAAAAGTGTTCTCATTCAGTGGACTCAATAATATATTCTTCCTGTAGGTGCACTGTGCTGTAAAATCAGTGTATTTAGGGGAGATTTGTTGTGCTGTTACATTCTATTGAGCCATGGAGAAAATATTCATATTCCATTTGAAGTGGCACTTTTTTTTTTTTTAACTGAACTATTAATTGTCATTTTAGCAGGTTTTTATTACAGATTTTGGAACAAAGGATTTGATACAGGCAATTCTTTCCATATTATGTTCCTCTGACGAAAGTGTATTGAATCTGATGCAAGTCAGTCATCAGTTCTTTAGTCTTATTTTGAACTTCCACAGACAGCCTGAATACACAAAAATGCATTTCAGATTTCTAAATCTCATTAAAGGAAAACAAATCAAATAGTCATAAGTTTCCTGACAGCACCTGTCCCATTAACTTAATCTCCACACAGAAACTAAGATTTAAGCAAGATATCGTTATAAACGTATAAGATACTTTTATAAGTGTATCCGCACTGCAGCCTGTGGAGGACCCCATGCTGGAGCCTGTGGATGTTCCCTGAAGGAACTGTGGACTGTGGAGAGCACATGCTGGAGTTGGTTTATCCTGAAAGACTGCAGCCCTTAGGAAGGCCCCACACTGGAGCAGGGGAAAGATAAAAGGACAGACAGAGAGGAGCTGTTATGTACTGACTGCAGCCCCCCATCCCCCTGCACCACTCGGAGAGGAGGTATAGGAGTTGGGAATGAAGGACTGAAGTTGAGTTTGGGAAGAAGGGGGAGGTGGGGCTGGTGTTTTAGCTCTTCTCTTTGTTCCTCGCCATCCAAAACTATTTCAATTGGCAATACCTTAAATTAACTTTCCCCAGGTCAAGTCTGGTTTGCCTGTGATGGTAACTGGCAAGTGATCTCCCTGTCTTTATCTTGACCATGAGCTTCTTCATCTTATTCCTTTCCTTCACACCTTCAACAACACTCCCTGCCCTGCTGTTCTGTTGAGACGGAGGACAGAGAAATTTGTCTGGTGCTTCATTCAAAACACATAGGATTTAAGTCCTCATGTACATCATCTAATGTGTTATGATAAATGGGAGTTCAAAAGTTGGTTCCTTGCCAGAGGGCTTCATGTCAAACTTACGGCATGGACAACTCTGTAGACTCAGCAGCTCTCTTAAGTTAACAGACCCAGTGTTTTTGAGTCAATGCTGTGCTTTGTGTCCAATTGGAATGCTGCTTGTTGCTGCTTGTAACCCTTGCTGTTTTCTCCTGCCTTCTGCAATCTTATCTTTTCTGCAATTCTGTTGAAGACAGCAAAAGTTAGGTGGGCACAAGGCTTGTGTTTGGTAAGTAAGTCTATGCTGGCTGTTTCCCATCTCCTCCTTATACTTTGTGTGCCTGAAACTGGCTTGCCGGGAGGCCTTGCTTCATTTTTCTCCTGGGGACAGAGATACATCTCACTGACCCATAGTCTACTGGTGATTCTTCCTTCTCCTTTCTGAAGATGGGCAAAGCACTTGTTTCTGCTCATTGAGGATGTTGCTGTTGTGAATGAAGCAGCCTTTCAGACAAGACATTAGGCAGCTGTGTCGGCATCCTCAGGTGTATCCTGGACAGTACGTACATGTCAGAATTCTCCTCTGCTGTGGGGTTAACCAGCCTCCCTGAAGCTCTTCACTCCACTGTGTGTGGAGGTGACAGTGCAGAGCTGGACCATGACGACTGAGGCAAGGAAGGCTCTGAGTACCCACCTCCGCCTTTGTGTCCTTCACCATTGAGCTACCCACCCTTTTCTGCCATAGGCCTGTGTTTTCTCTAGTCTCCTTGGTGGTTCACATGCCTGAGGAAGACCCTTCTGTTGCCAGCTCCGTTGTTGGCCGTTTTCAAGTTGAGTCGGGCTGTGGCCTTGATTTCACCTTTGTGAGTCAGAGCAGTGGTTCTGTGCTTCCTCCTTGGAGAACACCTGCAGGGCTTCTGTTTTGTGCTTGAACACTGTTGCTAATTCCTGTGAATTCATGCTGTGGTTTCTTGTTTTCTTGCGCCCTGGGGTAGGTCAGTTGGTGTGCTTTGAAAAGGTTGCTCTTGAAGATTGACCAGCTCCTCAGGGCCTCTTTGTCCTTTGAGACAGCCCTGCATAGAATCCAACCTTCCAGTCCCTGAGCAAGCTGAAGCGTGCTTTCTTGAAGCCCAGAGTCTGTCTCCTGCTACTGCTCTTCCTTGCTCCTCTCTGGATCTTAACCTCTACCAACTCCTGGTCCCTGCAGCCAGGTGGTGAGTGGCTCCTGGCCGTGGGGCACTTCCTATCTGCCAAGAGGGTGCAAAACAGAGCACATGGGTAGCACAATGGGTAGCAGTGGCTAACTGCAGCCATGTTCTTATTGACTCCAGTCAACAAGTTCTGTAGCCATAAAGATCAGTCATTTGATGTTTTTTATTTATTGGCTAGTACATTCCTTTGTAAATGGCCCAGGGTGTCATTGATTGTAAAAACATACAACAACAGAAACTGTGTGTATGTAGAAGTAATAACACTTATGTATTTCAGACAAAGAAGTAACATGATTACTTTTGATTGTTTGACTGTTGTGTGACTAACAGGGCAATGATGAGATTTCTTTCTTTCATTTTTTCCCCCTCTTCAGTTGTGGATGCTAGCTTTCCCAGCATCTTCTGGGGAAGGTGACTCTGGCACTGTAGTTAAAATAAACACAGATGGGGGGGAGAAATCTTGTTTCTTTCACGTGTCTTGACAGTTTCAACTGCACCTGAGTATTGAACTTTCAGAAAATTTCTACAGTTCTGGACTCTATTTTTGTGTTCATCTTTGATAGTCTTACACATTTTTTTATAAAATCAGTTTTCCTAAAATTGTTTTTTGTATAAGGAGTTAGAGTAGGTGTGGGGTTTGGTGTTGGTTTTGGGGGTTTTTTTGGTGTTTTTTTTTTTTTCTCATTTGTTTTGTTTTTAAGCTTAAATGAAAAAGAATGTCTTTGCCTTGAGGGAAAATAAAAATCATAAAACTAGGCATGGTTAGAAGATTCAGTTATGTGGCTAAGGGAAGAACAGACCTTAACAGTGTCAGATAAGTATAACCGATGTAGTTTATGTAGAGGGATTACGTGTGCCATCCCTCCAGGTGTTTTGCCTAATATTTGATAGTGTTCTCAGAAAAAAATTGCTAGGGCCCTTACAAAGAGAGAAAACAGGAGCTAGACAAAGCTAAAATCTTGTTTAGTAGCTATGCTGTTCATTGAGAGACAGCCTGGAGCTAGAAAAAGGAAACGTTGAACATATTTAGCAAAATAGAAACATACTAAAAATAACATGAAACTGGCTTATGCTATGTCTTACTGATACAATTCAGTTAAGACTTATTTTTGATGATAAAACCTTTAATATAGTCTGTCTAAGGTATTCTAATCTTTTAGTACTTTCTACTAGAATTCTGTCAAATGGGACTCAAACTGCTTCCTGCTTCTCCTTGTGTTAGCCATTGTGTATATATTAAACCACTTAAAAAATATGAAGTACACCATTACTTTTCTGATACCAAGATTGCAATTTTTTTTCTTGGTAATTTCTGTATTATTATTTATTTTTAAAGCAGTCTTGGGGCTGTGAGAGATGATAGGGTCTTCACATTTTCTGAAAACGGAGTATAAAACGTGTGGTTTCTTTATGAGAAGGGAACTTTGTGGCACAGGAGAGAAACTGTTGTCAGATTGGTGACAACAAACATGCTCTGGTGAGAATGTTGTAGTCTGGTCACCATTGGCTATGGACAGGGTTGTAAACTGGGACACATTTCTAGCTAGTGTCAGTCTCAAACCTTGCTTTTTCTTGTTACTGTGTTACCAGCTATGGGTTGTCAGGTACAAATGAGAATACTCTGACTGTATAATAAGTGACTGTTATGGTTCTGTACAGTATCACCCTTGCAACACCATTGTTGCTGTGAAGAGTTAATGTATGCCTATGTTTCCTTTCATTGCCCATTCTCATGGTACCTTGTAACTCTACTGTGCCTCTGGGGAAGAGGAAGATGCTGTCCTCTTCCTGCAGCCAATGACTTGAGGATCAAACGAGTGACCTTAATACCAGGCAGAGTGTCAGGAACTTAATTACATTTAGAATCTGAGCTTACCATTTTATTTGACAACTCTGAAGAGCAGTCCTACTGGACAGACCAGATATCCATCTAGCTAGCATGGATCTCCCTCCCCTACCCAGTGGCTGAAAAGGATCCTGATTTAAACACCACTTTGAAGCAGATCTACAGTGGGCTTCCAAAGAAGACTGAAAAAATTTTAAACTCAGCCAGTTTTTATTCAAGTAGAAACTGGAATATTTCTTTTTCTTTGTTTGTTTGCTAGAGCAAACTCAAAGTGGGGAGCACAAACATTAAAAACAAGTTTCTTTTAAAATGCAAGCCTGTTCCTGCTACTATATATGCCGGTACTTTGTTTAGCTCCCCTTTCATTCTGTGAAGTTACCTTCTTCATCTGAGTCTCTGCAGTCTGTAGTGTGCACCTTACTGCAGTCCCACAGTTTGAGTGGACTTAGTCTCCCAGCTCCTTGATGTCAATCTTCAGCAGAAGTTATACCAGCACTTGGCCATAGGAAGCAGTGCATCTTGCACCAGCAGCTTATGCATTTGGAAAGTCATGTTTTTGGTGGAAAATATAAATTAACTGCTAAATTGTTATAAACAGTCATTTTATAATATTTTGACTAGAACTTTTGGTCAAAATTCAAATGTATCTAGACATGGCCCGTGTAAATTGACACTTGATCTAGTGTCAGAGGAAGTTGTTTAATAAATTGGCAGACACAGTTAGCCCCATTACCTAAAGTTTTTGCATGTGTAAAAGTCAAGAGGGATGATACAAAATTCATGAAACATTTGTTTCAGTGACCGCAAGACTGAGGCCCAGAGCTGGTTTTAAAATCTATTTGATACATAATGAAAATTAAATAAAAGTTATTATTTCTTATTGTGATATGAAAACATCTATGTAGGGGCAATGAAGGGGAACAGTGTAAGAAAGGCAGACTTACTGTACGGGGGAAGGAATATTTTGTGAACTACTGCATCAGCAGTAAATCACCCAGCGAGATTTGGGATTCCAGACCATCTAAGGTGGACTCCAAATCTGAAAAATGGTCATGTGCAACCCAAGTGATTCTGGTGTAACTTGACCAAGAGTTTGGCAGGGCACCATTCTGCAGGAATTTACAATCTCAGTTGGATCTGCCTTGGTGTTCTTGTTACAGTGCTAGCAAGATATACTGCAAGGATGTGTTTTCAAAACAAAAATACTATTCAAATCATGTCTATCGCTGTGATTTAATTACTGATTCTAATAATGGCTAACCTTCACTGATTTCTTACCTTCTGTTTTAATTCTGGAATAAAAAAATAGAGTCCAATTCACCCCACTTCTCCAATTGATTTATATTCTCAGTATTTGAAAGTGCATTCATCCTCCTTTTCTTGACCTCAAGAAATCTGACTGGCTTTAAGAAGAGGTAACACCTGCTTAGGAAAATATAAAAAGCTTCATTGGGAAAGTGAAAACTTTTTCAGTTCATGAAAGTGTAATTAGAGTGAAAAAGGGTTAATCTGATAAAATGATTCTATTTAATTGGTTAATGTTTTAATGTATCTGTCTATATTGTGTCTAGTAAGTAAGCTTTAAGTGGTCGGAGTAGAATTTAATTCAGAAAAATAAATGAGAATTATTTCTGAATCATAGAGAAAACCAGATTATAGCAGCATTTGCTGCTGCTGTAGTAGATGTTGCTTGGCATTTTCATTATAACTTTTGGGTTCTGGGGTTTATAACTTTGGTTATTTTAAAACTTCTTTCAGTTTGACATACAAGGTTAGATTCAAAGCCCCAAAAGAATTTTGTTATTAACTATTTTTTTCCTCATTAATGTTCTAAATGGGTGTATCGGTATCATGTGTATCCATATCTCACCCCTATTTCACACTTAATGGCTTTTAGAAAAGCTTTTGCAAGAGAAGCTCTCTGAGAACATCTAGTTGTAGACTTCTGTGGGTATTTTTTTTTCTTTCCTTGCAGGAAATCTCTGTATCTGTAAAATCATACATGATTCACGGGAAGCTATTTCTCCTGATGAAGATCTGCACAATATTTTTGACACTCTGAAACTGTTCTGGACTGCTAGTAGCTTGGTTTTAACAAAGCCTTACAAGGAGTCCATTGGTCCCGTCTGTCCTTAGATTTTAGTGGACCAATTCTCAGACCTTTATCCACCTGGGAATGGATTAACATTCTCAGTAGATATTGGGATAATGGGCCTATCTGCAACCAGACATGATCTACCCGAATTTATGCTGCTTGCTGGTGGATTAGTTCCTCAAGAGTCTGTAGTTTAAGTAAGTTAGTTATGATTTCATTTGGATGGATTGAAATTGAGTTCCTCTCGTGGGTTTCAGTTTCATGTACAGATTCCAGAGGCATAGTCAATAGATATTCAGTCATTCTGGCTGTCTTGCACTTTATGTACCTGGACTCCAGGCCAAACTAATAAATTCTATATACTGCGTAAGGTCACCTCAGCAAGCTTTAATGGAGACAAAGTTTACTAATCTATTATTGGATATTTCCTTTCAGAGAAGACAAGAGATGTCATGTTTTATGGAACATAATGTAGGCCATGCTCAACAACAGTAGCTCTGTGCAAGCCTTTGCATGGTAGACTTTGTTGTCTTTTTGAGTCCTAAATCTCATTCTACTTTTCCTTATTAAGCTGCTTCTAGTTGTGGTTTTTCCTGTCTACTAAACTTAATTTAATTTTAGGAGACAAATACACTGATTGCTGTATTTCTGTGCCAGATCAGAGACTTGCGGTTTTGGCAGCAATATTAATCAAAAAGTAATGTGACTTTCACTTGCATTAAAGTCTCCATATGCTGTTTTGGCAATATAAAAGGATCTTCAAACATATTCATTGTCTTGAGGCTTCAGCCTATTGTTAGCCTACTGGAGCATGACCTTACCAAAACCACAAAGCTTTTCCACTGTGGCTTGTTGCTGGGATCAGATCTCTAATTCTATAACAAAGCAGCAACTTGTAGGAGAACTCTCGAGGCCAGAAGAGCAGTACCCTAGCAACTGTTCCTCTTTGCAGGCAACACTGTATTTCATTTTTATGTTTCTCTGAGCTAAACTAACAAAGCTTTTCCAACCTCTTGTCCATCATGACTATGAAAAAATTGTTAGCACAGTCCTAGATCTTCAGCAGTGGTGAAGGATTTTGTAGGAGTGAAAGAAAGCCTGCTTGCTAATTCACCAGGTGGCTGTGTTCAAAGCTCCTCCCTTGGAGGCTGATTAAAAGCAGCTTACAGAGGTGAAATATAGACAGAGCAACGGAATGGCCAATGGAATATTCCATACCATAGAAGTCAGGCTCAATATGTAAATAGGGTTATGTAATGTAAATGGGGGTGGGCACTCATGATCACTACTTGGGATAGTGCCAATTCACCGCGTAGTGAGAGTGACTTGTGTCATTATTATTATTTTTATTTTCCTTTTCTAATACTGTTCTATTAAACTGTCTTTATCTCAACCCATGATTATTTTTTTTTTTCCTTTTCCCTTCTTTTCACCTTCTTCTCCCTATCCTTCTCCAGAGGGGGGAAGAAAGGGAAGTGAGCAAGCAGCTGTATGGTCCTAGTTGCTGGCTGGGGTTAATCCACGGCATGTATTAATGCTGGTAGGCAACTGAGCCCCACAGAGCTGCTTGCTCACTCCCCTGCAGTGGGATGGGAAAGAGAATTGAAAGGGTAAAAGTGAGATAAAGACAGTTTAATAATGAAAGTAAAATAAGGAATTAATTTACTTCTTATTAGCAGGTAGATGTTTGGCCATCTCCAGGAAAGCAGGATTCCATCATAAGGAGCAGTTATGGGAAGACAAATGCCATAATGCTGCATGTTGTCCCCCCTCTTCCTTTCCTGCAGCTTTTATTGCTGAGTGTGACATCAGGTGGTATGGAGTCTCTCTTTAGTTGGCTGGCATCAGGTGTCCCAGCTGTGTCCCCTCCCAACTGCTTGTGCCCCCCCCAGCCTACTTGCTGGTAGGACAAAGTGAAAAACAGAAAAGGCCTGGATGCTGGGTAAGGACTGTTCAGCAGTAACTAAAACTTCCCTGTTTTCAACATTGGTTTGGTCACAAATCCAAAACGTACAAGTTACACCATACAAGTTACTATGGAAAAAAATTAACTCTTCCCCAGCCAAAACCAGTACAGAAATGTCATGAATGTAGTTACATTTGTGACTCAGCAGAGTGAGGGGGTGTATTTTTTTCACAAATGGACTTCAATCCTAACCAGCCAAAGAGGAAACAAGACTTGGTTGTTTTTGTTTTAAGTACATACTGCTGGTATTTAAGTGGGTGTTGGTAAGGTACTTTCCATGTGGCTGTCTATATCAGTAGTTTGAGTATGTTTGAATATGTCTTATTGGAATGGGTGTCCAGGTCTGCTGCTGGCTTCGAGGTGGACAAGAGCAGCCCCACCCACAGGACAGGAACAGGAGGGACCTCCCAGGCCTGGGACTGTGTCACATTGAACTTCAGCAGCTGGGGTGAAGAAATCGTCCGGGTCCTAGAGTCCAATGGATTCAGTATTTTTTTTGCAACACCCTTAACATGTGGCTCATTACTCCTTTTTTTTTCCTCCCCCCTCGCCCCCCGCTTATATTCTTTACATTCAATACTTTGAAATCAGAAGTTTACTAATTCTGTTGAGGGGTGGGATATCATGGCCTAGGGGAACACATTGTTTCATCTGTTCTGCTCAGTGTGCTAAAGCAATGTTAGCACCAATGGTTACCAGAGAAGGAAGGAACCACATTTGAACTTGTATTTACTGCTTACCTAATTCCAGTAGAGCTTTGATCAGAAAAGCCTTTTTTGTTGATCCAGTGAACTGGTGATCCAGTTTCCTTAAGTATTTACTATCTTTCAGAGAAACTTTCTGCTGTCCCTTTGACACCAGCTACTGAAAAACTGGAAGTTTTGTTGCATGTTATAAAAGGAAACCATTGCTTGCCCTACCAGACTTAGTAATTGCGTACAAAACAAATTCAGCTTTTCCAAACAAAACTTGCTGTACAAAATAAGCAACTGTAAAGGTTAAATTTGGACCTGTTGAATCCAGAACAGTAAAAAGTAAGTTTGAAGCTTTTCCATGAGCTTTGAATAAGGTGCTATCAGTGCTTAAAATCATTGCAGGAATAAAAAAAAAAAAAAATCTATCAGTTAACCACTCCAGACTGTTGGTGGCTCTCACTTCTGGGAAAGGTGCATTAGGTTAGCCCGGAGCAAAACCTTTTCACATATTAAAATTTTGTTCTTGCTCTTTTTCTAAGCCTGCAAACAATCATCCCTTTCTGTTGCAGCTACAACAAGGGAATGGGACTCGAGTTGCAAGTTTATATTTGGGTTGGCAATACCTATTCGAACTGCAGTAATGGTCATGTAAATGTCACATAAATAATATAACCATTTCCATCTTAGAAATAATGTCTCAGAAAGCTCCATTAGAAAAGTAACTGGTAATAAACCAAGTTAGGTAAGTAGAAAACAAAACTTCTCTACGAGTGAAGAGGGTGTGATTTCTTATATGAAAGGGTTCTTATTAGAGGAAAGAAATAAATCTTCTAAGGAAATAGCAGTTCCAAATAACTGAAGGGGTTTGCCTTGGTTATTCTTTGCAGTTTGTATGGTTCCAGCCATTCTTCTAGACAACTTACAAGCTCAGCTCTTGAGGTTTCTTTCCCTTCTTATGTTGATGTGCCTTGAGGGCTTATAGTAAAGGTGATGTTTCATAGTAAAAGATGTAATATGCTTTCAGAAATGAGTTAATTCAAGTTAGCAAAAAGTGTTTCGCTCAGATTTTGAGAATCCTCTATTGTTCTTGTGACTCTCTGCCCTTTCTACAAAGTGTGATCTTTATCTGCTCGTGTCATGGAATTATGCAGTTTTTGTTACTGTGTGTTCTGGACTAACTAATGTTTTTTTTCTGATCTTTTCAGCTTACAACTGCAGTACGTTAAAGAACTGTTGTCTATGGAAATTAAGACATGGCTTTTTGGAGGTGGGTTAAATAGATAAATGTTAAATTAATGAGAATTAGTGTATTAGCAACATAATCCAAAAGATTCGAGTCTATGAAATGGACTTCAGATTTTAAAGAGGAAGAATCTTTCATCTCTATTTTCAAGATAGACTTGAAATAACTATTATTAGTTAAAGTGTCATATTAATATCCAGAGGTGGTAATAACTGTAATCACTTTTTTGCTGCTTCAGAAAATCTGTCTAAACATCTATGTAATAATTTATTTGTAGGGTTATTGTAGCCTTTAAATGGATATCCTATGTCTGTGTAGTTTGAGCAAGAAAGCTAGTATCATTGAGCTGATTAATGTAAGAAAGGCTTGATCCAGGAGAATTGCAGAGGGGGTAGAAAACAAGAAATGAGAAAGAAGAGGGGAAGAGTGAGTGAGATGAAAAACTGCTTGGAAAGGGAGAAGCAGAAGAAGAAACAGAGGAATAGAATGAAGAAATAATAGAGAATTGCCTTTAGGAAACCAGTTCTGTTAAACAGTGAGCTTCTATTGGTTGATATTTGTTGATATAAAATGTGCTTTGGTTTGCTCGACCATTGGTTTTGAAAGTTTTTTAGGTTAGAGAAATTTCTGGAGGTCTTCTTTCTTACTTAATTAGAACTGCTTTCTACCAAAAGCCTCCCTGCTTTGATTTATCTACCTACAAATGTGAATATGTCTCTATTGAGCTTTCAGGTTGAATTAATTTAAGCTAAGATTTCTTCTTAATGTACTTCTTCAGTAAGGCTTTAACTCAAGGTTATAGCTAAATTAACTTCTCTTGAAGGACTTCGTTCACCTAACTTTCTACTTCAAAGCATTGTTGGTAAGATTGCCTGTGCAGCACCCCAAATGCTTCTCTAGGGCTCTGTCAGAGTGGATTCCCTGTTAGGAACTGGACCGTAAGCTCTTCTGGATAACAGCACGGAAGGCTAAGAGACTCTTAATGGCAAAACCAGTTATCTGTTTTAATGGTGCTATAAAGAGACCCTAACTGCTATAGGCCTTTAGGGAACTAATAATTAGAGTAGAGAGAGAAATGAATATTGATGTAGGCAGAGTGGATAGTGGGGAGGCACTCGGATGAGGGATGAATATCTGAATCATAAACTTATAAAAAAGGATTTCTTAAAAAAAAATCATTGAAATAACTGTTCATAGGAAAGTGCCATATAGCCAAAATTAACATATTTTAATGGAGTTATACGGATAAATATGGAGATATATCTATAGATATATGTACATACATAATGCATATATACACATCCAGGCCAATTAACTGTTTTTATATATCTTTTTTAACATTGTCAAGGCAATATTAATATTTTATCTGTGCATACTTCACAATGGTAACTATTTAATATAATTATACATAAAGCTGTGAGTTCCATATTACATGATGGCAAAGCTTTGAAAAGCTATCAAAATATGACAATAGAATATAGTAATTTTGAGACTTTGCAGTAGAACTTTTTGTGGAATCATAAGGAGAAAACCATTCAACTGCTTTTTTGGGTTGATTTGGGGCAGACAAATTTTCAAATGTCAAAGGTTTTCTGCAAAATGAGCTTGTGCTTTTCAACCACAGCTAAATGAGTTTTGAGTGTTCTGATTTTGTCTGTGTTTAGTCTGATGGTTTATTCCCAGATGATTTAGAGGGGTCCAGGTGTATGATTGTGTTCTGTTCTGAAAGACATCTGGAAGTATTTCTGAAAGAACTGGCTCGCAGTTGAACCAGGGAAGGGAAGCAAGTGAAATTTTATCATTAGTAATAGATTGCTTCTTTATGCATTGTTGATTAATCTTTACTTCTTTTGTTTGTTTTATCCCATTAAAAGTTGGTGTAATTTTTTTGGTTTGCTTTTCAAAAAAGGTTTAGCTGGCAGGTTAGATACTAAAAAATTGGTTGTTTCAGCATGATAGATTGAATTATTTTCTGTGCATTAAAAATATGTTATAAAGGCGATGGAAACATTGTGAAAATATGCTTTTGCTCTTATGCTCATTGTGGTCTTCAGAATTTGGGTAAACGGGATTTGATTGTAAATTGCCTCTCAGTAACATGAAAACGAGCACAGAAAACCAGGAAAGCAGTGCAAAGACAAGGGGTTGACTCCATAATTTATTTCTGTAGCTTTTGATTGTAACTTAGTGTTCATCACAGATTGCTATAGAGAAACTAACTCTTTATTAAATACAGTTTCTACCATTTTGTTTAAATCATCTTACATCCTTGTTCTGCTCCTTTCATAGGACTCTGAATTCATGAAGAGTATTTTCCTGTTGCTTCTGTTCTTGATTTAGGATCTAGTTCAAGGAGATCTTGAATGTTTATTTTTCGTGGTATTACTTGCAGGACAAGAACGGTTAATCATGTAAAATTATGGAAAATTACTTTATACATAGCTGCCAAATATTGTGTTAAATGTCTTGTGTATTACTTTGCAAAGGTTCTAGGAATTTAATGAAATGATCAATTCCAAGCCACTTTGAATTATCGGGGTTAGGATGATACATTACCTGTATAAATTGAGTCTTTAGGGGAAAAGGAGAGAAGAAAAAAAAAAAAAAGGAAGCACTGAGATCAGGAGGTGGTTTCTCAAACATATTTTTTTTCCTATTATTATGAATATAAATAAAAAATGTCAGAGCTTTGTGTAAACTTAATTTATAATGTTTGGAGAGAGGAAAAATTATGAAAATATGGAAAGTTAATCTTAGAATGTTTAACCTTTATATTTAGATCTTACTTCTTTTTCTTTTTGATACAGCAATTGAGTTTTGTTTGGAAATGGGTTCTACTCCTGCATCCCCCAAAGTCCTTTTACTAAGGTTTTCAAGCACACAATATTTTGTGGGAGACGATGATTTTTACAGTACAGGGAAGTAAAATTCTCAGTCTATGGATAATTGACTAGGGTGTGATTTGCAGTATGACAGATGTTTGGGGTGACAGATCTGAATTTAAGAGTAGTTGCTTTGGTTTTTTTTTTTGGGGGTGTGTGTGTCCTTTGTTCCCGGTTTCTGTAACGTTTGCAGGTTCTGTGGAGTGCAGCAGCATTCTTATCATCTTCACCTCTGCAATGCTTTTTGGTAATTTTTCATATTTGTGCTTTATGTCTCCTCTGTTTCTTACAGAATATAGTTTTATATTTGGGGTAAGTTAAATGAAGTAATAGGACAAATCAGGCTTTCACATGCTACTCATAGCTTTCCATCCTCTGCTCTCACTCTCCCCCCGCTTTCTGTCTTCTGCAGATCATTTGAGGTGTTAGGTCTCTAGACTAAGCTCTTGCTGCCTCTGTACTGATGTGAATAGTCTCAGTCCCTTGGTCATCCAGGTTAGCGATGACTACGTGTGCTATGGATTTCTTGGCTGCACATCTGTGCTTCCTCTGCATGTTCTGCAAACAGAAACCAGTGTGTGGTGGAGGAGCATGGGAGCTGGCTCCAGAATGAATCAGGAGCATGCCTGGAGCCAGGGGCTAGGTTAGAAAACTTTGATAGAATTGTGAATGACTTTGGATATAGATCCAAATGAGCCACCCACCATGAAATAGTGTAGGATTTCATAGGATGAATAAGCAAAGGATACCGCAGCACACTTAATATTACCACTGGCAGTGAAAACAAGCAAACAAAAAAACAACCAAACAGCTTTGGCAGTGCCCATTTGGCATGTGACAGTGTGCTCATTTCTAAACTCTTGTCTGTGAACAGTCAGATGAGTTGGCAGTGTACAAATTAGTATAAATGACTATGGAATTAATGCCAGGGGAGAGAATCCGGAAACTTTCAGGTTGGTAATGCTTCTTGAATGTCAATGAAGAACTTAACAGGTCTCTAGATAAAGTGCATGGGACAGTAAAACTATTTATTTTTGTATTAACTTTTGCTTTTGATGTGTGAATTTACCACTTTTTTTTTGCCTAGAAAAAGTAAGTGGCAGCATTATTACAGCTCCCTAATTGGATGTCTCTTCCTTAGAGCTTCCCCCACCTTCCCCCTTTCTTTTGCATGTCTTTGGAGAGGTTTTCAGAGTTTATTTTCCTCAAAGTAACTACGAATAATGCTTTCCTTATGGGTAGTCATGACTAGCTCTGCTCACTCCTGGCAAAGAACAGACTAAACTTAGTTCTGTAACACTTAAAACTATCTTCTAAACCATACATGATTTGTGCTTTGTGAAATCCTTTCTATGCTGTTGATGGAGTTGTTTGAATATCATTTGTCTAAGGGACCTGTACACCAGTCTGAAGCTCAAATCTGTTGCATTTCTAGACATTCAATGTATATAGCATGTGCTTTTTGAGGCTTTGCAGAAGTAATGGTTAAAATGAAGGCTAGTATCCATGCTGTAAAAAAGATATTGTTCATATCAGCAGTTATCATTAGAGAGACTAAATAGATTAACGATTTTAGTGGTTTATTCATTGAATGATATTCAGGTTTGGATAAAGTAATTAAAGGTTAGGGTCTTTGTATTACTGAAAAAAATACCTATTCATAGAGACTTAGCCATTGTGATTGTGCACTTTAACGGAGTTCTGTACACTAACAGTTCTACTGGTGAACAGTATTCCCAAAACTGGAAATGTTATCCTGCAGATTTAACGGGACTTCAGCAGATGCGTGAAAACGCTTTAAAGTATGTGTTTATTTGTGTAATAGTGCAAGGTATGGAAGGCTCCATAAACTATGTAACTGTGCATTTACTTCTGTGGTCCGTCTGCCAAAGTGCTGTGTTAAAACAACTATTCTGTGTTTAGACCAAAACTACTGTATGTGTTGCACTCAAATTAGTTCCTTTGGGTTTTTTGGACAGTTCTTGCTCTGTGACCAGTGATAGGCATGCCCTCAGTTTATAATAAGGCAATCAAATGCTTTTAGCCCCCTTGCCAATGTCTTGTTTTCAGTGTTCAGAAGCAGTGATGGTATTTTTCTTCTTTATCAAAAACTGTAGTCTGTAGTCCTTCTCTCATCAGTGGTTGTTACTGACAGCCATTGACAACCACCAGCTGCTTCTTTTCTGTCACCAGCTGTTGCCGATGGGGATGTGCATCCTTCTTCAGAAATGTTCCTTCAATAAACTCTGACATTACCTGTCTTTTAGTAATGCAACTTAATCTTCCACTTATTTGACTGTTTATAATACACTATTTGTAAAGAGGTACAGAATGAGAATGCAGACACAAGAAACTGTCTGTGTATCTGTAAAATACATCAGTGTGAATAACTGTAACTCATCATTACACTAGATTGTCCAAGTAATGTGCAGAGAGACTGTTTCGATAAAAAAAAAAAAATCTGTGTATAAAAAGATATGTATGTATATACGTGTGTATATTTAGACTGAATCTTCGTCCTCCCATAAAAAAATAGTCCTCTGCATAACAAAGCTGTTTAGGGAGGGAGAAAATTAAACTGTAATACTGAAAGCAGGTGCCACTCTACTTCTCTACTTGAAATAACCAAGTAAAAACTTTGCCTTATATGAAGTTTTTTTAATCCTTTTCTGTGCTGATGGATACTGAAAGCTGGTACTTAATGGAGGACTTTTGTTCAAGGAAAAGCTATTTTATTGGAAGTTAAATTCCTTGAGAAAGGCATTGTATATGTTGGGGGCTTTATTCTAACAGATACTTTTAGAGCAATGTTAAGAAAGTCTGAAGCCTACTGGAAAGCTGCGGAATTCCGGTGTTCTACAGCTTTGCAGTCTGTGCTTTCCGGAGCTACGCTGATATTATTCTCTAGAATGAAGAAACCCAGGGCTTTTGGAGATCTCAGAATTTTTAAAACACTTTCCTGGTACATAATAATGTGTCATTTCTGAACTGAATTTTGTTGGCCCTCAGATATTAGCTAAGAACAACAACGGTGGAAGAAATTCGCTCCATAAAAGACTAGGCATTTTTCAAACTAGTTGATAAGAACTTCTTAATCTAATCACTTGATACAGTGGATAAAAGATGTGATATGAAAATCATGTAGGAAATTAGTGTGGAAATGGTGTGAAATGTGTGCAATTGATTATGAGACTGTTGAATGAAAAAATAAATGTAAGGGGAAAAACCAGATACTTTAAGTGGGGAAAAAACATTAAGAGGTTAGTGGAGAATTAACATGCTGGATTAGATCGCTTATTTTATCTGATCCCTAAATCTATTCTCATGAGAAGTTTGGAGGCTCCTTTTATACAGATGTCTCTGAATGGGGACAGGTAAACTATTTTCTTCCTAACAAAATGTCTCAATGTAATTGGATATGACTGTACCATGCTATAGGTATGATCTTTGTTGACTGCTTTGCAGTCAGGCTCTTCCTTCTGAACTTTCACCTATGCAAAATCCTAGTAGTTTGTCTCATGTCTCAGTTTTAATTAGGATAATCAGCAGTTAGGTGGTCAGGAACAGAATGCTTAGGTATGTTGAAATGTTAACATTCATGATAGGTCAACAGTTTCTTTTCTGTCAAAGTTTCACCTTTGGTCCACATTTGGGATGAAATAACTATTTTATTTTTTTTTTCTTCAAGTTCACTTTTTGATCTGGAGCTGGCATAGTTTTATAGCAGATGAATGCTTTACTGATGTCATCTTTAACTTTGAGCAAGCTATGTGGTTTATTTGACAGACTGAGAACTCTGCATCTCGTTTTGGTTTTTGTTTTATTTTTCTTTCTACTGGGGATGTGAGAAGAAGAATCCAGACCAAATTATAAAAAATGGGTAAGTAATAGGAGACTGCATATGTACTTCTCTTCCCAGCCTGCAAGGCTTCCTTACAGAATTACCTTGTGTATCTGGAAGGCACGTAGGATAGTACCAGAAATCCTGAACAAACAACAACAAAAAAAACCCAGTTGACTTGCATATCTTGCAGTTATCAGATGAATTTGCTTTAAGCCTCATTTGTGAATGTTTCATTCTTAAAATTCAATATGGTTTTTTCAGCAGAAATTTCTGTCACTTAGAGAAGGTAATTGAGTCCATGTTTCATCGTAACCAATCATTTGTTGGGGAGCATGGCCTCAGGTCTCCCTATGGGCTTAATGGTAGAGCACCTTTTTCCTAACCCTGTCTCTTTGTCAACATTTAATCTCAGATTCCCTAAAGATCATGCCTGCTGAGTAGTAGAGTTACCTGGAGAGAAAAGAAGGTGTTGCACTTGAGTCTGCCTGCAAAAGTGAGGCATGTAGGTTCAGTTTATGGTTTTGCTGAAGATTTTCTGTGTGAAGTTGGCAATAGGTGTTCTGTCTGTCTTCTCTATCTATTAAAAAACCAAAAAAAGTTCTGTGCCTTTGCATACTCTGTATATTAATATTTATGAAGTGCCTAAAGGGCTATACTGGGAAAGGGAGGTATGTGAAGAAGCAGTTCTAACAAACGACCGCAGCAAATGCGTGTAGGGTTTGTTTTTGTTGGTTTTCATTTCCCTTGGAATGGAACTCAATGTTTCAACCAAAAAGCATACTCTTGAGAACCTGTGCATCACCATGTAGCTTCAAAGCTTCCTATACTGTGGAACTGCTGCAGTTCCAAGTGCTTGTAAATGCTTTTATTTCAGAGAAGCTGAATTATTTAAGCAACACAAATTTGTCTTTAGGAATATGGCACTTCTTTGTCACCTTTCCTGAAGGGCTTTAGCTGGTATTTTCAAAGTATGCTTCTTGGGCTGGTACAAAACCCGGTAGCAGTCTCTCTTATAACTTACCGGGCAGAGAAGGTGGGATACTTCTTTACTCTCCTTTCACAAGCTGAAAATTTCAAAGTTACGGTCTGTATCTCAAAGTCTCTACTGTATTTTATACAATGACCGTGTTTGTACATTAATTTCATGTAAAATATATCAGAAGCCAGGCTTTTTGCAGTGATGCATGGTAGGACAAAAAAAAATACAATGGGCACAAGTTAATACAAGAGATTCAGATTGTCTGTAAAGGCATTTTCACTCTGAGCACAGTCAAGGAGTGGGAGAGGCTGTTCAGTCTCCATCCTTCAGTTAACAAGACCAGATTGGGTAAAGCCCTGAGCAATTCGGTCTGAACTCAGAGGTTGGACAGGAGACCTCCTGAGGCCTTCCAGTCTGAATCTGTGATCTTTTAAATTCTATAGCATTATATACTTTATTGTTTAGTCTTTTTAGCTTTGGAATAGGTGGAATGTGAAGAATTTGAGGGGGAAGGGTGGTTTTGGGGTTTTTCTTTTTCTTTTTTTTTTTTTTTTCCCTAAACTACCTTGCCAGAAGGAAGATGGTCTTTCAATAGGGCACAGTTAACATTACAGTGACCTTTTTGGCCCATATCCTCTGATGTTTCTAAAGGTAATATCACAGGCCCCCTGAGGATTACCTTTGTACTGCTTTATAATTAGATTTACACAAGCATTGTTCTTTGTTGTGATGGAAGTCTGTAGTGAGACTTCTGATCATTGCTTCATCAGAAGAAGATAGTCAAGGGGCACAGGGGGTCAGAAACTTTTCACAGGGATACTGCTAAATCCTGAGAGAATGAAGAGGACAAAAACCTGTTTTTAACAAGCACGTGTATGGAATAGTGTCTGTGTTTCTATATATGTCCACCTCTGCCTTCTTCCAGTTCCCTTCCCCAGTGCAGAGAGAGCTAAGAGCTCGCAAAGGAATTAATAGCAGCTGGTAGTACAGGCTTGATTTATACTGACTTCTGCAGCCTGGGACTGGAAGTAAAGCAGTACAATGAACTTTAAACTATCTCCCCATGTTGTAGAAGGCCAGATGTCCCTGTCTGGCTGATTTTGCAACTTCCATAGTACTCTGCAAAACGTAGTATCAGACTGTTCAGGAAAGAGCATAGCTGGTTTGTTGTCTTGCATTTGCTGAGTGATATTAAAACAAGCATTGTGTGATGGAAAATGTGGTCAGGGATGCACATCAGTCATGTACACTGCAATAAGTGAGCACTTTTTTTCATCTGAAAGGATAGCACAGACCCAAGTTTTCCTCTCTGTAGTGCCTGGAAGCTTGCATTAAGTGTTTATAGCTGAGGATAGATTTCACCTCTATCTGTGTGACTGTGAAGCAAGTTCAAAATGGAGAACAGTTCTAGGTGGACAGAGCTCGTGTCCAAAACGTGATGTGGTCATAGCTACGTTTTTGTTTTTTTTTTTTTACCCTTTCTGCCTGGCTAAGGCTAACTTTGTATAGTTGTTGCACAATCGGTATGTATTTTTCATCAAAATTGCCAGACCAAGGTAAAACCTACACTTGTCTAAAGACTGTCTCCCTGACTAAGAAAACAATGAAGTTGGACTTTACCTATTGGCTGAAGTAAGGAACAAATATAGCTCTGACAATTCCTAGCAGGGTTGCTTGTTTCCAAATCACAGATAGTTCTGAATCTGGGAATGAAGCAGGGCTCAGTTGAAGCTGGTACCTGCTTGCATGTTTTTTTAAAGATGGTGTAAATCACTTAGCTCCCTATGCACTGCAGCTACGGCTACGCAGAGGGCCGCACACTGATCTGATTATTATGCTAGTTGTATGTGACTCTGGCACTACTGACAGAGTTGCTATGGATTTTAGAGTAGTTCAGAAAGCTCTGCTTCTTACAGCTTCCTGTTACTGCTGTACTAGCTTTTGTTGAACTGTGTGTTACTGGCAGCTCGGGCAAGCAAACCTTCCTTTGTTATCCCTTTAAGAAGGATTTGCACTCCAATCTTTGAGGAGAGGAGAAATGGATTTAACTGTCTGGTTCTTGGCTACCTTTCTTTCCCTAATAGTATTTTTGTATGAGTAATTGACTATTTTATTCTTAAGTAAAAATGTCGAGTTTTTTACCAAAAATGGTAGGGACTGAGAACTGAACTGTGAAAATAGCTCTTCTTCCACAAGTTTCAACCATCTGGTTGCTTTAAAGAAAATAGGAAAGGAAAGTGCCTTAGGGGGTGAGAGATTAAAATAAAAATATTTTAGAAATAAAATATTAACACTTTAAAATTCATCTTTTGTCTTTTCCTCAGTGTTAAGACATCTGGAGTTGGAAGGCTTTTATTTTCTGCCTGCATCTGAACTGAAAATCATCTGTTTGTGTAGTGTGCAGTAAATAGCTAAGCATGGCACAGTTGAAAATTCACAGCAATGATTTTATCCTCTGTGCAGTCGGCAGGTTTTATTCATTTTCTGCCTCTTTCACAACTTGCTGCAGTGATTATGCAGAGTCATTACAGGCATAACACAAAAAAGAAAAAGCATCCTTTTTTTATCTCTATACATTGGATACTGATTTAATCTCACTGCAACATTAAAATCTATACTGAAAACAAAGGAATTCGTTCTTAGTTTAACAAAATCCTGAAAGAAAGTACAATAATGTTTGATGTCTGCATCACATTCTGGTTTTTGTTGGTTTTATCATTAAGTTTATATCTCTGAAAATATTTTTTTGCCTTACAGCAACAGAAGCCAAATAATGAATAATTTGACTGGGCCTTGAAGTTTACCTAGCATTAAACAATGTATGCACGTGAGTAACATTTTTTACTATATGCCAGCATTTGCTAAACTGAATGCTGAAAAACTTCAGTCTAAAGCCCTTAATGGATGCAAAAATCAGCCAGTATCCGAAGATGTTGTAAATCACTTCACAAGCTAGATGGATTTGCAGCAACTGAGAACCACGCATAGCTTTCTTATGTAGAAAATTAATTTCTGTGTGTTGGGTAGTATGTCTTTGTCAATTTCCTAGGCATTCTGAGAAAACTAAAACCAAAATATCCTCCTGTTTATGGTGTTACAAAACTAATTTGAAACATCTTTATTTTCTATCATTCTATTAGCACATTTCATACTGGTACAACTTTCTCTATCAGGTTGCAGTTAAATATGTTGTTTGACAGCACCATTTTCAGCACACGCATTTTGTATTTAAGCATGTACTGGCAAAACTGCCTGACGTATCCTAAATACTTGCCAATTAAATCAATTTCTGTATAGTTCTGCACATCCAAAAATATCCTAAATGTAGGAAATGATTAATGTTAAACAGAAGCTATTTATAAGGACCCCTACATAAATATATGACTATGTAATACATATAAAATAATTGGTCATAAGTAGACACTTCACATTCTAAATGAAGATGCTTCTGGTGTTTTCTTCTATCGCTACTTTTCTCCTTTCTACAATGAAGGAAAAAAATGACCAGGGCACAAAGAATAATACATTATTTCAAGATGTTACATAGACTAAAGCAGTTTTCTTCAGTGGTGATATGTGCATGCCTGAAAGTAAGTAAGAATGGCAGATAAAGAAACAGTTATTCCCTGGGTATGCATATTTCCTCCATCTGGTGCATTATTTTCTAAACTCACTTCACTTGGCTTTCAAATGGTAGTTAACAGCTGGTCTAAAGGTTTTCATATTTGCTTTGCACAGGTTCATAATTCATATGACTTCTAATATTCTCTGAAACATTTAGCTTGTGATTTTATTTCAGTTGGTTCATCCTGATTGACCAAAATCAATAAAATTATTTTTTTTAATAACTTAATTATTTTCAAGATAAGTGTGTGATGGAATTGAACTCAAGTCAGGAATGAGTCAAAAATTCCCCTGATCTGTACAGACTGAAGTTGGAATAAAAGTAGAACTAAAGCAAAAATCTTAGGAAGATTTCTGTGATCTGATACTGGTACTTTGAATAACATACTGATAAACTATGCAAGGTAGAATGTAATCATAGAATCCGAGAATAAATTAGGTTTGAAGGGATGTTTGGTGGTCCGGCCTCTTCCTTCTCTAAGCAGGATCAACTGTGAACTTGGATGCAACTTAAATAGTGGCACTTCTGAAAAGCAGCTCTCCCCTGCAGTCTGCCAACTGCTCCCGTAATTTAATACTATCTACAAACCTAACGGGGGCTTATAACATCCCTTTGGCCAGGGCACTGACACAGGAATTAAACTGTATATGCTCCAGTATTGACCCTGATGAAAACCTAATTTCCAGTTTGACTGAATCACTATCTGTTGGTCCAGCAAGAATTTCCTTTGCTTTCTAGCCCATCCATCCAGTCTGTATTTCCATAATGTGGCTATGAGGCTGCTATGGAACACTGCTTTGGAAGCTTTGCTGAAGTTAAGAAACATTCACTGCTCTCTTCTACTCTACTAGAGTTATTAGGAAAAAGTATCATTGTATCTTCTTGTTGATTACCTGTTTTGTGCAATTATTAATTTTTGTAACTTTATTCAAGTTGTTCACAGTTATACTTAGGCAACCTAAGTTGTGTCTGATTCCTAGTTAATCAAGTGGAATTATTAAAACTGTGAAATTGCTAACTGACATAAATTGATACAGGCTAATACATGCCAGATAATCATTGGATAAAAAAAGTGAATGGATTATGATACATAATATATATATACTTTTTTATCATAATAGCTAAATGAAAATCCTGTAGTTGTCTGAAACGAATAAAATGGAATCAAGGTCCTAAATACATCACTGCAAGCTAATACACGACTAGGCCTAGTATATTATATCAGAAGTACTTGTATGTGCAGTCTGGCAAATAAAAAATATATTTGGCATATGAAAATATACATTTTTTTCTTTCCTTTTTTTTTCTTTTACTTTAGTTCTCAGGCATCCGAGACAGGAATTTTTTAAACTACAGGAAATAACTCGTTTCCCTCGCTCGTCGCAATAACCCTTTGTATGAAGCGTGTCTCAATGCCAAACACTGGTGACCTGTAAAATCCCTTTAGGGATTCTTTTCAAACACACCTATTTTACATGGTATTTACCATTTACCGTCATAGCAATGAAAGATACATAAACTTTTGAGAAATGTTTCAGTATTTGTAGAAATAACTAGCCAATATAATGACACTTTATGGTGACAATGCAGTATTCAAGAATCTGATCTTTGTAGTAATTGAGTATGTATATATCACATTAATGTGATATTTAACACTGTGTGGTGACATGCGTAATATATGAATGGGTGTCAAGTTCATTTTTTCTCTAAAAAGTTTTTTTTTTCCTTGTGTCTGCATTAAACCAGCAGGTTTCTATTTGCGTATTATTTCTGGGCCCTTTCTGTTTGTTTATAGTTTAAAAGTATTGATACTTGCTATTTTCGGCATTCTGCTCTCCTGGTCACCACCCCATCTCACTTGAGCGCTCTAACCTCCCCCCCGCCGCTGCCCTACACTGCTGATGCAGCTCTGAAGTGCCGGAATGTGCAGCACAGTTCCATCTTCAATACAGTACTTTGTGTATGAACTAAATTATGTATATTGCATTCCTCATCTGCAAAGAAGTAAATGAACTCTAGTTTCAGTAAAGAAGTCAGTATTGTAGATGTGCCAGTTTTTGTCAGAACTCCAGATGTGGGAGCTTGTCTAAAAGATGAAAGAGATTTTGGATGTGTAAATGATTGGGAGTCTGCCTATTTTCTCGGGCCCTTGTACTTCCAAAATTTCTAGAAAATTCATATTTGGGTCGTAAGTAATAGGTGTTCTTCTATCCCTGTGAGATTTAATCCACTTATTAGGAAATCTTTGGCTTTCAGTTAACGTCATCTATGTGCATACCTTGTTTTCTTGTTTCACAGCTTTCAGTGCTGCTGCTCTCTCAATGCCCTGGAAACAGTGGAGTGTTGAGGAAACACTTTGTGATTACACTAGGGTTGTTTTACAGAACAAAGGCTACCCTGTGTTGCTGGTGAGCACTGATTTCCGCAATGCTTTATTTTCGTATTATGTCAATCTTTCTGACAATCATCTAGAATTGTGTGGGTGTGCTACCAGTAGACAGTGGAAAACGCATTTAAGAGATCCTAAATCCTAAATGTGGCCTCACACAGAAACCTTTGGACTTGGCTTTTACTCTTAGTGCTCATTTCTTTTCCCTCCTCCTTTGGAAACTGCCTTTTGTAACAGCAATAGTAGTAGTCCCAGAAAGGTACAAAGATTCAAAGGTGACAGCAGCCTCAAAGCAATGTTGTTTCTCAATGCTCTTGAGTCCCATGCAGTCCTATAGACTTGGTATTTACAGTCTGATCAAGTAATTGTCCTTCTCTCCACCTTGATTTTTCTCTTGTGAATAATACTTGCCTCACCCAGCCTCTGAGACTGACATACGTATGGTAACAAGAGTACACAGAAGTACATACAAGTATATACTCTAAGAGCACACCTCAACTGAGAAGGCTAAGGCAAGAGGATATTCAGTACCAAAGCCTGTTTGCGTTCTTCCTTCATCACTAGGTCTCCTACCTCGATTAGCAGCAAATGGGTTTTCCTTGTTCTTGCTTTATTGCCAGTGTTCTCATAAGGAGACTTTCTTGTTTCCCGTCACATTCGACACCTGTTTTGCTCCCACTGAGCTTTACTTTCCTGATCTTGATTAGGTCTGTTCGGTATTGCTGTGTAATTATAGAGTGTTTGCATGATGCAAGATTTTCTTTCTCTACAGTTAGATATATTCTTTCATGTTCCCACATCATAGATGAGTGCTTATACCTGGGAAGAGGATAGTTTATTATATGTTGTAACTTCTTACAGCCAGAGGTTAGACTCACTTCTGTTCTGGAGTTTGTACTGTAATTTTATTTCATAAAAGGACTTCCATGCTGAACTCTGCTACTGGTGTTGAAGAGAACAGGATGTGATAAGAATCAGGATTAGAAGTATAAGAGCAAGCAGAAAAATGTACCAGTTTGGTTCAGAACTAGAGATCAGGAGTGAAGACAGGAAAATCTCTCTCATATTGGAATAATCATGTTGCTGAATGGAAAAATCTACTTAAGACCCCTTCCAATATGTTGCAGTCTGTAGTTCCCAGACCTGTAGACTCGTTCACTGACAGAAATCCGGCATGTAATCCGTCTCCATCTGGTAAATTTAATATCTTTTGTTTTTAAGAATGTGAGACAGTGCAGTTGAAACAGAAGTATGTGCAGCTTCAAAGTATACTTGAGGATCTAAACAAACAGTTCAAAAGCTTGTAATCTGAAAACACTTTCACACTTTTTAGGCAAGTGCTGTGAGAATCTGAAACTGTAGGCAACTGCAAGTTTCAAGCGTACTGGGTAGAAAAATGAACATCATGCATTCCCTCTGGGTGTAAATTCTGAACATTTTAATCTCAACTCTGCTTCTTCTTATGCCATTATTATTGTCTAGTGCAAGCATTTCACTCCAGCCACTTTCTTAAATGAGGGGTTCTGACTAGGTATTTTTTCAAAATATCCCTTTGGCTACTTCAAGAGAGTCATCTTTTTTTTTTTATAGATAACCTTGTCATTATGATGAACTGATATCAAATGTTTTCATTTTGGTTTTATTTGAACTAGCTTGACTTGTTAGTCACAGAGATAACTTTTACTAGGTTTTTTTTCAGTTTTTAAAATATCACAGAATCACAGAATCTCCATGGTTGGAAGGGACCTCTGAGATCATCGAGTCCAACCACAAAAAAAAAAAAAAAAATCCACACACACCACCCACCAACCAAACCCCACACCAAAACCAAAAATATATTGAGTTCTATGAAATTATCATGGCTTCAAAATGGAACATTTCTGCTTTTACCTTTTTTATACTTTTACCTCCCATATCGTAATTCTTCAGCTCTTCACCATCTTGTTTCTGGCATTTTTTTTACTTTTACTAATACAGCTTGTAACATATGTCAGCAAATTTAACAATCAAACTTCCTTAACTGTATCAGACATTCTAAATTTGAAAACAAGTGATGAAATCTGGGTGGATTATATAGGCCCAAGTATTATACTGGCGTAGATACTAATGTCTTATCTTTGTTCCTTAGGTAGAATTCAGAAAGGATGTCACTGCAAGGTGTGAGGTAACTGGTGTGTCCCAGTGGAGATAGTGTCAGCTATTTATTATTGCCCTTCCTACTTCTGCTAATGAAATTGACCTGCTATTAAAGTCAGGCTGAATAGGGTAGAAACTTAGTTATATCAACAGCAAGGTTCAATCTGACAAAGTTAATAGAATTTCTTTCTGCAAATTTTACAGAATGCAGCATCCCAGATTCTTTCTGCACAGTGGTTCGGGGAAAAAAGCATTAGAGCAAAATACTGTGTAGTTACCTTAGAATTTCTAGAAAAACTGCCTTCTCCCAACAATATTTAGAGAACCAAAATAGCCTTGCTTTACCCAACGTAATATAAAAGGATGTTTCTGGTGCTGTACAAAGAACACTCTTGTGCTCTTATACATCAAATTATGGCTCTACTCTGTATCAAATTTGAATTTCATGTTTTTTCACTGAAGTGCTCTTCAAGGTGATTAAGGATGTATAATCTTTCTCAGTATGATGTATAAACTCATTCTGCTTTCACTTCATGCCTCCCCTTTATGCTTACACGCCAGTAGTGGAACATTAACCTCCATTTTAATTCTACAATGTTAACACGTAGCTCTGTGTACGGTAGATGGTAAAGAAAATCAAATCATATGCCTCAGGGATTCAGACACCAGCCTGCATGGGGGTCAGAAAGACTCCCCAACTGCAAACAAGGATGTACGTCAAATGAATCTTGAAGGTGCCTTGTCTTTTTTTCTGAAGCCACAGTCCCTGCTGTAGATGGAAATAGGATACCAGTTAAATTGACAACAATCAGATGCATTCTGAAGGTTTCAAACTAAAATTTAACCACCTCCTGATCATATCAGAGAAAAAAAGTTGTCTTCTGCTTTCTTTCCCCTGCAATGAGAGGGTAATTTACTAATCGTCTACTCAAATGCAGGACGTGGTGTTTGAAATGCCAATAAGACATTCGCATTTCTGAAGACACGGTAAGGGTAAAGAATACAATGCAGGAAATGTCAAAACTGACTTCCACATTAAGTAAAAAATGGATAATCTTTCAAGAGTTACGAATCTGAATGGGATTTCTGAGGCCTTCTAAGACACAGAATATAAAAATAAATAAATGAAAAGGATCTCATAGTTAGGAGTGGGCAATCCAAGGCCTAAATATATTTACAGAGATTAAATCCGTGGCCTTGTTGATCAGTTACATGTGATGAAGGAAGTGAATGAAAGTGCCAGTGTAAAGTGACAGCAGTATTGGAAAAAGTATAGTAAACCCGATTTTTTTATCTCTTTAAACCTTAACTCTCCTCTGTTTTAGAATTTTCTTCAAATATTTAAATTTTGCTACTAGTTTAACTGTTTAGAGTTAAAAGTGTTCTGAAGATACTTGGCAATCCTTAAATAGAGATTATGGAACCACAGTGTTCAGGATTCCACACACTGTTCCTAATGTATCCAAGCATCGGCATGTTTTTCCACCTTAGCTTTGCAGGCTGATTTGTAAATTCATTCATGTTAAGGATTTGTGATGAAAAATTTCCCATTGACCATTGTGATATTTGGTATACAGCAGGATGCTGTGTTTTCAAAAATACACAGAAATCTTTGTTTTCTAGAATTGGAGACTTGTACACAGTTTCGAAGAGGATACACAAATGTTTAATAACTGTAACTTCATTATCTTTAACTTTTCTTAAAACTATAAGAAGCTTTTGACTGTCTGATCACATACTAGTTTTGGAATAGAATCTCTTCTTTATTCATCATACAGGCTGGGCAATTTTAAATTAGTGGTTGTGGGGTATCCTCGTTGCTCAAGGAATGGCCACAGCTGATCTTCACACAACTCAGTTCTGATATAGGAACAGTTATTAATTCCCTTTCATGCATATTTTCCCCCTATTTCTCTTGTTAATCTGGGACTGAAGATTTATTTTAGTTTTCATAGAATCATAGAATCATCTATATTGGAAGAGACCCTTGGGATCATCGAGTCCAACCATCTACCCTACTCTACAAAGTTCTCCCCTACACCATATCCCCCAACACCACATCTAAGTGACTCTTAAACTTGTCCAAGGATGGTGACTCAACCACCTCCCTGGGCAGCCTATTCCAATGCCTGACCACTCTTTCTGTGAAAAATTCTTTCCAAATGTTCAGTCTAAACCTACCCTCTTGGAGCTTGAAGCCATTTCACAACACTCTTGTGAATTGAGGTGGTTCTTGTTTCTTTGTTCATCCTTTTTAAAACAAGGATAGCAATTATCCTTTAAATGTAGTCATCAGGTGGGAGACTAAATACTTTTTTTTCTCTGAGTACTTAACCATATATAGAACTTAATATTTTTGAAGCAGAGCTCCAATTAGAAAATTCCAATTTTGAACTTTAAAAACATTGGACAGTGAACTTATCAAGGGACAGAGAACATTAAGAATGCCAGTGGTGTCTAAGCAGTAATGGTTGTGCTATAAAGTAAATAAAGGTATGATGTTATAGGAAGTCAGTTATTTTGAAGGTATTGTCTTCCTATAATAAGCGTTACATATAATGAAATTTCAGGAATTCTCTTGTGAAACAGTGACAGCACTGTCATTGGTATGTTGTTCCCAGAAGTCAATAGCTGTGTTGGTCAAATTTATAAAATCCAAACATAAAAGAGTATTTAATGTGAATTGCCATATCTAGTTATTTTTTTGTATATTTAGTGCTCCAGTTCTGTTTTAAATAGTCATACTTATAAATATTATAATTAATATTATAATTTTAAAATTATAATTATTCAAACTACATATCTTAGTAAACTTATGCTAAATTAATGGGGAGTGCTTGGGTTTTTTTTATTTGCTTTTTTATAGATGAAAAGATTACTGTGAATGTGAGAAAGAAGGGACTCTAAAGCTATGGAAATATAACTGTCTGGCTTAATGTACAGTTTGAAAACAACAGAATTTCTGACGTTTTACTTGAAATTATGGGTAACTTGGACTGTGCAGTTTTGTTGGGGTTTTTTGTTTGTTTCTTTCTTTTCCAAGTAGCCCCACAAATTTCATTAATAACATTTTGATGGTGTGAATGCACACTAGAAGGAAACTGTGATGTGAGCTATTGGTCCCTTGGGAATCTGACAGCTCATTCTCTTATTTAATAAAATTTGAGAGTTGTTCTGACAGCCAGAGGTGGACTGCACTAGACTGTGTCAAGAAAGATGACAAATACACCCTCTACTGAAGGTTCTGGGGAGGTGAAAGAATTAGAAGAATTAAAGATAGTCTTTGCATTTTTAGACTGTGAATTCTAGTAGTAATAACAGAAATAATAATGGCTACTTACTGCCTGGACTGCTGCCTCATTTGCATCAGTATCACTTTACTGGCTGCAGTGTCCCATTTACATGAATGTGTAAATAGAAACTCTTAAAAATTACAGTATAATTGGCAGGCCTGATATAGATAGGTTATTAATATTTTCCTCCTCTCAGATTGGTATAGGATGTCACTGAAAATTGTTTTTGCTGTTACAGATGTTTGAAAGAGGCCATAAAAAAAAAAAATCAGTATTGTGATCAGCTGCAGAGGATAATGCAACTGTAATGACATCCCTTCTTGAAAATAACTTTCTGTTTGCCATCTAGCTCTTGCTGTGCCAGCTAGCTCCTGTCTACATCACTAAGAATGTGCTAGGAGCTAATTTAACACAGTTTGTGTACTTTTCTTCTGGTGTGTACATATGGTTAATAGGTTTATTGAAATTTACTATGAAGATTTGTATACAGAAATCCATTTTTAAGACTAGCAGAGATTGTTGCTTAGTAGCATCCTTGGAGTGTGGTTGTGGTGACTCCCCCTGCCTTGGGCTATTAAGGGGGCAAGAGTGCTGCAAGGGGTACCCAGACTATTCACAGGATGGATTACTATGCAGTCCATACGAGACTTGATCCCATCTTCCCCACAAATCAACTAGGACCTAGAGAGAGAAGGCTTCACATTACTCCCTGGCAGCATAGCAAAATCTGCTGGGGAAATGAACTAGATTTAACAGCTGTTGGATCAGGGAACTGCGCTGTCACACTTTAATGAGATAGCTACCTGTAGTCAACAGCAAGGGATTACAGAAGAAGTATAGGCTGTACAGAGACTCTGCGGGGGTAATGGTATTTCAGCCAGTAGGCTGAACTTTCCTAGTCATGTGCAAGAGCAAAAAAAAATTAAGTTCGTTATAATGGTTTCTATTTATCAAACTGAAAAGCTAAATAAAAAGTTTGTTTTACTGAACTGGGAAGAGCACCAAGGGCAATTTTGCCTGCTTTTCTACCTGCCCAGCATGCAGAAAGATTTTGGTTTTTTCTGGCAGGAATATTTAATCCTGGACTGTGATCCAATCTGCTTTTGACTGTGATGAAAACCTAAGGACTTACTTCCTAGTTCCTTTACTTATCTTTTTTTGTCTAGAGCTTAGACTTTAACTAACATGGTTATGTACATAGGTGGCAACTCGCTGGGATGACTTCCACTGAGAAGGAAGCTATGCTCTGTTTGTTGGAACTGGTTTCCCACCAGACTTTCTTTATAAAAAGTAATTTTAAAATAGAGTGGGTCCCTGGTGATATAGATCAGCATAAAATCAATTTAAAGGAATAGAACTTGTTGGTCATTTGTACTTGATCTGGTCAAGTGTTCAGAAAGGTGTTTTCTTTTTTTGTGACCTTGCTCTGGCAGTTGATAAAGTGTGCATGTGCTTGTGCATGAATATATGTACATATTTACTGGTGGGTGACTGAGGGAAATGGTGGATTGCTGTCTGTGAATAGAGTCTCTTTGGCTTGCATGAGACTGTTGCCACAACAGTTGCCCAGATGAGATACTTCAAGTTACAGAATTAGAAGCACCTAAATCTGTGCTTTGCTGCCTTCAACGTTTATTTTGCAGAATGTCAAAGTTGTGCATACAGTACAGGTAGTTACATTTGTGACTACTGAATTTAGGTGGGAAAAGATTGTTCTTGACAAAGATTTTAATTACAGGTAAGTGAAACTGGCTACTTTTACAAGCATTAAATGTTGGGGTGGGAGGAATGAAGCGAGAAGACCTTGTTCAGTATGTATTTACTTCCTGTAATAGATCTGTTTGTGGCTTTTTTATCTCAAGTGGCTCTCACATCATCTGCCTTGTATTTATATTGCAAAATTTTATCTTAGGCTTGTATGTAATTTAGGATATACCGTTCCATATCTTGTTTAAACCCACTATTATAAATGGATTGAAGAAGCAGTAATTTTCAGAACATTGAGAATTTTCTTGGTGTTGTTTCAGATTAATGGAGATACAACTTCAGCATTTTTTCCAGTAGTCATTTGAAGGCTTCCTGCTTTCCAAGAAAATGCTAAAATGGACATTAAAAACTTAGAAAATAAATCCAATGTTATCAGTCACCATCTTTCTTAAAGGAAAAAGAATCAAACCTTTTTCTAAAACCAATATACTTTCCGATGTTCTAAGTAGTATTACTAATTAAATGAATGTATTAATATACAGTACATATGAATACAATACATAAATTTTCTGCCATGGTATAGCCTTGCACACCATGTTGCTTTACAGCACATTCTGTTTTTTCACAAATCCCCAAAATACTGACAAGGTTCCTGAGGTAGTTATTTTGCTCCTGACATTCACACATAGTATAAGCTGCCACCTTTCTTTTAAAAGTTTGGAATGAAGGGAATAATTTCTGCTGTTTAAACTTCAGGGAACAAGAATTTGATCAATATGTCGCTGAAAACTGACATTGACACAGCAAATGGTTAGACTGCTGCTTTCATTACAAATGGATTTTGGGTAAGAAGATTCTGGAGAATAAGACTCAACAGATGTGATACTAGCAGGCCTATATAAATTTCATCTGGCATTTCTGTTGTCAGTGTGAAGTCCACTTAAGTGCACAATTTCATGGTTGGCCAGTTACCGTCCTTGGCTGAATTTATTTTCAGTGCTGGTGAAAAAGATTATTGGTTTGCCAGTTGCTGCTCAGAGGTTATAACTCTTGACAGAAAATATATATTCCATTAGAATCTCAAATTTTTAATCCAGTGTCTGCATTTATTGATGGACATTAAATAATGTTAGTGGATCAACAGGTAGCTAATTGCACTTCTATGAGGGAATTAATTACATGACAGTGAATTGCGAAGTTTCTATTACTTTATTTTTCCTTAAGTAAACAGCAAAGAATGAACTCCTTTTCCATTACATTTCTTTATGTATATAATATATATGAAAAAAAAGTCACTAATGATTCTTAAATAGCTCATACAGATGAAAAGTTGAATTCCATTTATTTAAAAGTAGTGTTTAATTCTTACATGTCCATTGACCTAATATGATATTAGTGTCTGCTAATAGCCTTGCTGGCTCCATGAGAAGTTCCTGTGGCTATCATCTGGGATTTTGCTGATCTTTAATCTAAGCTTTTAGCCTTATGAATGTAGCAGAGGATCATGAGTCTTCTCTTAAATATATGTTTTAGACAACTTTTTCTTGCCATAGAAAATAGTTTACGGAAAATATGATTCCTTAGCTTTGGGCCAAAGGGATTTGTTTTACCTTTTATTGTGAATATGAAATAGATATGATCTTCAGGAAATGAATTAATGACAGTTCTACCTAAGATGTTATCTGTCAACTGTCCTGAAGATATATTCCTATTCTAGTGTTGTCAACGGTCAAGCTTGCAGTTTAGGTAAGGAAAAAGAGGGGAAAAAATACAAGGAATGGAGGAGATAAAAAGAGGAACCTGTTTAATATAGATCTCCCTCTCCTTCCCTATGGCTTCTCTGTCCCCTCTCCTTCCCAGCAGATAGCTACTAAATTGATCTGAAAGGATAAGAGCTCTCACAGAAATAGCATGGGGGAAAAGTGACACAGGCCTTGAAGCTCCATAATATCGTTGGCTCAGATGCTGATGAAATTGCAGATTTTGTGACGTGATAACAGTGATACAAAACCTGAGGAAAGGTCTTGGGCATTCTTAGTCTTATGCTAGAGGTGCAGCTGGATTTAGATACAGCTTGTTTATATATCCTTTTGTTAATATGTTCTTTATGTACTCTAATATGAGCTGGTTTTAATTCTGCTCTTTATTCTTTACATTACCCTTGGGGAAGGATAGTCTGCTTTCTTGTGATAATTACACTCACATTTCAAACTCTTTATGGAAGGATATCAGCATGACTAACAGCACGTGTTTTTCCAATAGCATATATTAGGATTTGAAACATTGGTAAGGGCTTGGCTAGTCCTAAAGATTTAGAAAAATCTTATTCAAGTTCCACTCAAAAAGAATTGTGATTAAGTATAGCAGCTTACATTTAAGGTAGAGCTTAATTCAGTTTGAAAGAATCTGAAACCATCATGTAGTTTCAGCTATTTATATTAAAGTTCATAATACTTTTGATGACTAGTTATAGGATCATCTGGAAACGTCTTCAAGTGCAAAGTGTCAAGTTTCAGAAATCTCTGAATCTGTCCTGTAATCTTGCCAGACCAGTCCCTCTCTAAAAATTTGGGTTCTCTGTTTTAAGTATTTATAGAATGTAAGACATCTGTCTAGTTCTTAACCAGAACAATTTACTCAGAATATTGCTAGGCCCATTTTTAATTAAAAAAGAAACACAGCCACCACATTTTGAAAAATATATAATGAAGTTCATTGGCTGCTGTGATTGTATGATATTCTGTATTGTTTAATATTAGAGCTTCTCAGTGAATTTGCCATCAAGTATTAAGTATTATCCTTACTCACTTGCACAGCTAAGTTAGACTAAGTCATAGCTTAAACTAATGGACTTGCAGAGACAATAACAAAGCAGAACAAGCTGTGATGAAACTTCAGCAGTTATTTTCTGCTTGGTCTAGTTTAAATTTCACCAGTTTCTATTCCACAAATGGAAATGTGCTTGAGGCTTCTAAAATGTGAGGTAATTTAAGTGATTGACTCTTGTATCTTACATGTTCATATAAATCATGACTTGGAGTTGCTCAGATTGTGTGAAGCTCAGAAATAGTGTTGTGGTCCAGCATATGTCCCTGACTTTCTGTGATGAGGAAGAAGTAGAGAATGGCATGGCAAAGCTCCAAGTAACATGGAGAGGAAAGAGAGACTTCCATATTTTTGTGCTAGTGGAATTCTAGTCCACATATCTCTTCCCCCTCTTTGTTAAATCACTGATCTGAGAAAATACCTTTACTTGGTATGTCTTCTGACCAGACAATCCTCTGATAACTGTTGTCACTTTTTGACAGACTTTCAGTTGCTGGTTGTTCTCCAGCATTAATGCTCCAATTGTGGTAAAAAAACACCTGGATACTCCTTCATCTGTTTGCTCAGGACTGATGGTTTTAAATTTTTGTTCATTTCTTTGAGAAACATTTATTGTGACTGGCATATTCTTCATACTACATGTCTGTAAGATGAGAGACAGATAGCAAAGATAGGACTGAACCTACTTAGTTCCTCTTGCAGTACATTGAGTTGTCTTTTTTTTTTTCTTTCCTTCCACAAGGGGAAATTAGAATATGCTGAGAACTGAAGTTCCTGTTAGATCTGCCAGACTAAGACAAGCGACAAGACTGCTGTTTCTCCTGATAGCCAGTCCACAAGGACTGACACAGTTCTGCAGACCTATAAAGCCTGCCTTCTACAGCAAAGCATGCCAAATAAGAATAGTCAAGGGAGTATGAGACACTGGACCTTCAAAAATTCAGGTAAACCAAAAAAGCTTAGGATAATCCAGAGGAAGCCTAATGAAAAATCTACTACCTTTGAAGATTTTCTATCATTTATCCAGAAGTATTTGATATAAAATAGAAGCTTTGTTTTCTGGATTTTTTTCTCTTAGTCATTCATCAAAGTCCAAGTTCAGTTAAGTGAAAGTAATTTTGATTGTTCTTTTTTTGTTTGATGTTAAGCCTATTACACATTTTTTGCCATAATTCCATTTTTATGCCAGGGACAGCTAGAAGGAAAAGTTGCAAAGAATTCAAGCTTTCATCTGATGTAAACTTCTGTTTCTTCTGTTACAACATGAATAGGATAAAATTAATTTACTTTTTTCCTCCACATTTTGATAGTCAGATTGGATGATGACTAGTTTTTATAGCTTACACTTGAATTAATTGAACGCTTGAAATGGAAATTTGAAAGCAAACCTGTATATTACTTAGGAAAAACAAATTCTGTTTTAAAAGTAAGAATATTTCTTTAAGAAGATTGGAATACCTGAGTTTAATGGAATGTGGGAAATAGCAATATATTAAAATTTATGCCAAGGGAAATAAGCATTCCAACTGTACTACAAATGAGTTATTACCATTTTTTTTGGATGGCTGTAGTATAAAGGAGGTTTCACTGCGTTGTTCAATTTGTGCAACTTTATTTAGATTGCTTACTCTGATAGGTGATTGGGTTTATGAGGGCTTTTTATATAAGCAATATAAAAATTAATGTCTTGTATGTCTAAAGAATATTTAAGGCTCCAAATCAAAGCTTTATGCTAGGGAACATCAGTGTAACAATGGCTGCACATTCTCTAATTTATAGATGTTTAATTATAGGGGTATGTGCAAGAGAGAGATTATATACACACACACACACACTTCTCTTGCAGTAGACTTCTCCCAATTCCTCTTCTCAGTATTCGGAGTGTTCTTGATTCTGGAGTGGATTACTGTAATGATAATAGTGTTTTAATGTAGTTACTTGGATGTAATTTCTCCTTTTAAAGTCTGTAAGCAAAATGAATAGGTTTATGCTGTGGACACTTCAGCCTATGGTAACTTAAAAAGATAAATAAAGTCAAAACAGGGTTAAGCTTCTTTTCGATTGGGCCATTGGAATTACCTCATTACTGCCTAGATTTTCTGATTTTACTAAAAATTAAACCTGTGCTCTTTCGTTCACTGTGTAGCAGCATCTGTCACTGTGTGTCACACATCTGTGTGGCAGCCTCTGTCAAATTTTGTAATAATTCTAACCAATTTGGTCACCTGTTTCAGAAGTTAAATGTGCTACTTATTCTTTGCTTGACAATCGTGCACCTGCCATGTGCACATGCTGCACGTGCAGCATTTCCTTACAAATCTAGGCCAAATAAACATATTGGAAGAAAATAAGTGGCACCTGTCAGGTCAGTTTTGGGACTGCTAGATCCCAAACATAGACCTCTCCCCCTTGATTAGCTGTTCTTTCTATACCACGAGCTGAGTATGCTCTATGGCTTCCCCAGTGCAGTGGGTTGACCCTGGCTGGATGCCAGGTGCCTACCACAGCTGATCTGTCACTCCTTAGCAGGAGAAGGGGAGAAAAAATATCACAAAAGGCTCATGGGTTGAGCTAAGGACAGGGAGAGATCACTCACCAATTACAGTCACGGGAACAACAGACTCAACTTGGGGAAGTTAAATTAATTTATTGCCAATTAGAAGTCAGAGTAGGGCGATGAGAAATAAGCCCCAAATCTTAAAACACCTTCCCCCACCCCTCCCTTCTTCCAGGGGCTCAATTTCACTCTTTATTTCTCTACCTCCTCCTTTTGAGTGGCACAAGGAGACTGGGAGTTGTGGTCAGTTCATCACATGTTGTTTCTGCTGCTCCTTCCTCCTCAGCGGAAGGACTCTTCACACTCTTCTCCTGCTCCAGCACAAACACTCCTCCATGAACTTCTCCAACCTGAGTCCTTCCAATGGGCTGCAGGTCTTCATAAATTGCTCCAGCACAAGTCCTTTCCATGGGGTGCAGTCCTTCAGGAACAGACTACTCCAGCATGGGTCCCCCATGGGGTTACAAGTCCTGCCAGAAAACCTGCTCCAGCAAGGCTCCTCTCTCCATGGGCTTTTTTCCCCAGGTGAAAATAAGGTCGACCTCCTATATTTATCCATCAGTAGATCATTTTTCATGATTGCATCTTAAATTAGAAGTTACAGGAAGCAATAAAGGTTATTAAGAAGGAGGATGAAGAATTGGTTAATGCAACTATTCATGCTGAAAGAAGAAATATCAAGCAAAGGGAAATCATTAGTGTTTCTCAAAGGTTAGAATCGGGAATAATTTTCTTAAATGTTTCCATTAATGACCCTTACATTAATAGCAGAGAAACATTTTCAGCATAATCTGCCGACAAAATTAACTTGGAGGACACAAAGGCAGACTGATATATTACGGAGAGGCTGTTTTGCTAATTAGATTCTGGATGTGTGGCATAGTTTTTTGTTTTTATTGCTCTTATTCCTGTTATTCAGGTTTTTTCCATTGAGAATTCCTAATCTGGATATGAGTGACTAAAGGAAGATCTTAGTACACTGGTGCAGCTATAAACTACCATTCTGATGCCTCTGCAAAAAGGGCAAAATGCAATCCCTTTGATGTATTAGAAGAACTTTTTACTTTTTTTTTTTTTTTAATAAAAGGAACAACTGGTGCTATTAAGATCTTGATGAAACAAGTTCTGAAGCATTCTGCTCCAGAAGAAAGACAAGAAGAAAGACAAACTAAAGCTGGAGCAGCTGCAAGTGCAGAAGAACACTGTCAAAAGAATGATGAGCCAGAGATGACCTTGGAACTGAAAATGCTTGATTTGATTACTCTAACAAACTAAAGGCTAAGAAGAGATGTTATTGAAATTTGTAAATGCATCTGAGAAGAAAAAAACTACTTAGCTAAAGGGCCATACTGACACTAAATAAGTGGGTATTAGTTTACCCTGAATAAGTATGTCAGAAACTGGAAGATTCCGAGTTCTTTGAGCAAAGAAATTCTGGAATAGCCCTCCACCAAATACAATAATACAATTGTTAGGAAGGAAGCCATGATATTTTTCTTGGTTTTGGTTTTTGTTGTTGTTTGGTTGGTTTGGCTTTTTTGAAGTTGAAGGTCTCTTGGATCATGAAAGTGTGTTCCATAGCAAGGAACTCTGCTTAGGAGCCTCAGAGGTCTGTTCTAACTCGGTGATCTTATGATAATTGTCTTGCTCTTAGTTTCAGTAGTGTGAGGAGACCAAAGGACAGCTGTTTAGGAAGTTTTAGACAGAATGTAGGAGGGGATATTAATTGGAATGTTTAAGTGTTTCGAATACCTGGGAACAGCATTTGACAATAACAATACAATTTATGAAATAAATTCCTATGCATATAGATTGACAGTTTCAAAAACACACAGGCCAGTTATGCAAAGAGGGTATAGCAACTTCAATTACTTACACTGCTTTTGAAAACGTTTTCATCATGACATTCTTGCTCTGTACTGCAGCAGTGGTTTGTGGAGGCCAACTGTATCCTTTGAGTTATAAACTGCAAAAAGTTAAAGTGTTTTCAAATTTGAAGCTTCATTGCTAACATTTGTATACGTGTTCTCTAATTGTGTGTGTACTGCTAGCTACTTATCCCTGGAAGACAGTACTGTGCTTTCAGAATAACAGCTCTTGTTGCTGTTCACCATACATTGGGCATATCAGGCTTTGTGTCACTACGCATTGGGTTATCGCTGTCTTACAGAGTCCTTGGGGGCCTGTTCAGTTATTAGGATTTTAGAATCCTGTGCAGCATTGAGAAAGTAGTTCCAGGCAATGTTGTAGCTGGAATGCATAAGGTATGCAGCACTGGTACTTTGAACCTCGCTGAGTAAGTTCTTGATCACATGGATTTTTCATCAAAGGAGGAGAGTGTGTTGCTGTTGGTTGAAAGGAGAAACAATAGAGAATGTCAGGCACGACTTTGAAGACAGTCCCAAAGTTTGTTTGAAGTCACAGGACAGAGATTGTACGTGCCTGGATATTGAAATGGATGGAGATAAGTGTTGGTTGTATATTTTGTTGGCACTTTCCTCCTGAGGGACTCAAGGAACCATCTAAACATAGAAATGAAGCTTCCAGAGCCACTTGTGAGACTCCTCCCAGTGACTGTATTGACCCTTTCCTTCCATTATCATTGTTGGTCTTTTTATCTCTCACTGGGCAGGCTTTCCTCCCTCCAGCTCATACCACTGTGCTCCACACTACTTGCCCCGTGTCTGTCATTTTTGCTGCTTCTTGCTTCTGTATTGTTATTTTCCTATTCCCGTTGCCCATCTTTATAGACAGCACATCATAGGCCAAAGTTGAGAGGCATTGTAGAAAGTATAAGTATACCAAGAAATTTTCTTCAAGGTCTTTGTGCCACAGACAGGACCTTCACAGATGTGTTGACATTGATAGGTGTGGAGTGCCAGCAGGGACCTACTTCATTGTCCTAAGACGATACTAGTAACAAGGTAGCTTAGTCATTGGTTAACATGTTCTGAGCATCTATAGCATGTTGGATTACTTCAGTGGCAGCACTGGGACAGTTTCCTAATGAAACTGGATTCTTCAAGACATGGAGGCCTCATGATGGTTTGCCAAAAGGGAGAGCTCTTTTAGGTGACACATATTTTTCTCCTCTATTTCCCAAGATTTTTTTTCTATTATATCCTATTCTTGAACCAAGTAAAATTTCACTGCTGTGATAGAGAAAGGAAAACATACCCCTGTTCTGTGCTTATGTTTTCAATTTTAAATATCATAATGATATCCGAAAATAGAAATGGAGCAAGACAGAGTAAGTATGAAAAAGGGAAGTGCTCGAAAAGCTTGTACTTTTCAGTTTCAAAAACACTGGACTGGATAAAGAGGCACAAATGGTGCACCAGCAGTTAAAGTAGGCATTATATTTTATCTCTTAGCTGCCTAGCGCTAGAAAGGAACTACTGTCCTTCATTTTGTTTTGCCATATCCTAGTAATCCTCCAGCATCAACTTTGCATCTTTCTCGTGGTCTTCAGGAATTTGCATAAGTAATTCAAGCAGTCTTTTATGTTAATTTTTAATTTTATTTGATTTTTTACATAAAGAAAGCTGTAGCTTCTTTGCCCTGCCCAAGGGCAGGGAAGGCTCCTCAGTCCAAAGCCTGCATTCTAGTGCATACATTCCAAATCATTACTATTTAATTCTAACAGTTTATGCTTCAGTTCTTAATGTTTTCGGTGAAAATTTATATCACTTGTGATTATGTGCTGTGGAATCCCAGTGTATAAACTGTCATCCATTAACTGTGATTTCCCTTATATCATAAGTTTTCCCTTATTCAGTAAGTTTGCAGATGACACCAAACTAGGTGGGAGTGTTGATCTGCTTGAGGGTCAGAAGGCTCTACAGAGGGAT
>JAOXJK010000012.1:76669031-76688033 GCA_025774025.1 Xenus cinereus | reverse complement strand
TAAGAAACGTGTAGACATGGCTCTTCAGGGCATGCTGTAGTGCCCAAGATTATTGGTTTGTGGGTGGGTGTGATGTGGTGGGGTGTTGTGTGTGTTGGTGGTTTGGTGGGGTTTTTTTTGTTGTTGTTGTGGTGGTTTGTTGGGGTATTTTTTGTGTGTGGTTGGACTCAATGATCTCAGAGGTCCCTTCCAACCGTGATGATTCTGTGATTCTGTACCTGGAGGAAGAATGGGAGGAGATGGAAAAATATCCCTATCTGTAGCATTGTCATCATTTCTTAGAGTGCAGCAATGTTAGCTGGGGAGACTAAGAATCAAGAGATTTATTTTCCGTATGCTTATTTAATCTTGTCCCACTCAAGCATCTTGCTGTGGCTATGCTGAATGCACAGGTGCCTCTGCTGAAACTCAGCCTCGGATAGCTACAGGCATCACATCTTAAAGCTTCCAGCATGCCTCAGGGGAGAAGGGAGCTTCTTCATCTGTTTCTTCCTCTCTCTCTCTCCTATTGGTATCTTCCATCTCACTGGTGACAGAGTCAAACTAAACAAAATTTGTTTCCATAAGCATGACCACTCCTTTAACGAGGTGGTCATTAAAGCCTCATGTTTAGGCATGAGGCTCCTGAAGTTTCTCTGAGTGTACCCAGTTTGTAACAAAGTTAAGGATGGAGGTACACTCAAGAGTCCATTAGATCTTTCCTTGCCACGTCTGAGGATATTGGGGTGGCCTGTCATTAATCTCATTCCTCCTGGAATCACTCAGTCTCCTCTTAGGAAAAAACAATTTCTGTTGATCTGTCCCTCCAAAGTAATTTGTTCCTGGAGCCTACATGAATGTAGTTTAATGGTGCAACATTTCTCTAACATTTTGTTTAAAAATTGTGTGTGTATATGTATATAAAGAGAAATTTTCATATTGCACAGTCAGCATTATAAGTACCTGTTTCAAACTTGGTGACACTCAGATGTGGCTGCTAAATAGTACTTTAAAAAAAAATAAAAAAAATAAGGGACAAACCAGTAGCTGATAAAGCTCCAATGATATCCAACTACTGTATGCCTGAATTGGAACCAAATTTATTATCGAGTTGTCTCAAGTTTCCCACTTGTTTCAGAGTTCTCAGACTAAATCAGATTTTAAGACACCTGTTCCTTGCTGTGCTACCATGTTTTTTTGACTGCTGTTACATGGTGTAGGATTTCCTTTCTTAGGAAAATATGTAGATATCAGCAACTATAAAGATCTAAACTGGTTTTGCAGTGTTGGAGATGCTAGTTAGCTAGTAAAATAACTATTTAAATTAAAAATTCTATGAAAATAAAAATTTGTATCTCTGAAGGCACTTTTTTTAAGCTTCAGTATAATTGAGTAGAAATGGATACATCATATTTTTTATTTGAAAAAACATGTTTGTTACTAGGATCCCATAACCACACATTTAGTCATTGTTTATAAATTAACATTGCTTTTTCACTATCTATTCAATGCCCTATTTGAGATTCAAATAGAACATTTCAATTAATGTATCAAAATCCCAGTGGACTGAACCTTCAAGACAAACTTGGCCAAAATGCTTGAAAAGGAACTAAAAGGTCATAGAAACATGCTACTGTTTTCATTAATTGTATACTGTTATGTAGATCAAAAAAAGCAAGTCAATCGCATGATTGGCACCAATACAAAGATAAGAGATATTTATTTATAACAGGTGATGTGAACCAACTTCTGGTTCTTGCAGTTGTATGCAAAGTAATTTCTGTTCTTTTAAATTTCTGTTTAACAAACCAGTTAATGGTAGGATGCTCTTACAAGATGGGCAAAGATGAGACATGGATAAATTTCAACATGCATACAAGGAGAAGCAACAGAACAGGTGGGTTCGGCAACAGAGTAGAGACTCAGCAATGAATATTCCAGCTGGAGCTCCTGCTGGAGTTTTGCAAATGCAGTTGTGGTGTGTATGGCATAAACAGAGAACAGTCAAAACCTCAGGGTGCATGTTCAGAATTTATCAAACCATGTAAAACTTTAAAGTGTGTCTCAGGATCTCATTTTCAAGCCTCATTCAGGTTTGAACTGGATATTTTGGGTGTTGATAGCTGTATAGGTATATTGTTGCAGTAATCTGTATCTTTGAATTGTCTTAAATACTGATACTTTCATAAGAATTTGTCCTCCTCTGCCCTTGCTGGGCAGTGAGCCACTGCAAACCTAGTGTGTGGAGTGGTGCGGGTTGGCATAATAAAGGTTGTTTCCTGAATTCAGGCCTAAAAGTATTCATAAGGACAAAATACTTCTTATTTTGCATTTTAACTGTCTGGTTTTGAATTTAAATTACTAGTATCTCCTAGGAGAAGATGGGCAGCTCAGTAGGTCTTGCCAATGGTTACAACCAGAATTGTTTAGAATAAAGGTTGATACTGTGAATTATTTTTAATTTATTCAAAGTGTAAATAGTATTTTCTCTATTATACCAAGTTCTTCACTCAATTTATAGAATAAAACTTATTTTAACTTTACTTTTAAACTTATATAGCATAGCAATTTTTCTTAGATAAGAGTTGTTTTAAACAGACTATGTGAAGCATAAACAAAAGTCAGAACACCCTAGGAAAAAATTTAATGGGTTTTTTTGTTTGTTTGTCCTTTCTATTTTATGAATAATAATCAGCTATAAAATATGAGGAAAAGTAAAGAAATAAAAAACCTTTTTACTTTGCATAATATGGTTGCCTTGTCCTAGTTATGCATGAGCTGTTCTCTTTTGTCTATTTCTAATATGAATAAATATTTTAATCAAAGATTTAGTATCTCATTTTTTTCAAATTTAAATAATTTAAAAATTCGGTGTCTGTGTAGGTATATATGTTTTAAAATTTTAAGTTCCTGTCATTTAAAACTGTTAAATTAAGTCAACTTGGCATTGTGCAAAGGATGTGAAAGATTCAGATATGCAAGTTAACAGCAAACTATTGAAAAAATAATCTGTGACATAGAAAATTTGGAGTATTTTTAAATATGAATAATGTTTATGCTTTTAATATTATTTAGTATAAGAATTCTCATGTAAATGAGACACTAGAGGATTGCTTTTAAATAAGGTCTAAAAATGTTACAAGGTGCTTATTTAAACTTTCTGCCAGTGTTCTCATAGCAATTGCTAAGAAAAAAAAAATAAATTGGTTTTATCTTTATTTTTAAGATTTTATCACAGACATCAGGCTTTATAGAACATGGCAAATTTTGTAAAGTTGGTTGATCCTCTCTGTTAATTTTGTGACTTTTACAGTGACTTGCTGTGGTGTCAAATGAGTTAGGAATTCTGCAATTCTGATTAGTGGTATTTTATATCTGTTTTGTTCTTGTAGTATGCAAAGAAAGGAGCACGCCCATGAGTGCTTAGGTACCATGGGATATAATTTGAGATACCTCTTTGAGGTAGAGTCCAGATTCCTGTGTTAAGCCTTTGGGCTCAGAGTGAAACGTGAGATAAAATTAAAACATCTCAAAATGTGATGTATAACAGCTGGAATTCTCATGCAACAGTCTGTTTAGTCTTCATGCTGCCTTTGGAAAGGAAGGGAAAGAGGGAAATTGTTTGGAGTTGTGGTTGCTGCTACCTTTTACAGAGATGGTTAGTATACAGGCCTAGAAAACTGGGAACACAGTTTAGCATCCTCTTTATCTGGACAAGATGAAAAATTCTGTCTGTCTGTCTACCTAGCATCATGGAAGAAAATGATTGATCCACATGTCCTGTAAAAGGTTGTGCTGCATTGTAGAACAACTCAGACAGACAACACCCAAAAAAACACTCCCAGGTTATGCTATGTACTTGTTTTGTTGTCCCTGCTTCCCCAGGCTTTCTTTATTTTATACTAAATAAATACTAAATAAATTTTATTTTTATACATAATGCTATGCCGCGAAGACAGTCCCATGATTCCATGTCTCCAAAAATCTGCTTCCAGATGTCTAAGGAGTTTCATGTTATACCTTTTAAAAATATTTCCCCAAGTTCTTCAAAATGTGCTGTCTTTCCCACAGAGTATAGCATAGTATGCAAATTGTTGTTATAATGTTTTTATCTTACAAATACCTACTACTAATTTCTGGGAAAAAAATAACATCTCTGGGTAAGTGCTACATGCTTATGACTAGCTTGTTGCTTCCTGTGGCTTTTTATGTGCTTTCTATCCTAGGATACTAGGTGGTTTCTGGAGGCCTAAATCATCAAAGTGCTTCAGTAAAAACACCTTCCCCCTGCACTGGGGCCATGGGTGCGTGTGTTCTGGATTTTTTGTTTTTTCCCCCTGTATCCATACTTAATTATGTAGTTATCTTTAAATGGATGTCTAATTCCATTCAAACTCAGTTAAGCTTATGTTCGGAGTTAAGCATATACTCGTGTGTGTTTCTCGACTAGGGTACAAGGTAGTATTCAAAGTGTTAATATATAATGCTACTTCCAACTGTACAATCTGCCATTTGAATGCCGAAATACAGTGCAAGACCTGCAGAAGTGCGTATGGGAGCATCATGAATAGCAAATGAATCTATTTTGATCCTTGATGGATGTTTCAATGAATAACAAATGAGTTCATAGTGATTGGACACAGAAAGTGTTCGTGATGGTGTCTTTTCTTCCTGGCATAATAAAGGAATCATCTTAAAGTGACGGTATGTGGCAGGCTGTGTTTAGTTACCTCGGTACTGACTATTTGGCTGTTGCCTTTTCTTTAACTGTACTTCACGCTATTTTATAAAGAAACAACCATTTTTTCAAAGCTGTTCTCTCACTAATGTTTTTTTATCTGATACAAAGGAATTAAGCTGTATTTTCAATATATATTTTAAACATACATTAAATATGCCTGCATTAAACTACTTTCCAAAGGACTCAATTCCATCAAACCTTATTAGTTCTTAAATTATACATTCAGACCTTTTGTTTTGAAATACTAGGAAGTAATTCTCTTACTATCAACCCCTCGAATAAAACAAAAATGAGATTGCTTGTTTTAGTTTTCAGAATACTGAGAACGGTTAAAGAGGCATAATTTTGTTCTCAAACTGCTTCACTAATATAGCAGAAACATACCTCGGAGCAGTGTCTGAAGGTCGTACAATCTGGCAGTCAGGTATTTTGGTGCAGCACAGAAGTCTGTGATTGCTATGTAGTGATTATTATCAGAAACTGTGGCATTAATTTTTTTGTTCTCTCCTTTTTGCCAAATGGAATGACTTGGCTAAGCAGTGCATGTGCTTGCTGATAGATTTGCATGTACAAATCCTTGCTTACAGACTTTGCTAGGTGTATATGCAAGCTGGTTAGTATACTAGTTTGAAATGTTGATGCTTTTTTAATTCTTCTTGCAAATACTTCATTTTGTTTAACTTTCTAAGGCTTATTCCTCACTTGCAGTTTGCTGTTGTATTTTCATAATCACTATAAATCAAGAGCTGTTGAGCTTGTTTGCTATTTTTTGAAGGTAAATGACCAGAAATAACTTTCAGCTTGCAAGTTGCATGCTATTATTTTTCACAATGGATACAAACTTACTTGGTTACTTCATTGTTCAAGAGAAAAACTAATAATATACCTGAAACTGAGCATATGATAGAGCTCTCTGATATTATCAGCAGCAGTGGGGAATGTTATCCTGTTTTCTTCTAGCTGTATTCTTTATATGTTCACACAGTAGTTGGAAATTAAATGCTATCTGTTTTCATTAACCGGTGATTCAAGATTAATTCATTATCTTTGACACGCAGATCTAGTGTTAGTTTCAAAATGATCATTCGCACTAAGATAATTTTTGTAAGTCAAAGGTTTTACAGAACTGGGTTGGTCATTTTGCTGTCCAGGTGCAAAATTCAGCTGCAGCAACATCCTTTAATTGCCAGGCAACGAAGAGGAAAACATCTGCTAGTTATGAATATGTTCTGAATTGGTAATCATAACAAAATAATGCCATGCCTCTTCAGCTGAGGAGTAAGTCAGAAGGCTAGGGCTGCTGCATCCCACTCATGTTTACTATCGACTTCAGGCTGCCTGTGAATTCGAGTTACCCATTCTGCCTCAATAAGACATAATATATAAAATTATTAAAAGGATACACATTTAAATGTTGGTGGGTGTAACGAAAGCATATGGATATTTTTTATGTACTCTTTTTATGAGATCATGAATTGTCATGCAGAAAATGAACTTTTATCTACAATTAGATAACAAACGTAGTACAATGTGTGTTGCATATACATTAAACACTCATGACCTTTCCAGAGGAGTCAGTTCTACATTATTAGATCTACTGAATTTTACTTTCACAAATATAGGAACTGATTATCCTCTTATTATCTTTATGGTATTTAGCTGTATTTCCACTGTAGTCAATGTAATCATACCAAATTAAAAATTGTTTGAAAGCAGTCAGTCCCAGTCAGTATAGAAGCAGGTAGCATCAAGATGATTGTACTGAGCTTTTAGACCTTTCTTCTCTTGTGAGAAGGCAAATGATGTAATTCCACTGTCCTGAAGACCCCCTCATTCTTCCACATGTTCTGTACCTGTAGCCTGACCATGCTATATTGCACAAGTATAACATATGCTGCATAGCCAGGGCTCTATGTGTTTCTTCTTTGTATAGAGGGTACAGCTTTGATCAGTCTGGGAGCATAATTTATGTACCTGTATTCTATGTAAATAAAGAATAAGTCTAATTTAAAGCTAGTCTTGATTACCTTTCCTGTTTTTGACTCCGAATTGTCTTCGGCAGGAATAAGGACATAAGAGAAAAACCACAAAGATGTTTGAAAGAAGTGCTTGTGTAAAATGCCTTTAAACTTGGTGAGTTTTGGCCATTTACTCTGCATTGGCAATGCAGTTATGGAGAAGCTCTTTTGATACGTGCAGGAAACCCAGTCTTCCTCCTGTGACCATTCTCCACTTTTATTGCCATTAATTAACCCAATCATAAGTTCTCAAGATATTTGTTTGCCGTTTTCCACTCAGGGAGATGATCTGACATTTGCTGCCCCTTTGTGGTATCGGATTTGTTTCTGCTTTCTTCTGTGGTTTAACCACTAGGATTTGTGATGTTCCTGCTGCTGTCTTAACACACAGGTTTCATACTTTGCTGTTTGGAGTCCAGAATGTACAAAAGAGCTATTGTAGTTCAACATAGAGGAATGTCAACAATCTTGACTATGGCACAGTCTGAAGGAATCTGAGCCTCTTGGGAGCAATAGTCCTGTTCTTCCATGTGGAGATCACAAAAATCCTTCTAGGTATCAGTTTGCATTGTTGACATCTCCAGCTTTCCTTCTCTAACACACTTGAGTATCAAATGAAATAGGAATCTTCCAGATACTCTAGTTTACTGTTGCCTTTTCCTAGTTTATTTCATTAGCAGGTTGGGCATGTTGTATAGCTGATATAGCCAAAAGCAGTAAAAATAGCAACTTGTTTCCAGTTGGTAATAGCAGTGTTAAGTGGTTGTCTATATGGCATTATAAACATTTACTATACTTTATGTAAGCCTATGTGAAATTTGAAAGCATTTGTTTCACTAAGGTGATCAAATCAAGGACCTTTCTAGTGCCCAGAGAGTTATAAGGAACTGGGAAAGATATGAGCAAAACGCAGAGACAGAAGCCTGGTCAACATTTTCTCCATTATCCCTTGTCTAAGAAACAGTTTCCAGTCACTAACTGATAAGTCAATAAGAAGCTCCCGGTGTAGCCTTGGAGGGTGCCAGCCTGGCCTTTGTAAATGGTAAGTTATATTGGTAGTGGGTAAGAAAGCCCAACATCTGGGCTGTTAAGAGAGGCAGGGACCCACACTGGTGTTTGAGGGATCCATGAATGTGGGTATGACTGTGAATCTTGAGACTGAGGGCATGTGTTCTCTCTAGTGAGTTTCAGTCTTGATAGCCAGGGAGAAGGAAGAGGACTTGGCTGTCTGTACTTAGCTTTTTTGTGAATTCTGGTGGTGTTATATGTGGGTAGTGTTAAAAGGCAGCACCCTGTGCAGCCGTCTGAGCTACTGTCCTCTGTGTGTGCGTGTTCAGGGTACACACACAGCCTTGCTCCTCGTTGAATGTTGCAAAGCAGAAAGCATCAGCTGCATTGTTCAGCCTGGGAAAGAGAGATCTCTGAGATCTCCAGGCCGGAGTTTTGGGTCGCCAGGTCCTGGAGTCTGCTGGAGGAAGAGCACATACCACATCCTTGAACTCACTGGTAAATTCTGCACCAGGTCACTCACTAGTGCACTTGTAATTCAAGTTCCTGCCACCATTTACAGCTCAATCAAAAATATTTACATTCCTGTGGATGATGCTGTATTATAATGGCAGGAAAGCGGAAATGCATTTGATGAGTGAAATGAAAAATGTAAAAGATAATGAGATACAGTAAAACATAGTTACATTGAAATTTCTGTGGAAAAGACAAAATTATCTGATTTAAGTTGATGATTGACACATTTGATAAAATAAGCAGCAGCTCTGCTACATCTAATGCATGCAAGATAAGGAATAACCAGATGCTCCCAAAATTCAAGTTCTTTTAAATTTATTCTAGTGCTTTAGTGTTTATAGTAGAGGTTTTGCGTGCAGTGTTGAATAGAAGAATAGTACTCATGTAATTTAACTGACAGCTGAGTGTTTATTTAACCATTTTGAACAGCTTCCAAGTTTTGAGAGAAAGAATTGTATATTTCTGAAGGATTATATAAATCTACAAGCTGTTGATACTCAGTTAATTAATACCTTGGAGATGTGGCCTAAACATCTGATAAGTTAAATTCATGACATTAGGTTCTGTAATATGAAAGGAAATGTACTCTACTACATCAGCCTCTGACAATGGATAATTATCAATAGTGCAGATATTTGATGTAGCTATTCAACGATACCAGCTTTTGTGCATGTTCAAGAGATCTACATTTCTTGCATGGGTGCACATCTACCTCTGTGTACACACCCGTACATGTGATTTTAGCTAATAGTTCTTTGTGTATAGCTGCTGAAGTTCGGTTTGGGTATTTGAAAATCTTTAAGTGTTTTTCAGCTAGAGATTTGATCTATTTTATTCCAGTTGCCTGAGTTGAGTGACTGATTTAACTGGCCAGTATGAAACTTACTGTAATTTTTGAGTGAATATATGACTCAAAACTAGGTTTGGATAACTGTTTGGATGCTTAAGCTTAAATTTCACGAATCTCACTGTTCATTTCAGGGGGTTTCTAACATTCAGATGTTCACAGGAAGTAAACCTTAGGGTCGTGAGCCACGGTGAAGTGAAAAATAACCTTTCAGATTAAATGATTATTTGTGAGTGCTTTGGAGGGGTTTTTTGTTGTTGCTTGTTTTTTTTTTTCTTTCTCGTGCCCATTTTTTCTGCTGTTTGCTGCTTGTTGAGACGTGCTGCTTTAACCCAGTTCACTCCTCCCATTATCACATAGCTGCAGCGTTGCTTTTTCACAGCAAGTGAATTATTTACATTGAATATATTTCATGTTTTTTCCAAAAGAGTATTTCCAGGCAAAAAAATGTTTTGCAGCTCAGAGCACTGAAGGGCTGCATCAGGTCTATCTACAGCTGTTTCCTTCAGAAGTCCCTAGTGTCTAGTACAGGGGTAGAAATTGAATAAACACTGGTTATAAGAGCCTATGGGGGAATATGCATGTAGCTCCACAGTCTGGTGCTTCCAGACTGCTCCAAGCTTCTTATGGGGCCCACAGGCATTTTGTATAAAGCCCACAGGCTCCTGTAAGTTAGAGCAACTTTCTGTTTGCGAAAGGCTTCTGAGATGAATGTACATGAGTATCTGTCCAGATATGTCTGGACAAGGTAGTACACAACTTTGTCAGTCTGTGAAATTAGTGTTACTTAAATACACTTTCGAGGTTATTTTATTTGCCTTGTAGTGGGTTTACTGCAGCCAGCAGCCAAACCCCCACAGCCTCGTGCTGCCTCCCCTCTCTTGTGGAATGAGGAAAAAGTAGAAAAATAGCAAGAAGTTCATGGACCGAGGCAAAGGCAGTTTAATGGGTGAAGCAAAAGCTGCACACGCAAGCAAAGCAAAGGAGGAATTCACTCGTGGCTTGCCATCAGCAGGTAAATATCCAGCCTCTGCTCGGGAGGCAGGGCCTCAGCATTCATAAAGCTTGCCTGGGAAGACAAATGCCATGACCACCACCTTCTCCCCTTCTTCCTCTTTTCCTTCATCTTTTATTGCTGAGCATGATGTCATATGACATGGAATATGACATCAGTCAGCTGTGTCCCTTCCCACCCTCTTGCACACTCCCAGCCTACTTGCTGGGAGGGTAGAGTGGGACACAGAAAGACCGTTGGCCACGTGCAAGCACAGCTCAGCAACAACCAAAACACTGGTGTGTTAGCAAGGCTGGTTTGGTCACAAGTCTAAAGCACAGCATGATATGGGCTGCTATGAAGAAAGCTAGCTCCATCCCAGTCAGACCCAGTACAACTTCAATCATCAGATTTATATCATTAGTCTACTGGCCCTCTCTGATAAGCAATTGTACTTTATGCAGGGCCTTTGAAATACAAATGGGTCTGCCAGGTAGGTACAGCTGATAAACTGCTTTAGTGGAAAAGGTAATATTCAAACCCATGTCTTGGGAGTATCATCAGGTGTGTAGTATTTGGATAAGAAAAGGCACTTGTTATTAAAAAAGCACACTTCCCACAGAACTAAGGTCAGAAAAGCATTGGATAATGCTGACATTTATTAGTCATCACACACAATTTTAAGAGATTTCCTAACAACAATAGGTATGCAAAGTATTTTATACTGTGCGAGTATATGTTAGAGCTGTATGTGTCATTCAGCAGCTCATACTCTGTAAAGCCTGTAGCTGTGTTAAATAAGATGTTAAACTATGTTCTGGCTTCCTTCATTGAGTTACAGGAGTAACAAAGGTAAGATGCAAACAACAGTTAAAATACGCTTACCATACAGAACAGGCACTGGCATTAATATTTTGTGGAGATTTTTCTGTAGTATATGGAAGTTCAACCCAAACTCTAACTTTTCCTTTGGGCGATATTTGGGTGAGGTTAACTCAAAAACTTTCTTTCATACAAATGAAAAGAAGCTTCCTATATCCAATTTTGCAACTAGTCATGGGAAAACCACAAAAATGGGACCATTTTTGACCTACAGAGAGATGACAACAATGAATGACTATAGTGTGAATTTACTTTCTGTCATCAGGTTACTCATGTGAAACATTGCCATTTTGAAGCTTGTAGAATTTTTCTTGACACTGAGAGAGACTTAAAAGTTTCATTTCATCTTGTTGGCTGGAAAGATTTTTTTAGTGGCTTGTTTCAGCTGAGTAGTTCCAGGTTTATATGGAGAGTCTAGAGCTCAGAGAGGTACATTTTTTTGCTCCTTAAAAAACCCAAACACTTATAATATAATTGTAAGTATGCATAATGAAGGAACTTAAAAAGTTGGGTTACTTTTCCAAATTTCCTGAAACAGGTTTCTGATGGAAAGGTGATACCTTGACTCCATCAGCATTTAAAAATGTGGTCTTCAATATGAAACATGTATATAGTGATTATTGTGATTATATATAAAGTGTAATTTGATGGAAACATAACATATAGATCCCCTGTGTATGTCAAATTCTAGTTTTTGCATAAATCATGATTACAAGTGTTGTGCATTTTGGAGATAATAGCAACTACTGTGTCTAAAGAAAATCCTAGAACTCAAGAAATGTGTTGAATGTTTCCAAATACAGTTCATAGCCTCAGACAGTTCAAGAAAATAAATCTGTCATAAACATAAACAGTGCCGCCTGTGTACACAATTCACAGAAGTTCAGGAAAAGGAGACAACCTTGAAGAGTTTCTAATAATAATAAAAATAATAATGAAATGCTCAGAAATTATACATGGAAAACTAGATATGGGCATAGTATAAGAACAGAATACAGTGAAACCAGAAAATGGTATTTCACTGGAAGTGCATTTTCAGAGACAGGATAAAGGAGAGACAGATGCAACTTGGCTCACTTTTTTTCCTGTCTAAGACCAAAGAGGTCCTGACTAAAACATCAAAAGTATTGTCCTGGAGGTACAAAGAAGGGCTAACAGTGAAATGAAAAAGAGAGGAAAAAACTACATACAACAAGGGAGATAATGGGTTTTACTCTAGTTATGCAGAAAGGTTATGTGTGTGTAGTTGGGAGCAGCTGCTGTACAGGGTTTGTGTCTAAACTTCAGCAACAAAGAAGTCTTCCTCCCAAAAAGTATTTTGCATTAGATTTGCATTGAAAACAGGAGTTGGCCTTTAGCTAGTCTGCTTCTTGGGTATTTAATTCTAAAACTACATACCAAAATATTACATGAAAAGCATTCCAGCTTTTTCCCATTTGGTTGTATGGTATGAACACAAATGCCTAACTTGTTGACTTCTGATTTTTTAAAAAACTGATTTTGAGGAATCATTTTAAAGATATTCCTGATTACTGTAACAGTTTAACTTTTAATCCCAAATTGGTCATTTTTTCAAGGTTTCCAGATTTTTGCAAAAGCTTTTTGTCCAGTCTTGCAATATTTAAGAAAAATTAATATTATTGTTAGCCAGGCTGGCTATGGTGCAAGAGGTATGGCCCTTTACCTGCTCTGTTACGTGTAGCTGCCTAGTTATTATTATAGTCTAGAGTAATAGAGAGTGTTAATGTTTTTTTCACAGGAGGTGTTAGCAACTCAGACTAAAGAAAGGAAGGGATTTTCCATTTTTAAGTTAATTTTGTGAGCTGATGGGGAATTTCTGCTTAGAATAGAAAGTCAACTAAGCAGTCCCTCAAAAATCTTGACTTTTACTATAAGCTTTGAAATTCTTTTGCCAGTATGCCCTTTTATTTTTGCAGGGGCTGATAAGTCCCATCTGTCTGTATCCAATGCAAAACATGTGAGCCAAACGCTGTGAGTAATTAACAGTTAACCTGCAAGTGTTATTCTAATTTTTAATCATGAGCAGCTCTGCTACCCTCTCATAAAGCTCATTTGCTGGATGCTGTGGGTGGAATTGGTATTGACCTAGTCTACCTGCAGACTGATGAACTTTTAACCTTCTTAAAAATAAATCTTGAGAGTTTCTTATCTCCTGATCTTATTTCTTAACTTATTATTAAAGAAGCAGAAGATAGTAATAGCAATAATGATTTAAAAAGTAGATTCAGGTGGGAGTTTAAATCTATGCATAATTCACTATCAGTGATTCATTTCAATGTTCTTCAAGAGCTTTCTCAGTGTAAAAAAAAAATTAAAAAAAAATAATCAGACATTTCCAGGCATCAGCAAATGCTGCTGAGTTTGAAACAAAGAGCATGCTGCAAATGAGCAAGAGATGCAACAAACAATGGAACCAGAATTTCTGAGCTGTTAAGTTAGTGGAAGAACAGTACAAAAACACACATGGTTATTGCCAGAAGGAAGTGTCAAAGTTGTGAAAAGCACTTAAGTATCAGAACAGAAAGTGATTCAAACTAATGTATGGACATTTTATTTAATTTAAAAGATATCAAATAATATAGTTTAATAATACAATTATGAGTTCTTTCAGGAATGTTGTCATAATCTAAATATTAAATCTATTTGGACTTTGCTATTTTTTTCTCTACCTTTGTGTGGCCACACTACTGAAAATTAAGGTATTGCTAAGTGCCTTTTGAATTTTTGAAGTTTGAGATGTCATTCTACTACAAACCCTCTACATTGTTTACTGAATTATTTCAGTTAGGTCTCTCTGGAGAACTATCCTTTTTTCACATAATATAAGTAAATAAGGCACTGATTTTAAAAAAAAAAAAGGAAATTTTATCACAGCACAGATTGTTGTGTTAGGAGTCTTGTTTGAGGGTTATGTTGTTGCTGTTGATTTCTTGACCCTTTAATGATATCTGGAATTGGCCAATGTGTAGAACAGTTAAAATAAATGAGGCCAAAAAAAGAAAAACTCGAGGGGTGAGTGTTTTGGCTGAATGATATTTCTGAATACTTACTTTTCTGGGTTTGCTAATATAAGGAAAGAAAATGTTTGTTTCGGCCAGAAAAACTTAATTATCTTGATTTCTCCTGACACAGAGCTAGGACTGCAGTAAAAACAGTATGACTGGACAGAAAATAAAAAAGTGCTCATTTGGCCTCTGTAACTGAAAAAAAAAATCTTCATCTCATGAGCACAAAGCATTCCTGTGAATTTCTTTACCATCCTGCTCTCAAATTATTTAAATGACCTTTATGTGGAAAAAAAAAAAAAAAAGAGAAATTAAGCATTGCAACTGGACATAGAGGCCAAGATGCCATGTCCATCTGGGCCTAACTGACTACAGAAAGAAGCACACTCTAAATATAAAGTTCTACATAAACGTAAATAAAATATCAGATGTCTTTGAAGTGTTTTCTTAAGATATTTTTGCATGTGTAAGATAAAGATTAACCATCTCTCTCCTATCAAATGATATTAAATACATAGTGGCATTGTTTGCCCATTCTTGACCCCCAATTATTGGGAATTATCCTACAAATACTGAACTATTCCTCACTAATGCTGCTGGGCAAACACAGAGTATGATTTTGAAGTAATTCATCTACTAAAGTTCATCTTAATTTAATGTATTTGTATAGATAATTAGAATACTGGCTCTGTTCATTAACATTTCAAATCTCATTTAAATGTAAATTGTAATATTCTTCTTTTGTGCAAGAGTGGGTAGTTAGTGTCATTCATGAGTAATAAGTAATTTGTTCCTCATTAGCCATAAGAATAGATAAAGATATAGATCAAATGTGGATAGCCTAGGTAGTTTAAAGTGGTTACCTGTCTGGAAGGGGAATTTAAAACAAGCATTCATTGTTTTTCTGTAATTTTGCATTTTTAATTTGGTCCTAATTCATAATTCAGAACATTTTCTATTAATTGGCTCTTTGCATTATTCATAATGAGGGTGTGAAAGTACAAAAATGTTTTCTCTGAGTGACTTATGAGATACAGAGTGAAATTTTAAAATATTATTTTCATATTGGTTCAGATTAAGCACATTTATAATGCAGAGCTCTACTTCCAGATATTCTTCAAAGCACTAGAGGAAATATTCAGAAATAATGAAGACTGGCTATATAATATGCTTATTTAAAAAAAAATATTAAAAAAATCTAATAGTCCTATTTTGACTGAAATATGGTTTGAACTGATTTGGAAGAACAGTTCTAACTTGTTTCTGAAACTATAGCAAAGTGAATTAGTGATAATAATAATAAAGAAAAAGATCCCAAGTTTTCTTTCTCTTGATTAGATTAAAAATCAGTCTGTGATGGAAACCTTTAGCTTGGGTAGTGGGAAAAAAAGAGTATCCTGTAATCCTTCCCATTTGTGAAAAGTGGAGAAGGAATAGGAATTTGTAAGCCCTTGCTGTCACACTGAAGGTCAGTAATCAACTTATTCTCTAAATAATCTATGTTACTTCTGTACCATTTTAATTGACATTTTTAGCAGAAAGTGTCAAAAATGAATTTGAAGCATCCTTGTGATTGAAGGAGGAATTAGTGAGGAAACTGATGGAATTTGTAAGTAATGAGTAATGAGTAACTACCCAAACAGCATTAGGACAGAGCCAACAAGAAAGGGGGAGCTGGGAAAAGGGAGACTGCTTGCTTAACATCACTGCTTGATTAACAAGGTTGTGGTCAAAGCTGTAGGAATCAAATGAGAGCTGCCAATATTCATGGTGTGTTAAACCAGGAAAGTGTATGTGTCTATAAAGGTATAAAAAATAATTTTAAAAGCCCTTTACGATAAAGGTCTATTTCTTTATATTTTTATACATGTACATCCTTGAGTAGACCTTTTATACTGGAAGTATGAATTACATATACTTACATTTGCCTCAAAATTTTATCTTGTGATTTTAGTAAAAAATTATGATTCTGAACCATTGCCTGTCAGAAGCACACCAACTTGGATTTGAAAGTTATTCAGAGGACATTTTTGCTTCTCCTATTGATGGGAGAGTTTTTTATTGCTATTGCAAATCCATTTGATAAAAAATTCTTTATAAAATTTATTACATAAATCTGTTGATGATCTAATCTTTGTTCCTGAGTACTACATAAATATTTTAATTCTTTCCTTGTTTCCTTTGAGCAACCTGATCTAGTGGGAGGTGTCCTGGTCTATCACAGGGGGGTTGGAACTAGATGATGTTTAAGGTCCCTTCCAACCTTAACCATTTTATGATGCTGTGATCCTTAAACCCAATTATTATTGTTCTCAGCAATTAAGTCTGGTTGGTTGGTCTGGACAGAACAACTACTTTCAGACAATTTGGTAACAAAAGCTTTCCTTTCATCTGATTATCTTCATAGTCATTCTATGCTTGTGTGAAAGTGAAAGTTAAATGACTTATATTAAGGATGGTCGAGAGATATCGCATGCAGTTTTCTAAATGAGGAGCCTATCACAAGTGCCTCTCACAATGGAATTTATAGTGCTTTCTCTCTGCTGGAAATAACTTGTAATATATGTCACAGGACAGCATTTTTTTCAAAGCAGACAAAGGGGATGGAAGATACTTGTAAGATTACCAAGCATGCTTTTTGATCCTCTAATTTCCAGATTGTGAAATTCTAGCTTTTAATTCAAGGTTCTCCTATTAGTCCCTAAATCCAAGACTCTGTGATTGATGTTAAGTCCCATTTCATTCTTCCGGTTGTCATAATCAACTCATTCTTCCTGCTTGACATTCCAGTGTTCCCCTCAATTGACAATGCTTCACAACCTCCACAGAATGTATTGAAAATAGGGCTAGAAGGAACCTGAAGAGAATTTGCGTGAACCCTCTGTACAATTCATTTCTTAAAACATTCAAATATAGAGATCCACCATATTCCTAGGCAATCTGTCATATTGGTCTGCAAATTTTGCATTAATGTCTAGCTTGACGCTTAGTTACTACAGTTTCAGTTCATTACTTTCTCTCCATCATAGATATGGAGGGAAGATTGGTTCCTCGTTCTTCAATGCAACAGTCTTTTGTGTATCTGAAAGCTGTAGTAAAAGCCACTCTACTCTGATCTTTCTTTCTTTTGGCTAAACAAGCCTAATTCATTCTTCTTTTCTAAAGTGCATATTGATCTCCACTGAATTATTTCTAGTCAGTCCACATCCATCTTGACAATCAGTGCACAAAGCTAAACACTGAATTCCAGCTGATGCCTTATCAGCACTGAGGAAAGTAAAGAGAGTACTTGCGTGTCTTACAGGCAGGATTTCTGTTTATATACCTTAGAATGAAATTTGCCTTCCTTGTAGTGTCATCACATAGCTAAGTAACATTTAGTTTTATGATCCACCATAAACCCAAAGATCTTTTCTGAAGAACTGTTGTTTTCACTCTGTATTTGAGCAGAGGATTATTTCTGCTCGGGTGTAGTACCTTGCCTTGTCATTATTGATTCATACTCTTTGTTTTTCTCTCAGACCATTTGTTGGGGGAAAAAAACAGGGTAAGGTGATTATGAATTCTGATCTTGATCTTCAGCACACTTGCAAACCATCACAACTTTTTTGTCAACTGCAAATTTAATGTGTATAGTGTTTATGTCACCAGCCAAATCATTAATTGAAACACTACACATAACTAGGCTCAGGATAGATCCCTTGATGAATTACATTCAAACTCTACACTACAAGAGGGAGCTACAGGCCGTAAAAAATAATTGTTCTATCTATATTACATTTCTTAATCTGCATATGAGAATGTCATGTGAGGTGTTGTCAAAATTCTTACTTAAGATCAAGATATATGCAGTCTCTGAGTTACTATTTTAGATAGATCTTTTACCCTATCACACAAGAGATTGAATACCATTTGGCTTTAATAGATCCATATTTGGTTTTAGTTGCTTCTTACATTTCAGACATTTATTGATGATCTGATATTTGTCCCATAAGCTTTCCTAAATTTAAAAATAAGATGCCTTTTCTATAATTCTGAATTTCTATAATTCTTTTCAAATATAGGCATTATAATTTCCCTTTTCCAATCTTCTATAAGCTTACTGCCATTAAACAGGAGAAGCATGAAATAATTCTGAATTTTCTAACTCGTATTTTAAGATTGGTTCAGTGTTTTCTTTTTAATAAATGCATTGAACCAGTGTAATTAATTCACATTCTTGCAATTTTAGTTTTTCATTGAATAGTAATTTTGAAGAAATTGGAAATCTTTATTTCAGAAGTCAGTAAGTCAGTAATATCAGCTATCTGTAATTAATAAAGCTTCATCCTTTGGATATAGCTCTTACATGTTTACAAAGATTTCCTTCGAGCTTCTGGAGCTCCTACAATCACCATATTCTTGGTATTTGGAAGGCTTTCCAGATTTGGCCTTGATGGGATCTGTCTGTCACTTGGTCTTTATGTTAATCTTGTTCATCCTTGAGAGGCAATAGTTTTTCCCTTGCTGTCACTCAGACTTTTCAGATTGGTTTAACTACTTGTAGTTAGCTTTTTGAGGGAGTTTTCATCTTGTTTTGTGCTTTTTGAATCTCGGTAAAAATATTATTTTTTATTTGATTGTCTGACTGAATTTGATTGTTGGATTTAATATTTTTATTTCATTTTTTGAAAAAAAAAGAAAGTTAGCATTTTGAGGGTTGTAATGAGCATCCATGTAAAAATAGAGGCTTTTTTGCTTGAGAAACGGAGATAGTAATATTCCCTGAACAAACTTAATTCAGAAAAGACACCTCATATTTTATTACTGTGACAAATAACTGTAAGAAATGGCTTTTTACCAGACACTAAAAATATTTAAAGTCCAAGGAGACTCAAATGGTTAATTCGTTTGCACTTGTTTATTCTGTGTTGGCACAATGAAATTGTCTTGCATCTCTTTTGTAAGAGATGTGGTTTACCTCATTGTTCTGTGTTAAAAACTCATTTATT
>JAOXJK010000012.1:76652291-76668841 GCA_025774025.1 Xenus cinereus | reverse complement strand
ACTTTGAAACATGAGAGAATTTTTCAGAAAATTACTTTTCAGAGACAGTAACTATTAAAAAAACATGACCTCTAAGCTTCCAAGTATACCAGGTAAGAATTTAGGATATTAAGATACATTTAATTTCTTATTCGGAAAGAAATCATTGACATTCACACTTAATCAGTAGTATAGTAAAGAAGATTCTAATGACCTATATTTTCAGCGAGTACAAATGAGAGTAGTTGCCTTGTCTTCAGTGGAGCTATGTGAGTGAATAAATACCAGCTGAGAATTTAGGCCAAGAACAGTAATTTATCAGAGGCAGATTCTGTTTTACAAAGAGAACAAAAGCAAGACCAAGCTTCCTTTTCACATGTAATTCATCTTTATGCACTGTAGCTGACATGCAAGTTTGCTGTGACTGCATGAAGTAGCAGAATCTATAGTATGGATTTCACTTTGCATTTTCTTTTTTCTTCTTGCCGTTTGCATTTAGTATGTTATGAGGTAATAATATATAGTCAAGAAAAAGTGGCAGGAGGCCTACGTGGGCAAACAAAGAACTTATGACAAAACTCAAACATCAGATGAAAGTATAGAAGAGATGGAAGAATGATCTGGGCACAGGTGGAATAACTCAGACACTGCGTGAATGTGCAGGGATGAGGCTAAGAAAGACAAAGCCCATGTGCAGTTAAATATGGCAAGGGATATGAAGGACAACAAGAAGAGTTTTTACAAGTGTATCAGTGGCAAAACTAAAGACTAGGATAAATGGGGGCACACTGGTAAATGAGGCAGGGGAGTTGATGATGAAGGACGTGGAAAAGGCCAAGGTACTCCAAACATATTAAGAAGGTGATTAGGAGTGGTCAGCTTGGATTTACAAAGCAGAAATCATGCCTGACCAACCTAATGGCCTTCTGTGACAAAACGACTTGTTTGGTGGACAAGGACAGAAGAGTAGATATTTACTTTGGCATTATTAAAGCTGTCTCGCATAACATCCTCGCGGACAAACTGATGAAGTACAGAATAGATAAATAGACAGTGAGGTAAAATGAAAATTGACTGAAGGTTGTGACCAGTGTTGTGAAGTCCATCTAGAGATGAGTCACACATTAGTGGTGGTCTTCATGAGTGGTGTCTTCCACTAATGTGGAAGTGTCCCTGCCCATGGCAGAGGGGTTCGAACTCGATGATCTTTAAGGTCTCTTCCAACCCAGACCATTCTATGATTCTATAAATGCCTTTCAGACATTTCTGAAGGGTCTTCCATTAACCTGAAGAAAACTCTGACTTTTTGTACTGTCTGAGCCAAATGAGATAATTGGACAGCTGTTGGGGACAGATAATAACTGGATCTTGTATATAATTTCTTGCCTACTATATGACTGAACAACAATGCAGTCTGTTTGTACTGTTGAACTAATTATATTCTCTTTTAGCTTGAACTGCCTTGGTCTTTTTTAAGGAAGATTCTGAGTTAAATTCATTTTGACAGTTACCCTACCCCTATGTATCTGTCAGGCATCTTTTACCTAAACATCTGACAACTCTTCAGTCTGCCTGCCTTTGACTGTTGATTGTTTCTTCTGGAGTAGATTAATGCAGTTGTAGGCTATTGGACTTAGTAAGATTACGAAATGTTTCCTTGGCCTTTTCATAGATCTCAGTGATGTCTGAAGAGATGGTGATGCTACCAATGAGGAGTCTTTGAACTCATGGTCCATGTGTTGATTATGCAGCTGCTAGGCCTAGCCTAGGAGATGTTAAATTTCTTGGTATTGCAAAAGGATTTACGTAAGTTAGAGAGGACTACACAAACTTTTATGGATATTCAACCTGTGAGTCCTTGGCACATTTGCAGCAAGTAATATCTTCCCCTTACTTTGAAAAGGTCAAGTATGTTCTGTGTTAAAGGCACGCTTTCCTATGCAAACTTCTTACGAATGGGCAAAATTGAATCAAAGGTAAATCTTTCTTTAATTGCTCGTCCTGCGGGTGCTTTGAGACTTTGGTGAAGGTCTTACTGAGAGGCAGGTGTATTGTGTGTCACCAAAAAGCAGATTGTTATTTTTTATTCCCTTCCTGATATAACATGCTTCTTCGGGAAAAGCTTAATTCAATATTGAGCAAGAGTGCTGTTTTCAGAGAATAGTTTCAGCTAAAGAGTAAAGCCTCCACATTTTATGTTAAGGGGATGAACATCCACATCTGGTAAATGAGTTGTAGAATGGGTTGTGCAAAACTCTTATCTGGTGACCTCCTTCAGTGACAATCAAATTCTTACTTTTTTTAAGACTCTAATCCAACTATTTAATTTGAAGTAACTACAGTTTAAAAACACTGCAACTGAAGAAGTTGTTCCATGTCTTGACTATGAGGTATTCATTTCACTTACCTTTACTATCTTTCTTTAGAAAACCTTTTACATGTTCCAAATATCATTAAAAGCCTGTTAACAGACCTTAATATCTTGGTTGGAAAGGTTAACAAACTGCAGGAGCTCTTTGTGTAACGAATATTTAAAACATCTAACATATGGTAAAGGATTGTAACAGGCAGCTAACGGGGTGTGTAAATACTAAGAAAAAAACCTACTTAGGGGCCTAGAGGAGAAAAAAAACACATGCATTTTCAGTTGAGTTTATTAACGTGAAGGAATAATCACATTTCAATATACAGTTACCTAGTTATTGCCTTTAAGATGAATTAGAGAAAGTTTCCTTTTTCTTTAAGACGTATAATAAGGTTTATTTTTTACCCACAACACAAATGTTTTTGCCATTAAAAAAAAAAGCTTACTATTAGATCTTTATTTCCTCCTTCTTGCCTGAAGATACTGGCAAGGTCTTTGAAGGACAGAAACATTAATGTCACATGAGGATACTGCCTGAGCGTCAGCCTCTAGAGAAAGGATGTAGATTCATATTTGCCATGTACTTAACTTTACAGTTTATGCAACACGCAGGTTTCTTTTGAAATTACTGGCGTGCTCCCTGCTGAGTTCTAAGATCCTTTGAATTCAGCAGAAAGGTATGTATCTCATCAGACTTCAGTATATATTAATTTTGCCCAGTGTTACCTGCAGGAAACATAGAATTTAATTGTGATTTCTGTTTATGAGGTAATTGCATTGAAGAAAATGTTGGGAACTGCAGCTATATTGAAGCATGAGTAAGAAGCAAAGTGAAAAGGGGGAGGCTGGTGAAAATGGTCAATTAATCTGCATCTGTGAACCTAGAACAACTGGCACAATGCTTGCCACAAAGAAATTCATGATACTGCTTTATGCTATGCAAGTCATGGTGACATTTTAACAGTTTACAGTAGCTTCAGAATTGCCTTGCATAATATTAGTATTAGTTTTGAGATGTGTCCTTGAAATCAGTGGAAACCTGATCGTTTGTATCTGAAATAAAGCATTTGTGAACAGGGCTTCAAATTCATTGGAACTGTGATGCAACTGGAATGATGTTTTCCAATAGATATAATCATATTGCAAAAATGGTATGACATTTGCTAAACAGTGGCATGAGTAGAAGCATATGCTTTGCAATACTGGGTAAGAGGAGTACTTAACAAATGCAATCAACAGCAACAGTTTTAAGAGGAAAATAATTTTTTTAAATGCTTAATAACAGTACAATTCCTTAAAATTATAAATACTACATTTCTCAGTCCAATGGGATTTTTCTGTTGAGGATATAAAATTGATCATATGAGAAAATACTTCAGACAACAGCAGCCCTGAGGCAGGAAGTATTTTAAGGCAACAATACCAAAGTAATTCTGTGCAGAAAAGCAGTCTGAGACATAAAATCGGCCTGCTTTTTTTGACTGCCTTTCGCTTTGTTGAAATCAACTCCATTTTTGCAGGGTGACGGTGAGGGCAGTGTAATGAACTACCAAATCAAAAAAGCTAAATGTAAATTGTTACAAAAGGTGAATGGTAAAAGAGAACCCCCATCCCAAGCGTATAGGGAAGCTACCACAATCTGCTAGTCTTGAAAGCAGAACTCTGGCCTCCTCAGAGATTGACCTGCTGTGCAGAGGGAGGGAAAGAAAGGGATAGCCCACTGGAAATGGTGAGTGATCCGTTTGTCCCTGCATGCTCATTTTGATAATCAGGCTTCTGTCTCTTCTATTAGGAAAGCCTTTTTCTTCTATTTAATTTCTGTGACTACCTAGTTTGCTTTTACTGGCAGAGCCTAGCACTTAGCAAGCTTAATACAGAAGCAGCTGTGGCTAGACCTCTACTGTATTCTGGAGCAATGCTTTTTGAGGGTGTCACACCAGTAAGTGATGGAACTTTTAGAAAAATTTTTGGGGCGACTTGTTGTTTACCTATTGCTTTGCTATAGAAAGCATGAATATATGTAGAATGGATTTTATTTAAACTAAAAAGACAGGCCAGGAGGGCCAGGTAGGAGATGAAAAAGCCCGACAATCTGTAACTCTACAAATGGTGCAAGAAAATCTTGTTACTGCTAGATATATCTATGTGGTTTCTCTAATGCAAACTTTATGTCATAGCATCTTCCTAGTTGTGCTGAGAATTGCCACATACCCAGCTAACTGTGTTGTGATTAAGATGCTCACAGGTGGTTAATAAATAAATAAATCTCTAATTACATCAGGAACATCTTCAACAACATCTGCGTGTGATGTCAAGCCTTCCATCGTGTAAAATAGTTCCTGAAATTTGCGTGGGTGAGTTTCGTTGCTTAATTTTTTCTTCTAGCAGAAATAAAGGCCAAAGTTTTGGATTTTATTTGTCTTTGTTCTGAGTGGTATGTGGAAATCCTCACACACATGCACTAGACAGTTTGAAAGCTGCGTTCATATGATAAATTGCAGAATCATCCAAGTCAATTACTTCAACAGGACCCAAGTAAGCACGTCTTTCTTCTCTGTCATTGTGTTTCAGTTACAAATTCTTTGTTGGCACAAACAGCTCAAAGCAAAAATTAAGTTTCTTATGAGGAAGTTGCATGGGTACAAAGCAGTCACTGTTTTTCCTTTTCCTTCACATTGAACTCTAAGCTTTTTACTCTAGGTTTGTTTTAATACCCTGAAATTGTTTGTTCTTACTGTAATGAAGGACTGTTTTTATTGTAGTACTGTGGCTGCCTGGCAGATTGTTTTAGTTGATCCAGCCTTCAGGAATATTAAGATGTGATAGCAAGATAGAAAGTTAGAGAAAACTGTTTGGGAAATTAAATGTTATTATTTCCTCAGCATAAATTGCCAAATGCCTAAAATTACTTTTTTGAGACTAAATGAGAAAATAAATATTGCTAGTTAGTAATATAGATCTTTAGGCAAAAGAAAAATGTTAATATTAAAGATATTTACTGTCTTCTGATGCTCTCTGAAAAATACTGAGCTAGCTCCTCAGTGCTGTCCGTGGGTGCAACTATAGTAGCTTCCATGGCCCTGTGTTGATGAGCACTATGTAGGATTTCATGTTGCAGTACAGAAAGGTTATGCTATGCGGAAACTTTTCAGTGGCTGTTTAAAAAGAGCTTAAACAGATATTTAATGCCACTTAGGGCATTAGGGCAGCTAATTAGGGCAGCTAATTTTTAGGCTGCCCTAGAAAAAAAATAAATAAGTATTAGCTTTTAAGATGGCCATACTAAAGAGATATTTAAGTCATTGGTATAGGTCAAGTGATTATTGCATTATTTTTTGCTGGAAACTTCCGTACGAACACTTAACACCTGTCCGTTTATCGTCTTTAACACACAGTGGGAAAAGCCATTTGCATGCTTTGAAGTCCCAGCAGATTTTTCATAAAATTTTAGTGTTATTTTTGGCTTTAGGAATCAAAGCTTTATATGACTAGTTGGATTACATTTTTTTAAAGGTTGATTTGCAAAACTGTAGTGAACAACACAGCATGTTTAGTCTGATTCAAGGACGAATAATGTCATGAAAATAGCTAAGTAGAGAATCTCAGATGCATTATTTGCTCTTTGTATTGTGTGGATGATTACATTGCCAAACCTCTCAGAGTAACTTTTTTTGTTATGCTAGAACTGTTGTAATTGGATTGAATATTAGTGACTTGTATCGATACATTTTTTAATTGCTGTCCCTTATGCCATGGAACATGTTGTCTTTCACCTCAACACACCAAAGCTTCTATTTTTGGAGAGCGGGTCTGCTGGAGGTTTTGCTGAGGGTGATGATTTTATGTCTGTAATGCTGAGAAACGTTTGCTAGTTCGCACCAAGAAGGTCTTGATTCTGTGAATATGGTACATGGTACTTTGTCAGAGTTAGTCCTTTTACTGTAATTCTCTGAGGTGGATGAATCCAAGTCTAAAGATATTTTTTTTTTATCCTGATAGCAAATGATGTGATATAGGTACCCACATTCAGAAACCTTACATGGTAGAACAAGTGAAGTGTGTGTAATCACAAAGTAAGGATTCAGTACCTTTGATGTTGTCATTCCATTTAAAAGATTTGTTTAACAATGCAATAGCTTCTCTGATGCTTTCTCCCTTTCCTGCTGGAACTAGAAGCCTTTCTGCATGTTTCTTCCATAGAAAAATAGATCTTACCAGGACCAGGGCACAACTAACTCTTAATTCTAGCAATTCTTGTAACTGCAGATTGGTATCAGGAAGGCCAAAAAGATTTGACTCTCTCTGAGGGGAAGGTGTTGACTGAAGCTTTACAGAAGTTCCTCATACATAACTTGTGCTCTCTTAGACAAGAATAGGTTTGTTATTGAAAAATTCTCTTAACAAACACAGTAATTATTTCTTTGATAACTTAATGTTAGAGAATCATAATCTACTTTTTTATTTGTCAATAATCTTTTCAATGACTGATGACAAGAGAAGCAAACCCCAAAAAAACCTTATCTGCTTAGAGAGGATTTGAATCTTTCTTGATTCTTGACTCAGCTAGAGCCGGCACATTCAGAAAAAAGCTCAATAACTATTCACTAAAGGACAGCTGTAGTCTTTTAAGGTCATGTAGGAGCATCAAGCTGGGGACAGGCATAGTTTGTGGAGATATATCAATATTTTAATGAATGGCTTGGTACAAGGCCAAAGAAGTGGCAGTGGGGAAGACGTGAAATATGTGATCCACTTCTTTTCTGTCTATGGGAGCTTCCAGCAACCTCTGCTTCATAAGGAACAGCAAAAGTAAGGTTAATTACTAGAAAATAGTTCTAATGCTATTTGAAGGGAAAGGAGCAGCTGTGTATGTTCACAAAACAGGTATACCTATGCCCTAAAGTACTGAACACGTAGCTCTTCTGTAAACATTGAGGGCAATTACAAGCCCTAATTTAAAAACAAGCTTAACCCTGCAGTGGTTTCAGTACGTAATTATGTAGCTAAGCTCTAATTTCATTTGCTGAAGATTCAGAAGATGTTCTTGGATAGAAGATATCTTAATAATGCTGTGTTGTCCAAGGTACAAAATCAGGTGGACAGTGATGTAGTCTTTATATCTGTGTAGAAAAGGCATGATATGAAATAAAGGCAACTCTAGAAGAAACCAGATCCTCACAGCTTGTTCCTCAGATATAAAAATAGATTTTTTTAAGCATGTTTACACAGTGGCAAATGTCATCTTCTCATGTGGCAAATTAACTTTTATAACATCTTTCTGTAGTTCATCAGATGACTTCAGGGATGCTCTTCTTGCATTTAGTCAAACTCAAGTCTTATGCTACAGTAAGATAATAGTTCTTCTCAGTGGAGACTGTTTTTGAAGTTGCCAACCATTAAAGGCCTGAAACATCTACTGGTGTAGTAGATGACTATGTTCCATGGGAGCTGCCTTCACAAACTGATTGGCATTTGCTTAGGATAACCTGCATTTTTTGTACTGCCTACCTAGAATTACCTGTACTACCTGAGTGGACTAATCTGGGAAGAACTGAAAAAATCTCATGTGGAACATGTGGCTGTCACACGGCTCTGTGGAGGCCTAAATGATGAGCAGAGTTGACTTCCTGACAACTATTGGGCTATTGAGGTGTAGAAAAACATTTCTTGATAGTGAGTGCAGTATCCTTTCTTGGTATACTGAGTGTATTAGAAGAGGTTTGTGTTTCTTTATTTTCCACTTGCATTTCATACTTCTACAAAATGTTGAGAAAGAGGTAAGGATATAGAGGTAGGAAGGAAGCATTAACACAGTGATAAAGAAAAATATCTTTTTTATTTGAAGAAATGTGGAGCATAGTTTAAGCATATTTTACACATTGACAGTGGAGCTGAGGAAGGCTTTATAGGAAAAAGTGTGACAAATCGAAAAGAGTTGCACTGCATTTGTTGCATTCGTTGGCATAGAGGTACTGATTCATACCATTTGATTGTTTAAGAAGTCTAAAAATATTCTGTTGTCTATGCTGAAATACAGTATATTAACATTATTTGCGTTATATTAGCAGTATATCACCATTATTAGGATTATATAATCTATTATTGTACCATTATTAGCAACTGCTATGCTGTCTATGTAACAGTTTTTCCCCATTTTTTTGAGGGACGTAGGTATCTAATTCTTGAAAAGTATAACTGCCACCAACTCCATTTTGTTTATCATGATATTGTGGTTTGATAGTGTCATTGATTGAGCTTGATTTTCAAGGTCAGAACAAGCACCCTTTTTTCAGAAATTTATTGAATTTCTTAATTAAAGTTAATTAAGATTATTTAATTATTTTTATTTTTTTCCCCTTTTTCCTTTATTTTTTTTTCTTTAGTCTGGAACTGCATCTTTTTTGTGATACGGTTATAATATAGGGGGCCAGATTTTTCTTTTGGATTCTGCTGAGTTCATCAGTTGTTACATGAAGGAAAAAAAAGATCCCACAGAGATTTAGGGTGATGAGAGACAATAACTGGAATGCTTTTTAAAAAAGAAAATGTAAAACCCCACAAGATTTTGTGTCTATTAACATATTTTTTTCTTTTTCATATTTCAGTTCATGTGGTAACAAGAAAAATTGTATTCCTGTTATGTAGATCAGATGATTTATTACTGGATGAGAATGTTTGTGTAGTTTTGTATAGGAAATGATCAGATAAAAATGACAGATTTCTATCTCTAATATACGCTTAATGTTTTTTATGTGTCCTTGAAAAAAACGAGGAATGGTTTAGTTCCCTGTTCACATTTGGCTCTTCCTATGTTTTCACTGTCATGAAGTGAAGAGTATGATGATTGATCTTTGCATTCAGTAACTTCCCAAACATCAGCTGACCCTGTTTACACCAACATGCTTTTCCTTTCTAATTTTGTTTTATTTGTTGCATCCTGTTTTATGTTCTTGTACAGTTACAAAGCAGCTAAATATACCACTTCTAAGTATTTGATTGAAAATATAATTGTATTCTGTAGTCCCTCTTCTGAGAATGCTGCAATTATCCTGGATTGTCTAAACATCCAGCAAACACCATTTTCAAAGACCTGGTTGTGTATTGTATGGAAAATTCAAACTACATACTCCCCTTTAGTGTGTTAGGAAAAACTAAAGAAACATCTCCCTTCCTTTGCACTTCCCCGTGCTATCAGCTCCACCACTACCTGCCATCTGTTTTCTCAAATCTCAGACCTTCCAAGATGATATCCAGATAAAGTTATTCTCGTTTTTCCTTTTCTCTACCCACTGAGCTTTCTGAAAAAAAAAAGCCAAACCAAGACAGCAACAACTTCTTCACATATTACAATATGTTTAATAAAAAGAAGTGATGATTATAGAAGTTACAGAAAAAAAAAAATCTGTAAGAGGTGATTTCTTCTCACAAAGCACAGCTCTGCTATGCCATTACTAGGAGATTTTTAAATACACAAGCATTGGTAACATTGAGATATGCTATTAATAAGTTATTGTCATGTTAGCACCTAGAGCACCCAACTAAAGCAGCAGAGGCTTCTTTTTGTTGAACAGTGTTAAAACACACGAGAAAGCTTCCTATTGAATTGTGGATTGCATAAATAAGAATTAGAAAATGACATTAGGAAGGAGATGTAAGCAGAAACTCAATCAAGATCATATTTCAAGGACTGAAATAATAAAAAGGAAAAGACATATTTAAAAGATAAGGTTATTTTCTGAGACGATAAACCAGCATGACTCTTGCCATTTCTCATAGACGATCCATTCCAGTACTCTCACCTTTAATATTATTTTTTAATGTAAATAATGGAGAAAATAAATAGTAAAGTGAAAGGAAAAAGAAAACATACGTGGATTCTGCAGTTTAAGAGGATTTACTCTCTAAATGGGCCATGATATTTAAAAAAAAAATAAAATAAAAAATCAAGTTTCACTATGAAAACTATTGTTTTTCTTGCACTTCTGCTGTTTTATTTTAGAACTCTTTTTTCTTATCCATCTGCTTGTATAAAAAACTGTTTTTAATAAAGATTGTTGTTTGTCTCCTTGTTTTTCAACCAAGCAAGTTTAATTAAAGAAAGATTAACTGTTTTCATGGATTCTTCTTTAGTAGATTTTACTTTCTATTGATGTTTTTCTTTTATGACTTGATGCTCATGCTGTAACATATGCCTTTGAATCCTTTCAGGGCTAATTTGAATGGAAAAATAGAAAACAACTTCTAGCTTCAGGGTTAAATTATTGTAAGCAGAGTAACTTTGTTTTGATTGTATTCAACACGATTTTGTATTTTTGAAGCTTGTCCAAGATTCAGTTCCATTAGGCAAGGCTAGTAATGTATTTGAAACAGAATGGTTTTCTTGTTCAAAATCTTAAAATAAAGATCACAGCATAATTAGTACTAAACATTCTCTGTGCTAATGCTATTTTTCTCCTAATTGAATGGCATAAACAAGTTTCTAGTTAACAGGGTATTGTGAGCAAGTATTTGCTACTTACTTCTCTAGTCTAATATAGTAAGCTTCAGTGGATAACTAGGCTGTCTGTGTTTCTTTCCTTCTTTCAGATACCTTTCAGATCAAGTTAACCTGATGTTGTTCCAGCTATATAATAGGCAGCCTGGTCAGAACAACCTGTTTGCTCAAGTTTGGAAGCAAAACAGGACTCATGCAGCCAGCTTGCAGCGTGTTTCCAGATGTACTTTGAAAAATATGCATTTTACAGTATACGCAGGCAGGTTCCCAAGCCTGTGTTTCCCCTGCATGATAGGGGACTATTCTGCAAGTTTCAGAATCCACTGTTTCTAACAAAATAGTAGTTACAGCGGTGGTTTGCCTGCTTTCCCATGAACACTGCAAGGCTGGAATATGCCCCTAATCTGATTTCAGGTCCTCTATAGCTATATCCATACAACACTGTATGGAGTGCCAGGGACTTTGTCCAGCATTCTAGCCTCATAGTCCCAGAGAATCTGACATCAAGGGCTTAAGTTTTAAATCAGAGTCTGAGAACGAGGTAAACTGTTTCCCTAGATCAAGCCTGTTGGTTTAAAAATGGTTAGTTCTTTTACACTTAAAGCAAATTTAAAGTACTTTCACAGTGCTAAGGGCTATGTAAAACTTATACAGTGTTTTCCAGTATAATTCATATAAATGTCAGGCCTACTATATCTTAGGTGTATAAAAAGGGACATCCTTTTATCTTTTTTCTGTTGTCTCCACACTACCTTGCAGAACAAGTCAGCGAGTGTTCAGAAACAGGTAGGTGCTCCATGCTAGTTGAATCCTGAGTGAAAATAAGTAGTATTTGGGGAAGCCCTAGAAATGGAAACATGGCTTTGAGATAACATAGTCTGTTCTGGTATCATTCACTGGTGTACAAGTATAGCCAAAGATGTCTTTATGAACAGTTCCTTTAAACTTTATAATGTGTTCCTTCATACAGAATAGATGTTACTTCAAAGCCAGGGGGCTCTTTTCCTTTTCTTCTTTGTTGTGGTGTAAGAACTTAAAATGATGTGGAATTATGTTTTACTCATAGTTGGCATTTAGTTCCCAATCTGTTGCAAATCCTGAATTAGAAATGGTTTATAATTTGGAATAGAAACAACTCTTTCCAAAACTTCTGTGAAATAAAATACTGAAAACAACTTAGGATCAGTCAATTTTTTTTTTTTAAACTTTTGATCTTTCATTTATATTTTTATTATAATTGTAGGCATTATATATTTTTATATATAGAATATAAGTGAAGAAACTGAGAATTAAGCTTTTTATTAGGAAGGCTCACTTCAGGGCTTCCTGAAGGAATGGAGGTTCCTAGACCTAGATTATATAGATATATAATTTTAAGTACCCTGTAAAAACACAATGGACAGAATCTGTTAGTATATTTAGAGGATGATGCTTTTCTATGGGATGTTTTGCTTTCATTGAAATAGTGTATTTCATGGGAACATAATTTCATAGGAAAAATTGTATAACGTTATGATAAATTATATAAGTGTGTATTTGATGCACTTAAGTTTCATTAAGACAATGCTAGAAGCGAGGCATGACCTCTTATCACATTTAGCAAGAACTGTAAATCACTGAATTGCAGTCGTATGTTCAAGGTTAACAGCACTGTATATTACAAGGAAAAAAAAATCCTCTTCTCTTCAAATAACAGCAATTATATCAGTTTATTCTGTGCTCAGAATAATTTTGACCTGTGGATAATGTTGCAGGTTAGGATTTTAAGAAGAGCCTAAGGAAACACAGTTCTCAAACCTGCTTTCATTGAATGAGAGTTGGAATACATTAAAATTCCTGTCTCAGTGTAAAATTTTTTGTTGCTACATTTGAAGTGTCCAAATTAAAATTCAGTCTGAGATAGTTCCTTTATTAGCTTGGAGGTACATTATTGCACACAAACACAGAAAAAAAAAGGCTGGTGTATGCCCTGGGAAGAGGAGGAGGACTTTTCGAAGCATGCTTACCTCCGTGCTATTTTTATCCTATTTAGTTTATGGACTAACAAAACTAACAGAGGTGTGGAGCATAGAAGTAGTAATGCATTCCACTTTATACTAAACAAGTCACCCTCCCAGTTGTACGACTGTAATTAATAAAATAGGGTGTGTGTGTACTCTCTATTGGACCTGCCATTTGGCTTTACTGATTGCCACTTGCAGTGTTCATTAATCTATCTGCCTGACATCATCCTTTTCTAGCAGCAGGTCTCTTTGGTGGTGTTGCTTTTGCTAATGCTTATCCTTGTACTTTCAGTTTTATGGTGATGATGGACATTATATGTGTGTGTAATGCTCTGATAGAGGGCTGCTACCTTGCCATTGCAGATGACAGGCTCTTGCCCTTTTTTGATTGGGAATCTGTTGCAGTCATCAGTGTGACAGCTTTTAAAAGCATCATTGAGCCAACTAGAAATTCACTGACCTCGGCTGGAAATAATATTATCTGGGACAATTTCAGATAGCATGTGGATACCTGCTTGGTCTTGCCGGGTATCTGATCCAATAAGCAGTTATGCACATGGATAACTTTACAGATGTGCCCAGTTTGTTTCAATAGGACAGCCTATCTGAAAAAATAATTCTTGCATGGAAGTACTTACAGGATTAGGCTTTTGCTCTACGTATGTAAGTCAGATTTCAGAAGTATTTGTTAAACATGCATAAGGTTTATTCTGTTTAGAAAACACAGCATTGTTTTTTGCAAGTTTATAGCACTGCGGAAGAGAGTCTATTGTTTAACTTCTTAATCAGTCTCTTCTGTGTGCAAAAAGCCACACAATTTCCATGAACTTTTCATCAAAATCGATGTATTTATGTCTGTTCTTTTAATTAATTTTTACCTAAATTTTTCCATGCACAGGATAGGAATATTTCACCTTTGCACCCTAAGATGTTTAATGATACTCCTTAAAATCGAGAGTGACTTTGTCCCTCTCATTTACTTCCCAGGAATGTGATGAGTTCTGTAAAGATGAGCTAGATAATAGCTGTAATGAGGCAGTTCTCTATCTAGTTATTAAAGCTTTCTTGTCTTCTGATCACTTAAGTTCAAGAAAAAACAGTAAATAGTTACTAAGAAACATTGTCTGTCTCTGGGGTTGGTTTTTTTTTAGCGTTTCTTTTCAGTGCAAATCTTAACAGTTGACTGTCCAGAGAATAACAGAAATATATTTGAGGTTAAATATGAATAATATTGATCTTGCAAATCAGATGGAAAGTGTAAAGACATTCATAAACTTGGGGTTATATTATTCCATTGTGTGTTTTACCTTACATACATAATGTTTTTTCTCCTCACTGCAAATATCCTGGACATCAGTTGTTCCAGCATCTCAGACAAATTCTAAATCTGATCATATGAGGACAGAACTATCTGTGTCGAGCCACGAGGACAGTCAAGCTGGCTGAAGCTATCTTAGCAATAGAAGTGTGATTGTAGCATTAGTGAATGCAAGTGAGACAAGATGCAGGAGTTTAATTATTACAATAAGATTTGACACATTCTGGGTAGCTATGTAAATATAAACTAACAACTGTTGAAGTTTCAGCAATGTGGATCTTTCAATGTGTTAAACGTTTTTCAATGTTTAGCTGTTTACATAGCACCAGCATTGTGTATAGGCTGTCATTTAAACCTCCAGTTAAATTTTATTAGAAGAGTAACACTTTTATAACAATGTAATATTTCTATTAGCATTATTATTGATTTATCATTCTTTCTCATTCTTTCCTTCTATTCCTTTCAGTAAATTTTGAAAAAGACAAAACCATAGTGTTGCATTTATCTCTGTAATATTACAAGACTATTCATTAGTTGTTTCAGTGGAACACTTGACAAATTTTAGTGCACCCCGTAATTCTGTCCAAGTGAAAGAACATTTTTTTGCATGCATGCAGTCAATATCTTAACTCAGGAAAGCAGCTCAGATGTTATGCTATGTTATAACATGAAATAAATATAATAGACTTATAAAATACTCGAAAAGAGAAAATATGTGACTTCATAAAGGGGAATACAGTGGAAACAACCCTGCCCTCATTGTAATCAGCAACAAAACTACCAGACAAGGGAATCTTATGATTTTTGTTTTAATGCAGGTTTAGTGTTCATTTGGGATTAGGTCTCTGTAGGGCTTATTCAGGTCAAATACCAGTTGTAGTTATCTTGTACCTCTAAACCTGCTGAGGCCCAGATGTAGGGCACAGTGTGTAATAAAGACTTTAGATTAGAGACACAGGAAAAAGCATTCATGCAAGAAGCAAGTTGCTGTGAGGTTCATTCCTTTAAATAAATGATTGTGTTTTTATCCCCAGTTTCATGATTACTTCCTTGCAATACAGATGATTTTCAAAAGTAAGAAATGCAGAGATACCACATCCTGTACAGAACCAAGAATAGTTTGGGTCTGAAACGCTGGCTGCATGGGAAGTACAAGCATTGTGGTCAAAATCTTATTCAAGTCACATTAGTTAACCTTTTCAAAGCAAGATCCTTCAGTTCTTCAGTGGTCTTAACAGCATTCATGAATAACCTAGGCTAGCTATTTATTTCTGTGCAATGGAGGTGCACTGGGCATGTCATAAAGTTATTAGAGCATGAACTGTTTGTTTTATGGAGCTAAGATACTTCAATTCATGCATTCTGAATTCTGTTTGATACAGTTATAATAAGTACTATTTCTGCTTTTTATTCTTTAAGCAGTCTGCTCACCCCTTGAACTCCTTTCCTAACCATCAGCAAAGCTTCCTTTTTTGGTCCTCTATTGATTTGTGACGACTCATTCATAATTTGCGCTGCTTCTGTTTGCCCCAGTTTCTCTGGCTCTTGCACTGACACAATTTGCTCATGACTGATTTTGCTTTTAGCACCTAGGAACAGCTTGTAGCGCTACTCATACTTACATGGTCCTCCTGTAAGTGCTGATGAATAGGCGTCTTATGTTCTACGGGCAGTGAGAAAGGAAAGGTATATATGTATACATTTGACTAACACACTATTAACTGGTGTAGTATAAATTCTAATCAATGAAGTATGGGCACAATTGAAATGATACACCATTGGCCTGAGCAAAATAACTGATGATGAATAACTTGCAGTATGCTACTGCTTTTCTGTGCTTTGCGGAGCAAATTCTGCTAGTCAGGGTGACGCCTTCACGTTTATGGCTTTCATCTTTGGTCCAGTATGGTATTTCAGCTGGTGCTTGTCTTCGAGCGTGTCAGTTCCACTAAGTCACGTGCTTAAAATCAGAAACACAGGACGTAGGTGGATGTGCAAATGGATCCTTCCTTACTGAAGTTCCCTTTTATTCAAATGAGGGCTTGTTCTGAGGCATTATGCTCACAACATAATGAGTTGCATAAAGAGAATTGAGGATATATCTTTGGTATATTCAACATGTATCATTAAAATATGTGCTTGCTGAAATTTAACAGACTCTATCTTTAAAATATCAGTTGGCAGCAGAAGAACATTGCATAAAATCGTTTGCCCTTTTTACAGACATTAAAATGGCTTAAATATTTCCTGTCTTATGTTACAGCCTTTTCAGAACTCTCATTGTAGAGCGTACAAATGTGTAGCTTTATAATATATCAGAGGGATGGAGCACCTCTCCTATGAAGACAGGCTGAGAGAGCTGGGGTTATTCAGCCTGGAGAAGAGAAGACT
>JAOXJK010000012.1:76611808-76643580 GCA_025774025.1 Xenus cinereus | reverse complement strand
GGCCGCTGGAGTATCAACCTTCAGAAGTACATCATCAGCTGAGACCTGTCATTCCTCTAGAGGACAAATATTGGGGTACGGACAAAGGCTATCACAGGCAAAAACTGTCAGACAGTTTTTCAGTTGCTTCGGGATTTTTCATAACAGTGACCACAAAAATCTGTTTCACACTTGGGTAAACCACAAAGCACTTTAGATAATCTGGTGTTGTAAAAGCAGAAAGGTGACCATTGTATATTGCTGTGTACTGTCTAGCACTCTGTAATAAGTAGAAAAGTGTAATGAGGTAAGCTGCTGCTTTTTGCTCTCTTCTAAAAAGAAGCTAATGTATCCTTTCCCTCTGGCTTGAGCTGGTAATTTTTCTCTTTTACTACCATAAATACAGAACTGAAGAATTTTCAAGAAAGCTGGATTCAGCACTTGTTGAGATGAATGGGATCATTTCTGTTGACATCTTCAGTTGGCTTTGGATCATGTAAGTGGTTCTTGTCTGAGATAAAGTATTAGATCAGTCTTCTGTCTCTCAGTTTTGCTCACTGATCCTTAATACAAAAGTATATCAAGCAGCTAAGAAGCCTATTTAAAAAATTAATAGGAAAAGCATCAAAAGATGGGCAGTTCATTGAGTGCTGTTTGATGGGTTGGGAATACATATTTGGCATAACAGGTTAAACTTTCAGGAGGGTAGTTGTTAGTTGTTTGGCATGGATTTACTCACAGTGTTTGTGCTAAACTGTCCAGGTACTGATGTTTATTTTTGGTACCTTGGACTCCAGTCCTTCTCTACCATAAAAAGTTTCCAGGTTTTAGTCCAATTTTGTCTCATAAAGTAGCTTTACTGCACGGTCAGCCTGCCTGTCTTAGATCATGAATGTATTCTATTTTATTATTGGACCAGATGCAGCTCCAATCTTTTGTTAGAGATGCTGATGAAATACATCTTTATGTCATATATGTGTGTCAACTATTGGCCCAACATCAAGATTTGAAGATTGCTTTCCCGGTTCAAAGTCCATTTAACCCTGAATAACAAGAGGAATTTTAAATGCAGATTAGGATAAAACTCTATGTATGTGTGCCTATGAGCATGTGTTGCTACATGCCTACACATGTTCACCTGATTTTAAATGCTGTCTTGTATAATACGTTGTAGATCATTCTGCAAGAATAAATTATAGTTGGAACTTTTGCACACATGATTATATTGATCAAAGATGTTCACTATTAAATGAAGAGCATACTCATCTTCTGAAAGGAAGTTCTAAGTAACAAAACGCACACAAGAAGTGTACACTTTGCAGAATATGAGTGAGGGTTAGTGTGACATATTAGTAAAGCTTTATATCTATTTTGGAGTAGTCACCTTCAAGTGGTTTGGATTTCACAGATTGGGAACTAAAAACTGTTGGGCTTCTGTGACCTTGTGTGTCATATACAAGGTTCTGTGGCCATTTAAAAGGGGGAAAATAAAGGGCTAAGATTGTGTCTGTAATTCAGAGCTGGGCTGTTTTCTTCCTGAACAAGCTGTATTTCTCTAAATATTAGTTCTCCTGTGTAAGAAGCAAATGCCTATACAGTTTGAAATAATATGTCTACAACTTTTATATAGATGTACTGAACTTCTGTGCTGTCTAGCAAAATGAAAGTGTTAGCACTAGTAACTACATAAAATCTAGCACGTTACTGAGATCATTCAATGTGGTCGGTAGATAATCTTTCCATTTGTATTTTTGGTACATTAATTTTTTAAGCATAACTTAACAAGTAAAAGTTGTTCAGTTAGTGTCTCTTTTTCAACCTTAGCATCCACTTTCTGCTGCAGTCCCACATTAACACCACAAGGGGAATCAGGGAATGCTTGGGTAACTGGGGCACATCTATGTAGGTAGAATTGCAAGAAAAGCAAAAAAAACCCCAGCAAACCAAGACATTAAAAGAGTAGAAGAGAGATATAAAGTTATTCTTATGAATATGCATTTAGAAAATCTAGTAGGCTGTATCGTGTATAATTTAGAGAATAAATGGTATGGGCACTTTACTGTTACCAGCGATACAATCCCTCTTTCTCGTCAAAGAAAAGATCAAATGGAGAATGAGCACGTTGAAATTGTAACTTATGGACTACTAATACTACTTTTTTGCCATTTTTTCTTTCATAGCACAGCAGAGTAAGTAGTTCATTCTGACCACACTGTTTAAAATATGTTGCTTCATTTTGCTTTGGCTGTTTTTGTTGCTTCTATCATATGTGTAAATAAATGTGGAGGATGTGATACTTCTTTTTGTGGTCTAGTTGCAGTAGCTGACATTAGAAAGCAGAAGAATAGGAACAGATTGAGGTAATAATAAAAAATTGATCTAATTTGAAAATGTCTTCATCTCCAAACAGGAGCAACCTTGTTTCTTTCAGAGGGGATAGATGTACTCCTATTATTGATTGTGATAGCAAAAATAATGAGTGTATCTGCCTCCACTACTTTGAGGATTATGGGAAATGATTGCAATAAATCAGTAATACTGTTTTGTGTTTCAAGAAGCTGAAAATAATACTGTATCACTGACAGAATTTTTGTATTTCAAAGCAGTGTATTATGTGTTGGTTAAAAAATAATACTAAACTGACCTGAACTAGATATTCTAAGTCCAGTTGGTTGAAAATAAATGTAAACCAGAGTAATTATGTCAGAATATTCAATTTTGGAATTCTCTTTGTTCAAGTCTTAATAATGTCATATTGTGATCACAATAAGAAAGGGGTGAACAAAAATGCATAGTTTTGCTGAAGCTTTTAAAATGAAAAATGTTACTGGCATTACTGTAACTCAGATATAATGGTTAGTACTTAAGAAACCTAACACCATAGCAGGATAATGGCCCGTAGATGGTTTGCAAGGCTAATGTATTACCAGCACCATTATCTCATCTTAAAAAGGCTGATTAATCTATAGCTATAACAATAACTGGAAGGTTTTCCTATTTATTTTTGTTGTACCAGAGGCATCAGCTCTGTTCTACATACAGTAATCCCCAAGTGTGTTACAGTATATACAGTCTTAATGCTGTTTTCATAATATGTTTTTAAAAAAAAAAGGTTGACAATGTTTCTTTAATTACTGTCCCTTCCATTGCATTTATAGCTAAAAAATTTAGGCTTGCTTTGCTTTCATACTAATAGTATCTTCAGCCTTGTTTTCCATCTCTACTTTCAATTTGAAATCAATAATGCTTTGCCAATTAATTGTAATAAAATCTGCACCAGGTAAGCATGATAGCCATTGGCATACCATAATTAGTACTGCTAGTGACTTTGTGATAACTTTAGCATCTTCTTTGCTGTGAATTAGGGTTTGCACTGCCTTCAGCACATTGGTTGTGTTTCTGACACAAGCTTCCAAATGTCGTGAGTATTCTCTCCTAGACTATTTGTTTACTAAAGTTTCTGCATCAGTGGTGTTAACTATTTGTTTATACTGTCCCTGCCTTCTGACTTTGGGTTTGTGACTGTTGATTGTCCTCAGATCAATGATCAAAGGCCTGAGCAGCAATAGAGTGTTATGAAATAATGCATAACTGGGTGAAGTCAAAATGGAATTTTAAAAAGCAGCCTGCATGTTTCTAGTCCAGCCTTCTCACACAAAATGAAAGATATTGCAACAGCAAGCCAGAAAAAATAAGGCTCAAATGTGTTCGAATGTGTCACATTCACACATTATGAACACATACTGAAATGTGTTTCTTTTATAGCATCTGTAAGCCATTGGTCTTGTATATATGCACATATAAAATCATCCAGCTGCTGTACTGCAGTTGTCCACACCTGGCAGTTGCATTGGTTTGATATCCAGTGTGCAATCACCTTTCAGCCTTGGAAAGTTAAACTAATGTATATCCATACTTTTGTAGTTATCTGGATAGTGGAAAGAAATGTTTTGCTAGTACTATAAGATATTGACAATTTTTAACTGAATGAAACATCACTGACCATCAGTGTGTGATAGATAATAAGATGTAAGTTGTCTACTAAGATTTGTGGAGAAGATTTGAAAGACACTGACTTAAAGAATAGTATGATTTACCAGCAAGTTGTGATAAGATCTTTAGCAGAAGGAGCTAAATATTTTAATGACTCAAATCATTGCGTACTGCACTATTGAGGAGTATGCCTGTCAGACTGGCTAGCTTGAGAGAGATTTGTAGTGAATGCCAGAAAATAATGTTACCTTCTGTTTCTTGATTAGTGTAGCCAGCATGTTATAGGTGATTTACACAGCCTCCTGCAAGCTCAGAATGAACGTGGAAGGAAAAATAACATTTGGTTTGGGGAATCTTACAAAACTTTTTCCAGGTATTGTGTGTCCTCCCAGATAAAAATACTACATTGTTCCTATCTTTTTAATAAAGTTCCATAAGTTTACAGTTACTATTTCCTCTAGTTTTAGTTTAGCATTATTGACTGCAAATCACAACAACTTTATTGAACTGTATCAAATGTTTTAAGAATTAAAAATTAAATGTAACAGCTTAGAAATGCATTTCAGCTCCATTTGTACTCTAGTGAAGAAAGAACTGAGAACATTTTTTTCCCAGTACCAATCCAAAAATAAATAAATAAGTAAAGAAACATCATCACAGCTGTTAGAGCTGCTCTGTGGAATGTACAACTTAGGCAATCCATCTTACATAATTTAAAATACTGGACCCTCAAGCAAGATACTGTGAAAATTCACACCTCATTTCCTAGAGAAAAGTAGAGCAAATAAGAGAACAACTTGCTGAGAAAGAAATATGAGCCAAGGCAATAGGTGATGCTTCCTTCCTCTAATGGATTTTAAGTAGAATCAGTGGTATGGAAGGACACTCAAAAACTCTTATTTAAAAACAAACAAACAAAGTCACATAGTTAAGGTAATAGATATTTATGTGTATATATGTGTGATGTATCTCTAGATATGTCTGTATGTAATTTCATCTGATACCCATGACCTATATTCTGAGGAGAATGCAGTCTAAAGTCCAGTGGAGAACTTTTACCTGAAGTACATGGTCATAGTGGTGTTGTTTATGCCCAAAACTTTTTGTTTGTTGCTTTTTAAACTTGCAATTCACTTTCAATTCACTGTCAATTATTCATTGAATAATTGAAGAGTGCGCTTTGGATCTGCAAGAAATTATATTAAAAACTGTAGCTTTAGTTTTTCTATTTTACTTTTAGATTTATTACTTTCTTCAAGTCAGCTTAATCATTATTTTACATTGCTTTAAGATGTTGCTGTTTTACAATACTAATCACCCAGCAGCACAACCAAAATAATACGTCAAGACACTTCTGCTTCTCAATCAAGGAAGTGAAAAATAAGGTGACATAAATCCTAGAAAATGCTAGCTTAAAAATAAATAATTAAATAAAAAGAGACTTGTATGACATCAACTGACCATGTAGTAGAGAAAAAAAACAAGTATCAGATGAAAAACATTAAAACTGCACTTAAAAAGAAAGAAAACATATAGATACTTGCCAAATTAACAAAACCCCCAGAATTTTTACTATTTAAGGAAGAGGACGAAAATGAGGTGTTCATCAAATTGAAATTGTTTGTTCATTTGTTCATCCTTTTTAAAATCATCTTTGCTCAGTTTAATGTGGAAAACACCCTAATTTTAACACAGTTGGATCCTATCCCTTTTATTTCACTCTAATTACTTTCTGTGTATAAGCCAGCCAGGAGACTTAAATTGTCTCATAGAGGTTCTAGTGAAGGCAGCCAGATGGTGACATCTGCTCCAGACTCATACAAGAATTTCAGCACGGAAGCTGTTTGTTAAAGAATGTATATATTTCATTTGGTATGCAAAGTATATGTAGCTTTATGTATATATAATGAGAATGTTTTTATTATGCTAATAGTAGATACTTTGGATACTAATAGTAGATACTAATAGTAGATGACATTTTATGTTGGTTAAAAAATAATACTAAACTGACCTGAACTAGATATTCTAAGTCCAGTTGGTTGAAAATAAATGTAAACCAGAGTAATTATGTCAGAATATTGAATTTTGGAATTCTCTTTGTTCAAGTCTTAATAATGTCATATTGTGATCACAATAAGAAAGGGGTTTGGATACTAATAGTAGATGACATTTTATGTATAACTAGTACAGAAATAAGCTAGTCTTATTAGTAATCTTGAAGATGTGGTTGGTAGCTAGTTTTTAGTAAGAAATAATGCTCAATTTATGGACTAAAGACACACAATAATATGGAAATGCAAAGTCAGTCTTTTAACAAAAGGTTTGATTGCCTTTCTAGGCCATTAACACTACCCAAGAATGAGAGACTGAGCCTTTGGAAACATTTGCATGCAGATACCGAATCCAAACTGCAGGACAAGGAGTAGGGTTTCAAAGGCACCATGTGGTTGCTAGCCCAGTTTACATTCCTTTCTTAGTTATCCCTTCTGCTTTGAAACTCTCTGCTCAAATAATTTTGAGTGAGTTGTGAAAAATGGTATGTTACTTAAGATCTATGCATGGTAGTGTTTTGTGCTTTTTTTTTTTCTGTATGGAATGCTTCTCAACCCTCTTACATATAATTCTCTGTGTAGTATCTGAGTACCTCACAATCTTTGAGTTATTCATCCTCACAACACTAAAGTGAAAGGGGATAGTACAGAAAGGTAGACGACCTCTGAGCTTTGCACAGAAGTCAGTGGAAAAGAACGAGCTTGAACCTTGACTCCCTGATGTTCAAGTCAGCATGTTAAATGAACTTTCTTTTCCTATTTTATAGAGATTTACCTTGATAAATTATTCCCTAGTCCAGCCCTTATGTTGTTTAAAAATAATTTTGTCTCTCCCCACCCTCCCGCTGGTAAAAACAATGTAATTGCTTAGAAACAGCCCTTCTAAAATCATGCATTGATGGATTATGTATAAGGTGTCCAGATGGTAATAGATTTATATACTGTTTCCAGCTCCTCTGAAAAAACTTAAGAAGAATCAATTTAAAAAAAAATCTGAAAATCTTCTCATTGAAGTATGGAACAGTCAGGCCATTTGTTTCAGTGGATATTATACAAAATACATAATGCATTATGAATTGTTTTGAGGACAAAATTTTGAGGTCTAAACCGGGTCATTTATAATTGGCTGAGATATAGCTGATTTACAAAATTATGTCATACATAGAGGTGAAATCATAACAATTTTAAGCATTTAGCTGGCTAGAAAATGCTAACTTTTCCTGGGAGATGAGAAGTGTGAAAAATTATTAATTTGTCAAGAAAAAATGATTGTGTGGATTACAGAAGGGTGTACTACTTTCTTTGGACTTTTACACCACATTTGATAATTTAATTGAGAAAATACAATCGAGGTTGAATTTTATCCCTTAAGTGAGAATTCTTAATTGAGAAATAAGTTCAAATTGGCATGAATAAGTACACTGTTCAGTGGACTGAAAACTCTGTAAAAGAGCATGGCCATAAATAATATTGTCTCTGGTTGTTTGAATACCAGGACTAGCATGACACTCCTGCACGAATCAGCAATATGGGTCAGTCATACCTTAAAGAAGAGCAAATAATACACAGCTGAAAGTTGGTGATATTATCATGGTCTGGACTCCACATTATAAGTGCACAAGAAAGCTGAAGGGAATAAGGTTTGAGAAGGCAGAGAAGAGATCAGAGTTACACAGTGCCAGAGTGAAATAACAGGTCAAGGAAAAAAAACCAAAACAATACAGAAAGCCAGCTGTCTCCAAGCAAGCTTTCAGAAAGCTAGCTAAAAATTTTTTTATGAAATTTAAAGTAATTCTACTGTGTACAAGACTCTGATATAAAACAGGAAAGGATGGAATTTGAATGACTGTGATGTAAGAATCAATATATTTGGTATAACTAGGTTTTGCCCAGCCGGAATTGACTTCCATGGAGCTTGGGGAGAAATGAGGCAGGGCAGGGTGGGGAGTGAGGCATCCTCAGTGCATGTTCCTAGGACATGCTTAGTCTGAATTATGCCTAGATCTTTGCTTTCTAAAAATTACTGATCTAGAGGTTATTGTTAGGAAATGAGGACTAAACAGTAGAAGTATCTCTAAATTATGCTAAAAATCAGCCCTGTCTTTCAGGCGGTGTGGATGTCTGCTGCAGACACTCTACAGATATGGAGAATATGGGAGAGTGATGGTGTGAAGAAGTAATTCTGTTCATCCTGAATTTTGTGCGCAGAAGAAAGTTTTTGCTTATTCCCTCTTACTGCAAAAGACTGATGTGAGTACTGCAGCCATCTGATAACACTTATATTCATAGGAAAAGGTATTGCAGTTTTCACCCGTTCCTCCCATTTCAATCATACACTAGTTCTTCCAGTAAATTAAAAAAAAAAAAAAAAAAAGCAGCACTGGTGGCTATAAACTCAGGAGGGAGACTGCCTTTATCCTGAAAAGAAAGTGTTGCTTCTGCTGTATTTGCAGAAGATTTCAGTTTATTTGAATAGGAGAAAAAAAATAAATCACAGAATGTGCTGCCTTATATGGAAGATTTCAGTCCTATAGATGTCAAAAGAACTGCTTCTCTAATTTTACCTTCATTATGAAATGCCTTATGGCACTAGCTGTGCAGTATCTTCACTGCTACCTCACCCACAGCCATTACTTCTGTGCTGTGGATCTCTTAGGAAAAGACTGTGGTGACCTGTAAATAATAGATACAGTTGTTAGTGCTGACCTGTGGAGAAGTCTTACTGAAAGCAAAGAGAGAATCAAACACATCGTTTACCTCAGGTTTTATGGAGGCTTTTATATAGCATTTTAAAACTTCAGAGCTGCCTCATTAATCCATTATGTGTGATATCATGCAGAGATTTGCATGCATCTTTCTGTGAAAACAGGGAACGTGTAATTACACTTTTCTGGTGAAAAAAAGGTTGAATCAGCATTCATCAGAACTGTCTTTTGGATGTATGTCTGTCTTCTCGAGCTGCTCACCGTGGAAGGAGTAAATTGGCAAATGTGGGGGGGAATAAATTGGCAAAAGGGGGGAGGATAGTGAGAAAGGACAAGAGGAGGATTTATGCTTGCAGGACTTGACAATGGGATGCTGGAACAACAGGTGAGTGAATGAAATGGCATGGAAGTGAATGAAGTGCATGAGCAAACATCTCACTGTCTCTGGCACAACAAGCTGCGAGCACAAGGGCCAGGTATTCCCAGTCTGACCAATTTCTCCTCTGCCCCCAGGCTCTATCCTCAAAGACAGGCAGGGGAAGGAGGGAACTAATGAAAAAACTAAAGACAGACAGCTATGTGAGCCAAAAAGAATGGCAACAGTAGGGAGAGAAGAGGTAGAAACAGAAGCTGTGGTATGATTGCTTCAGCAGGGTGGGTATTTCATCCTATGATTGATTGTCTTTAAGTATTACAAGACTCCTGTAGTATGAGTAAAAAAAGACAAATATTAGCAGTGAACAATGAGCCAAATTAAACATTTTCTGTTCTTCGTCAGTAGCAAAGCTTGTTTCTCCTTGTTAGGCTTTGGGTCACTTTCATTTGGAGTACACTGAAATTGATACCAAATAACATGTGCAAACTAGGTATTTTTCTTCTGGTTAAGGAAAGTGACAGAAAACTTCAGGAAGTGAAGAGAGTATCTGTAGAAATGGTGAGAATTAAATTAGTTGTTGTTTGCTTGATATTTTTAATCCTCATTCCAGTTTCATAAGATACTGGATATAACAAAGCAATGTTAATGTCTTTTTATAGAATTGATATTTTCCACTAACATATATAGCACAATAAATCGCCAAAAAAAGGTCTTTTATCCATTCTGACACATTTTTTTCCTTTAATGGATAGCCTTGCCAGAGGAGGACAGAAGAAATATAGCCCTTTAAAAAAGATGATGTTCATATTACTCATGTAAACTAGTAATGCTAATGTTGCTGGCAGGGTCCTTAAATCAGAGTATCATTCTGCTCTTTTCAAGACCATATTTTCAAGTTGAAATAGTCATTGCCGAGATGAGTAATAATTACTACTGATACACTGGGAGGAAGTTAGTGTTTGAAATTAAGAGTATGAAAAACTGACATGTGAAGTGGGAACCAGAGTCTTTTGTTATCTCAGTGATGTGCAGGACGCAGTAAGATTCTTCACAGAAATAAATAAAATCACAGGAGCAGAGCCCGGGTAGGAGAGAGTGTGAAGGGCAGACCTGTGCCCTGCGAGGGAGAGATCTAGTTTGCCAGAGTGTGAATTCCACAGTTACTGAAGCAACGCTGCGGTGTGTGGCCTGCTCCCCCGGCAGGTGTGCAAAGAGGCAGTGGCGGAGACTCGCAGGAATCCCCTCTGCCCAATGGAGAGATTTGTTTAATCTCTGAAGGCGGTCTAGCTATCAGAGAAGAGTTTCTCCCCAGAGGCCTTTCTCCAGTCTCCCAGATGTCATCCCACCCGCCTGCTTCCTGGCGTGGAGCTGGAGAGCACGCGCGTACTCGCATACTGACCCACCATCCAGCCAGGGTCTGGCCCACCCTGAACCATCACAGGCTCTGCAGCCCTGTTTGCTGAAGCATTCTGGCTGAATGCCAGTTATAAATTACAGCCTTTCTTCTTGATGCCCCTGAAAGTTTTAGGAAAGAAGAAAGTAGAATGAAAGGAGAGGTCGTCCTGAAGATCTACTTTGGGGACCGGAAGGAGAGAAATAGCATTAATTTCCAGAAAAGAAACAGAGGCAGGATAAACCATTTGAGAGAATCAGTACCATATATACCTTAATATAAATTGACTGAAAGCTATGTTCTCAACATGGCAGATAAGTTTTAACCCTGGGCTGGAGTAGGAATCTCACTGTTAGTAGATCCCCTATACTAGACAGACCACATTGCTGAGTAAACCTTCTTGTTGATGGGCCCAGAGTCCCTGGTTATCTTCCACAGCTTTTGAAGAATACAGAAACTAATCTCTGGGGAAAAAAAAAAAAAAAAAAAGTGCTGAACTTGCTCATGAAGCAATGCTTTCATCTGTGCAGAAGAAACGAACTGTCAGCCTGAGGTGGAAAATATATAAATATATTAGGAAGGATCTGTACAAATGCATGTACATGCCTTTTGCAGAAATAGTAAAATACATTGCTGTTGCCTAATAAACAGGATAGAGCTCTTCAAGTCAAAGGAGGCTTCAGAGTTTCCCAAACCTAATCTTTTGGTTCCAGACAAGTTTAAGCACGTATCAGTAATATCTGTCAGAGTAAGATACGGGTGTACAGTGTTGTGATCCTTACTGAGTTGTATGATTTGCTTGATCAAAACATGAACCGTTGTGTTCATGTTTTGATCAAAACTTCTGTGTTTTCGTAGGGCTGCAGCAGCCTGACCCTGGTCGGCTCCTCAAGCCGCAGTATGACTGCAGTGCCTGGCTGCACATGCACATGCTACTTCCACTTACTTTAGTTTTATGCTTTTATTTCCTGCTGCTAATACCAAGAATTTTCAAAATTTTCAAAAATAGGTGGGCTCCAGGTGATAGTAAGTAGTCCTTTTAATTGAGAGAAAGCTTTAGTTTCTTTGCTTGGCATGTTTGCTCCTGCAAAACCCCTGGCAAATGTCAATTAGGAGTTCTGTCTTCTGATGCTTTCAGCTTCAAAGGGGACCTGACTGCAGCCTGTCATCATAACAGGCCATGAAACTATGATAGCTTGTTTATCCAGACAATTACCATTTTGATCACCAGTTCCTTGTGTCGCAGAGCCTTTCTGTCCTTGGTTTATTGGGGTTGCAGAATTTCCTTCTTGCAGGGTCTGCATTGCTGTGAACTCAAGGACTAATTGATTCTTCAGAACTGTTACCGCATGAATAAGTGCATGTACTGACCCTCATTAAATTGCTGATCTCATTTGTTAATTTTCAAAATCAGAGAAGATAGGGTCACCTTTGAAAAGGAAAGTTAAACAAATATGAAAAGGTTATTTATAAAATTAAAGTAAAAACACAAGTGGAAAAAAGGCCACCATGCAGCAAAGTTGCAGTCAAGGAAACAGTGTTATGACCCAGAGCTAAATTAATGCTTTGCTTCAGTTGTCCCAGTTATGTTATGTATGACAGAGGATCAAAAAAGTGATAGCTAAAAACCACGTACATAGACAAGCTAAGGTAAAACTTAGTGCAATTACAGTGCTTAAACTGAAACGGTGTAAATGATTCCCCAGGACAATAAATAAATGGCATGTGAAACTTTATATGTAACAAAGAATTAAAATCTTAAAATCTCACAGAAGCTGGGGATAATACTCCCAGACTGCAGGAAGACAAAACTAGATATTTTGTTTAAGGAAATAAATATTTCATATATGCCTTTAGTAGTATACAGGAATTTAGAATAACGCTTGAAAGAAAGAATAATTAATGGACTGGAATTAAATGAGCTGGAAGGCACCATAAGTTTACCTAAACAGATCCAGTGTAACCTGAGCTATTACTGATAATCAGCGTTCTAGACTTAGGCAGAATACCTAACCTTTTGGGACTGCTGTATTGTGTTTTGGGGCCTCCTGGAAAGTTACCAGCAAACATAAAGAATTAAGGAGTTGATATAAACAAATTTTGACGCAAGCAAAGAAATACTTGATTGGAGTAATGACTCTAGTGACAGAAGTCATTAGCTACATGGTGGCTGCATGTAGAAAGGGATTTTTTTCATTCTTTTAAGAGATATCTAAAAAAAATTTGTTGAATTTAGTATTTAAATTTATCATATTGGCAGAAAAAAAAGGTGGATGTGTGCTAACGAAATTTGCTGATGGCAGAACCTAAGAAACACTGTAAACACGAGAAAGATAGAACTGGAATATCGTAGAGAAGTGTAGGACCTTGAGAAATGACATAATAAAAATGGAAAAGATGTAATAATACGAAGTGCAGAGTCGGGCATTTAGGGACTAATGAGAAGAACATCTGTTATACCATAGCACTTCACAAGGTAGAAATGAAGGGGAGAGGGAATTGCAATGCTTGGTAGTCAATTTTTGGATGTCTTTGAGTTATCATTGTGATGTGACATGGAAATGGTGAATACAGTTCTAGATGTATTGGAGAGGCATTTCTGTAGAGAGAGTTCTGATGCTGGTGTGCAAAGCACTGATCAAACCTCTGGAAGATTGTTTAAAATTCTGGCCACCTCCCTTCATGAGAGATCAATTTCAAACTAGAATTGATGAAGAAAATGTCCACTAGAAAAAAAAAATAATGGAAAGCCCATCCCTTGGAAAAACACTAAAAGATCTTGGCTTGTTTGTCATAGAAAAACAAAAACTGAAAGTGGATATGATTTATTTCTGTGCACTGAGGAAGGGATAAATACTAGAAAGGAGAGAGTTTTTGAAGCTTAAAGGGCAGAAGTAACTTAAAAGTAAATTAATATAAACAGACCATGAGTAAAGTTACTCTGTAAATTTAAAGACTCCTCAGAGAATTGAAAGAGGGCAAATAATCCTGAAAAATCAGATCCGAAGATAAACTACCAATGATTAACCAACATATTGGAAAGAGGTATCCAGTGCAGTTTGAGTTAAGATTATATGATTTGATTGTCTGTGATTGCACAGGAGTGTAGTCAGTGACCCAAGAAGTCTTTTATTCCTTTGTTCCTCATTACCCAGGTGATAGAAATTGGTGTGAAGCCCCTTGAGCTTTTCTGTGCTAATTAACTGTGATCCAATACTACGCATCTTTCAGCAAATCAGCACTGCATTGTAGGTAATTAAGTTTAGCAAATCTCGCTGCAGTGAGTACTGGCATCTGGGAATCTTGCCTTGTGGCAATTCTCATTTTCTCTAAATTTTAAAGTATTTTTGAAAAGCCATTTTTCTTCAATATATGTGAGTAGCTGTAAGTGCATATTCAGAGTGGCTGGCCTCTGTGTAAATAATTATACTATAATATCAATGTAGGTGATAAATGCTGAAAATATTTTTCTAAAAATTTTCACTGTGTGTGTGGGTAGTTGCTTTTGGTCTTGTATTTATTACAGACTGCACAAATCTCTTTTTGTGAAGATTTGTTACATTTGTTTCACAACAGTACTTCTAATTTTGTTACAGGGATATTTTTATTCCAGTTTTACTTGCCAAGAAAAACATTTTAAAATAATGTCAATTTTTATTTTCAGAAAAACCAAATACTTACAAGCAGAGACAAATCTGGGTGCAGTCATATAAAGTGCAAAAGGGAGCTAACATTCAAACCAAGCAAAAGAAGTTTTAATTGTGCTTCTTTTAAAACTTCTGTCATAAGGCACAAGGTGGGACCTGATCGTGGCGTTTGACAAGAGGAAATTAGTCAGAGAATACTGTAATTCTGCCTCTCAGAACAGGATGATTAATATTGCCAGTTTATGGAAACTTACGTCTCCGAGGTTTTGGAGCCTGGTGCTGAAGCTGCTGTTACATCCCAGCATTAGTAACTGGAAACATAGCAAATAATTGTTTCACACATACATGGCTTGAGCCATGAAATTCACTTTTTCTCCCCATATCAGGCAAAGACAAGAAAGTGGGAGACAGGGCTGAGTCTCTGGGTCCTGCAGTGGGCAAAACAACACATTCTGATCCAGGAGACATGCTAGGTAGTCAGTGCTTCATCCCACTAATTTTTTTTTCCTGTTGTGGGGCAGTGACTGCTCTCTCGTGTTTCAGGCTCACTCACAGTAGTTAGTTCTGCATGCTGCTATGGAGTAAATGGTGAACATTAAATTAAATCCCGAGTTGTATATATACTTCACTGCACGGCACAAGGAAGGATACAGCAGTGAACATAGTTAGCCTGCAAGAGGAGGCACCAAGTGGGAAGCATTGAATGATTTCCTGGCATGCATACCTGCCAGTGATCTGCTGTGTAACTGTTGATGAAGTAGCCAATTTGACATAAGCAACAGTAAAATTGGATTAGAAGCATACAACTCTGAGATGTGAGATTGCTCAGACAAGGGAAAAAAAAAACCCTGCTGGTTTTCTAGAATACTCCGATTCTATTGTTAGCAGTGAAAATGAGAATATCAAGAACATGATGATTCCCTAAAAATTACTGTCTCAGTGAAAGCAGGGACTGAGGAAAACAATGTAACTGCAGTTTTTAAAAATCTCTGCTTTTAGAAATGGGGAAGAATTACAAGATTTTCTTGGGAAAGGCACACTGACAGCTGTAAGAAGCCAAATCTTGCTGGGTTTACTAATGTTAATAATGCTATTAAAATCAGTGTAGCTGATAGTGTGAATAGGGTAATCAAATTTTGGCCCCATACCCCTGTTTCGTAAACATCAGCATCACAGAGATTAATATAATACTGACTAGCCAATGACATGTTAAAACCTTAGTAAAATTAACTGTGTTTGGAAGGCTGTTCCTCTAAAATGTAAAACAAATGGCTCAAATGAAATGTGAGACATGGGGAAGGGAGAGAAAATCAATAAAACAGCAAACTGTAAATGATGGGGAAATAACTTCTTTATGTTTTCTTGTTTTTGTAGTTTATAGTTAGTACCAGTACATAAACATAACAGCTTTGTGCAAGGCAAGAAAAGTAAATCCAAATCTAGAGTGTTGTGATGAGCTACCTTCTCCTCAATGACTTCTCATTTCTTCTATGAAATATTACGGATTTTTTTAGATACTACTATCTGAAGGTTGTTTAGAAGTGTTTGGGGGTTTTATTAATTGTTTATTTTCATGTTTTCTACATTATCTGCATATTTCATATTTCATTAGCACCAATTTTCCAAAAATAGAGTTCACTGATCCTCATGAATTTCCATCCAATATTTCTGTTGGTAGGGATGAGAAATAATTAGAAATATGTACTGAAAATCATTCAAAACTGTCAGATTGTTCAGGTTTCTTATAAGGACTTCATGGTGCCTGGAATTTTTATGTTCTAGAACATGCTTTAAACAGTCATTCTGCAACCTCCATAATACTGAAGTAGAATAGTGAAATTCAGGTCTATCTTAAAGGCATTAACTGGTTAGGGATTCATTTTTATTCATGACTACATAAACCTATATAAACCTGCATTGAGTGTCTGTACAACGAAATGCCACGGGAGATTGATGCTTCAGAGAATTTCAGAGACTGTTCCAGTATATGTCTGCTGATAGATGTCTGTGAAAAGCTATGTTATGGTCAGGAAAGTTGGCCCCTTCCTCATAATTTCAGAATAAAAAAGGGTGATTGGGAAATGAGCAAGATAGGTATATATCACTAGGTGCAGGGCTATCAATGTCTCCTCTCATCCATAGTTTTCTGGATTTTCTTGTGTGTACAAGAGAATTGCTATGTACATCATATCTGCACACAGAGCTCTGAGAAAGAAGAGGAAGTAAAGGGCTGGTTGGGGGACGTGGGAGTTGGATGAAAAACGAATCCAGAATTCAGCTTCTTCAATTGTTAATTGAGGTGGAATGGTCTAGATGTTTCGCAGCTTCCTTCCAGCCCCTTGTTAGGAGGAAATCTATCCAAGTCTGACGACAGGTTCATAGGAAGTCTTTGGGAGCAGGCATGCAAGAGCAGTGCAAAATAATTAATGTTAATGGACTGATGCAGAAAAGTTGTTGAGGAGAAGATAAGCAGCAATGCCAGGCCTCTTTGCTGAACTGTGATTAACAGTGAGGATGATGGAGAGTGGAGACACGGCTATCTGCAGGAATAAAATATGCGTGTGATATTGAAGTGTAGTCAGCAGGGTTGTTGCAGGGAGAACGTGCTCCAGGCTGGCAACAGTTCATCCTGGTTTGCTTATTTCAAATCACATGGGGAAATGTTTCAGCCACAGTTACAGCACAGGTCTTTGCAGTGTGCAGGTCTCTTAAGATTTTTGTGGAAAACCTCCAGAGCAAGGCTCTGGTGAAGCCTGGAAGGATCATAACCTGTCACAGTAAGATAAGGTAGTCAGTGAACCTGCGGAGGGACCCTACATTTATGTTCTGAACCTGTTAATGGAAACTTAGGAATAAGGTAACTAACTGGATGAAAAAGTTAATTATGACAAAATGGAGTGCTTGAGTAAGTTAATTGACTAGTCATGACAGATTTTATTCTTAACAGGAGCAGGTAGGGGACTTCTTTTAGGTCTAAAGAATGTACAAAACATAGATCAGAAGTAGGAACTTCTACAGTAAATTTATCTTGCTTCACTAAACACAAAGCATCTGGCAGCAAATCAAAGTCTTCTCATATTTATTCACTTTGATAGTTATTGATTTTTATTTCTCTCCATGTTTTAATTCCATAGAATGGCCGTAAAGAATTTTGTAAGGACAGGTAGAAAGAGATCCTTATTTGGTGAGCTGACTGAAATCAATGAAGTCATGTCTCCGGACATTATCTGAGGCCCTGGCCCGCAAGGTCCTTCATCTGAACTGGCATAAAACGCTGGTTATAAATCCTACAGTGTTTTTTTCTGATCTCTAATTAAAGTAGTATGCAGGTGCTTCTGATGTAAATATTCACATTATATTAAAAATCTGTGTGTTGAAATTTCAGAGTTCAAATTATTAACAGAAAAATCAGTTGCATAGACAGTGGTGAAACAAATCAAAAAGGAATACAAACATAATGAAAGAGCACATAATTGCAAATATTAGCACACATTTTTACTGACTGTTGTTCCTGAAGAAGAGGCAAAAATAACTAAAATGCATAAGAAACAGGAACTTATTTTATACAACAGTACTGTTAGAAGTGTTGGGATTAGTGGAAAAAGTATGATTTTACAGCTGATTTTACAAATAAGCTTCACTTTTGTAGATGTGTTAAACTGGAAAGTAATTGGAATCAATGGAGTATAGATAACTGAGAAAATTTTAGAGTTGAAGTCCTGACCCTACAGAATGGGAATTTTGCCATAGCTTAATTGGGGCTGACATTTTATACAGTGCTTCATCACTAACAATTCAGGGATCTGATCCACAAGTGATTGCATGACTTGGAGTTTTTCCATTGCTTTCACTGATCTTTGGATCAGACCCATGCTGCAGATGCATCACTCTTCTATCTAAGGGATAATTTCACATGTAATTGTCAGAGCTATCAGAAGAGCCTTAGGCAAGGTTTGGAAAGAACATCTACATCTGGACAGAGACCTTGAGATGTGAGCAGTACAACAATTTTAAAAACCACCACTATGATTTTTCTTGGTTTTACAATTTGAATAAATATTCCTTTATTACTAACTTGTAACGGCCAACTTGGCTAGAAAAAGAAAAACTTTTTCCTGTCCGTTGATCCAGCTCAAGAACTTTTGCATCAGCTATATCCTACATAAATCCTATTAGGTTAGATGTGGAGTATTCCTACTTTCACATAGGGAGCATGTGTTATCTATATGCAAGCATCAGTTTTGTAAGTCACTGAGCTAAGCTCAGCTGTTTACTTAAACATATTGAAGGTGAAGTATGAGAATAATCCCTTACCCTCCAAGAGGCTTTTCACCTGTAAACAGTTACGTGGAGCTCGGATATTTGGTGGGATTAGGGCAAGGGTGTTCGTTAACTCTCAAGACAGAGGCAAGATACTCAGTTTGACTAAACAGAGAGTATTACTAGTAAATCTCAGACTTAAAATGTTTGTTCATCCTGGGGAAAAAAAAAATTAACTACTACTCTGTAAGCTTGATTGCTGAATTTAGCAATTTGATTCTTTTTAGGACTAGAAAGCAAATGCTGCTACTAGCCAAGAAAAAGTAATGCAGCAGCTATTACTACATACCCAGTCATTGTCACTCTCTTAGGACATTGTGAACACCTTCATTTTTCTGCTGTGACTTCAAACAGATAAAAGATGCCAAAATAAGCTGCTTGGGTTTTATGCAACAAAGTGACTTTTAAAATTCATTAACTCTTGTTCTTTCCAGTGGAGCCTTTAATGCAGTCACCTTACAATATTTAGCATCAAAATATAATCCTGCTGGTGTTCTCTAAATAGATTAGTTCACAAAGATAACACCTAAAAAATGTCTTTTAGTTGCTGGTGGGGAAAAAATTAATTTAGTTTAATTTCTGGTGTCTCCAAATGCTGCCCATCTCTCTGCAATTGTATAGCATTATCACTATTCACTATTCTGTCTATTCTTGCATAGAGAATTGAAACATCATTCGAGTTTCCTCTGAGGATGGATTAACAAGATCTGCTGTGACATGACTTGATTAATTAATGAGACTGGAGTATTCTTTGGTCCTTATGTGCTGTTCTTGAACTTCTTAGATGGGAAAATTCTAACCTTCAATATTTTAGAAGCCAACTGGGTAAAGCAAAACTCTTGTATGACCTTCACTAATAATAAAACTGAAAATCCATTATAGAATGTACCTGAATAGCTGTACATATTCAAGGTGATTCAATTTTTTTTTCATATTTAAAGAACGAAAGTGCACATGGTTGAAGTACAGAGTACAAAAAAATACTTTGCAGACTGTTTAAAATATAATTAGATACCTCTACTTTTATTTCAGCAGTCTTCTACAAAGAGAAATAGGTCTTGTGAGTTCTGCATTGCAAAAAGTCATCTCGCCCTCTGTACACACCCCTAAGAAAACAGGGAAGGTTCTCAAAGGGCAAATACAAGATGACAGCTAGCATATCCCATCCATTGACCCTGTTTTGAAAATTCTTGTCCGTGATTGAGTGCTAGGCTATGTAAGGAAGTGTCAAAAGCCACGTCTGTCATATATATTTGAGATACACATTTTAATGGTGCCAGGTCTGCCTGTCTCACCAAGAGACTAAGATTAGTCTGAGACTACCAAATTCCTTCTGGTTTACGGATGACATGCTAACACTAGAGATGTTCAGATCCAAGCAGTAAAAAAAGGTTCCTCTCAAAAAAAACCTGACTGACTCTGAACTCTGAACATTGAATCCTACTAATAGGAATTTTCTTACAGTATTGTATTGTGAGTAATGTGAAACTAAACTGCCTGAGAGCTCTGGGAATTGCGTGAAAAAATCAAAATCACTGGTAACCTGGGGAATCTGACAGCATTTTTCTTTTCCATAACTGTTGACAATTCTGGCTAGGTAGAAGGGATTTTAGCTGCAAAGGGAACTGAAGAAGTTTCAGAGAAAGAAAGAGCAGATTGCAAACAAGTGGAAGCAGGCTAGTTAAACATTCACTGACCATGGATCAAAATCCTTACAGGCCAAAACTTTCTGGAGACTGCATTGTAGGAAAAGAGCTTTTTTCTTACTTTTTTCAGGTACAACAGAGAACATTTGTAATAGACTTTATGTTCAGAACACTTTAAGCATTGACCTGTTGAGCAGGAAAGAGTTGGAAAGACCATTGTTATATTCACTGGCTATATTTTGAGTACAGTTTGTTTGATTAGATGCATTCTGTCAAAGTCTTCCAGACCAGGCAGTCTGGAACCAATATGCAGGAGAACTCCTTGTTTGCAATGCTGGACAGGACAGAGGTAGCCAATATGCAGCAAGCTGCTCTGAACTTCCAAATGCCTGCAGAATTCTAATATTGAGGCTACATCTGGCTGTTATATTAGCTTATGCATAAGCTAATATGTGGACTCTCTGTCCACATAGATTGTGAGTTGAATTTGGAACCATCTAACTGGGTATAGGAAGGGGAGACTGAGTCATAGGAGCATGGTGGGTGTAGAGAGAGAGAATTGATTTGTATCAGATGGCATACCAGGCTTAAGGCTGTATTCAGGCACAGCTGACAGAAGTAATAGAGGTCTGGGACTGGAGAGCTGATAATGCTGCACATTGAATTGTTTGGGGAGTTTAGTTGATTTCGTCATCAAGTCAGCATTTTAGTGGAGGCTCTCAGCATCTATAGTTTGCAATAGATCATAAGGATGGCAGCTAGTTTTTCACCTTCTCTTTCCTCTTTGGCCCCACCAAAGAAATCCTTTGTGAACCTAAGCTCGCGGGCTTTACTTACTATCTGTACTTTTCTCAATAAACTGATTCTCAGTATGAGAGTTTAAATGCTAAATATTTCTTGTGCAGTCAAAAGCAGAGTTGAAAATTAGATTTGTTATGTAATCAAACAGGCATCAAAATTATTGTTGCTATTGTATACAAAAAAAGCGCAATAGCTATGCAGTGTATTTCCTCTTCGGAGATCTTTTGAAAAAAATTAATAAGATTAACATCGTGGATGTCAGCTGGTTTGCCTTTGCAGATGCCAGACAGCATTAGCAAAAAGAACCAGATGTAAATTCTTTAGCTAATATCATTAGATTGCTTCCCTCCTACATGCCAGCATGAGATTCGTTTTAATGAAATTAGACCTGAACACATCCAACAATCCTAAGTCAGTAGTCAAGATAGGAAATAATTTATTGTAGGTGATAGAGAACAGCTATAAAATACAAACTACGTCTAGTGAGATGGGAAAAATGAATTATTAGCCACTGATGGTCACCAGTACTACTGATCTCAGAAGGATAATGGTACTCTTAGACATAGCAGATGAGTGGGAATTGCATGGACCTCTTGAAATGACGCAGGTCCTTTGTAATATCATGGAAAATCTGAAGTTTCCTTTGCCCATCTTAATTCTGGAATATGAGAGTCATGCACTGCTACTATCTGATCTTGATATCCTTACTTAGATAAATAGTACCATATCAGGAACACAAATAGTCCCATATCAGGAACACAAATAGTCCCACAGAAAATGGTGTTTCATATAGACTGGATGAGTATTGTTAGAGTTATTAAGTATTTCTTTTTAAAACTTTCAGTCCACCAACTTGTAAGCATTTACGTGCAATTGGCCTTCCTTGGTATGGGTTTGGCTGAACTTTGGGTAAATGTTCATTGAAACGTTTCAACCTCATAGAAAATAGGCGTGACAGGGAAGCAACATTATAAGAAATACTTTCCTGTATTTTTATGTATTGGTCATTTAAAGCGCAAATCCTGCCCTTTTCTGTGAGATGTTTTAAGGATCAAATCATCTGAGCTAGAGAAGTGATGTTAAATCAGAGATGAGCATGTTTTTGTCCCATGAAAATCTAACCTGACTTTAAAGGTTGTGCTTAACCTGCATGTGCTTAAGCCTCGTATTCAAAAAGATTTCCATTGAAACTATAACTGTACAGATCTGTGGCTTGTCTGTCTGGTCCTAGTTTTGAACATCTGCATTGAAATGAGTGAACCTCCATCTAACCACCAACTAAAAAGTGGTGTTCTTCAGTTAGGAAAAGAAAAAATTATTTGCCTCCTCCTTGTCTCATGTGGTTTTAGAGAGCTCCCCTGCCCTCACAAAAAATATAATTGTGAGACCCTGTAGCAAATTAATACATAAATGACCTGTTTTCTCCCAATGCTCGGAGGGGATGTCTTGCACTCAATATTTTAAAATGCCATATTAAACACAGTTTCACATTATCTGCTTCTACGTAATTGTCAGTGCATGATAACATACTATTTGTTTCTGCCTCATTTAGAGCATGGTATACAGTCTGATCACAGGAGAGGGACTGCTATTAACCCCACTTCACCATGACTTTCATAAGAAAAGTCACCAATTGATCTACATAGAGTGTCCACTGGTTTCAAAACTGAACCTCAGATTAGGTACATGGAAGATAAAGACTATACAGTTGCTAACAAGTGGAAACTGTAGTGTCAGGATTCTTGACGGATAAACTGAGCTGATTTTTGCTCACTGTAGGAGATGAGCAGTAAAATGTTACTGCACCAAGCTGTCCACCCAAAATGTCCCTCCCTCAGAGAAGAGTCAGCAGAATAAAACATCTGCTACTGCCTCAGCCATTGCCATTCATAGTGCAGTGATTTCAATTAAATCGTTCAGGAAGGTGGGCTTGTGTTACTGTTGTCATCAGTGTGCCCGGGCTGCTGAGATACTGCCAGGTGCTCAGTTCTGCCGAGTCTGTTTTGAGGAAGGTAACTTATAGAAAGTCAAAACAACAAGAAGCTCAGTAGGGCAGGAAGGCAGGCAGAAGCCATAATGCTTTACTCGGGTGACTACAGTTCAGTAAGCCTTGCATTTTGCCTGTTGTTAGAGAAGACCTCTGTGCCACAGAAAGAGGAAGAAGCCAGCTGTTCAGGGCTTCCTTGATGTGAGACCACCTTGCAGTCTTCCACCTTCTCCACTGCATATACTTTAGCTTTAGCTCAGAAGGTGAAATGCTCTGGGCAAGCATCCTTCAGGACATAGTCTCATTCTACCTGATTATGGGTCCACGTTCAGAGTATGTGTTTTATGATGCAACCTGTTGTTACATAGTAGCATAAAATTATGGAGGAGGATGGGACCTTGGAAGGATATCTAATCATCCTCCTGCTCCAAGGAGAGGCCTGTTCTTGCAGGCATTCAAAGACAGAGAAACTACAAACTCTGCAGGAACCCGTTCCAGTGCTTTATTATTTAGAAGTGGAGTGTTTTCTCTAATGCCTAATGTGGTAGTGTCTACAGTTTACTTACTGCCCTATCTGCCCACACCACCAGCAATATAATGCTGTCTACATCTTAATAGCTGCCTTTATATATTTGGAAATAGTATCATCTCCTCTATTATTCTTCTCTTCCTTAGTTTACATAGCCTGGTTTATTCAATCTTTTCTTGTAGGCCTGTCTTGTGGGTTTTTTTTGATCTCTCATCAGCTTGCTTTTCTCTTTGCCCTTTCCTCACTCAATTCACTCAGTCTTCACTTGATCACAGGGCAGAAATTGTGCAAACCAACTTAATTTGGGCTGTGCCTAACTTTAAATGCTTACCTTCACAACCACAAAAGAAAGATTTTGGTAGTTATCAATAATGTAAAGTATACCTGCAGGATTAAGCTCTGAAAGTGAATGAAATTCACCTCAGTGCTAGGAGACAGCACAAAACCTATGCATCACTTGACCCCCATTTTACTATCTTAGGTAATTCATGTGTGTTTCATGGAAAAACAGCTCTGCTCATGTAATTAAAACAAAATTAGGATTGAGGCAGTTTGCTGATGTATTAACAAAATGTAATTAACTGGCAATCAGTGAACTGCATTCAGGACCGGTATCAGTAACACAACAGACAAACCACAATACTAGATAGTAACACAATGTTAATGAACACCTACAGATTTTTAAGCACCTTTCTGAACATTAAGATTAGTTATAAATAATCTCAAAACATTCTAATCGTACACATGCACACAATTGAATGCATGTTCTCTGCCTGCCTCCAGGCAGGTGTTACCATCACACCCCCTTTATGAGAGGATGGAGCAGATTTCCCAACTGCACACCTCTCCTGCGGGAAATGTGGATGCTCCAGCTCTGTGTAAATCCCTGCTCTTTTCTACCACCTGGTGGTGCACATCCTGGAGAGGAACACCTGCTTGCTGTGTCCTGCACACGCTGCCCTAGCTGGGCGCAGGGTGCTGCCAGCACCCCACAGGGAAGCTGCTCCATCAGCCCCAAGCAGAGATTGCGATCCTTGTGGGGTGACTGCTAGCAGTTTCAAAACAGGAGCTGACTGCTGCTGTTTTCAGTCAAAAGTCTCCTCCCCATGTTACAATTTCCATGCTGCGTATAAATATATATATATATACACACACACACGGGCATCTTTTCAATCTAACTCCATCTTTGTTTCAGAAGTCTCTTCGTAATTCTCAGGTTACTGTTTGATCTGTCTAGTATTTCTCTTTCACAGGATTAGGTCTAGGTAAATGCCTGCTCAGATGGCTTTGTGTTTGATTCACCCACACCACTTACACTCACATTTGTATTTTAACAAGTGTTGTTATCCAGGCCATTTGCCAAGGGTGGACCAGGTGAGCAGTCGCCACATGTTTCTGAATTTCAAACTTACTGATCACTAAATACGTATTAGTGGACTAAGGCTCATTTTCTAAATTTGGAAGACATTATTTTTTTAAATTTTGATTTTACTTTTTTTTCTCCTGCCCAAGGGGGTGCAAAACCAAAACATCTGTCCTTAATATACAGCTAGAATGCTTCAAATAACTTTCACAGACCCAGTTGCTAGGAAAAGTCAAATAATGAAATAATTTAGGATTGCCAAGAAATTAAAGAACAAAATAGTTTGTGATTTTTTTTTTTAATAAAAGACTAAATCTGGGCAAGATCATTTTAAATTCTTAATATATTGTGATATTGAAATGTCTGTGCATGCTGCTGACCACTGCATGGTTCACTCAAACTGTAAGAGGATTACCTTAAACAGAGCCTGAGGTGAAACGCAGTGCTGGTTGTTGAAGCAAAATAAGAGATTCACAGCCCGTATCAGTACTAGTCACTGTTAAAGGAGGCTTGATTTATTTAGCTCTCAGATCTCGCTCTCTTCAGTCTCAGAACATGTATCATCATCACTAGATAATTAGGCCAGTCTTATCCAAAAAGGAGGATAGGGAAAAGCTAAAAATGATGACAATGAAACATGCAAAGACATTTGAGCAGTTATCATTACCAAATCAGTAAGAAAAGAAGAAAAAGGAAGAGCAATAATCAGTCTTTTTATCATTTGTCAGTACCTGGATAATCATCATGTGTAGGCTGCTCGTTGTGATTGAAAGTGTGAATGTTAGGGAGTGAACTTTTCTCATAGTCTCAGATACTGGAAGGTCACATTGCTATAGAGGGCTAAAATGCATTGGTTTAATTTAATAATGAAATTTGGTCTGTGACCTTAGTGTTGCTAATGATCTGTATGTGTCTGTAAGAACAATACATCTACAGTTAAAATGCAACACGACAGCAAACTCTGCAAGTCTTTGAAAAAGGTCTGTGTCATTTAGCCACGAGACAAATCTCTTCCTTTCTTTCTTCCTGCAAGAGCTCCTTGTAGGGACCCACATCTTCAGAGCAGGAATAGTAAGTAGGAAGCTAAGAACCATGCACTACTGCTTACCTGTCTTGGAGTTTACAGAATTGAGGACATTAAAGCCTAAGATGAATGGCCTTTTCTTTGATCTTCTCAAAGGCTCTTTGAGTAAGGTACTACAATGAGAACTAACCTTCTTGGGAGCTGGTCTTCAGTGGGTATGCACGGCCAGGAAATCTAAAACCAATCTGAAGCTAGAGCATAGGTAGATGATGAAACTGGGAGGGCTGAGTGCTCCGTGCATGGATGCGGGGATTTACTTTCAGCTTGGCAGAGCAGATTTGGAGAAATATACCATTTATTCAGCAGTGGATCTCACTGATCCTTGCTTTTTTCCCATTGAGAAGCCTTCTTCCACCAGAATTACCCAGAGGAGAAAGGGACTCATTGTCCTTCAGTTTGGAATTAGCCTACACAAATCATATGCTTACTTCAGTAGATGAGTGAGTTTCCTGACACGTGACTAAGAAAATACTAAGTAAAGGTCTTATGCTCTATGTGATGAATAGATGATTTCCTAAGCAAGATTATTTCATTAATGTAAATTAATACATATTTTTCTTAATGAAATTTGCCTGAGTACCTAAATCTCAGATATACAGACACGATCTTATAAAGTATTGGATATTATTGGATCCAGCTGGGAATGCTCAATGCTGATGAAAATCAGTCTAGAAGTTGCAGGCTTTGAAGATTATTTAGGTATCTCGTTATCTAATTACGAGGTCAGTATTTAGATAACTTGCAAAAGTCAGGATCAATGCAGTTAAACTTTAACATCCAAAGGTAATATTTTTAATATTAAATTATTATATTCTAAGCAACAATAGATGTAAAATACATATATTCATATAAACTTGTAAAAATTATGTTGGATAGGAATTAAAAGTCTATTAGCATTAAGAATTTACAATTGGCCTGCTTCTTTCAATTATCTTCATTTGGAAAATAGAAATAGTCAAATTAAATACAGCCCTGAAGTTCAGAAAATGTACTAAAACCCCTCAGGATGCTTTTGAATTGGCTGTGCAGTCCCTGTGAGGAATCTGAGATAGTTGTTGGTTTTTTTCTTTTTTTAAAAAGAAGTTTTTCATCAAAATGGCACACTGAGAGCTTCTCCATCTATGCTAGATATAGCAAGTAACTATTTTTATTATTTATGGAAATATTAAAATACAGATGAAGATGCTCCTCCTATTTACAGAAAAAGATGAAAGCAATCACTTCACGAGTTCCCAGTGTGAGGACTCTGATATAATATAAAACAAAACTCAGTTACCACAGGCAGTTCTGTGCATGTGTATGTTTGTGTGGTTTACGGATGGGGGGAAAGCTTTAAACATCAGAATCTAAGCTGTTGATTTTATTATCTCCCAGAGGAACAAGAGCTCCTGCCCCACTTCTGTGTGGCCTGGAAACCCACTGCAGGATCAGGAGTTAAGGCTGTCACCTCCTGCAGAGATGAGTTTAAACTGTTTTTTTTCAGTTCGTCAAATAAACCAGAGATAAATGAAGCTGGTGAAAAGACACTGAAAGATGCTGAAAGTTAACCAGCACATTTAACTGAAGAGTATCATTGCTTTTTTACAGTGTGGATTTGAGACACTATAAAATCTGAGATGGAGCCCACTGAAGTGAGCTGAGGTTCTGTCACTGTCCTCCATGGCCTTTGCCTCACCATCCTCAATATTTTGGCATTATGAGCAATTGTTGCTTTAATAGCTTTTATGTAATTTGCATATAGAAATTTATCCCTTGAGCTGTTTTTCTTTTGTACTCTAGAATAAAGGTGGTTAGTGGCACGGTCATAGGGTGAATGACAACTTGAGTGTATTATACTATAAATAAATAATAGCTGCAACCTTTAAGACAGAAAAATGACAATTATTGCTTAGCCCTGTGGGGTTAGCATTCATTATGCACAGCACTTCAGAACTACTGAATTCTATGGCTAGTAAAGCAGGAAGTGTAAATTACTTCTCAGAAAATTGTTTTAGTTAAGTGTATATCACTTTCATTTAAAATACTTTCTTATAAGCTGTCTGCTCTTGGCAAGGGAAAACTCGGGCAAGAGATAAATAGCTAGATAAATGTTATGCAAATGACAACAAAGAACTGTATTTCAGATGTGGGTTTTTGTGAATAGATCTTAAGTGATAGTGGAGGAATAGTTAGCTTTTTCAGAGGTAACATAAAATTTATCTTGGCATTGTTCTCCATATCTTGAATTGCTGTGAGTGAGCTTGTCTTATGATATATATGAGAGTATCCTGAGAGAAGATAATAATATCTAGTAACTCGCTTGCCAATTTTAGAATACTAGTTTCTGTGCACTACTGTAAATCTAATTAGCCAGAGAATCTTGAAAAAATCATTTCATTGCTCTGTGCCTATTTGTCCTCCCACCATTTTTTGTTTTCTCTGCCTAGATTATAAGACCTTTGCTAGAGCATTTATTTATTTAACTGTGATGTGGAAAGTGCCTGCAATAAGCACTCAGCACTCAGGGAGTGTCTTTGGGCATAAAAAGGAAAATTAAGATCCTGACTGCAAATAACTGCATTTCACCAGGTTCATAAGTGCTTGTTGAAACTAGGCCCTTTTTTGTCTGACTGTTCCCTCCACTGACAGCAGAATAAGCAAATGAGGAAACTGAGTGCTTTTAAAGAAAAATTTTGCTCTTGTTTTCCTCAAATTAGTTAATTTTTAGTGACACTAAAGCGGGGTTATATGCTCAAAGTCTCTGAAGGAAGGTGAAATTATAATGTAAGAAGAAATAGCCAGTATATTTACTCAGTCAAGCATGTACAACCTCATCTGCTGTTCCGGGCGTGAAAAAGATGTAAATGGAGAGACTGGAAAGGAAGAAGGATGCAGTTCAGCTGAGAGGCACCCGGTTGAAACAAGAGTATTTGCAATAAGATCAACAAGGTAGATGTCCAATTCTAGATATCTTCATTTTAATCACTCTACATATATTTTTTTGTATTTCCAGTCATCTATAAGCCTGCCATTTCCCTTGGAATCCCAAGATACTATGCTATAAAAAATCCTATGAGTTACATAAGCAGGATACCCTGGAAAAATATGGAGGAAATGGTGCTGCATTTAAGATTTGTATTGTAAGTATCCGAATGTTATTAGCCATATTTTAACATGAGACAAAACTTTAAAAACAATAATTCATAAAACATATATTTATAATATTGACAATCTTAGTTTTATCTCCAAAATTCCAAAATTTCAAAGAAAATAGAGAATTTACTACCACAAAGAAAAAACATCCAGAATTCCTTATCCACTCCACTCACTCTTTCTACTCGCACTGCACAGCTGTATTTCAGTAGAGGAATGGCCACATCTTTATATGTTAGAAAAGGATTTTTGTGAGTAAGAATACAGGTTTATGATCTATTTTCTGTGTTTTTATCTGACTAACATCATCATAACTAGTGTGGAGGTTTTTTTGTCAATCTCATTACTATTGCATTTTATAATTGAAGTATCCTGAGTACTTTTGTTCAATCATCAGGGAGCAACTGTCATTAAGACAGAGATGTAAGCCTTCATTTGGTCTTACTGGTAGGATTTGACTGTGATTGGTATCAGTTTTGTTGTCTTAGAATTTGGTTCGCTAGATATTTCTTGGTGAGTGTTCAACTGTAATTCAGCTGTTTAATTAATAGAATAAAATCTTGTGTCAATACAAAGATGTCCTTATCCTGGAACACTCTTGAAAAGTCAGGCATGAAGACTATTTTCCATACATATTTTGCATTGCAAAGTAAGCAGTAACTATTTTTGTGTCATTGTAAATGTGTCATTCTAAACCTTTGTGGAATATAGTTAATATAGAAAGGAAAGGCTATCTTTGAGTCATCATTGCATTTCCTACCTCCCTTACCTTTGGAAAAGCCAGAAGGCAGCTGTTGCTTAACATGAGTTCTCTTGGGAAACCATGATGTAGTCCATGTAAGGTACATTGTGACTGTGCCTTCTTTTTCCAGATTTGATTGCCCTGTCCTTTAGTGTTCCTTGTAAAGTTCCTTTTCCTTGTCTTCTTTTGTTACCTTATTTCTACTGTAAGAGTCCTTAGAATAGTAATCAAAGTTCTATTCTACATTGAAAACATAGGGTTTTAGCCATGCCGTGGCTGGCAAGTAGATTGCTGACTCAAAAAATCAACCTGACAGACCTGATATATGATAAATTCCACTGCTTAAGGCAGTAATCAGGAAATGCTGAGGAGAAGCATGTATCTCAGATTCAACTGAACAAGGAAGAGAAAGGAATGGAAATGGCTTTGTAGTTTAGAGAAGTACTCTTTTGAATGGGTATAGGTGTTGGGGTACCCTAAGCTGCAGAGTTGGACTCCCTCTATTGAGTGTTAACTCTTACCCCATGAATTATTTTTTGCACAATGGTCCATGCATTGTGGACATGTGTGAAGTTCAGTTTCTTGAAGTACATTATTGGAGGATAACCAGGTATCTAACAATGTGGGTAGGTAAATTAAGGAAATTGTTCTGTTAGCATTAACCACTGAAATTCCAGCTTAGGTTTAACATAAGCACCTAAGCACATTTTTGACTCTGAGAGACTCAGAGTAAGGGGACCCAGTCTCTTATCTCACAGTCTTCACTCAAGAAAAAGCTTACCAAATCTACTTGCCCAGATAGGAACTTCCTGGCTGATAGCTGTAGAAAGTGAGAAATGATAGTTGAATCCTCATAGTTGTAGATTACCCCCTATGCAACAGTATTTCCTAAAGCCACAATTGTCCAAAGGTGTTTGTACACAACTTTACATAGAGGAACACAGCAACAGAGACATTCACAGTGCATAAAGCTGACAATGCATGAAGTCTGTGCAGAATGGAGGCCTGAGTGAACTGCTATGCTGAAGGTACATCAGCCTCTGTGACTGGTAGAAAACAAAAAGTTAGTAAACAAACTTGAAAATATTTTCCAAAACTTTCTGTGTACTATATGGTTTGTGGCTTATTTTATTTTTTTCAGAGGCATCATACTTTGTTCTTTTTTTTCCTGTCTTTGTCTCTGATGTGGAAATCAAAGTTTTATGCAAAAACTCAAAACATTATCAAGGTACCTCCCAAGAGCACCAGTGCTAGAAACTGTTTGTCTTGGAGCTCTTACAAGATGTCAGCAAATATTGGACAACTTTTGGCTCCTGTTCATGTAGTTGTAGTCTTCCCTCAGGTTATGCCACTGAGGATAGAAAATATTTAATGCTAGTTTTGATAACAATTTTAATCACAAGGTTTACAATAACAAAAGGAAAAAAGTTGGAAATCCACATAATCTTTTCAGTATTTTTTTTACTTTGAAAAAGCAAAAATTCTTGTTTAAAGGTCGTTGTAGAAAAGCCATCTTCTTTTTTTGTTTCTCTGTATTTCAAATGTGATGTATTTCACACTTTTTCATTAAAAAGAAGCTTGTCCTGTATCCTTACAGAAACATTGGATGCTTCCCAAACAGGGATACTAGAAATTCAATCTATTATTTTTAATACTGTATTTCAGTCATGGGCATTATTATCCTGTTAATGAAATAAATGAAGTCCCATATTCTGTAGATCAGTTCTTAATTCAGTTTTTAAAATTAAATAATTTTCTGTGTCGTCACACTCTCCTTAGACAAATTCTGACTATTGACTGAGGCACAGTATATCATTACTAATGAGAAAACATAACGATAACTGTACACTAAGAACATTGCTAACTAAGAAGGATGTTTCAAAGTATTTCTAAAGCACCATGATATTTTTATCTATATAATCCATATAAGTGAAAAGAAATTATAGAACTGATAAATTCATGCAGCCTTTCCAGGGATAAAAAGGAACTATGTAGATGGTGATACATCTTCTGATAATGCTGGC
>JAOXJK010000012.1:76559274-76599716 GCA_025774025.1 Xenus cinereus | reverse complement strand
GAAGTTGTGGATGCCCCATCCCTGGAAGTGTTCAAGGCCAGGCTGGATGGGGCTTTGAGCAACCTGCTCTAGTGGGACGTGTCCCTGCCCATGGCAGGGGTGTAGGAACTCAATGATCTTTAAGGTCTCTTCCAACCCAAACCATTCTGTGATTCTATGATTGATTCTGTGATTCTATGATTCTATGAATGAAAGGTGCAAATACCAAAATTATTAGTAGCTATACTTTTTTGTCTTAGATGTTAAAAGCAAAATTCTTTACCTCAGACAAGTGCAATATTGTTTTAGGGAACTAAAGGATAAATGTATAAAATCAGTTAGGCTTTCTTGCTCTTAGTTTTGGAAGGCACAAATTCATGGATGAAATTCTGTGCTTCTTCATTCCCCCTCTTTTTTCCTAGAGACTAGTAAAAATCCCTTTGCCATTAGAAGATCACTTCATATAGGTTCTATATCTACATGAAAATAGTGAGAGTCTTCTTTTGTGTCAGTTAGATATTGGTTAAAAACTTACCTATGTTGTGGGTTTAGTTCTATGAGATGTCTGTCAGATGTTCAATCTATTACGAAGTATATAACTAGTTAGAAAAACTGACCAACCAACTGAGCACTCCCAGGGTGGATGGATAGCAGCTTCTTTGAAAGAAAAGCACAGCTTTTTTTGTAGTAATTGCTTGAGGAAAAGTCATATTAAAGCTTTTTCTAGCAAAAACAATATAGAAAATGAAGTAGGTTGAAGATACGCCTACAAATTTGATTAAAACCAACTGAAGATTACCTTAAAATATTAGGCAGAAAATGTGTTTGATATGAATGCTGTTCTGCATGGTTTTCCATATTTTTATATAACTGTATTGAACTTGATAAAAAAGAACTGAAAATGTATAAAGAAAAAAAGTTATTAAAGGCTAAATTCATAATGTTTACCTGTAATTTCTTCATCTGTCCCTTACAACTCTTTTCTGCTTTAAGAAACGTTTGCTCTACACATACTCCAAGACATGGGCCTGTACTTTTAAGCCATGTTCAGTAGATGTAAATTGCACATTAAATGGCGGTCTTTAACAAATTAAATAAATCAGGACACAGCCTCTATCAAAACTAACATCAGTGAGTTACTCTAAATGCAATAGTACATGAGAAGAATCTAATAAAATGGTTATTTGTAATGCATTTATCTGCATGATAGTAGATACCTTTGTACAGGCTGCTAATCCATTTATACATGTTATATTTGTTGATTGACTAAAGAGCTTCTGAGCCAACTTTTGCAACATGACAATACTTCCTCATGAACAACCATATGTCAATTTTAACTGTCTTTAAAACATTTTTCTCATTTTTCTAAAACATTTTATAAAAATATAACTGAATTGTTTATTAAACTACAGGTTATCTGTGATGGCTGGATCACAGGTATATAGGTGCGATCCTTCCTTCATTCTCTTTCCCAGTGTTTTTGCTATTCTGGTGCCATTAATAAAAGGGAAGTCACACATTAAATGTGATGAGCTCTTGACATTATTTTCTTCCTACTGATGTTCAAGATAAAATTGTAAAGATGATCTTGAAAAAGAGAGAAAATTCTGCAATACTCATTAAAAAGCAGAGAAAAAATTCTCAAATATTAATTAAATATTATGATGAAGTAATTTTACTATGCTTAGCTTTATTTTTGTGTGTAATTTCCAGGAACATATCAGCAAGTAAGGTTTCCAAAACCATACATGTGCCTTTGAAAGTCAAATGCCAGATGCTTTATTTTTTTATATATATATATTTATAAACCATTCTGGTGTTATTCATTGAAATGCAACTATAAGAGCTTATATTTATCTGAAAATTTTCCCAGAATTTGATTCTCTCAGAGAAAATATCTTGTGCGGACATTCAATCAGGGAAAAGAAACAATTTACTTTGACTTATTGAGTCAATCACAATCAAGGGGTCCATCTTGAAGATGTAAAATCTATAAAGCTAAGACATTTGTTGAATATATTTGAATAAACAATTCATTAGGTAAAACTATGGTCTACTCACAAATTCTACAAGAAGAAAAAGAGATTTAATTATCTCATAAATAATTTACAAGAAATTATTCCTTCTTCTATATTACAATCTAAGATTTCTTTTAAAATTATTTTTGTTAACTCATTCCCACATAATTACTAGTCCCATGATGGTACACAATATACTGATGATTTATAAGTGGTTTTAAAATGTACTTGTGACATATACTTTGCATGTGATACAGTTTATTATTAAAATATTTTCCATATAAATAAATAAGTTGATGCTATGGTTCTTTGTTGTGAATATATTCTATTCAAATATATGCATTTATCATTTCATGATCAGTTTTAGTACTTACTGTATGTACTTACGTTGTGTGTTCCTTTTTTTTTCCAAAACCTCAGTTGTAGTAATACATTTTAACCCTGAGCCAGTTAGTGGAGTACAATATCAGTCTTACAGTCTAAAAATAATATACTTCGCATTAAAACAAAGGATAAAAAATCAGGGAAAGATCTTTGGCTGTAGTCACAGATCTTTCACAGTAAATGACAAATCAGAGTGTAAAATTTTGTGTTGGCCACTTATTGAGTAGACAGCTGGTACAAAATATTCACATAAGAGTATCTGTACACCTCCTGTCATGAAATTCCACCAGGCCAGATAGATTGGATTCTGGCAAAATAATGCCCATACTCATTTTCACTGATAAAAATAAGCGTTGTTAAAAAACTAAAAAATAATTTTGAATATTTTTAAATGATTGTTAGATTGGCTATTCCACTTTCAGAACTATATTTGGATTTTTTTTCTTTTTCTTTTTTCCAGGTTATGTCATCGTAATAACATTTCTCATTATCTTTGTGTTCTTATATTAATAAGAAGGATCCTTGAGGTTAGCTTGTCTTGGTGGAGGTGGAAATATAATCTAATATAAAGAGATAATAAACTGGTTGCACAAATCTGTTTCCCTGTGTAATAAATCTTTCCATTTTGTAGTGTATAGAGTGATATATTGCCCTCTTAATTCAAACTCTGGAAATGTTTACTAACTTACTAACTTACCTGCTGCAGAACATAATAGAGGAAAGTTTCAAAAATATTTATATTGTCTGAGTCATCTGGAAAGCTTAATTAAAGGAAATCCATCAAGCCCACTTCACTCTTTAAAAAGTGATTAAATACACTTTTCATTCTGATAATTATGCTACTTAGACCTTTTAACTGAATAAATCCCTTTTCTAAAATAAATTCTAGATAGGAGTTACTATGCTTTCAAAAAAAAAAAAAAAAAAAAAGAAGTAGATTAATATATTTCCAAACAGATGCAGAGTGCAGTTTGCGGTTTTTTCCCAGCAACAGATGAGATGGATCCATGGTCTTTAGACATAATTTTATGTCTAGTTTGTATCAGTGTATTGCCATCTACTTTTTTATGCATTTACCTCATATTCTTAAAAGTTTTTGTAAGCAAGATGTCAAAAGCCAGATCACAAAAAAGGAGATGACACGGAGCCTGAAAGAGATTATAAAACTATTTCAGATCCTAATGAAGTCAATGAAAAGCATCTTAGTGACCACAGCAGACTTTGCATTGTTCCCTAATGTAATTGTGATATGCTATCTAGGAAGCATAAGATTTTAAATTTCAATTTAAAAAAAAAAATAATCATGGAACATTAGGGTGGCTTATATCTGAAAAAAAAATGCAAGATGCATTGTGAAATGTACCTTACTGTGACATCTTTGCTGACTCACGTTTCGACAGTCTGTAACAGCCCCTGTAAGTCAATAAAGGAAGGAAACTTACTGAGCTCCCAGTACAAAGTGTGTAATGAGAATGAGACTTTAACTACCAGACAATCAAGGTCTGATCCAATTCTCATCAAAATCAATATGAAATGTATCTGTTAGCTTATCATTTCCTTTGTTGAAAGATGAGGTCTACAGAGCTGAAACAATAAGGTTTTGTTAATGATGTTGGAGATGAGACTGTCAGTTAATGACTGTGAAGATGGGTGCCAGAGTCCTGCAGCAACAGCTGGGACACTTAAATAGTTTCAGAAATGTCTAGGCAGGCTTACAATGATAGAAAAGTAATAGTTTAAATAGAGCATTTACACTTCACAGGAACTAATATGATGAACACCAAACTTTGAATGTCAGTTATTTATTGCTTTTTGTGCTAATTAATCACAGTTTGCCACAGGTTGGCTCTGTGGGCTGACAGAGAAAATGGTTGTAGGCAAGGACTGTTTTTTCCACTCAAATTTGGTTTGGGATCATGGATTAATGATACTGGATAAACATCCTCTGAAAGAGAAAGATGATACTGCGATATGCCCAGGTGAAAAGAAACAACTTTCACAAACACTAAGATCCTGCAGTGAAGAGTGCTTGTCTACAAAGCACTCTTTGTGTTGCTTTAAAGCAACAATATGTGGTAACTAGGTGATCATTTGTTAGAAATAAGAGAAACAGAGAACCTCCATGGATGTCCAACTCATAGATGTCTCTGAATGTGGCTCAAGAGGTTCCACTTCACGAAATCTCTTGAAATCTAAGGAAATAAACCTGGATTATGAAGATAAAATTATATTTTTCTCTATTCTCTACTTTTAAAAGTTTCTGGATCTCTTTTATGTTCTACTGACTTGTAGAACATTGCTCTGGCCTACTCAAAATCTGTCAGAGAATATAATAAAACCAAAACATTTTCTCCTCTTAACTAAGCAATGTAGTATTTGGAGATGCTCCAGTTGAGACTGAGTTTTGTTTTCCTTTTTATTTGTGCTGAAAAGCTAAGTAGACAGGTAGAAGAAAGTATTACTTCCTGTTCTCTGTGGAATTTAACATTACTTTTAGTTTGAAGGTAATTTCCAGATACCATTTTTTAGGAGAGTCTTAAGGTACTCCACCAAATGAAATAAGGCTAAAGATAGTAAGAATCTTTTTTTGTTACTTCTTTAACAAGACATCTTTTTTTTATAGAGCTCTTTGATGCACTATGACTGAATTTAATGCAAACACTTCTGGAAGCCAAGTTTTTAATAAGGATTGAAATATTGAGTGTAGTTCTCATTTCAGAAAATCTAGTTTTGTGTGAAAAACAAGCTGAGTTTCTTTCCAATATATGGAAATCTATGTTCTTAATCATTAGGTAACCATATTCTTGTCCTTGTTTCTCTTCATTGGGGTGTCTCTACTTAATTGCCTATCAAAGTAGATAAGTAAGCAGAGTCAAATAAAATCTTTATTTAATCAGATTTAACCAATTTGGGTTATTGTAGGTAGTTATGTTTAGATCTGATTCCCTAAATCAGGAAGAGGAAGAACTACATTAACAAAAAAAAAAAAAAAGAAAGTCTGTGCAACCAGGAAACACTTGTTCCAGAACAAAAAGAAGCATGTAAGTGGGTAAATACTAAAGCATACTTTGAGATTTTTCAAGTGCTCTTTTACTGTAGCCAGAAAACTCATCGAGGATTGTGTTTCTACCCCAGGACTGGTGATCTACCAATAAGTTGCCAGCTTTGTTATGCAGGACCTCTATTAACTGGATCGTGTATGCTATGATTTTGACTTTGTACCACATTGAAGTAAAGAGATTGGGAAAAAATGTGGGTCACATTTGACAGATGCTGTTTGCATTTACATGAATTTTAATGACACTGTTGTGAAATAAAAAGGCAAGGACCCATTACACTTTCACCAAAAAAAAGAAGTGGAAACAAAATTTGAGAGACTTCTGGACAAAAATGGCATCTATAAAAATCTTGAGGTCACATAATCCCCTTTCTAATGGCATTTGTTATGGGTTTTTTTTTAAGTATTTATCATTAATTTGATTTTTTTTAATGGATCTTTGAAATATTTGAGGTCAACTGCTCATCTGCTGTCTGATTTATTTTTAAAGGTGGAAGGGATCATATCTGCAATACTGTCGCATGTTTGAATTGCTTGTGTAGGCATGTGAAAACTCTCAAGGTGCTAGATGACAGTTCCTGAATATTTATTTGTGTGAGCTTGTCCCTTTCCTTCTCCTTGTTTCAGTAGTTTTCATGTCTATACAAGGGGGCTGAGAAAATATATCTGCCTCGATTCAGCCACCACTTACAAGAGTGTGTTGTTTGTGTGTATTTGTATGTGTATGTGCACACCTAGTTGGAATTAGTGCATACAATTAGTAGGAAATTTTACTTTTGCAATATAAAAATATTTTCTTCATAGAAACAGGGAGTCCCTCAGCTAGAGGATGGGCACATTATCAATGTCTGAAATTACAGATACTGAAATAAGCATTGTCTGGGACATGCTGTGGAACGAGGGGTACTCACAGAATGAAAGCTGGACAAAAGAGGAGTGAGGAGTAGGCAGAAAAAAGGGATGAGGTATGAGACTCCTTATTGCTTTTGATTCTTCCACATCTGGGCTTCAGTCCCTCTGCTTCTCCCTTGCTCATTAGTAAATGCTATAGGGATTAGTGAGGCATAGAAACCTGTCACAGATACTGGATGCAATAATGTGGCTGGAGAGTCATAATTGCAGTTGCAGTCTCTAGTTGAAGTTGGCAACAGTAATGATATTTTCCCAGGCTTGCTTTTCTCTGACTCATTGAGATTAGTATTGCTAACTAGCAGCAGCACAATTTCAAAGTAGAGGAAAGGGAAAAGTCTAGTGGTCTAGTGGTTATAGCATACTTTTGAAAGTGCAGAGAGGAGAGTTTCCGTTCTCCTAGGTAGGAGTCCCCATTTTCTAAAAGGGCAGAGGACGCTAGGGAGAGGACGAAGGCAAGAGATATTTGAAAGGAATTATATATTTCATAAATGCTAGAAGCTAGCGGACATGCATTTGGCTCTCTAGCGCTCTCAAATTTGGCAAGATTCTCTTGCTATGAGAGTCATACCTAAGAAACTTAAAAATATACCTCTCTGATTCAAAACACTGTCAAGAATTAGCAGTCTTAGTTGTTCATTCCCGCCAAAGCAACTCTTGCTGACAGATTTTTTTTGCCTGTAGAAAGATGACAACATCTCGCCTGAAATCCAGGCAAATGTGCGATTTTATTAACCACATTCCTGAGTGTCAAGAGTTTCATTAAAGTCTTGAAATTCTGTTCTACAGACAGAAAGTTAAACTTTTAGAAGAAACAAATCAACAATATAGCTGTTCGCAAATTAGTTTTGCTGCATTATGTCTGATAAAGCATATTGCTCAGCAGTATATCTTGAAAAGTATTACACATTTGTCTTTAAGCTGTTTAAAAACATCAGTTTTCTTTCCTCTTCCCTTTCTGTCTTTTGCTGTACTTTTCCAAATATCTTTGCAGTTTTCTTTGCTGTCTCAGTGCACACCAATGCAACATCAATTTGACGTTATTATCAAAGTCTTGGAAATAAAAGCTGCAGCAAGCTGTTCACTGGAGATTTGATCTCTGACAAATAAGCTTGTGTCAGTGCGTCTAAAAAAACCTGATTCCAAACCTCTGTTTTCTTCCCAATAGGGTCTTGGCAGGGATGCAATTAAAAAAAAAGAAAATCAATCTGTGCTTTGCTGTCTGATTTCTGAAGAATGGCACTGAGCTGCCAGGGCGTGAAGATGTGCTACTGTAAATACAGAGAAGCCCTTGTGAATTCCACTTTCCTCACTGGTCTGTAAATGAGTCTGATTTATTAAAGCATTAGAATGAGAGGGAGGAAAGGCTGAGAGAAAGGGCAGTGGATTTTTTTAGCTGACTTCTGAAAATTCAAACTATGTTGTGTATTGTTTCAAAAGCACACCATAAAAAAAGGACTTACCAGGGGTCATTTATTTTCTGATTTTCAGAAAGGCTGAATATCCATCACTAGGCAGAAAGCTTTAGGATTTGCAGAATGTATGACAATCAAACCTTTTAAGTATTTTTTTTCTCTTCCAAATGTGAGATTTGGAACACAAGAGTGAAAAATGTTGGTCTGAAATTGATTTTGAGATTCATGCATTAGGCCAATTGTGAGATTCCCAAACCTGTGAAGTACTTTTGGTCACAGTGCAGCAAGCATTCTCATACCCATATCATATAACTTTTACCTTTTCATGATTCCTACTGAGGTCACTGATACTGCTTGCCTTGGGAAACTTACACAAATGTTCAAGTTTGTGTAGGATGGTGACTTTTGATTGCATAAGAGTTAATTCTACACTCATCTGCTAGTTTCAGTGCAGAAAACCAAAACCATCAACAAGCTATACTAACTATATAGCTGAAATTCCTAAGAGACATATTGCAATTTTAAAATGACCATTTATCAGTTTAAAAAAAAAATAAGAAAAAGAAAACACCCTTACAAGACTATTTTTAACAGCAACAGCTAATGACCTGTAACTCACTCTTGGGGCGGCTCCTGCTTCAACTCCATGAGCATCTCTGGGTTCAGAATCAAGACTTTGCAGTCTGGGCCCATTGTTACAAGTTTAAGGTAAAGTAGCGTTTTTACTAAGCATACTTATTGGTTTTCAAGTGCATAATCATTTTGCTAAGTTTAGTGTTGTAAAAATCTGTAATAAAATGTACAATAATGCCCATGTTGTTTCTTTTCAATCCCATTCTGTTTAACTGCCCACTTCTTTTTTTTTTTAGTGCAGTATGTTTGTACAGTGCTTCTTAAGTTTTATTGAGTATGTTGGCACAGATACTTCAAAATGAAATAACTGTAAAAGACTGAAGTCCTCACTGAGTGTTGCAGCTTGCCAAATGAGAATAACTAAATAACCTTTGTGTCCTCCCAACCTTGAGCAAGCTCATGAGCTATTATAGTTAAGACAACTTTTCTGTAGTGTGCCCCGGGAACTGTATAATGGCCCAGAATTGCACGCTAGGGTCCCTTGCCATACACCTCGTTTCTCACCATGGCCCTGGAGGTGCTTTGGCGCAGCACCTACGTGCCAGTAGAGTCCCTGATGCAGACATGTTTATGCTGCAGCAGTGGGTGCTAGATGGGGTAGGAAGGAGAGCTTAAGGTCCTGTCAGTCTCCTTTCCCTTGAGAGACGTGAGAGAGGACTGCTCGGATAAAGGCATGACTAGTCTCACCACCATTTCCCACATGCCCTACCTGGAGCCTCCAGTCTCACCTGGAGCAAAGATGTGAGATTCCCTTCCTCTTTCTGAAACCCTCCAGCTGGCATAAGAAGGATCATATGATGTTTATCCTCTATACACATTCCAAACACATTTTTTTTCTTACATGTTTTTAATGTGCCTTTAACTAGGCATTTCCACAATCCAAATTCTTATGACAGAAAGCATGTACCAGGCAGGTAGAAATGATGAAAAATCTTCCTAAATTCAGAAAAGTTTAAGTTAGGATTTATTTATTTTTGGTTTTATGGGTTAGATATAGTGCAACAGCTGGCCTAAATTAAAGAGACAATCAAAAAAGTAGATTATGCCAGGACAAAGTTGCTTGATGTGTCTTCTTTTTTCCACTGAAACCACAGTATCTCTGAAGTTTGTAAACTTGCCAGACATTGCCACTAACATCTGAATGCTTATTGAAGGTGACATCTGGATATTTGCTGGTAATTTCCCAAATGAAATCTTCAAATAAAGCATCATAGTTGATATATATTTATATAAATATAAACACGTGTATATATGTTTTATGCATATGTAAGTAGACATACATACAAATACATGTTTATGTGTTTTATATATCCAAATATATGTAAGCACTTACTTAAGAGAGTGATGATAATGCTGAGTGTTCATTTTTACTAAGAATTATGTATTGCTGGTGAAAACATGAGACAATTTTCTAGTTGTGTGCAGATGTGTACTCTGACTCCTGGTCTATTACAGCAGTTTATTCCCTGCATTGAAAGTGATAAAGGCAGTGGTGTTGTGACAATGATCAAAACCAGCAATAAAATGACCAGGTCAATAACACCAAATTATATCAACTTTTTCTGCTTCAATATCAAAGTTCATTGATACCAAAATAGTATAACAGAACCTTCAAATAGTCTAAAAACGGAGATCATGTGATTATGCATACTTTTAGTCACACACCAAGCAAAATTCTACATACTATACAAAGCAAACTTAGATTATCCTTCACCGTAGACAGGAAAACATGTACAGATAAGAATCATATTTTATTCTCTTTGTACATACCCAAAATACACATAAAGAATTATGACAACCCTATCAGTAATAAAAGGCTCTACCTATTATTGTAATGTAAATAATCTATTATAATTTAGTTTTATTTAGTATTTAAATATTTTAATTTATATACAGGACTTTCCATCACAATGAGAAACTTCGGCTATGCAGATGTAAGGAATACCTTGGGATTTCCCTCTTCTCCCTTTTTGTACACTGATTCTTGATTCTGCTTTCCCAAAGAATCACAACCATTTTGATAATGGTTACTGAAACTCAGTATCTTATAGCACAATCTCTGGGAAAGTTATGACAGACTTGAAAATGCAGGTGACCAAGGGACCTCTCAGAGCCTATAGCTGGACCCTTTATCTGGACCAGTGAATGTGAGACCTCATCTGGTTCCTGAATATAAAAACACAAACCCAATCACATCTTGTCTCACAGATACTCAGGGTTGCACAGGTGTAGTTCCTTTGGGAAAGAAGCCTGCCTTCAGGAGCTGGAAGTGACCATGACAAACTCTGACCAGTTTGGTGGCCCCAAGACACACCACAGAGTATTTCTCCAATGTCTATCCCCTTAGTTGGGACATCAGCATAGGGCAAAGAGGCAATTACTCCTATAGCTGTGACACCTGTGTAATTGGGATCCTTTTATGCATGCCTTTGTGCTGTAACAGGGAGCTGGAAGCTATCTGAATAAAGAAAGTCTACAACATCGTTTTATGGAGGCATACAGTGTATAATTAATTCCCTCTAGTAATATGAGTATTAGACAAATTTATTGAAGGAAGATTAGCAGTGTGTTGGCAGGACTTTTAATTAAATAGTAATACTAAATAACTTGCAGTCATATTTTCTCCTGCAACTGTAGTGCATATTTCTCTCTGGGTCAGAGACTGTCCTCTGTGCTTGTAGAGTGCCTACTCAATGAGATGCCATTGCAGCGAGTTCTCTAGACATATATTTTCCCTTTCTGTAATCAACTGTGTTAGCTCAAAGTTGATTTTTTATCCTCACAGACTTCTGAAAGTAGGTGAAGAAAAGTAGTAATCACTTAGATTGGAACTATCAATTAAAAGTTTCATGTTCTATACCATTACTCATCATTCCTCACTTTTCTCCATGCAAAAGTTATTGTAAAAATTCAAAATTAATATTTAATCTTGGGTTCTGTAAATAGAAATACAGTGCATGCATAAATTAATTTTTGTTAAATTAGGCATATAAAAATTGCTCTACTGGATCTGACCCACAGCCAGTGTTGTGTCTGACAGTATCTGCTAACGGGAGTATGCAAAAAACCCTTTAGTAAACAGCTTTGGAATAATCTGTGCACATTAAATCAGTTCCTCACACCTAGCAGTCTGTAAGTTAAACCCAGTAGCATGACATGTAAAATTAATTTTGTTATTTGGGATATGATCGCACATAATAAGATGTTCTAAGCCTAGTGTCAATTGTTTTATGGTTTGATGACACTTTTCAATTGCTTTAACTGTTTCATTTTCAACATTCCAATTTATTGAACTCCATTTCAAGGTTGCTTCAGGACATGCTTTTTTATCGTGTTGCTGGCTGGCTCCTGTTAGGCCTTAAATCTGAGCCACTGCTCAGGAAAGACAGACAAATACCCGTCATCCCGTGAATAGCTGAACTTAGTCTCTGTGTCTTAAGCAGGTTCCCGGTTCCCCCTTTCTTTCCCTTCACCACGTTCATCTTTATCATTAACATGAAGTGGTGGAATAAGCTGCTGTCCCTTTTGGCATTGCTAGCATGGGTACAAGGAAATGGAACATGTGGCTCACTTGAGACTGATCTAGCAATCATGACTTTTGGGAGCTTGTGTAAGTTATTCAAGAAAGTGAATGAAAATCTTTGGTATAAATCAATACTGTTGTTAAATATTGCCCTTTGTGGGGCTCATGTTGTAACATCAGGCTTGCTGGAATCAAATCTGTAAGCACAAAAGACCAGATTCAATATGAGGGTAACAGAAAAGCCTACAGTAAAATGAAAATCTGAAGGGAAGGTTAATCAGAAGTTCATTGGACTCAGCACAGGTCAATGCTCTGAGGAACCATTTGAAGAGGTAAAGCGTTCTCCAGTACTATTCATGCACAAGTAGGCTGCTAGGAAAATAGGAATTTCAGAAGACTGCTTCGGACCAGCAAATGAAAAAGATGATACTTTGACCCAATCAATCAAATATGTAGGTAATATGAGAAGAAGATCCCAAATCAAAAGAGGTGAGTGTAGAGTGAGTTAAATTTGTCTCAACACGTCGCAGCAGCCAGAATTCACTAAAGGAGGCACAATTGAGAGGGGCACTAGAGGTAAGAGAGTCAAGAAGTGAATGGTATAGTAGAAGACTCTGTGCCTAAAATCCAGAGATCTACCAAGAACCTCTTCCACATTGTCTTCCAAGAGTATGATTTACAATATATATAGGTAGCAGATGCACTTAGTCATATTTTGAGTTGGAAAAAATAATCCTGTGTGATATTGTGTGAAGGCTGCAACATCTTTTCACCAGGTTTTATCAGCTCAGATATGATGTGATAAGTGCTGTGGTAATGCTGCTCTTTCTTTTGTTGTTCACCTACTTCTAACTGTAGCATGAAGTAGGAACACACTTTGAAAGGTATTTGCACTCATGTGTTTGTTGAGCTACAGGTTGTTCTGAAGTGGTATGACATGAGCAAAATGTTAGGAAGATGTCAGCAGTCTAACATCAAGGAGCAAAGTGATTATATTCAATCAATGTTTGTCAGCAGTCAGCGTGAAGCAATAGTTCTTGGTGCCGGTCTATTTGTCTTGAGAGACCGACCCAGCTTAATGGCCAGGGGGAAAATACACAGTAAGGAGATTTGAGGGGGGAAACAATTAAAAAAAAAAAAAAAGAAAAAAAAAGAAGTAATGGCACTGATTTGCTTCACACAGATAACGAGGACATGGAGGGCTGGTGAATATTTACAATTGAGCATTGGACAAAAGGATTAAGAAAACAAAGGAAAAGGATGCAGTTGCAGAACTGAGGGACTGTAGAGACATTAAAGGAAGTGGCAATAAATTGAAAAGCATGGATGGTTTTTTCCCAGAAGTTCCACTTTACAGGACAAAGAAGTTGCAGCTGTTACCAATGGCCTAGAACAAATTGAAGCTGCCATGAAGGAATAAGCAATCTCTCCAACACCGGGCTGCTCAAGTTGGACATGTCCTCACACTATGTGGCAGAGGCATGAAGGCCAGCATCAAAAGGTAAATACAAAATCACCAGTGATAAGGAAGCTTTAGTTACTTAGTTATCTACCTATCAAGTGAACGCCTGCCAGGTTTGTAAGCATAACAGAGGACTGCAGATGTAGATGGAGGCGATGATGAGGTGACATAATAGAATGGACTGGCATTGATTTAATGTGTTCTTATTTTGAATGTAAGTATTATTTCTTCATTGCTGCTTCTTTTCGTGCCTTGGGCTGAGCTGTCTTCTCAAAAGCACAGGTGTTTAAAGGGGGAGGTGGTCTGTCTAGTGTAGGTTAGAGAATTCCTCTTTCCAGCGGAAGATGAGAAGATGCATCCTTTGGTTTCTGTATGAAAAATGTGCAAGCATACCTCCTGTTTTATCGGATGATATTAATATAGGTGATCATACCCTTTAAGCAAATTTCCTCACTAATGAAGCTGAGCCTCTCTGTTAACACAAAGCAAGATGTATAGAGCAAGAGTAGAGGTTTGGTGTAAGAATTACATTTTCTAATACCAAAGCAAAGAATTTAACAATAACGTACATCAAAGAACTGTCAGATCTCCCCAATAAAAATGCTAAATACTGTGTATATTCATCTGGGCTTATTTCTTTAGTTACAGAGAGAGAATAAAGAGTAATCACTGAAGGTTAAAAGGCAAACAAGGAAGAAAGAAGATTATCTTGCCTTTAGAAGTTCCCAAATTTTCAAACTGTTTTAAAGTTACAGGATCTAATTAGTATCATTCATACTTCATATAATCCTTTGTAGCTTCTTCAAAAGATGCCTCACTTGTAGGATTTCCATGCCTTTGAGAAAAGTCTGGCTGCTCTGGGAAAGAAAAAAAACTCCTGTTTATATGAAAAAGGGAATATAAAAAGCAGGGAAGAGTATCATGAGCCAGCTTGAAGTCTGATGATGATGATAAAATCAGAAATAAAGTTGAACTAATAAAGTGAAATAGGAAGGCATCTGGAGAAGCAATCAGAAGCAAATGAATATTAGCTGTTTGTAGCTCTGTGTACAGGGTATCCTCCAAAATAAGAACTGTGATATGACCGTTTATAAAATTCTACATTAGATTTATTGTCTTCTTGACCTACCCCAAAATCTTTTTATCTCTTTTCTAAATGGTTTGAAGGCACTATTTTCAAACATAGGCAAATGTGCCAACATATACACTTCTGGTGACTTATGAAATTAATGGGTTTGGTTTATTTTTTTTTTACTGCAGTGCTCTTTCAGAAAATATCCTACTATCCTGACACAGTAAAATCATTTTCCTTTATCTTATTAGACTGGAGAGTGGTCTGCTTTAATTTAGTTCAATGGATGACGCTGGTAGCATCATGTTTAAAAATATAGTGCTAAAAATAAAGTCTTTATCATGTGTATGGCTGTGAATACTTTTTATGATATCTCTGATTCTGGAAAGAAGTATGACTACAACAATAAGAATCCTACATGCAGAATAAAATAGTTTATTATGTCCAAAAATTAAGTTTCCTAGAGGTATTTAACTTAAGCATCCATCTCCCTGTTGAAAATGACATCTTAAGAGAATTCAGAATTGTTCCAGGCTTCCCAGCCTGTATATGGAGATCTAACTCCTCATAAAGAAATCTGTTAGATGATCTGCAACATATTCCGCAGATAAACATAAAGTGTTTGTTCTCATCATTGATCTTCCTGACTGACAGATGATATGTAAACAGAATGATTTTAGTCTGATGGCTTATTATATATTTACACAAGGATGATCAAAAAGAAAACTCCCTTTAATTAGACGGTGGGACCCTGGGGGGTCTCCTGCACACTTGATTTCCCCCAGAGCAAGTCACTTAAATCCTATGAATCCTTGAAGCTCAGTACGCCTGTTGGGCTTTGACAAGTGTTTCAGTGTCCCACAGAGCCTAAAGCAAATGCAGGTTGAATGTATCTTTTTCCCCAAATGTGAGTGCTGTGCAGCTTTGTATCTACATTTCTAATTTCTTTTTCTAAATTTAAGGACCACTATGTAAGTGATATATAATAAATATCAAAGGTGAGGTAAAATCAGTGAAAAACAGCACTTTGATAGCAATTATAACAACTTCTTAATGTGATTTTTTTAACATGCATTCAAATAGCTGCATACAAAGAAATTAGGCATTCAAGATCTCTGGGCCACAGTATTTTCTCATTTCTATCTTTATAAACCATTATATCAATTCTACCATTGTAAATTTACAGGAGTTAGCCAGGACTTGCAATAACTGTCCCATTATTGTTAGCATTAAGGGATACGTTTTCTTTTTCCCCAACAGACATAATATATTCAGCAAAATCAGTAACTCGGCTCTGAGGAGCCGATAATTGAAAGACAGAAATAGTAAGACTTTCCAGTATACACAGTGTTATGTGTATATTCACTTTAGAAAGCATTTCAGAAGTTACTCAGCACGGGTGATAGAAAGGTGAACAGCAGGTTGTACAATCTCTACTGCTGAAGATCTCTAAGAATAGATCAGATAAATGTCTCTCAGGATCAACATAGGTGAAGTTAGGACAGGAAAAAGTAGATTGTGTCTTGCTATCTTTTCTAAACTTATTTTTCCATGCTATACATGATTAAAAATTATATGACTCATAGACCTTGATATGGAGGGGAGAAAAAATCCATAAAGAATCATAGTTGAACACAGATAGAGTCCCAGACTGTCAGATTTGAGTCCCTATGCTTGGACCAGCACAGGGATTATTAGTGCCATTCATCTTTAAGACACATCACCACTCAAACTATCATCACAGTTTCCCTTAAATTACCACAAGACTGTCTACCCAAGAGCTTAGTTATTAGCCTATAGCTCCCTAAAATACTATCCCCTCAGAATCTCAAAGAATGTCTTGATTTGGAAATAATCCCAAATAGAATGAGAGATGGAAATGCCTGGAGGTGGTAAAGGTAGAGGCATAGAATCAAACAGGGAATTAAAAATTGGAGAGTCTAAATCTACTTCTGGCAAAGATACTGAACAAATAATCAACGAACATTTCAGTAAGCAGAAATATAAATGAAGCCAAACTTTTAATGGGTTTGTTTCTCAAAGTTGATCTGTTACACAGACTCTCCAGTGTCAGTGCACTTGTATTGCAACCTTTCCATAAAAGGGGGCACTTTGAGCTCTTACTTCTCTACTCATTTGTCTGTTTTCATTAAACTTGTAGGGATTTACTTATCATTCAGATATTTTGAATTTAGCTGAAATCTGTAGGATGTAACGGGCAGACACACACAGAGCCTGATCATATGATTGCTCCCTGATGAATTGGGCATGACAATAAAGAACATAGTAGGAATTATAGAGTGTATGGCTATATTATTAAATGAAATATGCCAAAGACCATTTTCTGAGATGAACTGACACATAATGGCCTGCGTCCATGCTAATAAACTATCCAAAAGAAGGTGCTCATAGGTAAGATATATCCACAAGTGCCAGCAAATGTGTGATAATTCCCTTAACATGTGTGAGTGTTGCTTGGGAGACTGAAGGCCAAAACAATGGCAGGAAATATTTTAACAACTTAGATGACTGAGTTCCTGTGTATAGAAATAGCCTTGACATAATTTCATTTGTTAGTGAAGATGTAGGCAGTGTCTCCCTGATACACATGTCCAACCTTTTTCTAAATCCAAGGCAATAATTTCTTTGAAAAATTTTACTTACTACAAAGCTCTCCTACTGTTTCATACAACTTGTTCCACCGTAAAATTTGTAGGATGTATATAAGTTCACAGTTCTTCATGCTGTCTTTTTAATTTTCTCAGCTTGCTGATGATGGAGCTAGTGGTGCTTCCTGTGTGAAACTGCATAGTGAAATCTGTGATTGTCAGCGTCTTCTCCAATTCACTTTGTTGATGCTCTGCATTAGAAACATTTCCTTATATATAACTAACCAAATATTAGTTCAGCTGAAATTTGCCTCATTCACTGAGATTGTCAGGACATGGAAAGTGTCTTTGACAGGTGTCAAATTTTGGCTAATGTATATATATGTTGGCTTCTGTGATGTTTAAGCCATAAAGAATTTTGATTGAACCCAGCCTTTGGAGATCTGTTTATTTTATAAAATGATGGCACTTGTTTGTGTAGCAAAACTTAACTATTGTTGAGCTAGCTCAACATAGCAGGGTCCATACATTCTCCGAAGTGTACTGTTGTTGTCTGCTGCCTCAATGGAGATGCTAGAGAGATCCAGAACCACTGAAGACAGATTTCACAAACCATTTGGGCACTACTTTCTCCCAGTTCCACTTCATAAGTGGGATCTGTTTTTAAAAAAAAAAAAAAAAAAAGTAGCAGAGGATACGACAGTGTAGTGATGACTTGCATATGTTAGCTTGAAAAATACTGCACTAAAGAGCTTCTATTGCTCTTGAATAGTTTGGGTGAAGCCTCACCTTGTATGGACCTAAAAGAGTTTCCTTGCCCATTTCAGCAGAGGCAGGATTTCATTCACTGGTTTATGTGTCACCTACATTTTGCAGTGTTGTTGCCTTAAATATTTTCTGATATTTTATAGTATGACGTGGGAATATACATGGATTGTCCAAAGTATCAAAAAAAGACACTGATGACCTCTTTTGGTTTGATAGGAACTTATATAAATGCTTTGGTTCTGTTTGGTTTTGTTTTGGTTTTATTTTATTTTATTTTTTCTACTAAGGAATCTTTGCATAATTAAATGAACTTTTAAAAATTTGTCTGCACTGGGTACTAGCTAAGCTACACAGGACTCTGGATTTTCTTTGAGTCTTGGTAATGCAAATTATATATGAAATACATTTGTCTTTGTACTGAAAAATTCTAAAGCTTAATCAATGGTAGGCCTCTTCTTACAACAGCCCTGTCCCTTGAGATAGGATACATAAGAAGCTTTGTAAATGATATTTCATTTGACTAGGACAGGACATTCATCCTCCTGAATTATATTCTGTTGGAAAGAAGATGATGAATTAAATGGAATATATGCATACTTGCTACCTCTGTTATTAATGCATAGCTAGGATAGTCCATCATTGCCACTTTTTTACAGAAGATAAGAATGGGTGGAGCCCCCCGCAGCATAATTCTGATTTACAAAGACAACTCAATATTTTCTGCCTTTTCTGCCTTCTGAACCTGTTACTAAGATAGTACTATTCCTTCTATTAATATGTAATGTACAGGAGAAACACTGTCTAAAACATTCCAGCTACTGATTGAAGGAGATTAGCATCTGCATGCACAAGTGTGTTTCTGTATGAAATTCGATATATTCTGCTGGGTTTAGGTAAAGATTATTTCCAGGTGATTTGCAACTCCTACCTAGTGTGGCTGGAGCTAGTTGTAACAAAAGATAACAGCTTTGTTAAATACTGCTTGGAGAGAGAGGCATCCTGGTAAGTTCTATAAGACAAGTATAGAATTATTAAGTGTCTTAGCCTGGACTGGGGCAAACCATCATTATAGTCATAAACCTATATTTTTAAGTTTAAAAGTGTGGTTATGTGATTTAAGGCTCATCCTGCCACAGAGGCACAGTGACAAGTGGGGGATCCCCAATAACTCCAACAGAAACATGAGCCCCAGCTCTCGTTAGGGTTGTCCCAGAAGAGCCTCAGTGCCAGTATCCAGGTGTCACACTGGGAGGAATCACAGGCAGGAAAGGTCAAGGTGTTTTGGGGAGGAACAAGCATGGGACAAAGGGATAAAGGGATAAAAGGGGCTGGTCACATCTAAACAGGTGGCTGGGCAATATCTTGGTCTGACCATGCTCTATGCCTGATCAATGTATTCTGTCTTGTTTTTTATTAAATGCCATTTCTAGCTGTTTTTCCGGGTGAGGAACTCTAGCTGTGTGTAGAGTGCTGGCAACTAGTGGGGAATGAGTGGTCAGAATGCCTATGTGTCTGTGATGCCAGTGGCTGGAGAGACCAGAGTGTGTGCAGATTGTGTGGGTATATGGGTATGGATGCTGGCATGATCACTAGTCAGCATCAAGCTGGGATACCCAGCGAGTAGGATAAGTGGCTTGGGAGCCAGTTATTGGAGTGGCCATAAATCCGGGCTGAACAACAGGGAGACTGATGTAGTTTGAGTCAGCTGCTGGAGGGAACAACTGCTAGACAGGCTGAGTGCCTAGGGACAGCTACTGCCCTTAGTAGTAGGACATATATACATATATATTACACATATAATATATATACATTATATATAATGTAATTATATATAATTACATATAAATACACATTGTATATGTATGTGTTTCTCACTAAGGGGCCTTCATCCTGAATTGCCGTACAGGGTGACAAGATTAGTCCATTTTTGCCACTTGTGTTTGTATGAGTGTTTTTGCCTGTTTTAGTTTGTGTAGCCAGCTGTGTATGTATGTGTACATTGCCTACAGTGTGACTGTGCCTGTTGGGATTCATATTCAGCCTCACTACTGACTGGACCTGGGGACATGGAGCTGCAGCAGCCTCACCTCTTTCTGCGTACTGGAATCAGAAACTCCTCAAAAAAAATAGCTTGATGTTAGCTGTATGTGTCATTTAAATGCATTTGACATCCATAATACGTTGGGTGAGCAAATAGCTGACAGGTCAGGCTCAGAGAGTTACAGTAAATGGGGTTACTGGCAGCCAGTCACTGGTGGGGTTCTTCAGGGCTCAGTTTTAGGGCCAGTGCTCTTTAAAGTTTTTATAAATGATCTGGACACAGAAATCCAATGTACATTAATTAAGTTTGCTGATGATACTAAATTAAGAAGAGCTGTAGACTCCCTTGAGGGCAAAGAGGTTTTATAGAAGGACCTGGATACACTAGAGAGCTGGGAAATCACCCACCATGATATTTAACAAGAGCAAGTGCCGGATTCTCCACCTTTAATGGAGTAATCTTGGTTATACGTACAAATCAGGGGACAAGAGGCTGGAGAGCAGCCCTGTGGAAAGAGATCTAGGGGTTTGGGTTGATGGCAAATTGAATATGAGTCAACAGTGTGCCCTGGCAGCCAAAAGGGCCAACCATGTTTTGCTGTGCATCAAGCACAGCATAGCCAGCTGGTTGAGAGAGGTGACTGTCCTACTCTGCAGTGCAGTGGTCTGGCCCCATCCAAGTACTGTGTGTAGTTTTGGGTGCCTCAATATAAGAAGGACATAAAATTATCAGAGTGCGTCCAGAGGAGGGCAACCAAGATGGAGAAAAGTCTCAAGAGCAAGACTTGCAAAGAGAGGCCCAGGTCACTTGGCTTGTTCAGCTTGGAGAAGAGAAGGCTGAGGCGTTACCTCATTGCAGTCTACAATTTGCTCAAGGGGTGCACTGGAGGTGGAGGGACTGATCCCTCTCTGGTGACCAGTGATAGGACATGAGGGAATGGAACGAAGTTGCAGCAGGGGACGTTCAGATTGGACATTAGGAAAAGGTTCTCCACTGAGAGGGTGGTCAGTGACTGGAACGGGCTCCCAAGGGAAGTGGTCATGGCACGAAGCCTGTCAGAGTTCAAGGGGCATCTAGAAGATGCTCTTAGTCATATGGTTTAGTTTTAAGTAGTCCTGTGAGGAACAGGGAGTTGGACTCAACGATCCTTATGGCTCCTTTCCAACTTGAGGTTTTCTATGTGTCTATGGTTCTAGCAAACAAACACAAAAGCTAAAGAATCATTTCAAACTTCACAGCTGATGCTTTTATTAGGCCCTCAATACTTTACTCCCTTCATCTTCTGCATCCTCATAATGTTTCCCACAATATCTCCTAACAACAATCTACAACAGGGCATGAGTAAGGTTCTATGAAGAAGACCAGAGAAGAGCAAGGAAAAGCTAAAGTTCATCAGAAATTTTCAGTGACAGCATGAACTGCATGACATATATCACAGACAAATGAGAGCTTGCTCTGCTGGTGTTCATCGCTGGACAAGAGGTATGTGGTTTCGTAGCACAACCTGCCTTGCCTCTCAGAGAAGTGACAGGTTTTATTTTTGTTTTCTATTAAAGAGAAACGGTCTGATATCTTCACAGATCATGGACTTAAGATCCACATGAACACAAAAAGGGTGAAGGAAACATTTCAGTTCAACTTATTTGCATGTCAGTAGATGAGGCAAAACAGCCTTGTGTTGGGATATTAAAAACAGGATTTAGGCAACCTTAGTTCAGTTCCATGTTCTTGAAGAAACTCACAAGATCGTAGGTGTGTTCACCATGGAGTGTTTTTAGTCTTTTTTCTGTCTCTTAGAAATTTAGGTTTCAAAGTTTTGGGGAAAGGCCATCTTTCTCAGTGGTCAAGATAATTCCTTTTTCTGCTTGAGCAAAGACATAATTTCATATTAGCAGCTGCCTAATGAATGGCAACTTGACATGGTGCTGATATTCATTACCATCTAAAACAATGCCTACACTAGGGCTAATTTGTGATTGTAGATTACAGCTATTCTTTATTTCTCCGATTCTGTGCTTTGCACTTTTCTAAACAATCTTCTTCCTTACCTTCCTTTAGCATCTGTACTACCAGTCATGCTACAGTTTCGCCAGCGTACATACTGTGTCTGCACGTGAGGAGCATCTGCTCACCCAGACGTGTTGAACGGGGATCATATTTCTGCATACTCCTGATTGCTGAAACAAGGCTGGCAGGAGGCTGTAGACCTGGCCTGAATCTCTTCAACCATCTGGTGCTTGCTGGCTTTGTAATCCCAGATCATGCCAAGATTTATAACAAAAGCATTGGCTTTACAGATAAAAACAATTGACAATAGTGGCTTTTTGCACAGGAATGCAAAAATCAGAGAGCATAGTTTCTTTCTGCTGACAGCTTCCTCCAGTCCCATCTGGCATTCTATGTGCTCTGATTGAACCCATATACCATTAGAGGCAGTGACACATGCTAACAGTTGCTATAGCTTGCAATCCAAATACAACTAGCAAAATCTTTCCTGAGTAATAACTTTGTTCTGCTTGACTGTCTTCTATTTATCTGCCTGAATCTGAAAGTTCCATGTTTTAAATACTTTCTTTTTTTTTCTTTCTTTTTTTAACGATTGCATGATGAGTTTAATTACAGCAGACAGTTAAGTGGGAGTTTCAGTAGGATTTCAATTTGTAGACTTATGAAGTGAGTTACTTTGGACATTGTTTCATTATACTATGGAAGGTTCTGTTTCCAGGAACTATGCAACTAAAGTGTTTGTTCTTGGAGGTAAAAAAACCCCGTCACTTTCTGTTTTCTTTTTTTCATCTACTTAGATTACAGTTTTACAGATTTTTTTTAAAAAATCTGATATCTTCATATATACTTCTTCAGCTTAATAATTACCAAGTACATGACCTGGATAACAGATCAGTTTAATTTCTGCAACATTTATTCAATCCTAGGTAAAAAGCCAGATGTAATACAAATCCTTTGCAGGATAATCTATTATCCTGCAAACTCTTCCTGGTATCGGTGAAAAAGGATTTTTATATTGCTACTTATATGCCAGTTCCTGATGAGCCCCAAATACGCTGAAGATCCTGATGTGTGACTCCTACTTAGGATTAGCCCATTTGTTTCATATGAGAAAGGGCTGCAATTGCCTGACCTATTTTTATTAACTTTCATTCTCACTTAACTGTAAGCAACTTTCCTCCTTTTTTTTCCTTCCCATTCTTATTCCTTCACATCTAGCTATCGATTTACAACTGCTGCAGGGCCGCCGTTTCTCAGAATATATAACAATGGGTGGTGTTTAATCAAAAAGCAAATAATGAAGGGAACAAAGGCTTCAAAATCAACCTTTCCTGATAAAAGCCAGGTGAAAAAATCTGTCATGGCACACTCTAAAATATAGGTCTTCCACAGAGTGGATGTTCAATCAACATTACACTGTCTCTCCTGCAGTGTTGCTGCTAACCCCAGGGCCTGGCAGACCTGCACTCAAATATCTGTTTTGACCTTCCCTTCTGTGACTGCTGGGAAGTCATTTGTCCATTCTAATCCCTTGCTCTCTTTGAGTGTTTTTGAGGTTTAATGGTTTTGTTTTGGTTTTTTTCTGGTGTTCTTTTATTATTTTTTTTTTTTTAATGGAGAGGGAGTGAGTTGTAAAGCTGTGCCTTGGCCCCACAGTGACAGCTTTTGCTGTTACTCTGCACTGCACTGAGCACAATCATGGTGGAGTGGTGTGAGGGGGGGAAATACTACTTTTCTCTGGCCTCTGGCATTTCATTTCATCAGCTATGATGGACTCGATATCTAAAAACCTAGTGTTTTCCAGAAGTCTTTAAAGATGGATAGTTACAGTAACTTAGAAAATGTAGTTAAATCAAAACATTCATCTAAAGTAAGATACCACAGGGAAAAAAATGGTTAAAACAGGAAATGAGTCTCTCACACTGCAATCTTTCCTGTCAGTCTTCTGTAAATGCACGTTTGCTCAATTATCTTTGTTTCTGGGAAGAAGTGACTTCGCTTCATACAGTTGCTTTAACAAGGCCTCAGTGTGTGCTTCAGAGAAGGAAAGAGTAAATGCAGTAGGCTCATTTTGGAAGAATGAATACGGTGAAGTGATTGTGTTAATATTGGTTTGTAGGGATTGTAAGTACATGTTCATTACCAATGCAAGAGAAAATTATTGGCCTTTATTTCTGGAGGTGAAATCTCAGGTGAATTTAATGACTTCAGTAGGGGTTTTTTTGCACAATAAAGAACTACAAGACCAGGTAGTATCAGGATAACAAAGCTAAGCTATATTGACATTTTATAAAGTATGTGATGGGACAATGCTTTATAAAATGAAGCTTTACATATGCCTACTTTAATCTCTTTAATACATTTTTATTTGTATTTAATGCAATTATATATTGCTCAGAAGCAATCACTCCTGATTTGAGGGTGTAACTGCCCAGAATAGAAGGATGTTCAAGAAAGATTGTTGGTATTTGTTGCTAAACTTGCAACAGTTTTGAACATAAGTTGTAAAAGTTCAAGTGCTAGAAGTGTTAGTGTGATGTTCACTACTAATGCTCCCAGATACACAGGATGAATCGTCTTACTCTGACTGAAAGCACTACAGTGATAACTTTATCTCTCAGTAAAGTAATAATGTGTTTTAACTTATTATCACTTGACTAAGCTGATACCATAGGCTTTCTCCTCTGCATTTGTTAAGAGGAAAGCTATTTGACTTTTTTTGCACCGATAACTTGTGTGGAGAAATGTATGTGTAGCGGAATAGCTCATAGTATCCTTCAGACATAATGTATAGTATTGTTCAGCTCTCAAGATACATGCAATTATATTACTTGTGAATGTGAAGAGGTGAAAATGCATAAATTCACTGTTTTCTATTTTTATCTTATGAAAACATGGCATCTGAAATCCATTGTCTATTTTTCTATACATATATAAATAAAATGTATGTATTAATGTAGCTACAATATACTAGAAGACTTATGAAAGACATAACCAAATCTTTTGTTTGCATGTTATCTTTTCTGTTGGCTGTGTTATTAGTAAGGAAGATTACAATTTACTTCTTAGACATCCAGAATGAGGGAGACTTGGAAAGTATAGGAATACTTGAGTGTGCCCCAAGAAGTAAACTAGCCATTGAGGTTCATTCATTTAATATTTTCTACTATATATGGCAAATTGAAGAGTTAGTGATTTTTCTTTTTAATCTTTGACAACTTGCTACAGCACCATCAGGTGTTAACAAACATTGGATCTCAAAATAAGCTCAGGTAAAACTAGTATTCTACTGAGCTTAAAACAGCAGTGTTTCTATCACTTTTTACCAGATGGTGATTACCCCAAGGGGAAGACGTGAAAACATGGTATATGATCTTTTTTATCTACATACTCTACAGAATCAAAAATGAGCAGTTGGTTGGCAGCAGCTGAAACACAAAAACCTGTTCTTTTTGATTCCTTTGCAGCATGTGTTATTTCAAAGGTAAAATTCTTTACCAAGTGTGAGAAGCAAGTTAGGAAAAAATGACCATAAAGGAATGTTCTTTGATGGGAAAACCATAAATTATGCTGCAGAAGACCTCAGATATTTAGAATGGTAGCTGAGAGAGGGCAGCTGAAGTGTAAGGTATGTATCACTTGATAGCATTTCCAACAGTAAAATTCACGTATGTGGTCTTAAATTCCACACAAATCTTAATTTAGGGTTTTGCTTATCAACAAAGGAGTAGTAGCCAGCTGAATGCACAGCACTGATAAAGTAAAATAAAGCTTAATGGCACAGAGCTGGTGATCACATCCACCTAGAAAACCCTATCGCATGTTGAAAACTTACCTTTCCAAGCAACCGAACTTGAACCAAAATGCTCACACCATTCAAAATCCATGAGCCAAATCCTCTGCTTGGGCAAAGATGAATTCAAGCAATCATTGGCACAGACAGTGAAAAAGCTAGAAAATATCACCATTTAATTTGATCTTTGTAAAATACTTAACTGTTTCAGACAACTAACACAAGCTAAAGTATCATAAGACACGTTTGAACTTGGATGTTTTTCCTGAGAGAGTACCCACAGATGCAGAAAACTGAATAGGACTGAAGTACCTGAGGCACAGGTATATAATTCAAGAATTTGCTAATTGGGGATTTCAGTAAATCCTCCAGCATCCAGGTTAGGCAGAATGGGAATGATGACCTGAGGATATTTTTAACTTTTTGGGGTTGATAATTCATACACGTAAAGTGATTTGGATTAAAATAAAAATGGTGTCAAATGTTTGTGCTTAATTACCCTGCATAACAGAATGGATTCAAGTGTGATTGCATATCTTTAGTAAGGTTATAAATAGTCTTACCTGAGGCACCTAAAGGTCTTTGAATATAGACAAAATAAAATTAAAATTATTAGTACTTATAATAAACATCTGTGTTAGGAGCAAAAAATAACCACATAGCAATACTGTCACAGTTACAACAATATGACATTTCAAAAACTGTCAAAATAAATGTAAGTACAAAGCTTTCCAAAAATCTTTATCTATTGGTAAAATTTTGAAATAGTGTAGTTCTTAGGATTTTGTGTGAGGCAATGTCATTGTTCCTTAGCCTATATTTTGTTGAGAACTTCAGGAAAAAATGACTATATTTTCACACTGAATCAAAACGTCAATATCTAAGGGGTTTTTGTTGGTTTGGAGTTGGGGTTTTTTTTGAGTTTGTTTTTCCCCACTTAGTACTTTAAATACTCATTTATGAGAGTCTGAACTTTAATTTAAAAGAATATAAGAATTCTCCAACTCTAATTTGTAAAAGGAATTTTTTGGAAAAATATAAGCAGGCGGCACTCTAGACTGATGGCAGTATGAATAGGGCAATGCCCTTTTATTTTTATCTAGCCTTTTGTATCATGTTTTCTGCCTGATGATTCAGAATACTGCAAAACTAAAATTGAAAAGTTAATAATGTTTTGAATGCAGGAGAAAACAGGAGCGAATGCATCTCTAAAATACCTTCTATTTGACATATCTTTACTTTTCAAGAACATACTTTGTGGTAAAGTGGAAAAAGACAGAGAACGAGCTAATCGTTCCTAATTCTAAACCTGTACCTTGTCACTGTCTTCAGTTATAGGATCCTTGAAAATTAAGTTTGATGTACACAGAGCAGATTTCAACTGCAGAATGAGCATACCCACACAGAAGCTAACCAAATGTCTGCCTTTCATATTGTATGAAAGTTATATATGTTGTAAGATATGATGTCATATATATTTTGCATGTATTCACCTAATGATCAGCATCTGTCACGACTGGGATTCATTCCAGGACAAAGAAATGAAGCAGAATGGCATTGCTGGGTGATCCATCCAGTGAGCAGAAAAAGGCAAACATCTGTTCTTGTTTCCTGATCCTCTTTATCTGGTTGATCTGACTGATTAGCAGATCCTGCCACCTCTTTTCCACCAAGGAAAAATATGTTAAAAATGGTTTTGATCGCCCCATAAAGGTCTATCTTCTGTGTTGTAACAGAATCCTCTATGTCCTATTACCAGGCTCCTCACAAGTATCAAATATTGATATATTTTTAAAATTTACATCTAACCTTCAGAACACCTGGGGATGTGCCATGTAAGCCTGCCTGCCTACTGCAATGTGCAGCCACATGATTAACTTCAAGGTTGACCCAGTGTTTTCATGAGATCTGATCATGAATAAAAGAAATCTGTGCAAGGTAAGACAGAAGGAGAGGGCAGGGCTCTAAAAAGTGACTGCTACTCTGTAGTGGTTTTGGAATTGAAGTTATGGCCTTGCCTTTATCACCACCAAAATGACACCTCTGAAGCCCAGGACAGTGAAAAACATTCCCTCCAGGTTAGACGTCATGACCGGCATGACCTCCTTTTATTCAAGGAGGAAGTAACCATCTTATGAAGGAGATGAAACTTACCAATAGCCAAATTTTCCTAGGAGCTAAGGATTGTCAAGTATCTTAGCACTTTCTACTCAAATGTGAGGTATGGCAGTGGTTTTTCTCTAGCTTTACCTTTCCAGCTAAACAAATGGATAGCTATAAATGAACTTGAAACAAAACACTGCATTATAAAACCCTAAAAGCTCCAAATAATAATAATGAAAAAGAGCAGAAATGTTTACCAAGAAACTACTTTAGTAAAGAAAGCACATATCTTTGCCTGGGGAGATGGTTCATGCATGAAATGTATCCCTTACCATATGCCTGCAAGAAACAGTCACTGTGGACAGTAGGTAAAAACCGAGTCAGAAAAGAATAAGATAGAGGGCTCAGAATTTGCCTTATATGTTTAAAGGAAATATTTTTGATTTAGCTGTACTTTTTAAAAAGCAAGTTATCTTTCAATAAGCATATAATTTAATTTAATAATATGCAGTCAAATTGTTATGACATTTCCAGCAAAAACCTGTTACATAAGAGGTTTTTAAGACCAAAAGAGACCTTTAGCTAATCTGGTCCGACCTCCTCAATATCATAGGCCATGCAAATTGTTATCGTTTTATGTCAGGGCAAAAGTATGGTCAGTTCAAAAGACAATAAAAAGTTCTGCATTAATGAACTATGAAGAAGGTCAGTCACTTAAATTGGAGAAGAATGGCTGTAGATATTAAAAATTAAAAAATGAACATCCTGTCTAAAAATAAGAAGACTGAATATAGGCTAAGTCAGCTTCTATTCATAGTGACATATATCCCACTTCAAGGACAACGAATTTCAATTTCACTTACTTCTTCAGCCTTTTTATACATCCCATAAATTTATTCCATAAGGCTCTGAAATCCGCAAGTTTGTTTTATACTTTTTGTGTTTAGCGCTCCCATTGTCTGGAGCAATATTAATATTACATGAACTGTAATGTTCAAACTAAGGAATCACGGTTTACGTCTATAAAATAAAAAGTTTCCACTTTAGGTAGAATAATTATTACATATATTACTTATGGAATCTCTTTAATGTGACATGTATAAAGCCATTACATTAATAATGATTGACTTCACCCTATTGAATGATGTTAGTATAACTGGTTTAAAGGAAAACATCAGTCTAACCGCTTCAGTTTATAACTTCTTCCATGACCTATTAACGGGCAATGTTCCATTTGAACCGTTGAAGTGTATAGACAACGAGAAAAAAATCTCTTTTAAATATATAATGGATTTGACAGTTGTTAAGGGTACTGTAACATGTGTATAGACATTCAGGTAGTCACAAAAATGCATGTGAATGAACTCACATTTTCTCACAGCAGATCTGATAGCTCAGAACATCTGTATGTGTTGTGCACAGAGTGAGTAATACCAGCTCAATGTTCAAAGAGGCATAAACTAGTTCCTCCCTTTCCCCTTAAAAAAAAAAAAAAAAAAATCACAGACAAGCTATCAAAATCATGAAGCTTGAAATAATTCATGCTGAATTTTGTCTTTTGTTCAGAAGCTTTATATTCAGTTGTTGATTCATTGTTAAACTGAGAATATTATGAAAATTGCTGAAACAGGACCGAAACTCTGTTAGGAAAAATTCTTGATAGTGATATTCCCAGTATTTTTCCTAACTATTTGTTAGGGCATAGCTTGCTTTTCCTGCAACAGCTTATCCCCCTCTGAATCTCCATTAGAAAAATACATGGCCTCACAAGCCAGAGGTCTTTTATCATAGTCGATAAAATATGAGTGAACATGAACAAAGCCACTCTGAGTTTAACTACTACAAGTTTGCATTTTAGTTCCCAAAGGAAAAAAAAACTTATCTTGAGTACAAACAGACTCCCTAATGTTCATGGTTCTTGGAGGTTCTCTGTGGCTGAAATGGTATGAAGATATAAAGCAATGAAGTACATCCTTTTGTATTCACCAGAACAAGTTACATCCCTTATTGGTCATTGCTGTCAGAGCTCTGTGGTAGATATGTTCAAAGTGCTGTGCCGCTGAGATTGTGATTAATGGCAGTTATCAACTTGGACTCTCAAAGTGACATAAAACTGATGATAATCAGAGTGTTTATCTAACCACTGATGTATGACACATAAAAAATGGGGAAAATGTTAATGCATGCTGAGCATCATTAGTAGATTAAACTTTAAAAAGCATTTGTGGTATATTATATTTTGTGATGGGTTAATTATAGTGCTTTAAGCTCCTTTAGCAGGTCATTTGAATATTTTACCCCCCTGTAAATGAGTGGCATTTCATAGCTTAACCTATTACTATGTTAGAGGTTGAAAGGGTACAGAAGTGAACGGCAAAAAGCCAGAGCTGCTGACCATGGGAAACATGGAGGACATCGTCACAGAACTTCTCTTTCTTCACCCCCACCTCATTTAACTCACTGCGGTCACTAGCCTTGAAGCATTTAGCCCGGGTCCAATTCCACTTCTACTAAGGTGTGTGAGCTTGATTTCCCTCATGCTTGCAGGCAGATCTATCTGATTTTCAATTTTAATCAAGGATAAGAAGGAATTATTAATAAAATAGAGGGCTTAAGAAGCAAGGCAAAGTAATTTTTTTTTCCTATTCATTTACAGGATTAATTAAGAGTTTTATAAAATAAAACAGGACCCAACATAAATACAACAAAAATATCATCTGTAACTTTTTGAATAACTGATTGGAAGATGAATCCACAAAACCAGATAAATAATTCTCTGCAAAGTCTATCATCATTCAACTAAAATGATCAAAACCGCTAAATAGCAGATGTGCTCTTGCTTTCCTGTGTTGAAGTAACAAAATTTGCATTCATTTTGCTAGAAACACAAATGCCACAAGCTGCACAGCCAAAAATGTGGTTATACTAGTCCAAAGGTCAACAAAATAGTTTACTCCTAATTCCGGATTGAAATTGAAAAACAAGAAAAGCATCAGCTAGTACAAGTGATAGCTCATGAAGCAGGCCAAACCAATTTGTCCTTGACTGCGTACAAAAAGAAATCTATACACAATATATGTAAAGATAAAATTCCTGTATATTCAGTTGCAGGATTCTGATCCAAGGCAATTTTGCCAGGAAACAATTTTCAGAATAAATGGAGATTTCCATATCTGAGGGATCAGTCTTACTGCTGCCATGGAAACAAAAAGAATAAATCCCATGCAAGCTTTTAAAATGCATGTTGGTGACAGCAGGGATAAAGGAAAAGTTAGAACAAACCAAAGTATTAAGTACAAAGGACTATAGTATTATATGTAAAATGTCATTGAGCCCCTGCTCTTCTTCGTTATTCCTCAATTTAATAAGACTTAATTAGTAAATTATTAGAACATTTGTGAATTTAGAGGTACCAAATATAGCGCTACAGCTGCTTTATTTCATATATTTGGTATTTCTCAACCATGTACCAATACTGAATAAGGATTAGATTTTCAGAGACATATGACATAACAGAAGAAACAGTAACACTTACCACTTTTAACACTGTTAGCTGCTAGGCAGCTAACTATACTATGTAGCCATGAAATCCTATCCCTAAACAATTGTTTTCCTTTATTTTTCAGCAAAGCTACCTCTGGACCATGGTGGTCCCACGTTGCCAGTTGCAGCAGCTGGATCCAGGTTCAGGACCCCTTTACAGATTTCCCCTCTAGCAGCAGTCTGTGTCTTCCCATTTAAGAGCAGTGGTTCTACTTTTTTTCTGTACCAGCAAGCATCCCTTTTCAATGTCACCTGCTTTCCTTTTCCCTTCTTTAAGTGGCAGGCCAAAGGGAGGACCTGTTACCTATTGTAACCATTAGCAGTAGACCTTGACTGCTCAGAGTCCTTGACAGTCTGTTAGGAGCTCAGTGAGTACCTTTTAGACACACAGAGCCGTATCAGCTGCCTTCAAGCAGTGTAATTGGGTCAGAAACGAGCAAAACCAAAGCACCCTCCCAGTGGAAAAGTCATCACTTCTACAGCTGATGGAACCAACTCCCTGGCTCCTGCACAGAGAATATTTCAAAAGCAGGATATGGGAGAGGGATGGGGTACCGCAGTCTGAATGAGCAGGTCAGAAGTTGCTGGTGTACGTTAGCACTTCAGTGCTATGTTACCTCCCCTTGAGGTGAATATTAACTGGTCAACAGAACTGGGAAATGATTCATAGTTCCCTGATAGCTAATCAGTGCTCCTTGTGTCAAGCAGATCACAGGTGTAGGAGAGAAAATATTGCTTTTGTGCTTTCCCAAGGCAACACATCATCAGAACAAACAGTAGAGGAAGTCAGGGCACTTCAAACACCTTAGTGTTTTTGAAGTCACATTTTCTTCCATGTCTGCTCTCTTGTTCACTGATGCAAGGAACCAGTGACTGCACATAGTGATAGCAAAGTATACCTTCCCCTGTAGCAAAAAGAAGATTCAGTCACAGCAAACAAGTTGGTCCAGGGTGGGACATGTAGATGTTAGAAAAGCTTCCAAAGAGCATTTCCATCTTGAAACCTCTTTCAGCAAACCGCAGAGGCCTGTGTAACTCAATAACATTGAGTAGCATGTTTTCCTTTGTGTGCAGGTATGATTTACATTATCCTGGATGAGAGTCTGGCTCAATAGTCCACTAGCTAAATCTATGATCTAAACATTAATTGGTTGCATATCTCTAAATTTCTATTATTTCTTGGTTGGCTTTTGATTCAGGTAAACTATGTGGGCTCTATACATGCAGCATGTAGATCTGTAATGGTGATGCAATCATTTGGAAAATGACACTACAGAATTTTGTTCAGTGGTATTTGTGGGCATTTTTTACTTTTCTCATATCTGTTAATATTTGCTGTATATAAGAGTTTTTTTCCATTTGGAATATCTGTCAATCCAAAATCTGCCTTTTTTGAAATAGCACCACTTTCTTGATGCATGCTCAGCTTTGTGACATACTGTAACATCCAGTTCCTCTTCAACAGTATGACTAGTTGTCCCACATCCTGAATATTTGCAGATTATTGTTTCTACCTATGTTCTCTGAGTGTTCCTTGAAGATGTCTGCTTTTGGTTTACTGTTGTGCTTTTACCCCTGTCCATATTGTTCCTCATCTTCAACTTCCTAACTAGCTCCTGCCAACTGATTGGTGACTATCAAACCTAGATTGGGTTCTCTGGTTTTTATATCAAAAAGTTTACTGATTAGTAACAAGAACTTGACAGATATCATTTGTCCTCCTATATTTTGTTTTTCAGCAGATGCCTCCATAGCTAAATCTCCTTAACAAGAGGAGAATAAGTTAGGCAGTTTTAAGCTTTTTGAACTATCTGAGACTGCTTGTCAGGGAAATATGAGTTGTGTGCTTTAGTATGCAGGCTAGACAAATCCTTGTCTAGTAAATTTCGTAAATAAAAGCAAGTCAGACATCTCAATACAGGGATCTGCTGCTCTGAAGGAAGCAATATTTTAGATGAATTACTTAATATTTTGAATATACAACATATGTATGAAGTCACAAGAAGCATAAAATATCTCTTACTCCATATTCATCTAACACAAATGATGTAATAATATAGGGAGCAGAATAAATAAGGTATTTATTTCTTTTAAGGTTGGTCCTGTAGTTACAAATCCTGTAGATTCTGCTTCTTAATTAACACTGTTATCCTGTGCTGGGAATCACTGGTAAACCTTGTTCAGCTCATTCCGGTTGCAAGGTTTATAGTAGATCCCCAGCATATTGCCAGCTGTATTACAGCCTCCTTTCTGGTATTAGCCAGACTTTCTTCACTTCTAACTTCCTCTGCATGTTGGACTTCAGAGGGAATAGTCACATCCTTGATATACAAAGGAAGAGCTTATCTTTTTTAACAGTATCCTTCCCAAATAGTTCACAGCATTTAATATGAAATCACTTTCATTTGAATAATTTTTCTAAGTATCTGTTATGCTTATTAAATCATACTCTTATTCTGTATTAAAATTTTTGACACTTTCTTTTTATTAGACATATAAGGCACCAATACACATAGTAGGCAGATAGCCAGAGCTGTCGCTAATCCCACTTTTCCTTTTTGTTCTTCCTATGATCTTATTGCCCAAATTGTTTGGTTATTTTTTAATTTGGGTGACTGTTGTACATGTTTCCCTAGGGCCTTTTGCCAGCAGTCACCAGATGCAAAGATAAACTCCTCTTTACTAGAAAACCGAGTGAATCTGCAGAGAATGCGGTGAATAGACATGAGAGCTCTCCTATTCCCTTCCTCTGGTCTTCCTAGAAAAATGAAGAAGGTTATAAATTGAGATGTCTCATATAACAGCCAACATTAAAAAAAACCACAAAACAAAGCAAACAAAACTGGGGACACATAATCCAAGTAAAACAGGAGTCTAGGACTAATATATTCTCCGTTTGCCTCTACATCATTGTTTGCATAATTTACCAACTAAAAAAACACTCAAACCAAAACAAACAAATAAACAAAATTGCAAACTACCACCCCTATCTTTTGATTCAGAACTTTGCTCTAGTCTGATATTTTCATTATGAGAATTTTTGGGTGAAAGAAGTGGGGGATTTTCCCTGAAAATTCTTATGATTACCTTCCTATGAAGAGAAGGCAAAAATTACACTAATTGTAAAATTTTTAAAAAATAAATATTGTTAGAAAAAATTTAAAAAATTTAATGCAACAAATCAATTCATATTTTTCCATGGGAAAAAAATATTCACAAATCACTAGTAAAATCTAAGTATTCTGCAGTACCTTCAGACCTCACGAGATGAATCTCTTAGATTCATCTAATTTCTCTTAGATTTAATACATTCAAAACCTTAGCTTAATAAAACAAATTAAGTTAAAATGAATTCTGTTACAAAATACTTCAGGGTAAAAAAAAGCTAATGGCCAAAGTGTGGCAAAATAAATGAGCAGGATCAAAACGGTTTTTTTGAAAAATTAGGCTTGCTACATATAAAGAAATAAAATTAAATGTAAAGAAAAGAAACCCAGAAGAGTAGTTGAAAGAGAATGACAGAATGTGACTGCAAGGGATTTTGTTTTGTTTTGCTTTCTTTCTGCCCTTTTATAAAGATTAGTGACTGAATCTTAAAACCTGTTCTTTAATTTTTTTATTGGATACAATTTTTCATCAAAGATAAGGCTACTATTCAATAGTTAGTGCTTAAATCACGTGGATTTTAAGGTTCATTTGTGAGTAATGCCTAAAATTGGCATATTTGGACAAATCAATTTTCCATGCACACATATGATTTGAACTATAATCTATTCTGAAACTACATTTTTATCAACTGGTTTCAAAGAAACAGCTAATTATGGATTGTAAACTTTCCAAATGAGTCTTAATGCTATTAAAGAGATTTACTTGATTAGCCTTTAAAGATATATTAGTGGGACAAAATTCTCTTCAGATTTATCTAAATGAAAATGCATCATTGTTAGCAAGAACAGAACATGGTTCACTACATTTTCAAATATATTGAGTCTATCTTTTGATCATTCTGACTGAGAATGAATATCTAAACCTGTTCACAAAAATTATTTTTTATAATATTTTATAAGTGTAGTGGTCTTTCATCTAATATTTGTACACATACATAAATGTGTCTGTATGAGTGCCCAATCAACATATACAACATAATAACAGAGGCTGCACCTCCAATACTGTGTCTAGTTTTGGGCCTCTCACTGCAAGAAAGACATTGAGGTGCTGGAGCGGGTTTAGAGAAGGGCAGCAAGGCTGGTGAGGGGCCTGGAGCACAAGTTTTACGAGGAGCGGCTGAGGGAGCTGGCTCAGCCTAGAGAAAAGGAGGCTGAGGGAAGACCTTATCACTCTCTACAACTACCTGAAAGGAAGCTGTAGCGAGGTGGAGGTTGGTCTCTTTTCCCATGTAACAAGCGATAGGACAAGATGAAATGGCCTGAAGTTGCACCAGGGGAGGTTTAGATTGAATATTAGGAAAAATTTCTTGATTGAAAGGGTTATCAAGCATTGGAACAGGCTGCCCAGGGAAGTGGTGGAGTCACCATCCCTGGAGGCATTTAAAAGACACATAAATATGGTGCTTAGGGGCATGGTTTAGTGGTCGTTTTGGCAGTGCCAGGTTGATGGTTGGACTCGAAGATCTGAAAGGTTCTTTTCAACCTGGACAATTCTATGATTCTATATATAAAAATTCTCATTTCTTATACCTGATATTTGTAGACGATATGTTTAAATCAATCACATAAATAATAAGCTCTGAAAGAATTGCACTTTTTCACTTACGTAATATATATTTATTTTTTAATTTTATTATCATGCTGCAGCTACAATATCATATATTTGTCATGGTCGAGAAAGCACTTTCCTTAAAGCTCATTTCATGTGTATTTCATAGCTTAATAAAATGTCCTTTGCTATGAAGTATCACAGAATCACAGAATCACATGGGGTTGGAAGGGACGTCTGGAGTTCCTCCTCATGTTTAGGTGGAACTTCTTACATTCAAGTTTGTGCCCATTTCCTCTTGTCCTGTCACTGGGCACCACTCCTTTCATCCTTCCAACCATCCATCCATCCTTCCAACTTCCTCCATCCTTCCAACCCTGATGGGATCCACGTGTCCCACCAGCTCTTCCCGTGCTCCCCAGCAAGTTGGTTCCTGGGCAATCCTGTCCCGAGTATCGCAGCAAGGGTTTCATCCCCACCTTGGGCAGAAAAAACCCCGCACTCCTGAGGCACATCCCTCCTTACCTTGCGGCTGGCTTTGAGAGGGATGGACAAATGCCGCTTCTCCGCGGCTACGTTCTTCTGTCGGACAAGTTTAATCCCCAGATTATGCTGGAGGAGCTGGGTCAGGAGAGGCGGCTGCCCTGGAAGAGCAGAGGTTCATCAGAGCTGCAGGAGAGCCCATGGCCTGCTCCTTCGCTGGCAGCACACTCTGGCCCGTGCCAACTAACCCCAGGCTCAACTCAGAGCATGGAACTGCCCAGGGACCAGAGTAGAAGCCACGGTGTTTTGTAGGGAGATGCTTTATCCCTAAGGACACGCATGGGACCAGGCTACATGCCACCAAGGTCAGAGGAGCAGTCCTGACCTGTTTTATTTACTAGTCTACACACAGCTCGTGCAGGGAGCGACACCATTGCAACGTTTCACCACCAGAATCCTTCTGGCTACCTTCAAATGTTGCCTATGGAGGCCACGGGCCCCTGCTCAGAGAGCTGGAGGAAACCTGGATCAGCTTCAGACCAACCCTTTGTGGGATAAACACCATGTGGAGAGCAAAATTTAGCCTGAGATTGCAGCCACGGGTGGGCTGTTACAGAGTTCAATGAGGCTGGGAACTGCAGAAGGGCATTAACAGTGTTTGCAAGAGCAGCGCTCATCTGCATTGCTCTTTAGAGAGCAGAGATGATTAAATCACCTCCTTGAGGGCCAAAGCCAGCGTGGCAGGAGTGTCCAAACACCAAAAGACAACGTTGTCGCTGTCCCAGAGAGCTGACAGCGAAGGAGGGACAAAGCAGGGGTCCCCCCACGGAGCCGGGCTCATACTGTACCGCTCCGGGTGGTGGTAAGAGGGTTGTCGTGAAACGTCAGCTCCTGCAGGCACGGGAAGAAAGCCACGGGTAAGAGAGCTGTCTCATCTGTGATCTGCAAGATAAAAGTGTTTGCTCTAAGCACTAAGTCACGCTGGAGGCTGTAGAGTTTCACCCCAACCCTCCCATCAAAGCGTGTTCCTCCGACAGGCGGGGACCCTTGCACCGAGCAGGTACGTGCAGTGGGGAGGAAGAGGAGGAAGATGGCATCCCTTAACCAGCGATGCCCACCAGCTCTGAGGGCAGAGGCAGCGCTTCTCTCTCCCTCCTGCCTGCTGCAGCGAGAGGACTGGCACCTAAAACACTCAGAAGAGCCACAGGGTAGAGGGACAGGACATTTTTTTCTACTGCCCAGGGCTGTAGAGCAGGAAAAACGTCCTGCTTTTCCACCCCACAGTCCAAACCACGGCCTGGTCAGGGCACCACAGCCAGAAACCAGCTCACCCACAAGGCAGTGATCTGAACCAGGGTGACAACACTCAGGGAACGGCAGCAGAACTCGCTTTGCAAGCAAGAAGAGCAGCCCCATCACCTCCCAGGGGGATGGCCCTCGCCAGAGAAGAGGTAACTCAGCACTGCCAGCTCACCCGGCTGGGAAGCGGCATGAGCTAAGCCCTGGGCAGGAGCCAAAAACACCAGGAAGAGGAACTTAAATGTTGTTGCACGTTATTTGTCCGTTGGGGCACGCTGAGAACCTGGTGTGGCTCAGCAGACAGGTATAACCCGCCATTAAAACAGCAAAGTCCTCGGTGGGACATCACCATCCACCGGGCAGCTCCAGCAAAGGATCAGTCCAGGGGTAGGGCAATGGTTCATATATTCTCTGATTAAATCCCCAAATATGTAGGGGTTTTAGACAATCTGGGTGCAATCCAGCTGCCTAAAATAAGTGTCCTATCCCACCTGAGAGATCCTGGATACCTGATATATTCCCCTGGACTGGCAGATGGACACAGGAGCCCGGGAGAGCTGTGTCCTTCTGCAGTGGCAGCTAAAGGCCCAGGTTGTCACCCGGGGAACTAACTAATCTCCAGCAGCTGAATTTTTGCATTTATCTGAAGCCACGGGACCCAAATCACCTTGTTGAAGGCCAGGCTGAGGCGCTTCAGCTCAGGAAAGGGAGCACAAATGTCCCTGTGCGTGGAGGGAGCCGGCAGAGCCTTAGAGGCAGAGGGGTCTCCTTCCCTGGGAATAACCTTAAAGAGAGGAGGAAGAGGGTGAGCAGAGAGGCCGTTCCAGAGGTTCCAGTGGCAGGAGACACACTCAGTGGCAGGATACCACCGTCCTGAGCCCAAACACAGCTATAATTTGGAGAGCTTTGGTTCAGAGCCACTTCGGAGGTTGTCTCGTGGCAGCTTGCTTTGGCATCTGCGTTATTATGGGAGCCCTGCAGGGAGTCACGTCAAATGCACCAAACTCCATCATCCAGCACTGAAAACGTGCATGGGCTCAGGAGAAAGCATCCGTGCTCTCCAGGATCATGCGTGTGCACACATATGTGTTACACTAGAACATGCTGCAAGCGCTCAGCATCTCTGCAGCTCAGCCCCTAACTCGAGTTCTAATTAAAAAACAGGGTCCTTGGCTTCAAACACCTGATTCTGAAGAGCATCACGTAAATAGAAATGGGGGAAAAGGGGCTAAGAATGAATAAACTCCCAGCTCCTGAGCTTGAGTCACAGAACACCCTTCCCCATGCAGGGAGGGCACACAGTCACGAGCAAATGGTGACCCAGCTTTTATTTGAAAGTGATATAAGTTTAAGCTCCGTGGTCCCTTATCTTCCCCGTGGTTATAGGAAAATTTGCTCCTGGTCTCCCTGATGAGAGACAATATTCACTGCAAGCCTTGCAGGCACCCAGAGTCCCAGCCATACCCACAGGCTTAGTGAAACTCAACTGAGAGGCCTGGAGAAGGGAAATTTTGGAGCTGACATCCCAAAGTACAGATCAGCCAATGGTTCTTACCGGCACCGGGCATTCTTGAGAGTCAGAATTAAAAATGACCTCTGCAATGAAACACAAACAAAGTGAGGGTTTCTACACGTAGCACCTGAAGCTGAGCTCTGGGCCAACCCCATGGCAAGGCTTGGAATTACCCTGGAAAAGCAAATTAGGCATCAGGCAGGATCTGGCTCCGTGGCAATGTGTGAGGGAGGATCGCTCCAGGTGAGGTTCACATCCCTGAGCACAGCAGAAACCCTGCTGCTGGCCTCAGGGCAGCCAGGAGATCCTGGCAAGTAGATTTTGGTTTGGAGTCTCACCCGTGAGCACGAGGCCTTTCCCACGTGGTGCTGCTACCGCCAGGCCAGCACCAAAAGTGGCCCGGTTGCCTGCTCCATGAATATCTGACAACAGGGACTGCTACAGAGAGCCAGGGGACAGGACAAGTGCTTGGAGGAGCCCCACCAGCAGCCACCATCGCAGCCTGCTCCACCCAGGAGACACCAGGCAGTCTCTGGATCCATCCCATCACGTGGCCCAGCAAGGTGTATGCATCACGCTTTGGTAAGGACATCCAGAGGGGAGAGCTGACCTACCTCAGGAACGCAAACCTGTGCATGGGCCATGTACTCACACAACCTTCCTGCCCTCTGCCTGTCCAGGATCCACAGTAATCCACTTCCTAACCTAAATTTTTTCCCCATTTTTGTCAGTTTTCCTCCCAGCCAACATGCAAGGTCTCCTTTGGAGCAAGCTACCCTGGAGAAGTCATAGAATCACAGAATGGTTTGGGTTGGAAAGAACCTTAAAGACCATCCAGTTCCACCACCCTGTCCTGGGCAGGGACATCTCCCAACGTATCATGTGCTGTCACCAGGGGAATATATATCCCCAGGATCATTGAGTTCCAACCCCCCTTGCCCTGCGCAGGGACACTTCCCACCACACCAGGTTGCTGGTCTCACCACCCTCACAGCAAACAAGTTCTTCCCCACATCTCATCTCAATCTCCTGTTTTTCAGTGTCAAACCCTTCCCCCTCCTCCTAGGGCTCCCCTCCCTCATCAAGAGTCCCTCCCCAGCTTTCCTGGAGCCCC
>JAOXJK010000012.1:76511003-76548665 GCA_025774025.1 Xenus cinereus | reverse complement strand
TGTAGAGTAGGGTAGATGGTTGGACTCGATGATCCCAAGGGTCTCTTCCAACCTAGACGATTCTATGATTCTATGATATGTTCGTATGAAGCTTACTGGTGCTAATAAAAGGAAATTCAAGACCCATTGTTGTTCATTACAAACAAGACCAACATAACCCCCATCAAACCCCCAGCCCCAATAGCTTCTGAGGTTGCATGTGAAATACTGAGGAAGAGAATTGCAGACATATTTCTACAAATGCAGTAAGATCCATTAAATTCAATCAGAATACTAGAGGTTCGTTTAAGATGATAAATTTCTATTGGGGAGAAATTGCAGAAGGACTTTATTAGTACATTATAGTTTGTGTTTCACATATTTTTAATGGAATACTGAAGGACAAACATCTCCTGTGGGTCCTCACTATCCTTAACCTTATTTTAAGAGGTGCTGAGCTCAACATAAAATTGAGTGTAGCAATCAACTTTTTATCATTCCAAGTTTTCAGGATTCCCTTCATTTTCCTCTTATAAAGCTTTTCTTTATAATTCATTATACAGCCAGATGTTTCAAAATACCAACTATACCATCACATTTAGCTTGCCCAGCTCTTCTTATCATTGCCACCACATTCTGGAAAAGTATTTTTGGAATGTGTGTAAAACATCCCATTGCTGTCATTTGTGGTTCTGACATTTAGTGGTATTAGGTTCTGCAACCAGTCTTGCATTTAGCTGACACTACTGCTCAGGAAATGGAACACATTCTTTTTCAATTCCAGAATAGCCATTTGCCTTTTTCATTTGCCTTAAGAGGGAGAGCAAGGAATATTTGAGAAATAGATTACTGTGTATCTTTGCATAAGCCTTAAATCTGGCTTCCTGAGAATTTTGATATGTTCTGTAAAAGGTATATTATGGGCCCTATTCACGCTTGTAACTTTAACTCACACTGTATAAATTAGAAGACAGACTGTAAAAGACTGAGTGCAAACTGCAAAATGTTGTGGTTTCTTTTTTTTTTCTCTTTCCAAAGCTGAGCTCTTCTTTAAAGTGTCTTTTTTCATCTTTATCTTGGGGCAGTAGTGCTTATTAGAATATTAGGTCAATCTTCTTACAAACATGCCTTGTCATTTAAACCTTTCTCCTTTCTTCTTTCTTTTACTTGTTGGAAATCACACTGTTATCATTTTTTTGTTGAGTAATTATTACAGATTCAGTACCAAAGACCAATTCTAAATTTTCCATTTAGTAAGATACCTTGTCAAACACAAAAGGAATGATATTTGTGTTCTTCTTCCTTCCCCCCCAAATATGAGAAATTATCCCATGGAAGTAGCTTATGAAAGAATGACTAGAGAGCAGATTTTATAATTTGTCACATAAAATTTATTTAATAAACGATTTATTATTTTATTAAGATGACAATCTTTGAGGTGATCATTTGATTCTATGCAGGTAATTAATTTTAGCAACCATCTTTCACTTTCTCAAGTCACCTACTTTTACTTACAGCCTCATTCTTTTCTAAATGTTGTGTAGTCTATGACCATTTTATAAGAACAATTACTCACTAAGCCTTTTGACATGGATCAAAGAAACACAGACCTTTGTGGTTGCCCCTGCAGTCTCCCAGTGCCCTGTGTGGCTGAGATTTCATTCTCAGCGATGGGCAAGTCTTTGTTTCTCTTGGTTTTTTGAGTGATATTTACTCTGAGATACGGAATCTCTTGATCTATCCCTTTAATCTGAAATATCATCAAAAAGACACCTCAGAAAGAAGTAGCCATCTTCTTCACCCAATTGCATGATCTGTAAATAAGCATTCATATACCTTAAAAACAAGTCCTACCCCTGATTTTGTCATGTTTTCCTAAAGGATTTAAACAAAGATGGTACAAAGTTGTTTTTCTCAGAACAACTCTATCTTCATCTAATAGTCTTATTTATACCTCCGAACTTGTACGGCATAAGGGAATGTAATGACAGACAAATGATCTAAATAATTAATGTTAAACCTCCTACATTATATGACTCAACATCTGGCACATTTAGAAGAAGAAAACATTAGAATTTTTATGAGAAAAGTCTCTGTTCATTCACTGTAACTAATGTTTAGGATCTAAACATACTGTCATGTTTGTTAAGTTTAGCTATTACCCAGTCTCCTTCAGGCTACACTACAAAGAAAACATGACTGTGCCTTTATTTCACTTCAAAGGAAACTTGACCACATGTCTATATTTGTTGGATATGCATGTTCTCATTGACATATACCATATGGAAATTTATTTATATTTTAGGACCGAAAGCTGTTAAATGAGTCTAACATTAAAATAAGGTCGTATTCTCTATATTAAATACCTGAATAAAAGATAATACAACAGGAGACGATCAAAAAACACCTTCAACTTCATTCTACACAGGTTATGATTTTTTGAAAGTGCTGTAATAAACATTGAAACAAAGTATTTAGAAACCCCAGAAAATGGACAGATTTAAAATGCCTAATCGGGTGCTTATGGAATTATTTGTAATACTTTTCAACAAATATGAAAATCCACCTGTGAAGGGAAAATTAAAGCAGGGTCAAAAAGTAAAAATTAAAAAAAGTCACTGTCATATATTATTTTTTGTGAAGAACTGTAAGTTCTAACATATTATTGTTTAATAGTGATTAGTTATAAACCATAAAGAATTTGGTTATTATATATCACTTTCTAACTGAATTTGCCTTTGTCTTGCTATTCTCTGACCAGTATTCTAATATAACACACACCTAAAGATAACCCTAAATTTAAAATGTATCACAGATTTATCAAAAATCAAGGTGTTTGGTTTTTTTCTTTGAAAATAAAAACAAAAAGGGGTAAGTAGGTAAGATATTACAGACACAAATGAAGAACACAAAGTAGGAATTAGAAGGGCAGAGTAGGGCTAAGCTTTATCAGATGCCTGTCTGCCCCTGACAAAACACTGACATTCACAGCAACTGATCTCCAAGCACCTTTTCCCTCTCTTGCTCACATACATCCTTCCAGATCCAAAGTATGTTTTTGCTTTGATGTGAACTTAATGTGGGGGGAAACCCCAGAAAAAATGTATATATGCATTTACAAATCAAATTGCAGGAAATAATTCTCTTTTAGAGCATTCCTTCACGTTCCTCTGATGCTCGCACTAGCAATCACATACCTGCTGTTAAGAAAATATCTCTTGTAGCCCATGTACATTACTGAACATATCAGAGGCATTCAGAGCATTACTGAGCTGTTAAGGCCATCATCCACAAACGTATTTGTTATAGATGAATCCAAGCCTAAATCATAAATCCTCCCCTGTGTATCTTAAAAATGTAGGCACGTTCGTATTGACACAATTACAGATTTAAAAAGATAGCTAAGAGCAGTTTATATAGATTATGCAGAATTTATATACCATGCTTCCTGAAATTTTTCTGGACTTGTAGATAATAAAGCATCATTTAATCATCTGAATGTGTTTCTCTGCTGGATTGTTAGTCCTGAGATATTACAGGTCTAATAAATCTATAATGATACATAAGCTTTTCTTCATCATTTAGTATTTACCCATGTCATTTTTCTTAATTCCACTAATCTGTTCACTGCTTTCACACTCAGTTACCAAAAGAGACTAAAATGCTAAGATGAATATGTTAATTTTTAAAAACTCTTGAGAAAGGAAAACTCAGTGTATATCACGCATAAAAAGTATCTGCAGCATTTAGAAATTAGCCTGTTTTCTGGCATCGCCACCAAGTTAAAAAGATTTTTACCAATTTACATCGTATTAAAGAAATGCCCCAATAAACAAAATTCTGAATGTACTCATATTTCCCCCAGAATCCAGAAAATTCAAAGATGACTAATAGGAAAATCAATGTAGCAAGTGCTCCAACTCTAATATATATAGGTGAAATGTTGTCCTGGATTGATAGAGAAGGAACAGGTTTCTTTCTGCAATTTCTCTTTACTCAGCAATAACCTTATAGCCAAGTGAGCAGAAAAATGCCCATTTTATATGGAAAATACAGTACTTCCTTTCCTTGTCTTCCTTCCCAATTGACTGTTACATGAGAATCTGTAATATACCTGCTCAGCATTCATAATCTCTGGCAGAGGAGTTGTAAGAAATTATACTTCTGTACAATATTAACAGGAAATCTATGGTTTTGTGGTTTATAATTTTTCTCCTTACCCACTAGAGCTACCTGTGTTACAAACTTGCTATTTTGTTAAGGGTGAATATTTACAGTGCACCTATATTTCTACTTCACTCAGTCAAGTCAAGGTTGCTACACTGACTGGAAGTAATCACAGAATCAGAGTTGGACTTTTTATTTCCATGAACAGCAATGGACCTCTATCTACTTCCAGGTAGTATAAGTCCTTTCATTTACGTGATGACAAATGAGAGCTATAGTCATTTTATTTTTTTTTCCTGTGAAAGAGTTGTTCTTATTCAAATAGTTTCAATTTTATAGAATAAAGTAATTTTACTTTCTGAACTCCAAATACATCCAAATCCACCACAATAAGTAATTTAAAAAAATCTGGAATATTAAATAAGCCCATGTTATTGCAGATGTAGAAATGGGTCAAGTTAAATGTGCATATATCCAGTAGAATAAACAGGGATATGCTGATTTATATCATCTGGCATTTCTAGCCGTGACTCTTCCTTAGCTTTTGCAGATTTCCTTTCTACATCAAAGAAATACATGCAGTGCTTCTAAAGGAGACTAAATAAGGGGCAGGAACCAAAAGAAAATAATTGTTATAAACCATTTGAACCTGGAATCATATGAATAGTGTGAAAATAATGCATATCCAGGAAATGTTCCAGAAAGGATACACAGGATACTAGTGCACATGGCAGAGTATTTTTCAGATTGCCAGTGTTTTAGAGAGCAGGCTTATCTGAGAAAGAATTATGAAGAACAGTATTCCCAAAGTAAAGTATATGCTGTCTGCACAAAATTAATTGATTCAGAAACATAAATGTTTTTATATGTCTTTTACCACAGGAAAACTACTAAAGTTGGGAAAAGGTAACATGGAATACAATTATTAATACATTATTATTCACCCTTTAAGAAATAGAAATACTTCAAGTATAAAAAGATCCTCTTCTTTTTTCTGTCGTAAGCTTTCTCAACTTCAAAGAGGCTAAGCATTAAGCCAAGTATGACTCTATGTGCCCCTGGATCCTGTGGGATATGTAGGAATCCAAATCTATTTTGCAATGTGCATTCCTTTTCTTGCAGAACCTTTGTTTTTCAATGAACACTGACAGTTGTTGACGTGTCTCATCATGGTCTTTGTAGAAAGCTTCTGGTAGGTAGATTCGTCAATAAAGATGGGGAAAATGCCCATGAGCACAGTATGTTTGGACTAATTTTCTAATGATTTCCCCAACCATTCTTTAAAAAAACAAAGGTTCCTCAGGGTGCTAGGGGCCACTCAGGTAAGAAGGCAGCCAAGGCTTTTATTTTTGAGATTACATGGGCTGTAATTCTGCCTTTAAGTATATTTGTATATGGGTTTTGACCTCAAAGGAGTTTCTTATACAGGGATGAAGGATTTGATTTGACAATAGCAGAAACAGAACTTAAGTCTTCATTAAGTCTTAAGTCTTCCAGGCACTTAATGTGCCTGGCAAACTTTATCTATTAGTAACTTCAATTGGAAAAAAAGAAAAAGATAAGTCAAAGAATTGATTTCAGAAACACTGCAATGCCTGCAATCACCTGGCCTACTGTGCTGTTTTTGAACACAAGGAATAAAAATATTTTCATTTATAACAAAAGCCTGTTCTGATCTGAAAATCAACCACACATCAAGACACATCAGAGAACCACAGTGCACTGACATTTTTACACTCTCCAGAGAAGAACCTAAAACATGAGATAATGCCATGGTCTAGGGCCTTCACTCCAGTGAAATTTCAGAAGTACATGAATGTTAAAAAGAAAAAAAGTGGGATATTGAGGGAAAATAGGAGAAACGTGGAGAAAAGAGAAGAGCAATCAGAAGGAAGAAAGAAGCTGAGAGATTTAAATAGTGATTGGAGCAACCTGGTAAATGAAGGATCAAAATTACCTGAGGGATGAAAAACAAACAAAAAAAAAGAGGTAGGAGTACTGAGTTATTCAGAATTACTCTTCTGAAGAGAAATAGGGCTGGGAAATTGTCTACTAAACAACCAAAAAAAAGGCACTGAATCTTCATCCTAAAATATCAAACTGGCCGTGAGGCAACCATTATATACATATTCCTTACACAGAACACTAAATGATAAAGAAAGATTTGAACACATACAGTACATTCAATGACTGTTGAAAGGGGTTGGACAGAAAACAAAGTGTGTGATTTCCTTCAAAGAATATGTCATTTATTCTTACAAATTTCAGCAAATCACATCTGCCTACCACAAGGTCTAACTATATTATTCAAAAAAGGGACTTCTTATTATTTTCCAAGGTTATAACCTGGAAATGTTTTCCAGCCTCTGCTCAAGGTTCATTTGCACATTTTCAAGGTACATTTTCCCAGTGAACTCTGATTACTGATGCCTATGGGGATTATCTTCAAGCAGACAGTTCAAACTCTTGTCCCTCCTGCAACCTCATTTTCTTCTCATCCTCTTGTTATGAGGAGATCAGTAGCTATAAACTTCCCATTACTGTGTTGGTCAGCAAAAAAGCCACATGGACATTAATGTTTATTAGCAAGCTTTTTAGCAGAGTAATAGCCAAAGTGATCTAAGCTTTAAAACTCTCCAGTGCCAGCTGGAGTATCAGAAAATGTGTATGAGCCTTTAATTAACTGTAAAATCTGAAGTGAACTGCATTGCATGATACCTGGGGATTTCAGTGAAGAACGTACATATGTTCTCTCTGCTAATTGAAGATGAGCTGCATTTTAAGGGATTACATCCCCTGAGGTCGCAGAGCCAGAGAGAGCAGAAGATAGGAGAAGAATTTTAAAGGCCTAAAGTAAACTTTCTGTTAATGGTCTGCCCTTTGCAAGAAAAGTGCATTAGCAGTTTATCTTTAAGCTGATTTACTGCATGTTGTGTAAATTTTGTATGGAAATGGGAATGTAGCGCAAAAAAGAAGTTTATATTTTTTCTGCCTGCCCATAAAATATAAAAATTGAAAGGCTTCTTATAGTTCTGTTACAAAACTCGGACTTTGTTTTTGCTTTTTCATTAAGCACTGAGAACTTTTTTGTTTGCTTTTAAGAAGTTACAGAGGTAGATTAAATGGAAAAGAAACTAATCCTGGCTGTAAACTCTTCTGAAATGTAGTGGACAATTACAACATTCTAGTGGCAGGGTGATACTGAATTGTCTGCTTCAAAGATGCAGAAGAGCTAGCATGGGCATTTCACCTTGCAGCAGGGACAAAATACAGTACATTGTCCCAAAGGGTATCTTAAAGCCTTATATTTTTAGTAAGAGATTCCAGCCTTCTCCTTCTTTCTCCTCCTTTCCAATCCCCTGTGCTTAGCCATTGGATTTCTGTCAATCAGTTGGAATATTTTCCTCTCCCAGCCTCCTTGTCACATGCTGGGAGGTATCTACAAGAGCAAGCAAACTGAGTCTTGTTCCTGGATTAAGTACGGTTTTTTGGCTTCCCATTCTTCCTCTTGCTGCTGCCTCTCTAGGGTGAGTAAAGAAAAAGTGAGATTAGCAGCTGCCTCTGATCCTTCCCTCAGGGTAAGACAGACAGTGAAACCGCTGACGAGTCTGGCATCCTTCAGACCATACTATGAAGTGACATACTAAAACCAGAGGAACAGCTGAAGCTTTACGTTAAAAGCTTCATTTTATTCATTTTAGATTTGATGCAATACTATGCCACCTCTTGAAAAGCGTTGAGAGGGGCAGATGAAAAGGGCAGTGGAAATTACTTTTAGATGTAACAGAAGAAGTAGAAGTTTTCAGAGTATCCATCACGGTCGTATTCCACCAAGGAGTAAAGCCAGTATTATGGTTAGGAAAGCAACAGTATATTGAATTTACAGGAAAAGAAAATACATGAAGGGGATAAGAAAATGTAGGGAAGTGGAGATTAAGTTGAATTGAATATGCTTTCTTGATTACATCTATTGGGGCAGGGAGATGAGGGAGAAAGGATTAGATGAAACACCCTGAAGAAATGTCTCTCCAGTGTTTCTCCAAGTGAGACGGTGGGGTTTTTTTCTGTTTGACTTTATCAATCACTTATTCCAGAAGCTGGTGTGTGACTGAGATGAGTAACCAATGAATTTGGGTGTGTACCTAGTACATCTAAGTCTGTTACATGGAAATAGGCGGTGGATATGTAACATTTTGCAAGCTGTATGCAGTCCTAGTGCACAGTTTACACCAGCTGAGTGGACATTAGCACGGTAAGCGGTTGCAGAAGCAGAGCATTGCTCAGTGCACAGCATTTTTTGAAACACCACAGTCGGATGCCCTGTGTATTTGGAACCCAACTTTTTCATAGTCTCTCAAGGGAAACTAATAAGAATGCAGACTAATAAATGAGTAAAATAAACATGTAAATATCTTTATTCACAATTCACTGTGAAAATGAAGTAGTTAATAATTACTGTAGCTTGATTTATGTCAGCGAAGTCATTGCAATTTCTCTTACAGTTGAAACAGAGATTTGGAAATTGCATAGAAAATATTGCCAACATAATCTAAAATAATATGTGGTTGCTGGAAAAGTAATGAGCCTGTTAAGATATATTCTCTTCCCATACTACCTGTTATTTCATACAGTGCTATATTAAAGAGAAAAAGGTTACGGTAAGTGAAGAAATGGAGTCACTCTGTATGTTCAGCACATAAAATATTGAATACAATGTGAAGAAGAAACTGTTTACATTTCCTTTGTATGAAGTGTGCGAGACATAGCAGATGAACACATGAAACAACTCATATAATATTTACCACAAGAACCTCTGAGGAGGTTAATGAGCTGACTTCTATTAACTTCAGCAATGCTACACAAGCACAGGGTCTGGTATCTAATCTCTAGACATGGAACAGAATGATTTTGGGTCATATTTTTTGCATCCTTAATTCCACGTAAGAGAGAAATCTTATTTTGCGGACACTCATAGTGTATTACACATTACTGCTTTTATAAACATTGAAGAGTCACACCTATTCCAGTCCTTCTTTTATCTAGACTTCTTTATGGACATTGAACCTTTGATGTCATTGCTGTTTGTTCAGAACTATACTTCGCTGCTTGTTAGTGCTGTTACTGTGTACCTCTTGCCTGTATAATAGTGGTTTGACAGACGAATCCTGTGATAAGTAAACCTAACTGTTAGAATTATAGGATCTTTTCTTCATAACTTTTATTTGAAATATAACTGACGCCTGCCGACTGGCTGGGCATGCAAGTACCTCTTTCATTGCAGCACCTCCGGAATAGGCTCGGGAGTGGTATGTTAGTTCAGGTGAGGTTTCCATGGCAGGGCTGCACAACATGACAACACTAGTGCAGCACATGAGCCTCTGCCTGCTCCAACTCCCCAGCTGTGTGAAGACACAAGGGAGCTGTTGAAGCTGAAATCAGAAGGTCATTCAAGGATCAAGGTGTGTGTCCATCCTCCTTCCACTAACACAGCAGTGAGATCTCCTGGGGAGGTCTCCTTTGCCTTTTTTTCTCTTCTGCCTTTGAACCATTTTCAGGGATCTGTCTGCCCTTCTTAGTTACAGAAGAGATACCTTGTGATTTTCGAATATATGGTGATTTTGGTATGCAGCTTGCAGGGCCAGGAAGGCTAGACACTGCTGTACCAGACGCGGAGTACGGCAGTTGCTGAACTTGGGAGCATTTTTCATTCTTTGTAGCTCATTTGGGGAAGGCAGGCTATCCTTGAGTATCAATGACTCTGTCAGAAAGCAGGGGTATATTTACAACTCATTTGCATACTGTAAATAGTTGTGTTCTTCTCATGAATCTTGAATAAAAACTGCATATCATCTGGCATAATAGGCCAGACAGAAAAAATTTTGCTTAAGTTTTATTCAAAAAAAGAATTTGGATTAAGTGTTGACTTGCTAAACATTGTTCTACAATCAAAAATGTCTTTGCATAACTGTTTAGATTATGGTAATGCCACAATTATAATAAGTGGTTGAACTTTCTAGACACCGAGAAGGTACAATCCTTACTGACTTCAAAATCCTAAAACAAAGTTAAAAAAAAACCAACACAACTACAAAGAGTTTTAAAGAAAGGAACACCCAAGAATAGAAACTATAATTGATAAAATCAAGACAAACCTCTTTTTGACAAATAGTAAATTTTTTTTATTAAGAAGGGAAAAGAAAAGTAAATTTTCAGATACAATCTGAGGGGTTTTTTATGGTGGGCTTATGTTCTTACGCAAGAATATTCTTATACAAGGTTACTGAATGGAAGCATTGTGGTAGTTTTCTTATTTGGTAAAGATTTTTTAAATTTGGCCTCTTTTTTAACAATTTGTTAATAAATTCTGCAAAAAAAAAAAAAGATGGACTGTGATATAGGATGCTTAGCACAATTTCTGGATATTAAAAAATGACTAGGTTTTTTTTGTCTTATTTTTCTTTTTATGTTCTGTATGTATTCCAGTTTAATGGATCCATATGCATGTTCTCAGATACAAGAAACTAAGTCTTGTGGTATTTGCTCCAAAGTCCAGGCACTGATTAAAGTTAAGATTGCATACATAATATTTCAGCTGTCCACCTCTGAAGCAAGTTCCTCATTGACGCTGTCCACCTTCTAGGTTTTCCTGTTGTACGCACAAACTACGTGACTGTATCTAAGCTGTGATTAACCCCAGGGCAACTGGTTGCACAGCACTCAGAAGAATGGTGCTTGGTATCATATCTTGCCAACGAACTACGTCGTTTTGTTGTAAAGAGCCCAGACGGAGCTACTGAAGGTGTGTAAAGTCTTAGCAGGCTAAAGGCCCCAGTAACCTATAGCAAGACAGTAAAATTAGTTTGCTGAAGCTGATAACATCACTAGATGTCTCCCCATTTCTCTGTCAGCACAGGCATAGCTGGTGTATCTTATTTATTCCAGGGCTGGGTGATAATAGCATTTTCTGCTGTTCAACTTCAGGTGACAATATCTGTTAGCATGCTAAGGGTCACTGTAAATTGAAAAAAGTGGTAACATAGCCAAGAATCTGAATGCACTTTATTGCTTTCATTCCTGAGTTATGCTAGTGTAACGTTAAAATATTCCTGCCCAGATATGGAAATGGACCCTACTTTATTAAGTAAAAAAGTGATTTTAAGTTCCTGTGCTTTGGTGTTGTGTTGGTTGCCCACCTGTATCTTTTTTCCAGTTAAGGCTATAGTAAAGACCAAATAATTTCTCTCTTATGACAGAGCAGAATTTCTCCCTTTCAGCCACTTTCACCTTCTGCAAAGAACCTGTAATTCTCAAACTGTCAGTTCTCACATTGCTGCTATAAATATCATAAAGCTTTTAGTAATTTAGAAAAAAAATCCTGTGTTTCGTTGTTGATTAAGTTGGTTTTCGTAGTCAATATTCTTATAAAACATGGTTGTTGACTTTCTGTATTTATTTCAGTCTTGGGTAATGTTGGTGTTGTGTACTTCCAAAAGAGAATAGAGGAAGACAGAATAAAGAAAATATGGTAAGTCAAAAAAAATATTCCAGAAGAACACTAAAACCAAATTATAATGCACTGCATAGGAAACTGAGGGAAAGGAAACAAGATTACATGTAGAAATTTATAACAGCAGTGAGAAACGAAACAGTATAAAAGAAAAAAACCTATGCCTTAAGCTACACAAATACTTTGAAATACATTTTAAGAAAATCTCACTGTTTTTTAAAAGAGAAATTTTTGCTTCTGTTCTATTTCTACCCTCTTTATTTTTCCCTGATGCATTTGTTCTTTGCAGCCCTTGCTATTAGAAATACAATTGCAAATAAATTGAAAACACTGAATTTTTGAAATCGATATTTGATTCCAATGCTTGAAGCTTTAAAGGAGGCACAAGGATCTTGGGATCATCTCTAAAATCATGTAGGTTAGCTAACCTGCAGCTGCAAGGGGAGAGGCGTATGTGCTGGAGAAAATAAGGCAAGATCAGGACTGAGAGTTTTAAAGGAGAAAGAGAGCTATGGACCTCATTTTGGAAAAAAAAAATAGATGAGGAACAGCAGTCTCAACATGAGCAGGCAAGAGAGCAGTTATTTGGAGAGGAAAGTAGATTCATACTGGATAGTACACTGAAGGTGGCCGTCCAAGGTTGCTATAGCAGTAAGGAGAACCCTCCTGTTAACTTCCAGCTTGTTCATTTAGTTTCATGATGGCCCCAGAGGATTGAAATACTTCTCTTTCTACTTTCTGTTCTCCTTTGGTAGCTAACATACAGTTAAAGTCTCTCCTCATGTCTTCTCCTTTTCGCCCAGGAAAGGCTCAAGAGCTGTCCCCTTTTTCTGAAAAGCATCTTTCTGTTCTTGCTTTAGTCCCACCTCATCTTCCTGCTGAGATTAGTGATTTGTCTGTAAGGGCACCTTTTTTCTTTTCTTCTTTTCATCTTCTTTGCACCTTTCACCAGTTTTCTTTGTAACTCTTAAGAAAGTAAAAGAAGGGACTGAGCGAATAGGCTAGAGGAAATGATTGCATGATACTTAAACTCTTCTTCGAAAGACTGTGCTTTGAATCCCATCATTTCTGGAAAGCACAGAGATGTCTACTGTAAGTTTTTTATGGCAATATTCTCATCCAAGTTCCTGCATAAAATCATGGAGAAACATCTGTGGTTCCGTAAGAAAGAAAAGTGAGAGGCAATTGATTTCCAGATTAATATATATAACATTCTGTCACATTCTGTGCTGCTGTTGAAGGCATACAGTGGCTATGTAAAACCAAGACAGTTGCTAAATGCCTTAAGGGTGTTTTTATTGTATTTTTTGTCTATGCATTTTTAATTCTGAAATCTTGTACTATTCTTACCTTTTGAGCAGTAACAAAAACAGGTAAAGTGTGTTTGTTTTAGAAAGGAGATGCTATACTTCGGAATCAACCTTGGGCAGCTCCAATACTGAGCTTTCTCTGCTACTGCCCACAGAAACGCTACTTTCTCACAGGATTGCTACTTCTGAGATACATCATCAGCTGTAACTTACACTCTTGTCCAAACATATCTTTGGAAAACAAGACAATTTTTTTCTGCTCATCCTGACTTGGTGTATTTCAATGACTCCCTGTATTCTAGACACAGTGACAGCACACTTTGTTTCCTCTGTTCAGCTCTTAAATGCAGTATACTCTCCACTAAGTACAAAAAGGAATTTTTCACATACTTGGGATTCTCTCACCGAATAAGTATTGAGATAAATTTGAGGGAGAAAAAAGATTCTTCATTGTCATTATAAAGCAGTTGATAGTCTTGAAAATACTACAGTGTATGCTGAAGACATGCTAAATGTTCATTTCCTCTCAAAACAAAGAAAAAATGAGAATATTCTAATGAAAACAGTAGTGTATGTTATCTGCCATCACTGTGAGGGCATTACAATGAACAAGGAGAAAATATACCCTTGATCATCGAGGTTGATTGAAACATCTTTCAGCTGCTTTGTTTGCATGCAAAAGATATGCTGGTATTTCAAAGTGACTGAAAAAAAAGTTAAGACAAATTCACAAGTCCACTTTTCCCTACTGATGTGGTGGAAAGCATTTAATAAAATCTCATGGGATTTTTTTTGAGAAAAATCTTCTGAATATAGATGCAACAATAATAGAAAAAGTAGCAATAGCTGAAATGGTCATGAAGAGAAAGTAAGCGGTTTTGTATTTGTGATGTATGGATGATGATAAGCACGTGTTTGAAGAGCTGATCAGACTTCATAAGGTAGCAGTCAGAATTTAAATATTTGATTATATAAATCAGAAAGTGAATGACACGAAAAATCATCTTTGTGATGAGGTAATTAAAATCAAATGTGCAGGTATTTGTAACAACTAAATCAAGCCCAGAGTAATTGTATTTTCACTCTAGAAAGCTTCTTCTCCATTGTCCTTGAGGTCTGGCTACTAGTTAGTCACTCCTTTCTCCCCTTTCACAGGTCCTGTCTGATATGCAGACCTCTCACTTCATTCTCTCTCTCACATCTTCTATTCTTCACATCTCTGCAAGCTCCTCTCCTTGAGTAGGTCTGCTTGCTCTCCAGGAAAAGCGCAATTTGCAGAGGTGCTTCCATGACAGTCATATAGTCAGTAATGAGGTTGGCAGGGACTTCTGGAGATTGTCTAACGAAGCTTAAAACTGCTGGGTTTAAAACATGGGTTCATGAACGTCTCCATGGATGGAGACTCCACAGCCTCTCTGGGAAACCTGTGTTTGACCACTCTCCCATCAAAAATCTTTTTCTCATGTTTAAAGGAATTTCTTGTATTTCATTTTGTGCCAATTGTCTCTTGTACTGTCACTGGATACCACTGGCTCTTCATTCCTTACTCCCATCCAACAGATATTTTTACACATTGATAGAATACTCATACCACAAAACCCACTCTTCTAAAAGGAGTATAACACCACTAGGAACACCTGAGAAAGAAATATAGAGGCTGTCACAGAATGCTTTTATTTATTTTTTTGGCAATGATTAAAATGCCCAGATGAAATGTCTTATCTGACAATTTAAAATATGAAAAACTGATTTCCTCACTAGCAGCCATATGTCCATCCACTCAGATGGAACCTTCCAATAGAACCTCTTACTTCCTGATAAATTGCTGTTACAAAGTACAACTAGGGTGTTGCCTCCAGTTATGATGACTCCTTCATTTTCAAAGGACACATGCCTACTGCTTATTTATCAAGGCAGATTATACATAAGACCCTGGTAGCAAATTCCACAGTAACTAATTCCATACAAATAATGTAATATCGGTAATATCAGTTAGCAATTCCTTCAGTCATAATGTCCTTGGATAATAAAATGTCAGTGAATTCTTTTCTTCGCAGGCTTCTTCTTCCTATACTTCAGGCAAATCCAAAGATCTTTGTTGGTGCAAATATCACATAGTGGGACACATGTAGGGTGATCTTCATTAGTTATCTAATTGTAAAAGTTGTTTGCTACTTCTCCTATATATGTGTGTAGGCATAAGCTGCAGCAATCCAACCACTGAAATTGAGCAACAATCTCACAAAATGAAAAGCTTGTTATATCATTTGTTATTTGACATGTCAACAAACTAAATCAGCTCATACTTCATTTCCCCATTTTACATGTGTGCAACTTTTATGAAAAAAACATACAACATGAGGATTTCAGTGGCTAAGACATAAACATTTATGCCAATACCACCAAAATTTATATTTATGGAGGACATGGTGAAACATAATACAAAAAATCCTGAAAACAAAAGATTGGGTTGGTGACCCAAGCCTATGGGAGACTTTCTTGTTTGAATATAGAGACATTAATTTATGATGATAAATATCTTTATTTTATTTCAGTCTGATGAAACATTTTCTGGACAAAAAATCTGTGGATGTTGAAGACAGTGTCAATGCTCAATTTTCCGACGTAGAGAAGAGTTCCCCAAATATGCAGAGGTGAACTCAGCTATGCATATTCAGTTGGAAGTAACTGATTTTGCAAAAGCTAATATTGAACAGGGATATGACGATATGATATCAATTACTGAGGCCTCCATAACTATTCCAAATGTAATAGAAATGTGAGCTTAAGATGGTTCCAGGTGCACGGTTCTGTTTTCAGCCATGATCAGCTGATTACTCATCATCATCTGTTGCAAGCCAGCTGTCAGCTCACAGGGAGAGCATTGAAGTCAGTTTGGCTGAGCAAACAGAGTTATTTCTGAACTGAATGTCAATTGGTTTCCAAAGCAGTGAGAGTAATAAAAGTGGTGATGCCAGTAACAGCAATCAAGCTGCACAGAGAAGCATTATTTCACTGCCTTAAATCAGATTAAACCATGGCTTTGATTAACAATGAGACAATTTCTGCTCCACAGGTTCAGGCTTCTACTTGCATATTAGGACAAAACTTTGTTATTGATAGATCAGAAATAGAGAGGAACTGGTTTCAGGAAACCCAGTTTAATGACTTCATTTGTCTATTTTTATTGAAAAAAGAAAAATGCATTACTGGGTTAAATTCAATGTTCCTTTTGTCTTTGCTTTCCAATGATCTCTACAGCAGAGGCAAGGAGAGCGCTAAAATATATCTTTTGGGGAATACCTCAGCAGATATAGGTGTATGTGTGCAGTGGTGCATATGTTCTGTAAATTCTGATTCATCTGGCCACACATGCCTGTAGATCGTAGATCTTATTAATGAATGACAGCTCTAGAGCTTTGTTTAGGAAACAGTGATTATAGTGCAAATGTACAGAGCAACCGTATGTCGCTTTTATAACAGACAGCTACATCCAGCAGATTCATTCCTGTCATTTCTAGAGAAATTGCAGGTTGTCTGGAGTGGCTGTGCACTTCTCAGCTATGTGTTTAGAAATGCCAGAGACACCTAGGAAGTTCTCATATTTTGCCTGGACAAAGGAATGAATTCAGGAAACTTCAACGGCCCTTCCAGTTATGAGTAACCATCAGCAGCATTGAAAGAAATATAAAAGCAGCAGGTCCAGAGCTAACTGAGTTTGAATGAAAATGAAGGTGAAAACTTGTATCTATATGGGACTATTTAAGGATGAATTTCAGACTGAAAACCATTAAAAAATAATGTCTCCATAAAAAAGAAAACAACGTGAAAAATATTTGAAAACAATTTTTAAGCTTCCTAATTTTGAAGTCACTCATGATCCTTCAGAGAGTCTGAGTCATGATTTTTTCAACCTGTAGGACTGATAGCTCTACAGTTCTCCTGTGAGTGATAAGTTTCTATGCCACTGAAAAAGGAACGTTTATTACTCTCACATGAACTTTGCTTGTTAGTGTTCTAAAATAATGTATCAATATACTAATTTTTCTTAGGACTGTTCTCTCCCACCACCACTTCAAGTGTCTAAATAGAAAAAAAAAGAAAAATATTTTAATACAAAATAGGAGTTACTGTAGAAAAATTAACAGCACTGAAAATCCATCAGCACTGGATCTATCAGCCAGACTTTCAAATAATGTAATACACAAGAAGTATAAGCGTTACTAAACATGCTTAAAAAAGCTACTGATATTATTCATTTAGATTAAACAACCATCTGGCTGTCTTCTTAATCACTTGACCTAATTGCAAGGTGGCCATTTAGCACATGTTTCAAAGTGATATTCAGGTAGATGAGGTTACGAAGAAAAACATCTGTTTCATATCACAAATAATAATTAAAGTTAAACAATTAAAGCAGTGATGCGCCTCTGGGATTTGTATGGAGTCCCTCGTTAAAATTCCACAAACTAAATCAAGGTATGATTATACTTAATTTTTATGCCTCTGATGAAGCTTATTTGCTTTCTGGCTATTGTCAAATCATTCCTGTAGGAATCTTAGCCAAAGAAAATATTTTTCAAATGTCTATTACCATAGACACAAGAAGGAATGGTTTTCTTTAGGGACTAGTAGGGAAAAAAAAATGCTGCATAGATATCTAAATGCCCTTATGTCAAAAAGTACTTGAGAAGTTCCTTGCATACATCTAGTAATATCACCTGTAGTGTTTATCCTACAGTGTGGTCCAGTAAGTGTGCAGTGAGAAACAGCAAATGTTTCTGGTATGTATTTTTTGCCTTGCCTGGTTACCTTCCTTCTCAATTAAGTTGCTGTAAGAAGGTATTCTTTTAGAAGCAGAAATGTGTAGCCCTCACTGTCCATCATTCATCTAGCCTTGTGGAGCACATGGTCACAGGGCAGTAGCATTCCTGGGCACAGAGCTAACATAAATAAAAATATTAAATATCAGATAATTGTTCTGGCAATTTAAAAAGCATCATTTTTTTTTTCAGACTGGAAGGGAGATCTTTCATTTTCATTTCAAACATTTCCAACTTCTTTTTACTAATAGTAAATTGAAATTAAAGGCTGAAAAATAACATCAATTAATTTCTATTTTATTTTGACTTTTGTTTCGTCTAAATGCACAACAGAGCCAGATTTAGCTGCTTTTATGTGGCATCTGGATGTCACCAAAAGAGCATTTTCTTAAATAGAAATTAAGTTCAGACATATTTTACCTAGATTTAATAATGAAGAAAATAAAAAGAAGACATAGTAGCAGTTGCCATTTAGCATAAGTGTTACCTTTCATTGCTCTGTGCCCTTTTACAGCCAGCAGGACCTATTTCTGAGAAAGGCACAAGAAAATTCACAGAAGTCCTAAATTTTGTTGATCTAATGAAATTTTGTGGCAGAAACTTCCACAAAAATATTATGTGCCACAAACACACAGTTTTTAAAAATCAGTTCTGAAGGATGGATATATCTACTTAACTGAAAGGTTATATTTTATTATGGCAGGACAGCAGGATTCCATTTGTATTATTGGAAATGTCTAATTTTTGCCTACATCTTCTTTGTCCTGTTTCAAGTCAAATTATTCACAGTCATCTTATTTGTTTTTTGTTTGACAGTTCTTATCATGCCTCTAATGCAATCACGTTTATTTCTATTATTTGAATATGTATGTTTTAAGGTCCATAACAGAGCACAGTATTCCAAGTGAGAATATGCTATTGTTTTCCATGAACTCCATTATGCAAACTATATTCGGGCTTATTTATTTACTCTTCATTTTAGTTTTTATCTCTTATTCATTAATCCTTCTGTGGTTCATTTCTACCACTACTGAGTGAGAATAAGTTTTTGCTGAGCAGTCTAGAGAGGCACAGCGATAATTTTTTTGATATATTTCAAACTCAATATGTGAATATCAATTTTTTTTCTCTCTACTGCATGCTTTCTTGCATTCATGAACAGAAAAATTCACATGCCAGGATCTTGCACGGTTCTCCGGCTTTACTGGATCCAGCAATACCTTCTGGTTTCTATTAAATAGGATGCATACCAGATAATTTTCATTAGAAAAACCAATTTCATTATAATTTCCTGGTGATGGCACTGAATTATAGCATAGATGCATTTTTGTATTATGTCTGCATTTCTGTAGACTCTTTTGTATCAGTGGAAGAAGTCCACTCAGCTGTGTCGTTATAGGACTGTGAGTAAGCTCAAGGTCTCAGTATCTTTTCTCTAGCTGATGGCTTTTTGTTCTGTGATTTTTAAACCAGAGTTCTTTTTTTTATTACTTGCAGAAATAAACATGGTGGAGAACAAAGAATGATTTTGGAATGGTAAAAAGGAATTCTTCCTGCTTATTATCTGTCTTGCTAAGGATAAAATGTCATGTTTGTTTTCAGCTTTCCTACTGAGCTTGGGAATATTTAATAAGCTAAGCACATAACTTTGGATACCATTGCCCAAGGAAGAAACCTTCAGATGCCAACCATGTAATTGTAACCAATTTCTTTTCTGTAGTTTTCTTTTTTTAAACACATTAAAATGGCCAGTGAGTCAGTGAGTGACTAATGTAAAAAGTAGATACTCTTGAAATTGCTTCTGGAGGCCAGAAAACTGTGTCACAAATTCAGAAATCAAGATGTTTCTAGAACTAAAGGCACATGACATAGTTTGTATGCTTTCTAAAAGTTAGTGTGCTACAAAAAACTTTTTATTAAACACTGACTATTTTAAGGCTTAGGTGGTAGGCATATCGCAAAACTAACTTATACTGTGAAGGTAACATATTTCTTAAGAAGATTCATGGGTCCAGACTACGCAGTATAAAAAGTGTATGTGCTATCTTCAGTCTTGAAAGCCCTTACATTGCCATGAAATAAATAGAGTTTATCTATTGGGAATAAAGGGAAGATTCTATCTTATCTAGGTTTCCATTTCACCTGTCATATTTCAGACTTGCCATATTTTTTCAACAAAAGGTACTCATTACTCCTCCGTGAGCTGGAAAAAAAGAAGAAGGAGGTGAATTGTTGGTGTTTGGACAGTGTATCCCCCTGAGTGCAATAGTATGTGTCTTCTCATTCTACACCGCATGTGAGATACCAGACAGTTGCTGCCATGGTTACACTACTACTCGCTGGCTCCATTTTTCTGAATATTGTCTGCCCTTGCTTTGTAGTAGTAAGTGGACTGTTACTGTTATGTTGCTTGTGCAAGATAGCAAATGGCACACAGTAATTATGCTGCTATTTAAAGAGTGTTTCAAGTATGGCTACTGCTTAAAAGAAAACATCTTAGCCTTTTAATGCAGAGGGAGCTCTTTTTTTCCATTTTCTGAGACTTCCCAATAAATAAAGCAGATGTTTCCACTCACTGTCCAGAATAACTGCATAGAAAGTAGGTCTCCATGCATCTTCTACAGCAAAAAACAATACAGCACAGCATTTGGGTACATTGTGGTTTGAATATGAAAAGACATCCACTCTTTTGAAGGTGTGCAATTTTTATTGAAACTGATTATGTCTGCATAAACATAGAGCAGTCTTGACCTAGACCCAACAAAATCAAACCAAAAACTTTTGTAGATATCAATAGACCCTGGAACAATGTCTAAGATCAGATAAATCGGTACTTGCTTTTTGTAATTTGGATGGGTAGACGGATTTCTCCAGCAGCACATAGTCTTGCTAGTGCAGCTAACAACACAAGGACCCGTGAGCGAAGCATGCATGGACTGACTGTAGTCCTATGTACCAATAGAAGCCCTGTATAATATTTCTTGATATTAATTCTCAGACTATTGCCAAACATCTGAGGGCTTTGGTAGCTCCACATCTTAGAAACCACACAGTTCAGGGCAAAAACATAACATGTTAGAAAGCATAAAACCGTAAAATAGAACTTCTGTATCAATAACTCTGTTGAACAAAAATATATAAAGACATAATGGAGCTGGACAAGTGAAAAGATGTATTTGTTTTACAAGGTGTTGTAGAAAACCCACATTTTCTAATGTATTTAATTTAATCTAAATGTAATCCTCTTACTTAGTTCCCCCTGTGGATGCTTTCCTTCTATTCTTTTTGTTCTCATGTCTGGAACAAACTAAATTCTCGTGTCTTTTTCTTCTTTCCTTTGGACTGAGAAAAAGAAACACTTTTTTTCGGAGTCATACTATTACATTAAAAAATATACATTTCCTTCACTGAGTGTTTCATACAGAAAAGCTGAGCCTGCGGGATAAGAACCAGATGGAAAAAAAGTTTGGTAAGCTGTTCCTGCCTTAACATTCAGTAGATATTCAGACAATTTTTGATGAATTTGCACAGCTATAGGGAACAACATATATTATGATGTAAATGCCATCAATATGACATATGCTTAAAGTTCTGTGTATAAATAAATAAAACATATTGAAAAGCCTGCTGCTTACCCCAGCTGTTTATTTCTCACAGCGTATAACTGCCAGAGAAAAAGCAAAAATACCACTTGCTTTTGCAGTGTTTTCATATTGGGTTTGAGTCATAAAGTAATTAGTAATCTTAAATCAGAATTCCTAGCTGCAGTCAGGTCAAGTCCCATGAGTGAATTTCTGCATTTGTGCTGAAAAAGATGCAGAACCGTTTACATCAAACTGACAGAAAATGACATCTTCTTTCAAGATTGCATCCTGACTGAAAGAACATGTATTTTGTGTTGATCTTGGTAATTCATGGGTGAATTGATATAGCTATTTGATAACTTATTGGGACTAGTGGAAAAAGCTTCAGGCGACATCCATGAGACCTCCATTGATTCTCACAGTCACATTTCATAGCAAGTGATTCAGTGACCAAAAAAATGGAGTAATTGAAAGTAGGGAATTGCTATAATTTGCTATGAATACATAAAAACTGATTAAGCATACCCATTAAAGAGTCATCTGCAGTTGTTAAAAACTGATGCAGCTTGAAGACTAGCACTCCTAGAGTCTGCGGTGCAGCACCTGGAGATTGGTTGAGGCGGTGGCCTGCCTTGCCATTTGGCTTGCATTATACTGCCAACGACCAGAGGGAAGGAAATAACCTGATCTATGATCAATGGACTGAGGCCAAGCATTCAGTGTGACTGTGTTTTTTCATAAGTGTAACTGCTTGCTTGAAGAGAAAGTTGCTAAAGTCATAAAACAGTGGAACATGTATATGTCTAGAAAAAAAACTTTCTGCTCTGCCACAGAATCCAAAATTGATATTTGCATGTTTCACAGTCCTGTTTAGTTCCAAAAAAATCTTTATTTTTATAGTGATTCAAAAAACCAGATTTATTTTGGAAAACTGAGGGCTGAGGACTGACTTCATTTCCCAACCAAAATTCCCCTTGCAATAAAAAAGGGTATTTCTAGATGAAAATGTGTGGGGCCTAGCTTATGTGATTTTTGGTAATGCATCTAAGTCACACAAATAACAAAAATGCTGAATTAACAGTACTTTATAGTATTTTCCAAAATATTAAACATTTAATTCCCTCTATTCCAGTGCCAGAGATGACAGTATATGTCCTATAGACACAAAGAGGAGCAGACCTAAATTAGCAATGGAATGTCTTTGAAAATCCAAAAAAAAAAATAATTCTCAGTCTATGATTCTCAGTTTTACTCTCTGAATGACCAGGAGTAGCAAGTTTACATCCTACTTTGGTGTAAATTCGTAACTTAATGGTTTGGTTAGGTTTTGGAACATTTGCATCTATGGAAACCCTTCATCATAACAAATCCCCTGGGAAATTACCTCTAAAGTTAAACTGACAAGTCACAGAAAATGAATACGCCCAAGACAGTATGTTCTGTAGTGGTTGCTCCTAAAGTTCCAGTGATGGAATGATGGTCCTTACTGCCATTTAATAATACCTTCATCATTTGGATTAATGCAGCATAATTGAAGACTAAGTGATGGCTTATTTCTTCTTGGGTGTATGTGCATTCACCTAGAATTGGTAAGCAGCACTGTTTAAATTTCCAAAAATTTTCATATTAAGTGAAGCTAATACTTTCATTATTACAAGCTTTGAATGAGTTAATGTCCTTTTCCATGTTCCACATATTTCAAAAAATGTTAAATGGAGCAGCTAAACCCCACACTTTATAAATGTGCTCCAGCTTTCTTTGTTTAATATTAGAACTGGATTTTTGTCAGATTTTGGGGGTTGTTCATAAGCTGACCTCAAAACAGAGCCATAACTCTATGTACATAATGCAAAGAAATAATTAATTTCCATTAAAACGTTCATTTGTGTTTACATCCCTTACATTCACCTAGGCAATAGGCCAGTTAACGTGTGGAAGGTACATTTAGTGTTTGTTTCATGAGACACAGGGTTGGGAAGGCTGATTTTGGTTTTTACTTTGTTATTAAAGTCAGAATTTGCACAGTGAAAAGAAGTGAGTCTTAGCTTGTAAGTCTCACATGTTGAAAGGCTTTTGTCTTCCCCATCAACTTATTTTCCTGTCACTGCTTCCTTCCAGTAAACTGTGTATTTTATATTTTAGCAGTAGGTGAAAAAATTCCAGTTCTTCTGTTTTGAAATGCAGTGACTATAATCTATAACCAAAACAAGATTAGGAAAAGCCTTATTCTAGCTTTTTAATCTTTCAAGGAATCTGAGTTCTATATAAATGTCCTAGAGACAGTGGTGAGCCCTTTATACCAAAACTGGGAGCTGAACAAGTTTCTGCAAGGGTGAGAGAGCCTGCTACCCAAAATCTAGGAGTTAATGCCCGAGTTTTTCACGGCTGATTGTCTTCAGAAAAAGCTTTGAAGTGCCTAAACTTTTTTTTACCAAAAAATATTACATTTGCAGTTCTTCATTCCAACTAGAGACATGTGCCTAGCACTACCTTGATCACTTTGCTTATTTTTTTACTTTCCTCTTTCTTCGTTGATAATATTTACTCTTTCAGTGATATACTCATTAGTACCATACTGCTGAGATGGTTAGGGGATTGGAGCACGTGACAGATGAGGAGAGGAAAAGGGAAATGGATTTGTTTAGTGCAGAGGAGAGGTGACTAGACAGGGGAGGATCAAAACGCTATTTTCAACTACCTAATGAGTTACTATAAAAAAGAAAGCAAAGGACTTCAGACATTAGTTGCAAAAGACAAATTCTAACTAGATGATAAACCAAAAAATAAACACCATGAGAGTGGTTAAGGACTAAGACAGGAGCCCAGAGAGACATGAAATCTCAGTCCTTGAAGATTTTATAATCCAACTGGGCAAAGCCTTCAGCAAACAGAGCTAACTTTGAAGTCAGCCCTGCTTTGAACAGGGGATGGACTAGGTGGTCCAGAGGCTTCTAGCTTATGCTACAATTTGTTATAATCACAATTACATTTGCAGAGAACTGGATTTCTGAGCATCGCCATCATACAAGTAAATAACAATACTCCACTCCTCTTATATTCTTATATATATCTATATATATCTATATAAAAAATTAATCAAAGAAACCTTGAAAATATATCATCATTTCTTCATGGAGAAAAATTAATTCTATTTATTTTGTGTTAGGCTGGCAACAGAGAGAGTGATTTGGAGGATGGAGTTTTGATCTTTCTGCAAATAAAGGGAAAAAGAGCAACACTTGAGTCTGGATCTCGATTGTGGTGACTGCTACATGACTTTTGTATGTGGAGTCTAACACAAAATAGGGTTTTAAAGCCAGTTTGCCATACAGACTCATGAACCCTTGTTCTAGAACAAGGGAGAAAGCAAGTGCAAGAGGCAGAGATTGCCCCTTTGGGCGGCAGTGCAAACTTATGCAGGGGTAAAGTGGCCAGTAGTCATGGCCTACTTTTAAGCTACTGGTGGTATTTCATATTGGAGTCTCAGAGAGCTTGTATTATTTTCTCTCAAATGATGACTGAAAAGAATGTATTTATCACAAAACCCATCTACATAAGGTTGTGCCAATTGCATTCAGCTATCAAGAGGATAACATTTCCTGGCAAATTTTCTACGACTTCGGACCACGTGAGCTATATCAAATGCAGGACTAAAGCTGCTATGGACTCACATTAAGAGATTACAATTCCAGCCCTTCCTTCCTCCCTCCTTGATACTATAGGTACCGATTCATATTCATCTCAGCCCAGAACTAAGCTCTTACAGCTCTAAAACCCATGGTGCAATCTGTCAGCATGTCTCTTGAAATGGTGAAAAGAAACTGAGTACTTTGATATCTCAGACAAGACATGTCAAGTTCTCCTAGCTACTTATAAACATTTGCATGTTTCTTGTATCTGTTTTACAAGCAGCTATCGTGTATTTTTTGTACAGAAAATGTCAATTGATGACAATGTTTTAATTCTTTTCTACAAAGTGAGAAATGTTTAGAGATACATAAATCCCAAACCAGGTATTTCAAGATAGAATAATAAAATGCTAGCCTTATTTAGAGAAGAATCAGCAACATAGGATGTTTTCTTTTAGAAATCTTTGACAAATGCCTTGTAACCATAGAAATGATTTTGGAGACAGCAGGAGTAGCTAAAATAGATTAAATTAATGTGCCAGGCTCACTTTCTCACAGCATGTTTCCCTGTAATTGATTACACTATAGCCAAACTTAAATTACTAATATCAGTGCAGATAGAGGAAAATGAATATTTAATAAAATCCCTTTGTGCAATTGTAATAAATTAACCTATTTGAATAAACTATAATTTCTTATAAGCATTTAAAGAATTTTTTCTACCTGGAACACTTGGTTGCAGAACTCATAAGTATGAAAAGACTAAGGCAAAATATTTTAACAAAAGAGAGAAAAGTAATTAATTATGCAAACTTGTATTCATTATTTACTTATAAAGATTTAAGAATATATTGGATTTGAAAAATAGATGTCACCTGACTAATACTTTAAGCTTGGCCTTGCAGACACACAGGCTCTTTAAATAGATTGGTTTTAGAAGAAGCAAATCCCCAAACCAATATGCACTTGGTTTCAACTGTAAAATGAAGGAGAATTAGTCAATAAAAACCTGTAATTGTGATTAATGCCTATAGCTGAGCAAAAATCTATGGTTCTAGGCAATACAGAAGCTTTTATTTGCAGGTAGTCTTAATAGAATAAATCCATGTGTCCCATGTTAGAATTAGAATAATCAATAAAATAAATAATTTTGACAGGGTAGATCTAGTGTCCAATCATGAAAGGAAAATTGGAACACAAAACAGGAGAACCTTAGTAGCTAGTTGAAAAATGTAGAAAAGCATTCCAGCAACAGGGATATTACCAGGAACATGGCATAAACAATAAAGGAAAGAAAGCAGGTTCATGCAAGCAAGAATTCAGGTTGATTCTTTTACTTCTCAAAAGCTTATTTTTTATATTCTATTTTACTTTAAAAACATACTTAAATTTTATATGATTTTCTTGTTCGTACTCTTTGAGGAAGATAATAGACTTATAAACTCCCACTTACTTCAATGGAGCTGCGATTTATCTCAGTAAATGCTTTGTGCACAAAAGCCTCAGAAAAATCTGCTAGTTTGTATCTCCACAATCCATACACGCAGCCTTTGCTTCAGCTTAATTGTTGAGTTTTTATTTCATTACATTCATCTAAGTAATGACTCATCATCAATTTAAGGTTTTTTCAGTTTTTAAGAGATACTGTTCTCTGAATGATTTGTCAGTGTAATACCAAGTGAGTTGAATATAAAGAAGAGAGGAGCAAGCAGATGATCGACACACGCTTTACCAGGTTCCTTGAACTTCTCACCCTTTTTGTTTGTGTAACATCCCCTTACCCCTTCCTGCACATATCAGGGTGGAAGTACACAAACAGTTTAACTCTTTTGAAAGATATAAAAGGAATTTACTTACAAATTTGCTACTTTCACCCAATTAGATATATCCAATAAGGTTTTTTACTATAGCTGTCAACTAAAAAATGTTGAAACAAAATCTAAATTATTAAGTAAACCACACCTATAAAAGCTCCTACCGTTTTATGAAATTACCTCTTTCAGTTAATCATGTTTTAGATGTTTCACCATTAATGCTACTTTATCATTCATCAACAATGGAACTCCTGTGTATAGCCCACAACATCTCATTTTTAACAATTAATTACTGATTTTTTTGCTAGAAATATCTTTTTAGCATAGCTCAAATTTTTGAAGTTTTTAAATTTTGTTGAAAAGATGGAGTTTATTTTTGTTTTGCAAATACTTGTTAGTGTACTCATATGATTCGTTTCACTTATTTATGAATAGTAAGGTATGAATTATATCATGTACTATATATAGCCTGTAAAAAAGAAGTCATCTCCATCATGGAGACATTTTACTGCATACAGAATTCTCCACCCGGATGTGGGCTATTCTGTTATTTCAGTAAAGTTACGTTGTCTCTAGATCAGGATATCAAGAACAGCTTTTCACTGCCTAACCTGGTTTTGTGCATTGGTTTGCTTGGTACTAAAACAGGGGCACCATGTCCTAGGCAATGTGCAAAGCAGCCATGCCTAAAGAAATTGTATGATCTGAGAGTATATCAGTGCAGTCAATCAGAATAAAAAAAAAAAACAAAAACATAAAGAGCGACAAGAAAGAAACTGTATTTGTATTACAAAGTGCTTCAAATATAGGGTTGAAGAATTTACAGCAGCATGAATGAGAGCTATTTTTTAAATAATGCATGCTTTAGGGGCAATAAAAAGTAATTATGATTCAGAAAATTTAGTAATTTTAATTTAAGATTTTCTGCTGAACTTCATTAAGATCCATAATATACTCACATAACAGAAAAAAAAAAAAAATCCACTAAATGAGGAAAATAGCCCCTTCGTGGAGGTGGAAATGTGCCAGATAAAGTTGAAGAAAATAGTAGCAATATTGTGATGGGAAGAGGATGTGTTGTTGAAGTCCCCCCAGCCATAAAATTGCACAAGAAAAACATTAATTATTTCAGAAGTTAGATGCATAAAGCTTGCTCTGAGACGGTGAACAATAATCCTATTTAACCACAGAGAAACTGTTTTTGTTTGATTTAACAGATTACAAGTCAGGGAGGCTATTCATGTCCCTAATATTGTCATTTAAATATTTTACGACAGGAAGGCCTTAGATGGCAACAAGAAGAAGGTCCCCATCTCTTTGGATGGACAAATGAGTTGTTGGTGGAAAATACTTGAATTCAGCTTGAGATTTTCTGTACTGGTAGTAGCACTAACAAAAAACTGAACAACCAATATCATAACTACTCAAAAGTCACAGTATACAAAGATGATATAAAATGTCAAAGAAGAGAAAACTAGATTATGAAATGCAGCCATGAAATACAACAATCCTAACATTATGGGACCGTAAATGAAGAGAAAGAGTGGGAGAAGAGACAAGTCTTAAGATCCTGTTTAGGGTTCCTGCACATTAGTTGTTTTCAAAAGGGATATGCTCCACGTACAGAAGTTAATTACACAACTAGGGAAAGAAAAGCAGAGTCATTGATGTATACAGCATAAGAACATGGAATAATTGTATGGATGTCTTGCCTTAATGGCGCTGATGCAACCAAGTATTCATTCAGATTCCAGATAATATTATCAGTAAAAATCTCACTTAATGCTTCTTATACTACTTTTGAAAAAAAGTTCAGCTCAGAGACAAGAAAGAAGCAGATAACAAATAGTACATCCCATGGACTCACTTGTGAGCAGCCACAATACTAAACTAATTATAGGACCTTCTCCATCAAATCAAAAAGCATGGCAAATCAGAAAGCAGAACCTGGCAAGATTTTAGTGACAGCAACACAAATGCCTAAATGTGTACAGTATCCGGTACCTTCTATTTTTAAATGACAAACACTGGGAAAAGTACACAATTCAGCACAGTGAAATATTAGACTCCTTTCTTTGTATTCCTTATATAAGTTAAGAAATAATGTCAAAAGTTATGAAAAAAAATGTGGGTTTTTTTCCCTCTATTTTTATATTTCAACAAATACAATGCCAGTAAAATTTAACAACGTGTTAGTCATTGGTCATCACAAAATTGGTTAAATAAAAGCAATGCAAGACATACAGGCAAAGGAAGGTATTGTCATTATTACTCACATTCACTGTAACTCAGTAATATTTTATTTTTTTATAAACTGATACAGTTCTAAAATCTGTTTGCAAGTAATGTTGCTGTAAAACAAGTTCTTTCAACTTTATAGCTTTGTTATTTCAGATAGAGACCACACTGTGCCTATGGTCTGTAAAAACGTTGGTCACTTAGAACTTCAGAAGTTGCTCGAGGGTGTAGAGAAAAATTGCAGGGTTAACCACGCGAGAGACCAGATTATCACTTTTGTGAAACAGAGGGTATGCATTAAACTGTCTTTCATAACAAATCTGCTCTTTTCCATATATTCTTTTTGTAACAGTATGTTTCTTTACTGCTACCATTTGTCCTTAATGCGAAAGCCCAGATTTGTATATGAGGTAAGAAAACATTTCAAGTTAAATTTTCTTCAAAGATTTAAAGTACTGACAAAAAAAATAACAAAACACCTTGAAATTTGAACTTGTGAAAGGCCTTACAATGTTTCTAGTGAGATGAGTAGCAGTACTCTGTACAAAGACTCCCTCTGATTTAGCTAGGTCTGCTAAATAAATACTGCTAGGTATTTATTTAAAAGGCTGGGTTTTTTTTTTTTAAAAAAGTAAATTAAAAATCTTACGGGAAATAGAGTTGCATGCAGAGAAGAACCCCTGTAGTACAAATTTAATTGACTCACATTATCCAAATAAGCTGGATAATTTAGAAATTTGTATCTGCATGAAATTGCAAAGGAAGTTGATTATAAGGCAGAAACTGAGGAAAATAGAGATAATTTATTTATACTGAGAAAATCATATTATATTTTATTAAATAAAAACCAAAATAACAGGGGACAGACTTTTTCTTTGTCCTCTTTGAACAACACTGTTCTACTAATTCATATCTATGTGTCCCTTAAAGGGAAGTTTTTCCTAGTTGCTTCTCAATGTTAAGCATTAAATATCCAAATTAGATACTAAAAAGGAAACCCAGGAAAATTCTACGTAACAAAGCAAAGCCAGAGTCCTGACCAGGACAAGCGGAGATGATCGATTAAGTGAGAAGTATTTAAGCTATAAATAAACAGAGATTCACTTACATCAGTCTCAAGGGACAGGCCAGCCCATTTCTTGAAGTAGAATCAACAATTTAGATCCAAATGCTTCATCTTTCACTTACATAAAAATGGTGGTTTTCATTTGCACCTTGTGCTTCTCTTTTATATTAACAGAACGAATGGAAAAGCAGTGTAATAAAGGCTGGCTTAGCAACTTGAGCGGGAGGAAATTGCGACTCTTACTGTAACAATCGGAACAGAGAAGAGTTGTATGATTTCTCATTTCACATTTATTTGCAGGGATGGTGACAGTCTTTTTTTTTTTTTTTCTGGCATTCCTGCCACCTGATAAGATTGCAAGTGTTAGAGTTTGTCATTATTAGTGATTGCAGTCAGGTTCTGGCAGTGTTTAGACGTGCATTGAGAAGGCATGGTTTGTAACCTTATTCTGTCAGTCGTTGACCTGAAGTTTCAAGAAACGTTAAGAAAACACAGTGCTCTGCTATTAGGTGGTGAGCACATTATTGTTTTAGGCGAACTTTTGTAACACCAAAGATGGGGAAAGAAGACTGTCACAGTTTCTGCTGTTAGTAGGTTTAGAATGTTAATACTTATGCACAGGTTGAAATTGAAAAGTTCGTAATACTTCTCAAAGGAAATTCAAGAAAAAATGGGTGGGATTTCAGTGAATTGAAACCTGGGTGGGTTTCTTGCCCTATTTAGACAGTATGTTGGGTTTCAGTGGAGTTGATTTATTTTGGATTAAGCAAAGTCAATCAAAACAATAGAGATAAGTTTTCCATAAATGAAAAGTGGGCATATTTTCACAAAGATTAGATCCAGTCCACTTAGAGATAAAGGCCACAAATGTCAAGCTACCTGCTTCAGTTAACCAGGCTGATACATCATTGTTTACCAAAGAACAAAAGTAAAAAACAAGCTGCAGAATGCTTTTCTCTGTAAAATGTTACTGAAAAGCTAGCATACTGGATAAAATGCTTGAAGTCAATGCCAAAAAATGGTCTTATTTTCACCACTGGGGCCATGATCAGACTCCTCAGTTTATAAGCTGAGTAAATCCAAGCATGAAGACTCCATAACCTCTCTGGTTAACCTGTTCTAGTGTTTGCTTACATCCACAGTAAAAAAAACAAACAAACAAACAAAAAATTAGGTGTGAATTTTCATGTGTTTCAACTTGTGTCCATTGCCTCTTGTCTGTTCACTGGGTACCACTGACACAAGTCTGTCTCCCTCCTCTTCATTCCCTTCCACTAGATACGTATACACAATAATAACGTCCTCCTTAATCCTCTGTTGTCCAGGCTGAACAGTCCAGCTCTTTTTAGGAAAGATGCTCCAGTCTCTTGATTGTCCCTGTGGCCCTTCGCACGTGAGTCCAAGAGACAGCATATAACTGTAGAGACTCTCAGTCCCTGAGACTGGAGTTAAGTATGAGAGTATTAGAAATTTTTCAGGGATTTACTGATTCTTTCTGATAATTACACCTGTATAACACTCTTGTCCTGGTCATTAATTTATGATTCGGAAGACCTCCCCCCAGACAATCTACACATAGTAGAAAATAAAGTACAACTGCTTATATTTAGTTGTTTAAGTAAAGGCTGTGGTCCATGTGCAGTGAGGCTTCCTGAAGAATAGGGATTTTTATCAATTCATGAGAATTACAGTTTGTTGTGACCTAAATTGCCTTTGAAAATGCTTTTGAACCAACATCTCTCTTTCATCCTGAGTAAATACTTAAGGGCTGCTAGGATATGTGGATTTCATAATGCCTTTAAATGCCTTCAGGGATGAATAATTTTAAAGTCATCATGTGCCATTTATCTCTGCATAAACTTTTGATAATTTATAATCAACTGTAGCTTCATCTGGGCAGAGTTAAGTGAAGTTGTATGCTCTGGCTGTATCTAGTTGAAGAGTCAGGGAGGTGAAGAGAAGGAGGAGGGAATAAAGGACTGTGAGGTCTCAGCTTGTTACGGCGTTGGAACATAGTTGGACTGTGCGACAATGGAACTGGAGCTCTGAACTATTCCTGTGTTTCTTGTTTTAATACTTACTATTAATATCCTGGTTTAATATACTTTAAATGTTTTGAGAGTACTTTTGAAAAATTTGTGACAAATAGTCTGTCTTTACAGTTTTTAACTATGTTTTCATTTATGCTCTAAATGATCAAGGAACTTAGCTTCTGTAACACAGATGGAAAAACAGTACAGGCTTTATAATGGAAAATTGCTTCCTCTTAAACCATGCAGTGAATACTTTTTATCAAGAACAGTTTCCATAATTTAAAAAAAAAAAAAAGTAGTTTAACACATCTGGGTGACAATCCGCAACTAAGTTTGAGTGGCAAATACCCTGTCACTAGAAAAAAGGAATGCAAGTTTGCACTTTGAAGAGTAGGTATGTGTTCCTTTTGATGCAGGGGAATGAATAAAAACAAAGACAAAAAGCACTTTTACTAATAAGCATTCTTATTATAGTGGTGATCTGTGGAAGGTACAGTCTGTTTTCTGTAAGCTGTAAGCAGAAACTACGAAGCATATAGTATAAATGCTGCCTTTTGTAACCGTCTCTAGTTTCTTATGAAAGTAAGGTTATCTAAAAGAAAATTATTGATTAATTGCATCTTACAAATAAGAAAATTAAAACAGTGATTTTTAAGGAGGAAAAGCAGAATTTTAATTTGAAAGGTATTTATTTAATGCTCAAAAAAAATTAAAATACTGTGAACAGTCTTTTCTTGGCAAAGAAACCCTTCTTACTTATCAGCTGCAGTCCTCGAAGTATGCAGGCTGGATTGATTTTGCTACCTAAAGCTTACATGCAAATGAACATAGCTTCAAGTTCTTGCATGTCAGGATTTCCGCCTGAATATATCATGAATATATCATATCTATATATTTAGTTGTTTACATTTAATCTTAGCTTAGCATGTATACATAGGCTTTGTCTTACAATAAATTAAAACTGCAATTGAAAATATATTCACCATATTCCTGCTACTGAGCAGTAACTCCGAATATAAAAAACAAAAATCACAAGTCTTGTGCAATTTTTCAGTCTGCCCCAATTAACCATGAGATGTAAACAGAATAAATCAACCCTTTTCTTACAAAAAATGTAGCTGTTTTAAGGCTCCATGATATTAAAAATGCATGTTTCTGTTAATTTTATTTTTTTGAGAAAACAATGTTTTGCTTTTGTTTTTCTTCCTGGCATTCATAATCATTACATATTTTCTGACTTCAGAGTTGAGATAATCAATTATTCCGAAAATCCCAGGACTTTACTCTTTTGGCAGAGATAATCAAAACCCATCATACAGAGTAGAACTGACCAAAGCAGCAGAATTACCTTCCAATGGAAAAATTGCCAACTTGAAGGTTAGTTCTACTCCAAATTGGAGTAGAAAGATATAATTTTAAAATGTCTTATGAAAAAGAAAACAAAAACTTTAAAACAATTGTTTCACACATATAAAATATAAAAGCTTAAAAAATATTAACATAATACATTTATTATAAAAAGAAGTGAATTTGATACCAGAAATGAAATTGTATCACCTTATTAAACACATGAAAAGAGCAGTGGCATGATTTTTTAAAAAATCCTTCTTGAGTGGAATATACAATATAACTTGTGTAATTAGTGAAAAACTGCATCAACTTTCTCATGCAGTCTTATTTTCAAATGGGAAGCTGGTCCATCCCTACTACAGGGGAAAAAAGAAATAAATTCTAAAAATAATGAAGCTTTCTTTTCTGGGCATGCATTTGGCTTCTGACCCAGCATTTCCTCAGAGTCCAGTCCCAGAGGGTGCCCTGGTCTTGTCCTCAAGCAAAAATTGACACTGCAGATTACCCCAGCAGGTTATGAAGAGCAACCTGTTCATACCTGCTTCATTTCTGCAACCTACTGAAGACTTTTTCCACAAGTGAACAACGAAGACAGGAAGATTTTTTCCCTAGTGCGTTTCCTCTTGGAGCCTCCAAGGTCCAAACTAGGTGACTTCCCTTCCCCCAAACATGACAGCAGTTTATATCAGTTTCACCTCTCCTTTGTAGATACCCTCTTCAGGGAAAGAAGAAAAGAGAGCTTACCAGTATAAAAAAAGAGAAGAAAGCTGATAAAGCCTGCTTTTATTTCTGAACCAAGGGGAATTATTTTTTTAGGAAGAGCGTAAATATGTCTCTCAGCAGAGTTTTCACAGAGCCCACCTAAGATAGTGCATCGGAATGAGAGGAGGGGCAATATAAATCCTACTAGACTTTCTCTTTGCTGAAAGAAAGAAGAAACTTGCACTTTTATCTACATTAGCGGTATGTTTTCAAAGGGGTGTTCAGGGATTTAGTTGGAGAACTTCCATTAACATCACTGGGAGTTGAGAGTATTTTCCTTTGTGCTCTGCTTTGAAAACCGGCCTCTTTGTGTTACAGGCACAAACACTGTTATATAAATAGTCTCTTTTTCTTACTCACTCTTTTTTATTATAATAATCATTGCCAAACAAACAGGCTTTTGATTATGATCGGTAAGGAAAATTTAGCTGGTCCTTTTATGCAGAGTAAAATAACATATGATGCTAATTAGGGCCAGAGTGCCCAGCTTTTATAATAGTAACTATTATAAAGGTGCTACAAAGGAGTATCTGTTGAATTTTATATACTGCAAAAATTCATTGCAAAAGAAAAGATAGTAATTAAAAATGGAACACTGCAAATAGCAGAAATTAAAATATTTTAAGCATCCTTTCTACACAGATGAAAGCTCCTTTTATAGTTCAAATACCTCTTAATTAAAAATCAACATTTAATAATCATGTTATATGAAGCTGTTCTTACTGATATTAGCCTAAGGACAATTAACAATAGCTTAAAAATGGATATTTTTTTTCCTCATCTTTGCTAGCAAAAACATAATCTACTCTCAAGCATGTAGACAGAAGGTTAAAATTTTGTTTGTCCCTCAAATGAATGTACAACATATATTTCTTTGTTCTTGAAAATTATGCAGAAGGTCCACAGAAAGTAGATTTTAAAGGCAATAAAGACCTCACTGATGATAGCTCTTCAAAGTGATACTAGTCTATTAGATCGCTGTGACTTGACAAGCAGTAAAAAGCTGGGATACATCCACTTTCCTTGGAAGTGAAGGGTGAGCTGAGGAAAGAGGCAAGGAACCAGGTCACCCTTGGTATCTGCCAGGGGCTGTTTTTTCATGGTGACATGGAGTCCTATAAGCAGCAAGAGCTTATGACAACACTTCATGTAGCCTATAAAATACCTGCCATGCTAGAAATCCAGATGGCAGAACGTGCTGGTCTATTTGATTAACTGGCAGGAGCCTACAATAGCAATAAAACACAACAGTATAGCTAAGAGATTAAAATGCAGAATTATCACATATAGGTATTCCTTTTAGTGTACAGTGAGCTCTTACACAATTTCTAAACACTGTTAATGGACCATTTATCCCCCTCCCCGTCAAGGGAAGAAGTGTTAAGACATCAGAGATAAAGCATGCAAAGGTGCACCTAGAACTCCTTCAGTTAAAACATCACCAGGCTAAATTACATCATGATTCCTCAGGAGAAGCATTTTAGAATTGTTACAATAACTTGCAATGCTTTTATTGTCTGTTTCCTGTGTCATCAAATACGGGTGCGTTGTATCGATCATAAGATCAAAGTTTTCTCTGCACTTAGGATAACTAGAGGTTTTTGGCTTGCTTGCTTTGTTTTGTTTAATGGACTAATGTTTTACCAAATTACCTACCTCTAGAACAGGTTTTAGAAGTAAGCCTGTATAAAAATGATCAAGGAAAAAAACCTCCAAAAAACCACAATGTATTGAGAGGAGGTCCAACAGCATAAATGGCTTTCAAGATTGTAGAAAAAAATAATGAGTTAAATGGGAAATTAGAATTGCAGCTGTACTTTGGGCAAAAAATTTCAGAGCATTTCTGAGTTCCTTTCTTTAATGACTTGAGGGAAATTTTCAAAAATGTAACCAATTTAGAGTGCAAAAATAAAAGCAAAAATATTTTAAAGGACAATGTTCACATAAACACTCTTTCATACGTTTCTCACTGAAAGACTTCTACTGTATAGTAAAACTTGACATAGTGAGGTTTGTTGCATTTTCCAGCATACCCAACCTGTTTTTCTGAATTAACTGATTCTTCATGACAAAAATAGCCAAGGAAAAACATAATGAGCACTCAAGAGAGTGAATACTTCAAAAGCTAGAGACAAAATGAACTTAAATATGCCATAAAAGTTCTGTCATTGACATGTAACAGGTATAAATCACCTTCTATCACCAGCCAAGGGTTTCATTTCTAAACGTATTTACGTCCACACAGAGTTTAAATTGTAAGGCTGAAACATTTAGTCACGTGCTTGTGCTGGGATTTTTACTTAACAGAATACAGCGACCAGTTTATATTAACATTCAGACACGAACTTCATCTTAATCCCGCAAGGGTTTCAAAGCTTCTTAAAACAAATAAGAATATAAATATAAATTATGAGTCTTCAGAATAAGACTTGTCAGCATTTTTCAAATTTAAAACTCTAATGAAAATTTTTCATTTGAAGTGTGTGTGTGGAGAATAGTATATAACATTTTCTGATTAGAATATCAGCAAACTCTTGCTTTTTCCCACTCTAAGTAATAATTTCTCACCACTTAAACCTTTAAGGACTGAGGCTTCACTTCAAAGAAAAGACAGTGAAAGTGCCCCTGAAAACTTTAAACCAAATTCAGTTGAAGGAGGAAGTAGAAAGGCAAGTTCAAAAGAAGGGGGAATTCAGGAAATTTGAGAAATTTTTGTAATACTCAAAAGAAGAAGTAAGGCTTGCAATCAAACAATTCAAACAAATCCAGAGTAAACATCTTTTACATATTAGCTTTTCTTCCAGAAGGCTTAATAGATTTGGTTCTGTTTAGCTCAAAACCCCATTCAAGCTCACACCATTTTTTTGTTCTGGATAGGAAAACTAGACCCTACTGGAAGTCTTTCCTAAATTAGGCATTGAATTCTGAATGCAGAATAAAACCCCAAAATTTTGGAAATATTAGCTTCCATTTCTCTAACTCTTTTCTCCTGGTGTATACTAAGGCTCAAAGCTCCTCTAGGTACTAGTTTCTGTTGGATAAATGCTTCCTCAGTCCTCTGGTGTTTGGGAGAAACAAGTCTGATGTGACATTTTCACAAATGTGCAGTGTGCTGCATGTGACAACCAAAGGGTTTGCAGGGAGAAGTGGGTTGTGTTACAGGTATGGAGAGGTTTCTTAAGTCTTTTCTATTTTTTTTCTGTGACCAGTGAGGAAATGGATTTTCTTGACTTCAAGAGAAGAAAGCTGATTTGAGAACTGTCATGTATTTGGCAAGATTTTTGTGTCATTTACATATCTAAGAGACCTCTCATCTTATTTTGTTTCTGCTGGGAAAAGTAATCCATTTCATAAAATCTACTTGGTTAAAAAAAACCAAACCAAACCAAAGCCACACTAA
>JAOXJK010000012.1:76491185-76504339 GCA_025774025.1 Xenus cinereus | reverse complement strand
GCAAAGAATGGCATAGTGACATGTAAAGGGCATCCAATTAACACAAATGTGCAAGACAGAGAAAGGGTAAGTACGAAGGAGTGCAAATTATATGTGCTGGATACATAAAAGGATGACTGGCAAAACAAAGGAAAATAGATAAGCAGGACTGGGACACATTAGACTCCCCTTTTGTGGAAAGGAAAATGGATAATACCATCAGGCATAAGTGCAGAAAACCAGAGAAGAAAGAAGACAAAACCACTTTGTTCTTGGCCTCTCATCAAAGAACTCTCCAGCCTGACCACTTGGACATCAATGACTAAAAACATCAAGAGGCATCAGCTCCATGTTATTGTGTACTCACAGATAATTCAAAACATAGGTATAAAAGACTAAAAATTTTGCATATGTTGTGGCCATGATTGGTAATTTGTAAGTACAGCTGTAGCAAGAAGTGTGCCTGTAATTCATTCAGTAGAGTTTCAAAACTGGCCTGATTTGTCAGTCTTCTAAACAATCCCATCACAATAATCTCTGATTACCTAACTGTTATCTACCTACCAGTGTATTCAATTGCATTATACTGATTTTTTAAGCCATTTCCTCCTTGTCTTATAAATAAAATTATCATTTGGTATCTGTATTATTTTTTAATTTGGGAAAGGGAATATCCATGTCCAAAGTTACACATATCAGTATAAGAAGCGTGTTGCCTTACGGTTGCTTTGCAGTTTAGACTTTCTGTTGTTATCAAATAAATAGATTTGATACAGGGTGCAACTCTTACCTTGTTTTCCTCCCCAGAACTTTATGTTGTTTCAGAAATACTTTAAATGCAATGAAGTTTGCCAGACTACAACTCAACAAGAATGGTTGCAGAATTGCTTTCATTTTATTACCATTGGCAATGTTAGGGTAATTAGCTAATTAATATGGTAATAATATTAGCAAAAACATCAGATGGGGATTAATTAGTCATGCTAAATGTCTCATATTTTGTGAGTTATTTTATGGCCCAAGAGAAAAAGAAAATTAAATGAAGGCTTAAATGCTTAGTTAGTAAGTAGTTCTTTTCCTTTCTTTTAAAGCAACACATTAAATGTTGTGTCCTATATGAAGAGTAAGAAAAAAAATTGGCAAATATACATTTGTTATTACTTAGGGATGCGTATTAATAGAATGAGTTATACATTTATGCCAACCTGTTCTGTAACTAAGTATCTAAATGTGCCTGGTTATCCATCTCTCTGCAAAATGGAGTCAAAATAATTGACATTGAAGCTGATTATTTATCACTGAGGCAAACATTTTTAATGGGGAAAAAAAAAAGATTAGCATGTTGCTATTAATATTGGAAGGTATTTAAAGAGAATCAGTATCACTGGGTGAACATACATTACAGAATTTTATGAAATGCCTTTGGAAATTAAAATAAAAATGGAACAACAGAGCTCTTTTATTTATCTCTGTGTGTTTAATGGTAATGAAATATGCAGGACCAAGCTCTGGATGCTGAAGGCTCTTACTCAGTGAATAAGTATAGCACAAGCGATGACAGTTTCCTCTGAGTACCTTACATATAATAACTACTTGCATGAACTACAGAGAGGGGATATGGTGCAAAGTGGATTATATGATTATCATTAAAAACCTCAGTATTTTACGTTTTATTTGATATAGTGCTCTGGCTCATTTTGAATGACAACATTTTACCAGTTTCTTGTAAGACTAGTGGAAACTTCCTGTGGTGCTTATTGTTTTGCATGTGCTGAAATGCAAGTCTTCCAGGGACAAACTCAGCAAATCACTTCAGCATTAAATAACAGTTAATAGGATATAAGCACGCGAATCACTTCTTTGGTGCGTATGCAACACCTGATGCCGATCTGTTTAACTTTTATTTGGTGTCAGTTCTTGATCCCTGACTTTTGTAATGATCTCTGTCAATATTGAGTTCATTGCAAGATCATAGATTAGAACTGACAAAATTAAATCAGGATTTTTGCACCATCACCTTTGTTATGTATCATCAAAAAACAAAATTCAAGACTCTCAAAGTCTTGAGAGCACAGTGAAATAGATTTCATAAAGGGTAACACAGGAATAAGTCAAATGAATTGCTAGTTTTGTATTTAATTCAATAAAAGTCATGGAAGTTTTTGTGGATTGGGGTGAGGGGTAATATCAGTTTCTGGAATCAAAATTCCAGTCTCTGTACCAAAAGATTGGAGGGAATCACTTGCGTATTTTAGATTAAGATTTTTATCAGTCCTAAATGTCATACATCTAGATTTAAAATCTAGCATATCAGTCCATTAAGACTAAGAAGCATAAAGAACTAGAGTCCAAGCCCTTAGACAATGCTAGGATCCAGGAATGGTGATAACAAAGCCTAAAGGCAGGATTCTTGGATAATGTTCAGTGAGGCAGACATATTACAGCTTTGTCTGTTGAGCCTAAAAATTGACAAGTCTGGAAGTAATAAGTAAATAGAAAGATTTTGGAATGACTGGAGTATTAAAATAATGAATTACAGAGGCTAAGCACGCCAGCAGCAAGACAGAATGTGTGGGATTGGCTCTATCTGCATTCCAGCTCTTTGCTTCTGACAAAATACGTAAAAAACGTATTTTTCCATAAAGTTTTCTATAAATGTAATCATGATGCAGAATCAGTTTTTTGTATTTTACATATAATGCTATATAGTTGTTACCTGTAATGATGCTTCGTAGCAGCCAGTGAGTTGTCAGAGAGATTCTGATAGAAAATTTCATAATAAATGCTTCATTTTCAGTCCAAGGAAAGACATAGGATGACTTCATGCATCTAGCAACAACAATGGCAAATTCCTCTATGTATCCAGCAGCAGTAGCTGCTCCCTTCTAAAGGGAAGCACAAGAACAACTTTCCCCACTTGGCACTCTTTAAGTCTTCTCCATTTGAAAGGCAAGTATCTTTCTTCATGGGGTGGAACAAGGTGCCTTGTGGATACCTACTGCTGTGCTTAGTTTTCTTACTGAGCAGGGCTGCCTACTATCCTCTGCTGTTGAGAAACCATAAGAAATTAAAGGATCTCTATACTTCTGAAGGAAAAACCTGCAGTGCTAATAAAATTTTAAGTCACAAGCCAGCTGTCATTGCTATCTCTCAGGAAGTAAACCAAGAGTAAAATTATTCCTACTAGCCTAGAAATCTCTTCCCCCACCTCAAAAAAAGTGTTTTGTGTTTTAAATTAAAAGTTTGTTTGGGAATCTCAAAGGCAAATTAATTCCTCTAATAAGAAATGGGCTCTGGCAAGGCAAATGTTAACCTTTTTCTCAGCACATATGTACACATTATATGATTCTTAAAATTCTCTTCAGATACCAGCAGTATCTCTGGAGAGTTTATTACACTTGATTATTCCACTTAAGTATTCATAAATATTTATGCACCAATTGATGTTCTCGATGTAATCTTTCAGTGGCTGGTACAAATATGTCACTAAAAAGAACAGTGAGGGAATCTGCAATTAGCAATTAGTGATTCAAACATATCATGTGAAAAGTTGAAAATCTCATTTGTGTAAAATAAGCTTCTGCATTAAACATATGGATTAGTTTAGTTTCCAAACGCAAGTCACCACCAGAGAGCTAAGCCTGTTCTCTAAAGACTATTACAAAGCTACCATAATATGTAAAGACATAAACATTTACCTGAATTAGTTTACAAAAGCTTTGTTTACCCAATAATATGCAAATTTTCCATGACTGTTCCATTCCTCTTCTTTGTTTTTATCCTTTCTTCAGATACATTTACATTTCTCTTGACCAGTATGACACTAACAGCCTTTTATAGTATCCTTACCAAACACTTCCGTGTTCTTGGAGTGTATTGCCTCATAGAAACACCTGCCGATACAGTCTGTTTGCTTGATTTAGAATTCTATATGAGCTTGTAAATTTTGTCATGAAGGTAGGAACCAGACATTATCATTCTGCTTTTTTTTTTGAGAGGAATCTCATATGCAACATGAAAGCAGGTACAAAGTATTAAAACATTGTTTCCTTTTATGTGTCATTTATGATCAAATACACCAGTGATTTGTGAAGCACTAATCAGGCAGGCCATATGTTATCACATTTGTCCGGAAGGAAAAGGATGTTTAATCATATTTTTTAACTGATTGCCTAGAATGTATGACTGGATTTCCCCCCACACCCAAAAAAAGTCATAGTATCTAAGGTACCCTTCACTTCAGTGGAAGCTTTGGGTTAATGTCAGATCTAAACACAAGAGAGATGCATGCCTCCCTCCTGAAGATCTCCACGTGGAATTCCTTCCCTTATGCAGTTAGACTGGACTTGTACCCCTCTTCCATGTAAGTAAGTGACCTATTGGTTGCTCTTTGCTGCCACATTCTGAGATATGCAAAAAACCCACTTATTTCATGGTTGATCTTGTTACCTCTGACAGCTTCCCATGCCTTCCTTTAATTTGGAAACTCCGCCATGAGAAGGCTGCCAAGGAAAAGCTATCTCTGTGACTTAGATGAGTGAAGTTCACCACTCTGCATATGCCCTTGCTTTACACAGTTAATGTCCCAATTGTCTCTGACTTGTCCCTGACTAGATCTTAACCAAATGGACCTGTCCTGCAATTATACTGCCACAGATCCACTTCAGTGCCAGCTTTACACATAGGCAAAAGAAGTAATTGACCAGAGGTGGTTGCCAGACATTGCAAAACAGCTTTTGCAAAAATGTAAATGCCAGGGCCCTGGGAGAAAACAGGCAGACTGCTACTGCTGTGGCTCTTGTTCCTCAGGGAACTTCTATGTGTCAGCTGCTGTCCACAGGGAGCCCTGATGCCCCTGGCAGCTCTCACAGTTGGGCTTACTCTTCTCACGTACAACAGCGAAAAAATTAAGCTTTTCCAGGGCTGTCACCAAGACCACATTGCTAACTCTGTTGCTTTCAGAGTCAAGAAATTCAGAGGAACAGACAGTAGGGCAAACATACTCTGACCAATTATTTTTTTTGTCCCCAAAAAACCACAGGTTGCAACTATAAGTGGTTTCTGGGAGCTTTAGGAAAAGCCTGGCTTCGTAATGGGCTGGCAGATGGTTGTAAGAGGCCTAAGTCTTTTGTTCAGGGAATTGCACTCTTACCAAATTTGGTAGCCAGTATGACCCCTTTTAGTGTTTGTTTTCCTTTGTACTATATAAATGTCTTCTCTTACCTCCTGTAATTTCTATTGCAAAGAAAAATTATGTATTTGTAAAGTAAGATGTTTGGAAGGTGGAAACCAATCATTTAGGACATGGAAAACACACATTTGTTGTGAAATAGAAATGTTCTTTCAAGACAAAATACAATTGGGCCAAATATTAAAATACCCATTACTTCAATGCTCAAAAAACGATCTCTTCATTCCACAGGGGACAAGCAAGAGTGAAAAATACCTTACTTGAACTAGTGTTCTTTCCCGTACGTAATGACGCCATACACCATATCAGATTCAGATAAGCAGCGTTCCCAGCTTTTTTATATTTCCTTAGACTATGAGAAATAAATTGAATTTGAGAATCTCATCCCAGGAATTGTTCAGAAGGAGGGTTATTGCTTCTGTTAACATGTTTTTTGATTGGATATGTTAATATACTTTCATTACGGTCATACTATTTCTAGCTCTCTAACTCACTCAGAGATATAGGCAATGAAGCAACTGTAACAACTATCATTTAAGGTGGCAAAATCTGAGTCTGGGAGGATTATTTGTATGTGTTAACAGAGTTTCTATTTTATGTGAAATAAAATTTGATGTCCCTACACAAGAGTGGGCTTTTTATATATTGCTACTATCTCTCTCATTTGCATAATGTAAGTTATAATCAATGCAATATTTTATTGCAGGTTTGAAGCATAAGTGTCTCATCTATGAAATTCGACAGTGAAGATAGATCCTATATACAACTTTAAAATGTGCATGAAAAATATGAATAATTGACAGAAATTTAGAAGATTCATATGTCAATTGAATCTCACTTTGGGACATAAATTCACGGCATCCTCTTCTGAGATTCACAGTCATATTTCAGTTTTGGCATTACTGAAAACTTCAGCAAGGGAGAAATAATGCATATATGATATCAGGAACAGTAAGCATATTCACATTAAGCAACTTTTGAATACTCATCTGTCAAAAGTGCAAGTGCAAAATGACACTGACTAGAGAAAATCAGTGAAGCTCCAAGTAATTTAACATATGAGATAGATGTTTTGGTTAAGAAAAGCAAGTACCTAAATGAAAGGAAAAGGAACGAGAACTCAAAGAAAATATGTGCAGGTGGAGACGTGCAAATCTGTATCATGAGGAAAAATGTAGATGAGTTCCTCAATTTACACAGTAAACAGATTGTTGGTGAAGAAGTTCTTTCTCATCAAAGGGCACATTTGTGCACCAGCACTGAAGAAATAAAAATATCAAAAGAGAAGAAAGTGACATCATCCACGTTCTGAATATTCTGAAAAACATTGTCTGTAAAGAAATGGTTTCATTCATCAGAAATAATCTCTTTGCTAGTTTGAAAATATTAAGAATCACCAACCTCAAAGAAGGATTAGTGTTGTTTAGAAGACATATGAAAGTCAGTGAATTAAGATAATATCCCAGAATATATGCCATAAACTAGAAGGAAGCTTACAGGCACGCTACACGTCTTGCTTAAAAAAGGGGAAATTATTGCTTATCCAAGAAAGATTTCTTAAAGTACTAAAGATGGAGTTGAAATGATCCAAATCAAAAATAGCAGACATAAAAGCAATTTTAAGTAAAGCAAGTTTATAGTTGAAAGATGATATTTAAATACAAGGTGTGAATGAGTCAGGGCCTCCTTCCCTCTAAAAATTGAATAAAGATTCAATAAATATAAGCGCTCCAGCTAAGTGTGGGGTTTTTTAACACTGTCATAAGGACAGAAGAAGTACCCAGTTTATCAATCTGCGTAAAACAAATATTAATATTCCTCAGCCAGGATTCTGTAACCACATGAGTAAAAACATCAAAGAATGAAAAATATTTTGTTTTGAACATGCAAAACATGAACATTCAAGAACATCCTGGAGCTTCAAACATCTGGACCATTGCTCATGTCATCGAGTTATCACAAGGACAGATAACCCTTTCATTCCACAACAAGTATTCAACCTTGTCTACCCAGAAACAACCACAGCTTGGAATAAAATTGACAGATTTGAGGAAAGAATGCTGCCTCATGTAGACAAAGATGCTTTTCTGCCTCCTTTTACTAGATCAGCATCCAGAAAGACATTAGCTAATAGTAAAAAACTAAGTACAGAATAATCAATGCAACCATAATGTTTCTGTCCTATTAAAACGTTCAGAAAGGATCGAACCCTATCCATTTCCAGTACAGGAAAACAACACTGTCTGTATAATGCTGATTCCCTATGTCTGCTTGCCTGCTTCCACACTAAAACAATCCCAGATTTGGATTATGAGATAACCCCACTGCTGGTTTATGGTGCTGCATTAGTGAGCTTTGATAAGAAATTCTATTTGTTCCTCTATTCATTCCCCAAAAATAAACCTGCCGTTTATCAGCTGTTATGAACCAGTCATTGGAGAACATGTAAGTGCTGAAGTTGTATAAAAAACACTTCTTAGATTAACATGGAGTGAATTTTCTCCTTGCCTACAAGATAATTACATTGCTGATGTTGCCCACTTGGAAGATGCACTTAAATGTATCAGCAGTGCTTGAGATAACATCTGCTAAATGCTTTTTGATTAAGTCTTTTATAATTACTCATTTTCACAAAGCATGTACCTAATTGAAGGGCACCTCAATTATCAAAGAGAGGATGCTAATGGAAGCCTTTCGCTATTTTAGATTTCTTACACTGATTTGACATTTTTCTTAGGTTTATGAGAAGTGAGAAAAGGGTGTGGATGCTCTGTGTGAATCCCACCCATGCCATGATTCTCTGCATTTTGATACACAGTCCAAACTATGTCACCTCTGTACTATGTGACTATGCAGAGAAGATGGGTATATTTGTTAGCTGATCAGATTGGAAGCTTGATGGCTCAGACTGGAGAATCACAATACATCAGGCAATAGAAGAGACAGCAAAAAAACCCCACTCAGACTACATGTCTTAAATTTTTTTAATAGGTACTGCTTAATTCCTAAGAAGTGAAGCGTTTTTATGGGACTACTGAGAAATCTGACAAAACTGAATAACACCTTAATAATTTCTGCAAATCTCTGGGAATCTGGCATTTGCAAAGACCAAGGACACTTTCAAATCTTGCATGAAATATTTGAGAAAACTGAATAACCCAATGAATATTTCCAGAAAGACCTTGCTAGTCTATCAACAGGCCAACTAATCCCACCAGATGTTGTTGATAACTTAATGAAGTCACTGGAGGGATAAATGTATCATGATTTTAAGAAGAGTCATCTCAAGTGTGAGATGATTTTCATCCTCCTTGCAGAAAATATATAGCAAAATGTCCTTAAAATGTTTTCAGACATCTATTCAAAAAAGGGGTTGTGAATATCTTAGGAAAGAAAGTTATATTCAAAGCAGACAAGAATGTATTTAGAAACACATTTGCTGTTGCTCAAAGCAGATGAGGGAACATTTGAGAAATACTGTAATATCTTTTTCTCTAGGCATCAGCAATATTAGGTGAAACACTGAAAAAACAAGATGACATTTCTGGGTAAAGGGGCAGTATGGACTGTGAACCCTATAGAAACCATCCCCAGCCCCGTTCTTGTACCAGCAGCCTGAATGCTAACAAACATTTGCAGAACTTTCAGAACATGCCTGGTGACTAGCAGGACAAGAAGATGCTGTAGATCAAATAATTAATACAGACCCCCACATGCACTGGGATGTATTAATAAAAGATGCTGTGATACACAAAAAAGAGCCAGCACAAGCGTTATTTTTGCTTGTGGAAAAAAGCTGCAAGTCAAAAGGTCCAGAAATACTGAAATCATTTGTGCAGCTCCACCAACAAATCAGCCTTCATCAAATTATTTATTGATGCACAAAAACCAAAAACAAAACTTCTGAAATATTCTTAGGTAGAGGAAAATTCATGTTATTGTGCATATATGTCACGACACAAATCTTAATAGTAAATCAATCTTAATTACTGGTTTAAGCTTTGAGTGTAGTAATGATGTTGGAACACAGACCCACAGTTAATTTTACATTGACTAAAGAGAGGACTTCCTTAGAATTTATGCATGCAGAGCACCGACTGGATATTTTGCATATTTTTCCAGTTTCATACTGTGAGTACTTCTGCAGGAAAAAGAAACTTGAAAATGCAGTTCAAAACAGACCCTTCCAGGCTTGGACAACCTTTTTGGGAAGAATTAGGAAATCATTATTCATCATTTTATACCTTGAATTGTAGCAATGGATAAAACCATAAATGTTATTGCTAGATTTACTGTGCCAAAACTGACACAACTGACTCTAGACAATTTCTGCCACATAAAGAGGGTTCCTTTCTGCATGTGGATTATCAAGAGGAATCTTGGGGACAAATGCCAAGTGAGTCCATCATACTGAGGACAAGAAGTCATGGCTGAAGGCAGAAGAAATGCAGATGTCCAATGAATGCATCATCCACATCAAATGTTACTCTGGAACTTTTATCTGTTTCCATTACTAATAAATAATTATGCATTACTAATATAGTTAAGTGATAGATATATAAAGCTGGAAGTGGGTGCCAGCCAAAATAAGAATAAAGAAGAGGAGGTTGTAGGAGACTGATTAGTGAAGATTTGGAGAAGAAAGGGAAGGAAGAGGAAATATTTATGTCTGAAGTATCCAGTCTCTAGAAAACGATTTTTAGAACAACTAGTATGTTTGCTTTCCTTGTTGATGGTGCATTTAAGCAAATAACACATATTTTAAAGTGTTACTTTTTGAGCAATAAATATGTAAAGTCTGTCATAATATAAAATATATATCAAATGGGAGGGTAAGAAAATAATATCTGCTGCTAAGCAACAACTGAATCCAAGATATTATTTTAAACAGAATCTGTTGGCAGATGTCTTTGGAGAATTTCATCAATTTACCATCTCAGGTACTGAAATTTCTGTTCTCGAGTTACTGATTTAGCTTTACAAAACACTATATAATGCTATCACTATGTAGTCTAGGTATTTATTGTAATACACCTTCCCTGGTCACTTTGCCTACAGGTGAAAATCTGGTAATGGAATTCATGAATATTGGTTGCAAGGCTTTTAAGGTATTAAGATAACTCATGTTCTTATTAGGCTTCCCATTAGGAAAATAAACTCTCTTTTCTCTAAGTCCTGACTTCTTATTTAAGTCTTTCTATAGAAATTATTGCCTCAGTTGGCAATATGTGAACTCAAACAATTTGAAGACAGTTCTGCAGACCAATCTTAAACTGAAGAGCTAGTTTAGCATATTTTTATATAAACCCTATTACCCAGTCAAGCAGTGGTCCTTTCTATGAAATCCAATCTGATACAAAAATTGTTATGCCATGTTATCAAGAATACTCAAGATAATATGCATGCATCCTGGGTACATGCCATTTGTTGTTAATGAAACCTTGATGAACAACATCAAACAAATTGCAGATGCTTGCTGCAGCTGCCCTTTACTGTAAGACATTGAAAACAATTTTTCAGATGCCATCCATTTGGGATACATGTAGACAACCTGATGACAAGCTGCTTGGAAATTTTTGGCTTCAGATTAGGAGAAGAGAGAAGGAAAGAATAAATCCCTAAGAAAGAAATCTTGTCTTGACTTATATGAACACAAAACTATTCTTTTGTCAAGCCTGCAGCTCAGTGTTGCTAATTATAATGACTGCTCCACTAGGATTTCCTGAACTATCTATTTTGAATGAGTGATTGTCTTAAGACAGAAAGTGACACATGCCACGAAGGTGTGTATATTAACTAGCTGTCTTAATGGCTATGCTTCATATTTCTTTGAAGATACTTCTTAAGAATCTACAGAGTACGGAAAGCTTCACTCAAAGAGGAACATTTAAAAGCAAGAATACCTCCTCTTGAAGCTATGAATGTAAATTACTTCTTTTTTGAAAAGAATTGCCTCCAGAGTTTTGATTTCCAAGTAAAATCCAGCCCTTTCTCGAAGATATGCCTTTGGAAAGTCTGAATATTTTTAGGGGTGGAGGGGGAAATATCAACTGCTCCTGTACCCACAGAAAGAGCCCCAGATTATGATTCATTGCTTGGCATATAATGCTGATACATGAAATACCTGCTACTCACTAGAGGCGTGTGTTTCCATCTAGCTCCTTTTCAGTCAAAAAGGGTCTGAGCTCCCTACAGAGATGTAGTGTTCCCACATGAATTTATCTTAGTGTCCAGCAGATGTCCATTTCGGTGTGCAACTGTGACTGCAGTCATGCAAGCCATTTCCACTGCTAAGTCTGCATGACTGCTTTGTGCCACTGATCATGTATGGTGCAATACACACGTTGAGGGTAATGGTCCGAACGGGACACAAGCTCCACGTATATCAGATCATTCCTGTTAGTCTATCGAGTGCTGAAACAAATATCATGATATTTTTCATAACTGAGTACAAGAAGGCTGGATTAGACTATTTCGTAGGTATATGTAGGCTATTGATTACCTTGGTGAAAACTGTTATTTATATAAAAATATTCATATTTTTAAATCTTTTATAATAATACACAATCTTATGAACAGTGTCTGTAACTGTGGGAAGTGGGAACGCATCCTGGTTGCTGGGACCAGATGCACCTTCTGCCCCCATCCTGATTTGGGGAGGGAGGAACTCTCCATCGCTATTATGCATTGTCTGGCCAAGTACCTGACCTAGCTAAGGAAGGGAGCAGGAGGACCCTGGAGCATACTGCAAGGCAATCCCTGCCCTCAGAGCAGCCATATCCAATATGAATTAGAGGAAGAAAATCCAATGGCACACAGCCAGCTGCAGGCAACCTGTAATCCCTTTGCTGAAACCCCAGTGCAACCTGTATGACCCATCCACACTGAATAATGTCCCCGGTGTGAGTCAGTGTTTTCAGGGATGCTTTGGCAGAGATGCAATTTCCAGTGTTGTACTGAAATAGTAATACCTCTAATAAACATATATTAAGCAAATAGGCTGTTACTTTCTGAACCAAAATAAAGGCAATCTCCTCTGGAATCCTGATGAAGCGTTTGATCTGTGTCAAACTGTAAGTACTTAGGATGCAGGATAACAGACTGCAAAGTCCAGCATTAGCCTTTTAAAATTTAATTTCCATATTAATATGAATCAGATCTTCAGAGATTTGCAGTTGTTTGTCAGCATTTCATCGCAAATGCTCCTTTTTGCTTTGAGCACAATAATTATTTATCAATGATGTGGTGATAGTAACAAATGATGCTTAAAACTAATGGCCTTCTTGAATATTTACAGAAGAATGAAGACAGTTGATTGCAACTTTTATTGTTTACTTGGTTTTTTTTAAATGTTTATTAAATGTGTGGTAGCTTTATCTACTGCAAAGCATTTCTTAAACACATCAATATCTTTCCATCAAAACTAAACTCCATGTTACAGTGTTCCTTACAATTACGGTATTATATGCTGTGATCAATTTTTATGGTCTTTTGATTTAAAATCAAGTACCCTAGAACCAATCTAGGATGGGGAGTGTGTTAAAATGCTTTGTTGGATAGAAATCAGACAGCTTAGCAACTCGAGGTTGTTTCTGGACTTACCTTTCAGTGCATGTTTTCACCAAGGGTCAAGACATCTAGTCCTTCAGATCGGCTTCCTTTTAAACTGCATTACAGCTCGCGTATGGGTTGAATGCACTTCTTCTTTTGAGTGGAAATCTAGTTGCTGTAAAGAGAGAGTGAGCGTAGGATGTGAACAGGGCTCAATAGAACACCTTCAAACTTAAGAGCAGGAAGCATACTTGATTGCTTTTAAAAACCCCTAATTACGTAGTACGGTGGGTTGACCATGACTAGCTGTCAGACATCCGCAGGCATGGGTGGCGCAGCACAGGGGGATGTGGGATGGGGCTCTGTGGTGAGCCCAGGCCAGCTCCTCTCCGCCGCTCCCGCCTCCTCACCCTTCTCCCTGCTCCAGCCCGGG
>JAOXJK010000012.1:76462660-76479330 GCA_025774025.1 Xenus cinereus | reverse complement strand
TCACCACCCTCACAGTAAAGAATTTCTTCCTAATATCTAATCTAAATCTCCCCTCTTTCAATTTAAAACCATTACCCTTTGTCCTGTTGTTCCACTCCCTGATAAAGAGTCCCTCGCCATCTTTCCTGTAGGTCCCCTTTAGGTACTGGAAGGCTGCTCTAAGGTCTCCCTGGACGACTCTTTTCTCCAGGCTGAACAACCCCAACTTTTTCAGCCGGTCTTCATAGGAGAGGTGCTCCAGTCCTCTGATCATCTTCGTGGCTCTCCTAGTCATTTTGAAGGGTAAGACAGACAGCTCCCTTTGAAAGTTAGTGACAATTTGTGGTGACTCCTCTGAAAATCTCTATTCAATTCATGTTCCTAAACTCTTAGTGATATACAAAGCTAAAACCAAAGCAAATCAAAAGCCAAAATAAGTATCTGTAGATTATTATATATGTATGTATGCATGTACACACTCCATAGTGCAAATCAAGGAAAGACTGGTGTCTGGTGTTTATTCTCATGCAGTGATTTGCTTCCAAACAATGCTTATACAACCAATAAATTATGTGACTTCAAGTCAAGTGAGATAAAGAACAGAAGTCCGCAGAGATATTCAAAACCTCTCCAGAATACCATGCTTATTTTTAATTTGTCCAGGATCTGTTTTCTCTTCTCTCCCTTTCATGCCCCAGTGTCCATCCTTCCTCCCAGTATCCTCCCAATATCCTCTTCTTCAAGACCTTAAATCATCACAATTGACTGGATGAGTGGAGGCAATATTTACAGAAATATACATTACAAGTGTTTTCGAGGCAGCAATTTCATTCTTATTAATGATATTTCTATCATAATAATATTTGTAACCTTCATCCAGATTACATCTATCTCCTCCCATCAAGGTAACTGTCTTCAATATCAGTCATTTAACTTAACTTGAAGCTGACACAAGCCTGCTATGGGACTACATAGCAAAGAAGCTAGGATTTAACTCTGCATACAGAAACATACAGGGAAAATTACCGTGAAAAAAAACGTAGGGTATGAATTTAAAGAGCACTACTTTCTCTGCACTGTCCTCATGCATATATCTTTAATATGCAGGAGGGGTGATGTAGCCTAGAGCTTTCTGAAATGTCACCACTGAGAGACACCGCTGTTGTTACACAGCATGTCAACTATGTGGTTAATAGTTACTTTTGCTCTGAGGGCCCTGATGTGGATTTCTACTTGTTTCAAAGAGTAATCTTGATTAAAAAATCTACCCAATGCAAATGCAAAGACAGACAATTTCTTTATATGAACGTTTTATTATTCAAGTCCACAAGGTAGAGAGTGAAGTTCAAGAAAAACTTAGTAATTTCATTTGATGGGATAAATACATTTCAGTAAGATTCAAAGATTTAGCCAAAATTGCACAAGCCACTTTGAGCAATTTGTCTTGTTAGAAATATGGCAAATATAAGCCTGTTAATTTCCTTCACAGTTTAACCTAAATTTCCTCTTTCACAGAGCCTGAAGATTTAAGGGTCCTATGCTTAACCTTCAGGAAAAGATGAACAACAGAGATGAAAATGTATGATTTTTGCCTCATCAGAAACTAGGTGTAAGTAAATAATGAAATACTCGCCTGTTTTCTCAGAGCTACTGATTTCCTCTATACTGACCACTCTGTATAATGAAACTTTTTTATCATTGTTTATCCTCTCAGAAAACGTCTCTTCTTCACTGAGAAGCAAGGAAGCTAAGTTATTAAATAGACTATATGATACAGTAACACTTCCTAGATTAAAAACATTGGTGTAAAATCTGCAGTTTTAATCCATTCTTTCAGTAAATGAAAAGTAATTCCTAAGCTAATTCCTTAGTGTCCTTAAGTATCTACATTGACTCCTGCAAAACAGTAGTTATTCAGCCTCTTTATCAAAGACTTTTAAAAACTTGCCTCTTCATTTTTTAACATTAGCTTATTTTGGGGGTTTTAGTTGGCCTTTTTAAAATGTATTATTTATATTCCATTCTTTGCCTAATTTCAGCATAACTGAACAGCATTTTCAAAAACATTTACATGAGGATTGAGCAAAGAAAGATAAAGACAATGGAGCATTTCTTGAATGGCTTCTTTTATCATGGTATCATCACACCCACTGATAAGAATAGTAGATACACCTATTGTCAGACCTCAATATTACACATATATTTATTATATGTTAACAACTGTTTAAATTAACATGTATATATATTCAAGCCAATAAAGTGAGAACCCAGGCATGCAGACTGATACTACGACTTGTCTCCGTAAAGTAAAGATTTCACTAAAGGCATTGTTTCATCTTGTATTACCCATCTTCTAAGCTCCCTGTGGCCAGGTAATGATTGACAGCTAGTCAGCCAGCCACATTACAATTGCACAGAGAACAGGAGAATTGTGTTGCTGCTGGGAACTTCTGCATTGAATGGGTCTTAGCTCTAAAAACACTGGTCATTTCTTGTCTCATGGTGACTCCCAAGAAACAGAGGGACCTGCTGCTTTTGCTCTTTCCAGCAGCCCCTTTGGTGCAGTCCAATTGCATGGATTCCTTCTTAGTCACCATACAGTCTGGAGACATATAAAACCTTCATTTTGTTTGTAATGACTGGAAATGCATATCTGGAAACCTGAAGATGACAAAATCTTGCTTTCAAAATTGCTTGAAAGCTAATGTATGAAAGGCATTATTCCTATGACCTGTTTACAAAGCTAGAAAAATTGATGCTAGTTGATTGGACTCACAGAGAGCACCACAGATGAAGAAAGCTGAAGGAAAAAGGCATGCCAAGAAATTTTATCTCCATGTCACACATGACAGTCTTGAAAAGTAATTGCTTGGACAGTCTGGCTATTTCAAAATTACTTGCCTGAACATTCACGACATCTCTTGGGTGAAGTAAGCGCCATTTTGTCCTTGATTAATTTTATGGATTGAGAGGAACTAACTGATTATAAAGGTACCATATTGATTTGTCTGCTGACATGGGTAATGATTTTAATTGTGCCTCTTTATGCTAACTACTTTTGACTAATTAGGCATCAATTCAGTGGGATCTGTGAAGTGCTCCATTTACTATTGTATTTCAACCAAATATTTTAGCTTCCCTGTTCTTTAAATTTGAGTGGATAAAAGTAAGACCTTTAGCAAACAGGAAAGTTCAATAAACAGAGGAAAACAGAAGCAATTTAAGAAGAGCAACTATCTGAAATGGGTATGTAGACATCACAATGATTTCTAAACCAAAGCAACGATAAAACCATAGTTCTAATCAAAACAAGAAAAAATGTGAAATAAACACACTAAAAGCAAGATTCATTTTGTGAAAAAACAAAATGGCAGGAAGAGATTGGAGATGGCAGCAGTGATAATCAGTTTTTCTCCCTACACTTCCGTCTTGCTGTATTTTCTTCTTTAGCCTCTTCCCTCTGTGATATATGAACGGGGAGACAGAAAAGGAATTGGTTATTGTAGCCAAAGAGTATGTCCTATCTTTCTCGCTCCTGCATTTTACTGAGAATTAGAAGATTGTTATTTGTGTCTGCACAGAGCTCTGTGCAGGGCCATGAGTCTGCTCTAAGAATGAGGCACAACTCTATGTGCATTTGCTTCTGTTCAGCCAAATGCTGAAGAAACGCTATGCAGCTCAATCTTTTTTCCCAGAATGCAGTCACTTTCTCACACCTCTTCCTGGTCTTTGCCAATGCCTCTCCCCAGCTGCTGCAACAGTTCCTAGAATATAGTTATTTTTCTGGAGGTCTGTGCATATGCTGTCCAAAAGAAACTCAACACTCAACCACTAAAGCACAATTGCCGTCTTCCCACCTGCTCTGGATCAACTTATTTATCAAGCTGCATGTAAGACAAAGACACAAGTGTCTTGTATCTGCCTAAATAGTGTTAGATCACATTCTTTATAATTCACTCATATTTCAAGTAGAAAACTCCTCAAACCTCAGACCTTATTCATCATAAAACAAGACACTATGAATTCATTAGGCCAGTTATATGGTTAGATTTTCCTATTGATATACCTGTGAAACTTGACAGATACTTAATATTCATGCAGCTTCCCTTGTACAGTTTATCTTCTTTCTATAAATACAGTGTAGATATGCTTTTTAATATTTAATACATGTGGTATGTATGCATTTAGACTGCTAAGCAGAATTTATGGCAAAACTGTTTACCAAATACAGTAACATGATAAATATTTTTATACTAGGAAAAGATATCTTTACAGCTATGGGTACAGTTACTGTTACTAACTTTGTCTAGATGCCCTGAGATTGCAATTATTATCATACATAATTTATTTTCTTATTACTGTTATTAACTTTAATAGATAACTTTACCACTATTTACTCCATTTTATTAGGCCATTATATTTTTATTACTTTACTACTCTTTACTGTTATTGTCATCGTGCAAATGGCTTGCATTGCAAATGTCTTCATTATCAGTGAAAACTGCAAGGAGACAGAGCTCTTCAGTCACTATTTCTAAAAATATCATAAACTGCCCTTGATAACTCAGAAGACTCCATATATGCTGAACCAAAAAATACACGAAGCAAATATCAAACTTTCACCAACCTTGCAAGAATAATCCAGCAATCTGTGGATACTCCACCTGCAATGTCAAAAAGAAAATGAACATCTGATTCCATCCCTTGAGACCATGGTCCAATAAGAGATAGTAATCACCCATCAAACTGTTATGCATATATATCTTTATTATATCCCTTTCTGCTGTTCTATCGTTATAGCACCTGTGTCCACTGAGAAAACAAATTGAGCACTATAGAAAAACTTCTATTTTTATCAGTCATGCCTCAAGACTGATTGTTTTTTTATTGTCAAGCATGTATCTATTTTTTTTTCAAAAACAAATTAATGTTGGACTGAGAATCTAGCAGGTTGTAAATATGCATAAGCTTCTGAACAGCCATAGCTAAACAGCTATGGTTTCATGAAGGGGATTAACATTCATGTTATGTGGCTGAGGCTAGTCAAAGCAGTTTTAACCACCTTTATCTGGAAGGGCTTTCTAATCTTCTTTAAATGGATAACTATGCAGGGTTTTACCCCACATGGAGTAAATTTTGCGTAAAGTTCACTGTTCTCTGCCTTGATGCAGCCTCTGACTTGGTTCTTGTTTCCTGACCATAGCTCCTTTTTTTTCGGTTGGTGTTGGTTTGGCTTTTGTTTGGGGTTTTTTGGTTGGTTTTTGGTGTTTTGTTTTGTTGTTTTTTTTCCATTGATGGCAACTCATTATAGAATATGCCTTTTCTTTGAGAAAGTGTTTCTGATTTGGGCAATATTTCAGGCACTTATTTCCATCTTCCTTGCCTACGTGATTTGTTTTGCTCCCTTCCAAAAACAGATGGTGCCCAACAACTGCTCAGTTTCTCCTTTCCAGGAACTGTCCGGCAAAGTGTTTTTCTTGGGTCTGTTACCCTATGGGAAATCTGTTTTTTATAAACTATTTCCTTTCTCCTCCCAAACTCCCATTTCAAGGATCCCCTTAGGTATTAATTTTTCCAGATTCACTTTGTTATATCTGTAAAGTTGTCACGCATGTAGCTTCTTCTAAAGGACCAAAAAGCCTACTTCTTCTATGAATGATAACTTTAAATATTTTCTACAAGTATTCACTAAATTAAGAAAATATTGCTGTATCTGTGAATCTAGTGTGAGTATAAAAGCAGCAATAATTTATGGAAAAAATAGTTTAAGTGAGGAGTAGAAAACCTAATAGTCTTGTAAGACTAAATGACTGGTTTGGTAGATGGGGGAGAGCAGTGGGTGTTGATTATCTTGACTGTAGTAAGGCTTTCTACACTGTCTCCCGTAACAACCTTGCTAACAAACTGATGGATTGCAGACCACATAAAAGAACACTTACATGGAATGAAAACTGACAGAACTGCTGGTGTCAAAGGGTTGTGATCAGCAGCATGAAGTCACACTGATGGCCAGTCACTAACGGCACACCTCAGGGATTGATATCAGGGCTGATTTGGTTTATTGTCTTCATTAATGATCTAGATTATGGGACCCAGTACACCCTCAGCAAGTTTACAGGTGATAGAAAACTGGAAGGAGCAGTCAATAAACCAGATGGATGCACCACAATCCACAGGGACCTCTGCAGGCTGGAGAAATGGGCTGACAGGAACATCATCAAGTTCAACAAGGGAAAGCACAAAGTCCCGCATCTGGGGAGAAATAAGCACAGGCATCATTTTATGCTGGGGGTCACCCAGCTGGAAAGCACCTTTACAGAAAAGAACCTGGGGTCCTTCTGGACACCAAGTTGAACATGATGCAGTGACGTGCCTGTTCAGCAAAGGACAATAGGATTGGGGGCTGCATTAGGAAGAACGTTGCCAGCAAGGGGAGGGAGGTGATCCTTCCTGTCTGCTCAGCACTGCTGAAACAAACCCGGGGCACTGTTTCCAGTTCTGGGCTCCCCGGTACAAGACAATTGGACATACTGGAGAAGGTCCAGCAAAAGGCTGCAAAAGTTATTAAGGGACTGAAGCATCTGACATATGAGGAGACAGTGAGAGAGCTGTTTAATCTGGAGAAGAGAAGGCTCAGGGGGATCTTACCAATGTGTATAAATGCCTGATAGGGAGAGTATAAAAGACAGTATTCTCAGGGGTGCCCAGTGACGGGACAAGAAGGGATGGACACAAGCTGAAATACAATAAATTCCATTTTAACATAAGAAAAAACTTTTTTTACTGTGACGGTGGTCAAACACTGGAACAAGATACCTAAATGTGTTGTGGAGTGTCTGTCCTTGGAGATATTCAAAACCCAACCAGATAATGCCAGTCAACTCTCTAGAGCTGAATCTTTGTTGAGTTGGGATGACTGAACTCTGACGATGATTATCAATCTGCAGAACTCCTTTCCAACCTTATTCATTCTGTGATACTACAGAAAGTAAATTTGAATTCATAAGCAAGAGTATTTTCTTAACATTAATGGCCTGCAGTAGAGAACAGATTCTGAGTCCCATGTCCCAGTAGGTGTCCAAATTGTACCTGTAATTGTAGATACTGAAGTGATCAGGTGTTGGCCTCTGCCTTATGTTAGAGATTAAATATTGTTAAGATTCAGACTATAACATAAACTGAAAGGTTTCTAGGATCCATAAGCCTTTTAAGCTATCAAATAAACTTATTCCATATTAAGTCCATATTGAGTGACTATGCTTCCTAATATGTATCTAGCTAAAACAACTAAATGGAAGGTTTAAATTTTAGCACATCAAGAGACCTATTACCTGTTTTGTACTTTATTCTGGTGGCTAGAAAACCTCCTTATTGCTACTTAGCTTAATATCTAGGTGAAATAGCCAAGTTTTGGTCTCCTGCTATTGGTCCTTTTCACATTTTCTTTTGCGAGTTTAAAATAGACTTTAATGAACAAACCCACAAATAACAAAAGGAGAAAAAAAAATATAGTCCTACATAATTGATCCATAGTTTCACATCAGCACTTAAGCACCCACTGAATTAAGTCACTGACTTGTCTAATTTCAATAGATTTTTAGTACATAAAGTCCCTAGCAGATTTTTGCCCCTTAATTCTTAGATTGACATTTACAAATGATCAGGGATTTAGAAGCAACACGCGCATCCTGTTAACTCCAATGCACGACATCCATGTTTGAAATATACTTTAAAGTGTTTTTTGTCATTTCATTTGTACTTACACAACTCAAAAACAGCTGGGAAACTGTCTTCATATCTTCCATATCATTTCTTCTCTGGATTAGTCCAAGTATTTAATGTCATATTCGAAATTTTTTAAATAGCAAAAGGAAAATGAAGAGACTGCATAATATGTAAAGCAAATTTAAGTAAAATAAGAGTGTTCCTTATATATCTTGTCTAGGTAAAAGCTAATGGGATCACACAATGAAGTAAGTTTCTCTCTTCTGTTTGATCATCAGTTTTACATTCCACTAACTAAAACCCTTTCTTCTTAAGGTACTTCAAGCACCATTTCCAGTGTGCAAATTTCAGTGATGTTCCATATTTTAAAAGACAGCAGCCACAAAAATCTTCTCAAGTTTTTTAAAAATCCAATCCATTCTGCAGTGCAGTATAGTTAATGTTGAATACTGGACCAGCAAAAAGCAAGCATTTATATATGGTTTGGTGTCTTGAAAATGAAGAAGAGGACAATCATACTGGTAAATGGAGAGTGCGAGAAGGGAGTGGGTGGAGAGAACATTCTAGTGTGCATATATTATTGTTGTCAGAGGGGTTTTTTTTGTTCTTTATGAGATTTTCATACTTAATTTACTCTCTCCAAGGCCTGTCAATCTGGCTTCATAATAGTGAAGCTATCCAATGGAAAGGATGTGTGTACAACTCCAAACAAAAATGTTTGAAACAGTTTGAAAGAATTCTAGAAATATTTTCTGAAAAAAAAAATAATAATTAATAAAACCCTAAGAGAATACATAGCATTCTTCTGTGATAGAGTGTTTTGAAAAAGATGGAACTCACTTGTGGCTTTTCAATTTACAAGGAATATAATTATCTCAAAATGAATGTTAATGAAAATTTTATACTCTACTACCACCTCTGCATCCATCTATCCTGAATATCTATTATTCACTTGCTATGGATCTTTTCCAAATATGCCCCACTAAATTAATTAGGCTAGTATATCATATGTAGAATACAGTACTCAGTATTGTGAGTGAGTTACCCACAGAAAGAAAACATACAGCAGTATCCTGTGTTATTTCCAGGCAGGTAATTTTATTTTGAGTATTTTCAAACCTAATAGTTCAGTAAAGATTATTTTTTAAGTTTTTACTGGGGTTCACTTCCATAAATTTTTAGATCTCAGAAGTCCATTAAAGTACTTTTAAAGTGTTAAAACTTATTCACTGTCTCATTAAAGTTAAAATGTTTTAATGGCCATACAATTGTTTCTCAGAATTGGAATATAGGATTTAACTGTCACTTTTGCCATAGTCTTCATCAAGGCACATAATCACCCTGTAGCACTCGGGTAGGCACTTACATGCTTCTGTATAAAATATAGGTATTATATGTATATATGTATATCGAGAAAGTGTGGGATTTTAAAGCTTTAATGAATGAACCTTTATAACATCACTGTAAGGCAACAATTGGAATGACTCATTATGAATATTAGAATATAAAATATGCAAAGAGCTGAAAGGAATTTTAGAAGGTTATGAAATACTACTTTGTTTGAAACAGACAGAGTTTAGACTTGAATTTCCTTTATCTTCATACAAAAGTGAAAGCACAGAACCATGATTTGTTTACTTGTATTAATACCAAGGGTTCCCAGCCACAGATGAAGATAGGTACTAACTGCTGTGATAGATACTAACAAAACAGAGAGCTGGTCCTCAGCTCCAACATGCACTTTAGAATAGAATAGAATAGAATAGAATAGAATAGAATAGAATAGAATAGAATAGAATAGAATAGAATAGAAATTTAGTCAGAAAGGACCTACAACAATCATCTAGCCTGACCAATTCAGGGCTGACCAAGATAAAGCTTGTTAATAAGGGCATTGTCCACATGCCTCTTAAACACTGACAGGCTTGGGGCATCGACCACCTCTCCAGGAAGCCTGTTCCATTGTTTGATCACCCTCTTGGTAAAGAAATTCTTCCTGCTGTCCAGTCTAAACCTCCCCTGGCTCAGCTTTGAACCATTCCCATGCTTCCTATCACTAGATATCAGGGAGAAGAGACCAGAACCTCCCTGTCCACTTCCCCTCCTCAGGAAGCCATAGAAAGCAATGAGGTTGCCCCTCAGCCTCCTTTTCTCCAAACTACAGAAACCCGAAATTCCTTAATCCTCCTTCCTTCCAGCCCTTTCACCACCTCTGTTGTCCTCCTCTGGACACATTCAAGCACCTTCACATCCTTCTTAAATTGTGGGGCCCAGAACTGCACAGGGTACTCAAGGTGAGGCCACACCAACACAATACAGTGGGATAATCACCTCTTTTGACCAGTTGGTTATACTATGTTTGATACACCCCAGGATGTGGTTTGCCCTCTTGGATGACAGGGCACACTGGTAACTCACGTTGAGCCTGTTGTTGACCAGCACCCCCAGATGCCTTTCTGCAGGGCTGCTCTCCAGCCACTCCTCTCCCAAGTTATACTTGTGCCTAGCATTACTCCATCCAAGGTGCAGAATCTGGCATTTTAACTTGTTCTCCATAATTTCTCCAGGAACTGAGGTTAGACTAACAGGTCTGTAGTTCCCTGGGTCTTCCCTCCCTTTCTGTAGATTGGAAGCTGGCTAGCTTCCAGTCAGCAGGGACCTCCCTACACTCCTAAGACCTTTGATGCATTGATGATTGAGAGGGATCCTGCCATAGCATCCTTTAACTCCTTCAGAACTCTGGGAGGAATCCTACCAGGCCCCATGGACTTGTGAACACTCAGCTACTTGCAATTTCAGTGTCCACAAATAGGAAGTCTTTACTTTCTTCTCTTTTTTTTTTTACTTAAAACAAATATTTAGACACTCACAACAAAAAGCACTCTTAAATAGCTTTCACAACTCTATCTATATGTCAAGAGCTGAAAACATCAAAAGCATGGATATTTTTTTGCTCCTGTGCTATGAGTCCCAAAATTGTTGTATATGTGTGGAAAAAAACCCAATAACCCTACAACTTTTCTAAACATGTCAGTAGCACATGCATATGCACAAATAGTCATAAATAGTTCAAGAAGATCTATAGGTTGTCTGCATAATGAAAAAATTGCTTCAGATAATTTTATTTAATAAGTACATTCAGGTTTAATTCATATAATAAGTTATACAAGGAGTCCTTCAGCTCTAGTAAAAGAAAAATACAACATTATCTATATTATATTTGTTTAGTGCGCTCAGGGTTTGAGGCAGAACCTATTGAAGGCAATTGAAAAGACTCCAACTGGGGTCAATTGGCTTTGGAATTAGTCTCTTAAGTATGTGCCTGCTATTTTCTGGGGTTTGTGGGTAGGGTAAATGATGTACCATTTTGCTCACTGCTTGCTGAAGCTAGAATGGATCTGGCATGCTTTCAAAATTTGTCCCATAGAGAGTATCAGAATGAACAGTTCTGCTTGTATTTGAACTGCACTCCAGTATATTAGTTTCACTAACTTAAAAGTTTCAGAGATGAGACATTGCAACTGGAAGGCTCAAAAGTCATAAATGTCATTTCCTATCTCATGCTCCATCTCAGCCATTTGTTTTTGCTGGCCATGAACTCATTAAGAACTGAATTACCAGAGTGGGAAAACGATCCTGATTGACTTCAATAGTGATGATACAGCAGCAGTCACCTGTAATATTCTGGCACCTGCACATACTATTAAAATTTTAACCACTGGAGCCTGTGTTTACTGAAGAGAAGCACATTAACATAACATCTGACATTCATGCCACAATGATGACAGTCAAAGAAGACAGAAAGACAAACAGATTGTATTTGATATCTTTCTCCATATGTAGTCAAACATAAAAACATTAGCCATTTATTTCGTTTCACAGAGGTAATACTGCAATCATTCGAACTTTTAATTCTAATCTATTTTCTACATGGCTAGACAGATCCAGAAAGGTCAGAGAGTAACTAGAGCTAGCTCTGTTCCTAACAGGTGCCAAGGACTATAACATAACATCTTTGAGAGGTCTCCCTAGATGTGGACTTTCCTGAGAGAAAACAAGAAATTCCAAGAGACATCAGTGGTCCCCCTGACTGTTACAGCTCGGCTTCCAGAGCGATACATAGGAGTCAGCAACTTTCCATTCAAGGATCCTGTGATTTGTGCGATCTGCTGAACGCTTTGTTCCCAAATTAAGGACAATGTAATCTACAGTGTATTATGCGGTAAGCATATTTTTTCTTCTTTTGGAGATGTACAACATGCTAAGGGTACTCTGTTTAACTTCCATTTAAATTTGTTTTCTCTACATGAATCTATAAAGATATGGAATCATCCAGGTGAAAAGGATCTTTCTTTCTCTAAAGTTAGTAAATACAGTGAAATGTCAGCTTCAGTGCTACCAAGTCATTTAAAAGCAGCTAAGGCCCTGGATGTCAAATTATTGTCACTGAATTTTAAATAAACCAGACTGACCCTGGGAATAAAGTTTATATGAAGAATATATAAAGAATATTCTGGTTAGAAAAGTGCAAGATTGAAAGTGCCTTTAAAGCCTGTCAAGGCTAACATTTAGGGAAAAGTCATGTTTTTAAAGTACAATAGCTTCAATGGATTTTTTTTAATCTAAAAGCTTTTATTTGCATCTATTATTTATGGCTATTAAAAGACTTACTAACATTGAAGACTAATGCAAACCACAGTATATGGTTCACTTTTTCCGCTAATTAAAGATTTAATTTTTTTGAAAGGAAGGAAGAATCACTAATGCCAATTTTTATAGTGCAAAGTGCTTTGAGATGAATATAGAATAAATGAGTAGGAGTGCTTTGCTTCCACGAGGAGAGATGCCAACAGATTGTTCAATTAATTGGCCACATAACTTGAAATCAGATGGCTTCAATATTTACTGGCTGCAGCTAGAGAAAACATGTCATCATTGAGAACGTCTGTACTTTCACCCTGAGAATGATCTCAAGGTTATATTTGTTATCATTCAGACATCAAATCTAGAAACTCAGGCACATGGAGCACTTAGTTTCCTTATGCCCCAATATATATTTTATGATATCAATACTAATGTGTTAAGTGTCTTACAATGTTTCCAGTCATGCTTAACACAGATTATTCTCTGGTATGTGTCAAGGAAGAAGTTATGCACTTCACTTTTAAGAGAGAGGTAGCAATGTATTTATTGATATAAAACAGCAATTTAACGACGTTTGATAGTAAATGCAACAGTGGTTTAACAAGATTCGATGGCAAGGCACACTCGGTTATTCATTGCATAGAGGGCAGGGTCAGACAAAACCGTCAGGGAGACTCTCCTATTGAGTCACGAGGTTCAAAAAGGACCCCTTTGCTTTCTAAACTTCTCAGAGAGGAGTCTAGGTGTGGCTGGATCCAATCCTAGTCCCAGACTTGGTCGACAGTTGATGTCTAAAGGATTAAATATGTGTAATCAATCCCTTATATCACTTAGCTAAGATTTCAAACTTTAGAATGCTATTAATCACTTACCAAGCGTCTGTTGCAGTAAGGAATCTCTCAACCTCATAGTATAACCTTAAGAGGCGTCCCTACTCAGGGGGGGATTCTGGTGTGCAGCCTGCTGCTGTGCAAGAGAGCTCAAACGGCTCTTGGACTACTCACTATTTATGCGTTAAGATGATTGACTCATAGTCATATTTGCATACCGACTGTAGATGTTAGTTTCTTCCCAATCTGGCTTGAGTCAGACATTGACCAGCACTGTGGTTAGGTGGGCGCATTGCCATAAGTTAGCCCTTGGCTATTGTATTATCTGTCTCCCCCAAATCCATTTTGACCAGACACATCCACCACAACTGCTACTGGTGGTTACTGCTTGAGCAGGGTAATGGAAAAGCATGGGTCAGGGCAGGCCAGGGAGAGAAGCACACTGTCACAGGTTGCTTGCAGAAACTGTCTCAATTAAGTCAGTGGGATGTAAGGCAGGTAAATGTGGGAAATGTACTGGGTTTGGCTGGGTAGAGTTGATTTTAATCATAGTAGCTGTATATTATGTTCTGAATTTGTTATCAAAACAGTGTTGATAACACAGGAATGTTTTAGTTATTGCTGAGCCGTGCTTACACAGTGTCATGGCCTTTTCTGTTTCTCATGCTGCCCTGTCAGCGAGTAGGCTGGGGGCACACAAGAAGTTGGAAGGGGACACATCTAGGACAGCTGACCCAAACTGACTAAAAGGATATTCCATACCATATGATGTTGCACTCAGCAATAAAAGGAGGAAGCGTGGTGGGATGGTCAGAGTTATGCCATTTGTCTTCCCAAGCAACCATTACACCTTATGGAGAAATGGCTTTCCTGGAAATGGCTAAACATCTGCCTACCAGTGGGAAGTAGTGAATGAGTTCCTTATTTTTTTGTGCTTGCATCTGCAGCTTTTGCTTTACCAATTCTACTGTCTTTATCTCAACTCGTAAGTTTTCCCACTTTTACCTTTCTGATTCTCTCCCCTGCACTGTTCTGCAGGAGCAGGGAGTGAGAGGCTGTGTCGTGCTTAGTTGTCTACTAGGGTTAAACCACAACACCCAGGTACACTAATAACTGCTCTTTAACTGAACATTTTTCAAGTGTTTCTCAAGTTGTACAGAATAGGTGCATCACAGTGAAAGGTAAACATTAGACAATGAAAGAAGGAGAAGGTGATGACCCAAACAGAGGTAATTCATGAAAAAGATGCAAAAGGGTAAACACATATATTAAAAGCAAAAAAAAAAAAAAAAGATAAAAAAGAGGAAATACTTCTGGTGGGACAGAAAGTAAATGAAAGTACGGTATTGTTAAGCATCAAAATGGAATCAAAATGGAAGTGATAACTTGAACTCAAGGGGAAGAAACTGTAGCTAAAGAAGATGAACTTGGTCTGAAAGCAAGTTGAGGATGGAACTCTAAGAGACTTGCTAAAATTCTGGTTGACTTCTAAGAAAAGTTTGAAAGCATAAAAATGCCTCAAGTTGTGGATCTAACTACCCTCTCATTTTTAAGCCTCCTTAAAAATTCATCATCTGAATTCTGGCAAGTAGGCATTTCTTCTTGAACTCCTCAGTTTTTTTATTTAAAGAAGAAAACTGAAAAAAAAATCTTCAGAAATATTTTTTAGAAAAGAATGCCAAATCGTTCAGCTGTCTGTGAAAAATACTGTTGTTTTCTACAGATACTCACTTTTGAGAGTTTTATCTCCATATGTGCCATATATTTGGGTGAAGTTTGATACAAAGCACTCCAGAAATATGGCCTATAGGAATACTGCACAGCTTGCAATTGTCTCAGGAGGAACCATTCTGTCTTAAGAAGGTAAAATTCTTTTAGATTATGTGTATATTGCTTTAGTACCTATTCTTCATTTAGTTTAAACATCACAGAATAAAATGGTTTAAGTCAATTGAACTCACATTTTTATGAACGGAATGTAAGTTTGCTCTGTACTCCTGTTTCCCCACTTGGAGAGATTCAAATGAAAGTGCAAGTCACAGATGTATGGAGGCAGGTATGGTGGACTCAGGACTCAAGGCACTGTGAAAGTACAGTCTTTGCATTCATCATTGCTAGAATATTTGCATTTGCATTCTTCTAGGATGTTTGCTTTCTTTAGGCACTTTTGCCTGAGCCTGGCTTTACCACATAATTTTTAGCTTTATACATGATACTCTGATAATTGCTTCTTTTTGCAATATGAAGTTGTATGGAAGACTTCATATATACCATCTCAAGTAAATGAAAACTCTGACCTCTCCACGTTTTACTTTTTTGTATGTTCACTGTTGCTGGCTGCAAGATGAAGGCCCGTACTAATCAAAAAACTATTTGCACAGTACTTGAAGCACGAGTGAAGAAAGTTTCCTTTTCTGTTTACTTGAGTTATAAGCAGTTGAAAACAAAAGTCTATAAAAGAAATTATGGCAAACCTGCATTTATTGTATTGGCATTACTAAAACACAGCAAAAGCTAGATTAAATAAAATATACTAAATTATTCTTGGAATGAGCGCAAGTAGCATTATTTTAAACAACAAACCAAATAAATAAATAAATAAACAACAGAAACCTGACAGCTTACATTATGCTGTGCAATTCAACATGCCTATTCCACTAACATAATCATTTTTTCATTCAAAGTAATCCCGCACCCTACAAACCCTTTTTAATAATTACTGCTGTTTCTCATCATAAATTCCCACAAGAGTTACAGCTGCAGATTAAACTTAATATTCCCAGTTCTGTGGATGTCATTCGACTACTCCCCCTCCTTTTCCCAGCTCTTTCAAACTGTGTATTGATTTACCATGATTGCTGCCTTGTAATGGTCATACGTATGGACTCCCTCATGTAGCACTCACACAAATGCCATTTTCACTGTTCTTTGTAAAAACTGCCTTCAATCAGTGGTTAGACTTTCAACTCAGTTAATGCCCTCTTTTCCCAGGTAAAAAAGAAAAGTATGGAGTTTTATGATCAGATCCCTGTGAGGATTTTGGTTTTCAAGATCTCACCAGGACTTCTGTGATATCTGCAGACAAAATTCTATCGTTATCTACAAACAGGAATGTCACACAAGTTAGGCCTGAACACAAAACCTCAATGAGTATGTATCTTTCTTCAGCACCTTTGAAAATTCCAGCTACAATTTAAGAAAAACGCTAAAATAAATTCCAGCTGTTAACCAGAAAAAGAGAAATTTGAAGTCTATTCCAAATACATAAATACATATAAAGAACAAAATATACTCTTTAACAGGACTGGAATTTCAAACTTTATGTCTTTCTGTTTACTTAGCTGGGCCACACATGACCAGAATGCAATATTAGGATTATAATTTGTATTGGATTTCTTTTCCTTATTTTTGCATTTCTTAAAAACAAAACAAAACAAAAAACCAAACCACCCCCCCCCCAAACAAAAAACCCCACCCAAAACCCCACATAAA
>JAOXJK010000012.1:76444709-76460500 GCA_025774025.1 Xenus cinereus | reverse complement strand
GGTTTCCCGGCAGCCCCTGGGAAGGGCCCGGGCTGGAGCAGGGAGAAGGGAGCGGCGGAGAGGAGCTGGCCTGGGCTGACTGCAGGCCCCCATTCACCATCCCCTTTCACTGCTTGCAAGGAGGAGGTTGAGAGCGAAGGAATGAAGGTGAGCCTGGGAGGAACAGGGTTGGGGAAAAATATTTTAGGTTTTTATTTTTTTTTCTCATCATCCTACTCTACTTTTAATTCACAGTAGATTAATTTTCCTCAAGTCTGATTTGCCCATGGAGGTAACTGGTAATTGATCTCCCTGTCTTTATCTCTGCCAATAAGCTTTTCAATCTTATTCTTGCCTGCCCTACACAGAAGGGCTTAGTCACCCTACCAGCTCAACAGGTGAGTTCAATTGGTGTTATCACCCTCTCAGAAGGAGCTTAGCTATGGTATCCACCCAGCAGAGAGCCACGTCCTCTGCACTCACCAGAAGGGATGTAGTAACCCAGAGATCCCAAGGAAACATGCAGCCATCCAGGCCTCAGGCTGCAGGGCATGCCAGAGCCTTTCACTGGTAACTGACGGCAGGAGTGAGAACAGCGGTGTGAGGTGTTACCAGGTGAATGATCTGCTCAGCCTAGTGGCAGAGCTATGAGAGAAAGGTTAAGGAGCATCAGGGAGTCTGAGAAAGAGATAGACTGGTGGAACCATGCCCTGCCTTCCCTGAGGCAGGAACAGCCACTGGAAAAAAAGCAAGGTCTAGGGGATCCTGTATCCTTCCCTGCCAGGCCAAAGGCAGTAACCTAAAGGAGGGGAGTGGATGAAGGCAAGTCAGTGCTCCAGGCACCAGGGGGACCACCTACTTTCCCACCTTGTCTTCCCAGGTGCCTGTGAACAACAGGTATGAGGCTTTGTATGTGGGAGAGCAGCCAACGAATGATGTAGATAATGGTCCGTTTGCACTGTAGAGGTGTTGCAAAGGTCGAAAAGGCCTACCCCTTTTATCATGACAACTTCTGTGATGAAGAAAAGATGGGTTATAGTTGTAGGTGACTCTTCTGGCGGGAACAGAATCTCCAATATGTCGGACAGACCCTCCTCCTAGGGGAGGTCTTTTGCCTCCCTGGGGCCCATGTTAAGGACATCACTAGGAAGCTTCCTAACCTGGTTTGGCCCTCGGACTATTATTCATTACTGTTCCACTATGGGGTTGGCGATGAAGACGCAACACTTGGTCCAAGGGCAATCAAAAGAGACTTCAAGGCCTTGGGATGGTTGGTAAGGGAATCTGGAGCACAGGTTGGTTTTCCCTCTCTCCTTCCAGTTGCAGGCAGGGACAATAGAAGACACAATGAGCCCAGTCTATTAATACATGGCTTTATAGCTGGTGTAACTGACAAAATTTTGGGTTTTTCGATAATGGGAAGGCCTACATAGCACCAGTCAGATGGGATTCACCTTTCTCAAAGGATGGAAGAGGGTCTTTGTTCACAAGCTAGTGTAGTCATTGACAGAACTTTAGACTTAAAGGGGAAGGGGGATCATATCAGACTTGCCCGTGACAACCTGTGGGATGACACGCCAAGGTTGGAGGGAGGAGGTGCTAGTGAGCACCCTCAGCCTGTTGCTCTGAGACATGCTGGCTACACTGCAGTACACTTGAAGTCTTATGGGGATGAGCCAGGGTCTGCTGAGCTAATAGGAGCCAACAGGGAAACACTAGTGAAATATCTCAAAGTGATTCAGGGGTGTTGTTCTAAGAAGGTCACATGGCCAGCAGCCCAGCTGAAGTGCCTCTACACCAATGCATGCAGCATGGGCAACGAACGGGAGGAGTTGGAAGCCATGGTGCAGCAGGAAAACTATGATATAGTTGCCATCATGGAAATATGGTGGGATGACTGACACAACAGGAGTGCTGCAATGGACAGCTGTAAACTCTTCAGACAGGTTAGGGAAGGAAGGAGAGGTGGTGGGTTGGCTCTGTGTGTTAAGGAGTGTTATGATTATCTATGGTTTAGTGATGGTGATGATAGGGTTGAGTGTTTATGGGTAAGAATCAGGGGGAAGGCCAACAAGGAATCTATTACAGACCACCCAGTCAGGATCAAGAGGCAGATGAAATATTCTATAAGCGGATGGGAGAAGTCTCACAATTGCTAGCCTTTGTTCTCATGGGAGACTGCAACTTAGCAGATGACTGCTGAAAATACAATATAGCGGAGAGGAAACAGTCTATGAGGTTCCTGGAGTGTGTGCAAGATGACTTCCTGACATAGCTGGTGAGTGAGCCAACTTGGGAAGGCGTCCTGCTGGACCTGTTGTTTGCAAACAGAAAAGGACTTCTGTGTGATGTGATGGTTGGAGGCCATCTTGGGCACAGTGATCATGGAATGGTAAGTTTTTGATTCTCAGAGAAGTTTTTTGATTCTATGATCTATTTTGAACTAGACTCTGAAAACATACCTTAAATAAACTGTCAGCCAACAGTTAATACTTTAGTTGGTTATTTCCACACAAACATAACATGACAATAGAAAAAGATTTTCAAGCCATATACAAAAAAATGTTAATCTATACACACCACAGATGCAGTTTAAGTAAAATGTCGTACCCAGAGCTAAATATGAGGTGAGTTGTCCTTACTGTATGCAAACATCCACTCCAAAAAAGATGAACTTGTTTGAAGCTTGTATCTCACTTCTCTTTTATAAAGAGAAAAAAAACCCCACAAAAAACCCGAACAACTATTTCAAGCTACTTAGATGAAAACTGATATTCTGTTAACCTCCTCAAATGCACAGTCACAGAATAATAAGAAAGCAATTTGAAATTGTAAAAAGGTGGTACACCTTTGGTGCTTCTAGATAATTAGGTAATGTTTTTTAGCTCTAAGTATTGTACATTTTCCTAGTGGTGACATAATTAAGATGAAACGATAGAATTTGCTGATAGTGATTAAATAAATAATCAAATTGTTCTTGACAAAATGTTGGTAGATATAAATGAAGAATCAGATTATGTGATATTATTGATAGAATTTTTTATTTTACTGTTGTTGTTCTGATTGGTTTAGCAGTGCATCAAAGCAACTTCTTATTGACCTTAGGCACAAAAATCTATTTCAAGGCCAAAAATGTGTTTGTTATTTGAGTTTAAGATGCATTAATTTGCAAGTTAGAAAGATAGAGCAGATGTAAAACTGGAGCAAACTTTTCTATAAACACAAAAATTCACATGTATCTTTTTTAAAGTTATTAGTGGCATAGGTAATTTATTGTAAAAATAATATTATGCTATATATATCTTTGTACATTGTACTGTAAAAAATAAAGCAATAAATTCAGCTCGAATGTATTACGATTAATAGATTCAGAATGCAGAAATACGAATCTCTCAGAAGTTATTGCAGCCTTCTCAGTGGTGTTTAGTCAGGAACAATATTTATTTTGGTCCTAAGGGGGGACAGTTTTATATCGAATAATGCTGCAAGACATTATTATTCTTACTAATGTAATTTGGAACATCTGATATAAATCATCTCCGTTTCCCTGGTGTATAAATGCAAAACACTTAATTCCTTTGAGTATTAACTAATAATAATATATAATTCCTGTTTGGAGATGAGCAGATCATCTTCAGGAAAAAGCAAGATGAAACATAGATTTTCACATTCCATACGGAATAATAAAGCAATTTTTTTTTTTTTTAATTTGTAAAAAGTTTTGTAAAACTCCTTTTATCGCCTGCATGTTAATAGCTGGAAGCATGTGTTAAAAATCGCCCTTTTTTTGTTGATTTACTCAGAATTTGAGACAAACACTGTTAAGAAGCTGAATCCCGTTAGAACGGTTCAAGTTGTTGTCCTGTTATATCTTCTTTGTCCATAGTTCTGCAGCTCCCCTCCCCTATTTATTTTCACTGTTGGGTTCATATTCCTGATTTCTAACTAGCTGTTATCGGACATCTTTTGTGGTAGCCACGGCTGGATTTGTACACCTAGAAGACAGTGTTGGACAAAGAAGCTTTACCCGCTTGATACACTGATGCAGGAAAGCAGAAAGGTGTCACTTGAACGCGGTCAGCGAAAAAAAGAACAGAAATCCTGTTACTGGTTGCCAAATCCGGTGTCTCCTGAGTAAAGAGGAAACGCGAAAGAGGGGATAATTTGGTAAGTATCCTGTGAAGATAAATTTCATATATTAGTTGTTGTTCTACTGTAATTATACAACAGTGGGATCAGTGAAATTTTGCTCCTAGTCAAAACATTTAAAAACATAGTGGGTTTGCCTTTACAACATAGTAAAATGCCTTTTCCGGTATAAGCTGCCCTTGTATGTTCAGTTACAATCGTAGAATTATATATTTAAATGAATTGATCTGGATATAAAATACTCTGCATTATAGCAACCAACTTCACTGCAAAAACACAGCATGTATCCTTCTATTAAAATTATGGATTCTTTTTCTCCTTTCTTTATTTTTTCAGTCAGCTGAATGTGTCCTGGCTGGTTTTTTTTAAGAAATAATTAACAGTTCAATGAACAAGCCAAGTGGGACTTTATACTGAAAATCTGAGTTTAATCTTAGGAGTTTAGTAGAAACAGTATCTTTACAGAAAATGCAAAACAGGCAGAGGACTGTCAACCCCAGGAGCCTTTTTTGGGCTTTAAGGTATTTAATAGCAGCTCTTGTTTCCTTAGTGGTTACTGGGAGATCTAACTCTTTGCTTTTCTCATGGTCTAATGCCAATTTAAGGAATGCCTCTGGGTGAACTCCATTTCAGACTGTAACAAAACGAAAACCTTTATTTAAGTGTTACTGTCTTTTTTAAACACCTTATTCTCTTTCCCTTCAAAATTCATGATGGTTATGTCATTTTTACTTTCCTTGGCATTTGAGCAGTTCCTAACTAATAGGTGTCTGGATATATATACCCTTTTCAGTAATCATTTATGTTCTGCATTTTCTATGCATATTTGGGACAGAACTCTTCATTTAGGTCATATTGATACTTGAACTGTTTTTGCAGCTCAGCAAATCCAAGTCAAGTATTAAGTGCAAACTGCATAACTTTTGCTGATATGAAAAGGGATTCTGACATGGTGAGCTGACCTGGATTTTGAATTGATAGAAAAACCTCTATTTTCTGATTCAAAAGTCAAGAAACAGCCATCTGTTTTGATGGCTTCATAAAAACAAAAATATACTGTGCGTGACAGAGTAGAGATTGTCAGAATCACCTCTGGTCTCTTCTCTCCAATACTGCGAAGGCTTATTCTAGTTTTGTGATTTACCTGAAGATCGTGGCTAAGAAGTTTTGCAATCTTAAAACGGGCTTTGAAGTCACTGTGGAACTGTGGGAGAGATGTTTTGCTCCTCCAGGCTGCGTGGATTTGGGATTACAAAATGGGTCAGAGGGGCAATTCGGTTTGCAAATGAAAGCACACCAGAGCAAAATCTTCTGCTACTGAAAGATGGAACTGCTGCCTCTGCAACCAGAGTACTTGGGAGTACTCACCAATTGAAGTGTTGTGAACGGTCATGCCTACATTTAAGGAGAGGCAGCTTTTTTTATCCAAAAAGCTAGGTATTCGGCATGAAATCAAGTTGTCTTCCTTCCCTCATTCTAACAGTGAACTCCATCCTTTCCCACATATCTGTGCAGGTTTAGATGCAGTAACAGAAGCACTTTAGTGATTTTAATACAATTTCAGGGATTATCATGGCGCTTAAAGAAATGTTAACTGCTCTCGCAAATTTGACCATGGGCGTCCTACTTATCTTATGGTCTACAAACTGGAAAAAGAAAGCAGGATTTCTCAACAATGTGTCTGAAAGATGCCCAAAAGTAACACTTGACTGAATGCAGCTTTCTGGCAAACTTGTCTGTATTCTTCTGTATGGCTATTTAAAGCGTCAGCTTTAGGTATGACTCCTGCAGTCACACTGGCCAAAGCAGCTAACATTGTTTTAAGTGCTATGGTAATCCCTGAAAATTATGAGAACTCTTCAGAGTAATTACGTGCTTTAGAGTTATGGTAAATCAGAATTTAGGCTGTGTTCAGGTGTTCCTCCAGCAGTAGTTCACTACTGTGAAATGACTACAGGGCACTCTGAGAGGGACTTTATATTCCACATATTTGCCAGGTATTGGAGATGGGAATCTACTCTGCAATGGAAAGCCCTTAGGGAAGGGGTAGTGTGTTTCTCCATCACTTCATTGCAACGGGACTGCTCATGCCTGGGCCTGAGCTGAGGAGTAGTGCTTGCACTCTCAAAAAGCCGGTAACAAGTGGTGTCACTCAAGGGTCCGTACTGGGATCAGTACTATTTAATGTCTTCATTGATGACATAGTGGGATTGACCTGTAGCGACAGGAAAAAGGGCAATGGTTTTAAACTGAAAGGGGGTAGGTTTAGCTTAGATATAAGGAAGAATTTTACAATGAGAGTGGTGGCACACTGGAACGGGTTGCCCGGAGAAGCAGGGGCTGCCCCATCATTGCAAGTGTTCAAGGTCAGGTTAGATGGGGCTTTTGAGCAATCTGATCTAGTGAAAGATGCCCCTGTCCATGTCTGGGGGGTTGGCTAGATGATCTTTAAAGGTCCCTGCCAACCCAAGCCATTCTATGATTCTATGAAAACACTGTGCATTCAGCGCCTGTACCCAGCCCAGCCACAGTGACAGTATTTGAAACAATTATTTCATGTTTTTGCTCCTCCACGCTTCTGCATATACTTGTGCTAAAATCCAGTGCGTTTCCTTGACGGCTTGCCGTTCATCTCATGCTTCCTCCCATAAAGTATCTTATATTAGTAGCCAGACTTGTTAAATTCAAGTGATTATAATACAGCATTTTGCCTTTTGGAGGGGTGGGGTAAGGGCAGTGAATAGGAATCAGCCTGGAGTCAGATGTTGTCTTCTAAGCTGAGTTAAAACCTGGTCATCAAAACCTCTCTTGAGTAAAATTATAACCCTTTACATTTTTGCTGGACCCTATTGAGAAAATAGTGTTTGACACCTATTTCTCAAGGGCTTTTAATTTACTTAGAAAATGAGTCTCCTGAAAAAAGGCAACAGAGCATTTCATGAATTTATAAACAATCAAATGGGTTTGACCTTTTAATGGGTGTGTTTTGCATCCCATGAAGCTCATTTAAATTGAGTGGCAACTCTGAGAGTACTATGAAATAATAAAGTAGATTTTGTAATGCAGCTTGTTTCTCCACTTCTAGATTATCAAGAAATGTATGCATTTATGCATAGAAGTACATGCTGAAGCAGACTACCACGGACAGATGTTCTTAATATTAATGGATTTAAATATGACTAAAATTATATTTCATAATATTGAAGTACAAGTTGTTCATTATGAGGTGAAATTCTGTAATGCTCTGTTGGTTCCTTACAGCTATTTAATACGCGTAATTGAGAGCATTTGTCATGTTCGTCTCTTTCTGGACGTTCTTGGCTTCCCTTCCTGCCATTTCTGATGCTTCTCAGTGGTAAGTAAAACAGTTTGTGATCTATTTAAAATCTGGCTAAGTGGTGGCAGTTGAGATTTGTCATTTTTACACATCCTTGATATTAGGTGATTCTTGTTACTAAGTTTAGTTGTGGGTTTCATGCTTGGATACAAAATGTTATTTTGTGGGTGGTTCTTTGCTAGTAAGTCAGCCCAGCAGGTCTAGGCACTTGTACAGCTTCCAGTGAGTAAGAGATCTGTGCGTGTATAAGCATACTTATGCTAGCCTTTCACCCTCCACACATTTATAGCAAATAACAAAGTAACTGCAGCCATAACATATAGCTGCGTTTGAAGACACAATTAGCATTTTCTGTATAAATTATGTTAACCTTTTTTTTGGTGTTTTATGAAAGAGCAACATAATGCAATTGATTATCCCCTTTACAGTTCTTAAGAAAAAATGTCTAAAACTACATTGTAAACTCAAAATACCAGCATTTTAGGTTAATAAAGAGCACACAATCCATTACTTAATTTATCTTCAAATTACTTTGCTATATGTACTTAACTATGATTTAATTCAATTTCTATATAAATAGATTGTTTTACTGTTAAGTCCTGCATTTATTCTATTAGCTTATAACATGCAACCTGCACACTAGTTATGTTTTCTTTATGCTTTTGATAATTTCCTTGTAATAATTTAATGATGTGTTATGATGAGATATTTTTTAAAGGACATTAGAGTACCTTAAAGACTGGCATAATTATGCTTTATTTACACTTCTGTGAAATTCGCTGAGGTTAGTAATATTTATAACTATCTTGTAGAAAGAGAGGTAGAAGAAAATGCTGTTGAGGGGATACATTACAAATGATGCAATTATATTTAAGAAATTTAATATATCACTGACAAGTTCCGATGAGGATGCATTTACTGATAAAATTGAAACTTGGGAATAAAATTTCAGGAGGTAGGCACCCATATCACATTGTATACTAAGAAGATATACTGTAACAGGTGATATTATACACTTAGACTACTTTGAAAAGTAAAACTAAAATAAACATTTCAGTCAAACATTTATGAAAAGAATTAGGAAAAATTATTCACTAAGCTGAGAAAATATCTATAAAATTCTTTAAAATACCTTTCTATACCTGTTATGAGTAACAGACAAATAATATCCATTGTCTTGAGAGATATATGTTATCATCCACAAAGTAAAAAAAATGAGGCTATGTTAAGAAACAAGCCAGGAAACTTGGTGAATTCAAGTACAAGTATTGTTTGATATAGTTAGAAATTTTATAATATCAGGTAGCATACTTTCTACAACAAACTGAATATATGTTTATATCTGATCTCTCCTAACTGTCACTATTGCCTTGCTGTCATGTTCAATACTGTCATTTAAAAACACTAGAATAAGGGGAGAATTAGGAGATTATTTTTTTTTCTCTAATGATGTACTCAAAATTTGGTAGAAAGCAAACAGAGAAATAAAGACATTCTATACATTAAACTAAAACTATTAGCATGTAACCTTTTGGGTCATACTTTGTAGTGTTTGTTTATGCCACCTGTGTAGATACTGCAAATGGGAAGGGGGAAAGAGATTGATGGCAACAAAATGATTAGGATTTGAAACTGAAATAACAAAAAAAATAAAAAAAGAAATAAGAAGAGGAAGAGGGGGACTCCAGAAAAAAACATAGTTGGCAGAATTAAAAAGAAAGATAAAATGCTTTTGAACTGTTTAGGTCCATTTCTAGGTTGAAGTTAAAGATTTACTACAAATGCTGTGATAAAATATCTTTCTGGATATTTTTGTAGTGTTTTTGTTTAAATCTAGCTTTCAAAGGAACCCTGCTCTTTGGAAGAGCAGGGAATAGATCCTTTTAAAATTTTGAGCAGTGTCAAAATAAGATTACTCTTTTAAGGACCTAAAATTTAGTATTAGATTGAAGACACTTTTAAGAATAGAACTGTTAAATAGTTAAATTACAATGTACAGTTCCACCTTTAGAAATTTCTTTTCCTTGTAAAACACAGTTTTGAAATGCTTGATCATTTCTGTGTTGTAGCAAGAAAACTTGGACATACTTACAAATGCAGTGAAAGACTTTGTATCCCTAAAAAATAAACATAAGAATAATGATGCCTCATCTGTGGAACTTATTTTTCTGTGTTAAAGCAATTCACAGACAAATAGGAAAAGATGATACATTGAGAAAATGCATTTTCTTCACATTTGGCAATGGTGTAACTGTTACAAGCCTGCAAATATTCACAGCTCAATTGGAATTTTGAAATACTGGAGATAGCTCAAAAGTCCACAAGAATAATTAAAATTTTGGGAAACTTTCCTGTAGCAAATACCTCAGGGAGCTCAATCTTCTTAATTTATCAAATAAAAAGTTGATTGGATTGTGAGTATCTCTATAATAAAATGCTTCTCAAATCTAGTAGGCAGCGTCATATAAGAAGATAATGGAAGCTAAAACTAGACCAAATCAGATTATACATAAAGACAAATTTTTAGGAGTGTGAATCATTGGAACACCTTGTCAAATTGTTAGATCATTAGTCAACATTCTAAAATCAAGATGATATGAGTTTAATTTTGTCCTACAGACTGATACTGCAGTTTGGTTGCAGCAGGTTTATGACACAGAGTATTAGAAATCAATTAATAACAATGGATTTTAGAATCTGTGTATCTACTTCCATTTGCAAGACAGCATGAAGTTAGCCGCAAGTATGAAATACAAGCATCTATTTCAACAGCAAATGTTGGCAGAGCATTGAAGTAGTTTGAAGATCAAAGAGTAAGTTAAAACAGCTGTACAGATTTTTTTAATGCAAAGAATAAGACACAAACATCTGTAGAGATTTTTTTGATGGTGTCCATTTTTGTATCTTGCCCTGCCTGTGACAAAGTTATTTTTCAAATTTTGAGAAAAAGCAACCAGCAGACCTTTTAATAGTCATTGTTCTTCTTTTAATGACTCCACCAATATAAAAGAAAGAGACGGCAAAAGAAACTGATGAAAAGTGATGTTTTTCCTAATTTACCAACATCAGCAAACACCTTCTTGTGTTATGGTATGTATATTTTTGCTGTTGTTGTTTTTGTAACAATTGCATCATTGCAATTCATGGGCAAGTTATAAAAATATTTGAATAAAAGTAATTTCCTGAGTAGTCTTTAAAGCTGTTTTGGTAGAACTTAAACCATTTCCTTTGTCATTTTCCCCCAATTCCAAAATAGAAACATAACAACTCATTCAGGTGGAACACTGATGCCTGCCTTTCAAAGCATTTTCAAGGCAAAGAACTAAAATGATTCTGATAAAAAGCAAGATTTTGGAAAGACTGGAAAAATACCAATAGGGAGTAAGAAATGAACCCTCTACATAGGTTTTCATAACAAACATTTGCAAAAAATTGTTCAGCTTCAAGCTAAGCTCTGTTAATTGTTTTTTCTTGGTATCCTGAGATCACAATTTTTAACTCTCTTTCTGAGATCTGGAGACCAAACATTTGTCAGCTGCCCAATTTGTTGTGAAAATGTTAGCTCTCCAGTGAAATTTTAATGTTTCAAAATGTCTCTTTCATATTAGACTTGTTTTGCTACTGCTATAAAATGTGTATTCCTGTGAGAGGACACAAAAGGATCTCAGTGCTTAAAGTCAAACATGTTTTGCAATTGAAGGAGAAAAGAATCTGAGAAGCAGATTTCTGTCTGAAAATGCACTGCAGCTGATCATTAGATTGTTAGTTTTCTCTGTGGAAAGAAAAAAAAAAGTCTCTCTTTTGGCTGATGATATATTGCTTGACAATTAAGTTTACCATAATAATTCTCAGTGTTATATTACTAGAGCAATAAATGGTTAGCACTTCTGTTGCCACCATACTATATGTTCAGATACAGAGAATTTAGAACAATATTGGAAGTAACGATAGCAATAGTTAATGTCTTCAAAAAGAATTAATTTTTTATGTTGATCATGGCAAGATGATTTATGTGCAGCTCAGTAGTGGCCAGAAAGCTTTTGTCAGAATTAAAGTTTTTGAATTCCTAATTCCTAGTGGATATATACCCACATAGAAACCTCATCAGAGGAGCATCTTTGTGGAACAAACACAACAGAAGCTACCATACAGAATAAGAAAACACAGCTGTTTCTGTTACTTGGAGCTTTTATTTAGCACTTTTAGGAGTTCCAAACCTGTACTCTGGCAAATCTCTTGATATGACTTTGGGCAAGTTGCCTAGGTCTAGACTAAATTTAGAAAAGTCCTTCAGCCTTTATAGCCCTGACACATGGCTGACGTTGTCATGGCCAAAGAGATGTTCCTTTCCTGCAGGGCTCAGTCCACAAGGATTCTCACACCATCCATTTAGCTGAGCAGCAACACTGACCAAAACCCTCTAAGTGTCCATCTTACTACTAATGCCCTCCTACTTTCTTGCCCAACCTTTAGTTCTTTTCTGCAGAGTGGAATAGCTTTAATGGGAAGGAACTAGCAGAGCCTTATTTCTTCCTTTAAAACAGCTCATATTCTGGTAATTGCAGTACTCCTCTGAGAACAAAAAGTGTATCTGTAGTGCATCTGGCAGGATCCTCAATCCCCAGTTTTCCATGTCTCCTGTCCACCTGACCGTTAGGTGGATTTATCAGCATGCACTGTCTCTATCTCCTCTTTTAGGATTTCTTTCCTTAACACTGTCTTTTGGCTAACCCTAAACTGCTCTTCTCTTACCAGGTATGATCTAAAATGATCAGCCAGCAACGTACCATGCAACTCTTCCCAACTATCTGATGGTGAACGTAGGTGCCAGGCACAGCGTTTGGGGCTCCATTCTTCGTGCCTGGCTCTTTCACCCAAGCAGGTGATCAAATTTTCAGTGAACCCTAATTTAAGTTCTTTTTAGTAACCTGTCTGAGCCTTGCTTCTCTTTCTCCGAATCTGAGGTAGTAAGACAGCGTGACTTTGTGACTATAAATATATTTAAGAGTTTTCAGTATTCAAACCTCGTGAGGCTGGGCACAGAGGACAATATAGCCTGGGATGAGCAGAAAAAATGAGCAGGTATAGTTATTCTTTTACCTCAAGTCATAATCACATTTGAGGCGTATAAGTGACCAATTGGTTTTGTTAGGATGCAGGATAATTTTTAGGTCTAATATTCAGTATTGTTCACAAAGTAGAGAAAAACTCTTAACAAGCAAATCTCTAATTGAAATATATATATAGGGACAAAAAAGGCTGAAGATTGTATTTACTTTTCATAGGCACAGTTTATTAAAAGAAGCAAAAAAGGTGGTATGGAGGTTGCGTTTATTTTTGATATGTGGAGCTCCTTAAAAGAAGCAAATAATTATTATAAAAATAAGAAAAACATAGACTCATTATTTGAAATGTTGAATAATTAGTGCTCATCATCTGAATTAGGACAATTTACTAATTTGTCTCTTATTATAATGAGAATTAGCTTTTTAAGATTTTTCTGCTTTATTCTAGACTTAATTGTATCTGTTCATAGAAGGTTTGGGGACATTTATTTAAAAGTTGTTCAAGTAAACCATGTTGCTACTTGTATTTACCCTGCATTGAACTATCTACATGCTTGCTGCATAAATTACCTCCTCTTTTTTGGTTCCTTTTTGCATTTTGGCTTATGTTTTGAACGTCCCATATAATTCAGTGAATCATTCTCCCTTTCGTTATCTTTGTTACACTGAAATAATTTATAGGCTGTGGTCGTGAAGCCTTGAGTCTTGTCATTTCATGTCTGTATTGTGAAAAATTCATCTTCCTTCAGTCATTTCTAGAGGCTTTGATTTATTTTGGTTGAGTGTTACTCATTCAGGTTTTATATTTCCTACCTAAATGTACCATAGGACTGTTTACCTGGCAGTATTTATCTTACTGTAAAAGACTAAAATTCATGTTCTTCCACCGATCTATTTTTTGGTTTGTCCATCCCTAAATTAAAGGTTTAAATAGCTAAGCATATAGTACATTTCTGAACCCCTGCTTCCAAAAAAGCATATATAGGTAATACTTGAAAAATGACAAAAAGTGGAGTAGCATTTCCTGGTTACAGTTGTTCTCCACAGTATCCCATTGCTACCATTGTGTAGCGTAAAGGGTTTTTCTGAAATGGCATTGTCAGTACTGTAAAAAACAAAATTGCACAAGCAATGTTCTGTGACACAACTGTGTGCTATGTCTGTCTAAGGCGAGTTTTCTGCACCAGTATAGTTTATTAGCAGAGACTAGTACAACAGAGCAGTTCAGCACACAGGATATCACTCTCTCCTGTCAAACCAAAATTGCATCAGGGAGCACAAAGAGTATCTGTGGAGTTGCCTAAAACAGAATGCTTAATTTTTTGCTAGTTTGGTGTCTTACAATTAAATGCTTTGCTAACCTGTAAGAGCATTTGTACCCTATTCATTTTTTGCTATCTGAACACACTGGCTCTAACTGTTATGTCTTAAAGCAGAAAAAAAACCAAGTTAGAGATTACGACCTCAGTAGGCTGGAAGAAGTGCAGCAAGAGGAAATTGAAAGAGAAAGTAAAGAAAGATCAAGAGAAAGAAAACGAAATTGTATGCTATGTTTAGAGCAAAAGCTACCTCACAGATGCATAGGCTGGGACTCTCTGCCTATTTACAGCCCTTCTCACCTCCTGTGACCTTCAGGACCGGTCTGTGATGGACTTGTGTGCAGGGGCTCCAGCTGGCCACGCTGCAAGCGGCTGCCTGCCTGGCACCCTGCCCCAAACACATCAGCAGCTGCTGAGGTCTCCTGAGAAGGATCACCAGGGTCACTCCTCAGAGAAAAAGGTTTGATACACACGCGAAGGATAGTTAGTAAACTGGCCAGCTTAAACTCTAAAAGCAGAACTGTGGTACCAGCATAAAATCCAGCACTACTTCCATTTGCTTACTTAGTTCCTTACTCACATGTTTTGGCTGGTTCAGTTTATCTGGGAACGGTTTACAGCACAGCTATTTGTCCTCCAAAAACCTATGATACCAGCTAGATAGTTCATCCCCTAAGTAATGCACCACCAGCCACCTCTTCAACCCCATGAAAAGGTTTGCAGGAGACATCTGTCACGTTGCCAGTGCAGACTCTGCCCTGGACTGTCTTGTACTCACTGACCAATAATTTAATAAATTATACATTACAGAGAGGGATTTCCCATTTTGCACAACATTTCCACAGCTATGATCAAGGAAACATTCTGGGTTCAAATTGTTACTGGGTTTGCTGGCCCGTTGCTTTCCCTTGACTCTGGATCCCAGGCCAGCTTTAGGAGACGCTGCAGATCTCATTATTTTCTGGCCTTTCGGGGAAGAGAGACATGATGAGATTTTTGCCCATGGGAAGACTGAGTGTATTTTTCTGTCTGTCAGTTTTTTTCCCTGGTTAATTCTGGCTATGTGGAGTCATTGGTATTTGGGGCATTTTGTTTTTTTTTTTTTTTTTCTGTAGTTGTCAAAATCAAACAAAGCAATGGGTAGGTGTTACTTCCTTCTGTATGTAAATAATAACAAAAATAGATTCAATTCATGGTGCTACTCACTGCTTGCTTTGTAATAATAAGCACCATATAATGCTTTATTTGATTTAAGGGGTGTTACATATTGGTAACAACTATGTTCTTAGAGACAATTGTTCTTAGAGAGTCACTTCATGAAACAGATTTTTCTCCCAATTTATTATGTTGAATTTTAACCTCAGATGACATCCAATATTAACATTCCATTTTTTAATTGAAATATATTTAGTTCTAATTTTTTTTAAAAAGCAGAAAAATGCATAATTATGATGTGAGAGTTTCTTACTCTTGCTTGGTATCTATGAGACTTAATTTCAAATCAGCCAAATGTAGTCTTATTACTGAACAGAATGTGACTTGTGGTTAAAAAAACTTGTAAGATCCTTGCCTGAAATAAAAGGTTAAAAAAGGAACTTCTTCCTGATACTAATCCCAAATATTAAATGTTTTTTCAGATCTGTGGAGTTTTTTTGAATACCATAAGTTTGAAATTCAAGAAATACGAATTGAAATCATGAGGATTACATCTAATTTTATAAAAATGCATGATGCATCTTATATTTGCTTAATTAATATTTAAGCCTATAATAGGACACTACAGTCACATTTTCATGTTTCTGTTTAAAACCTGAAGAATTAGAAGTACACTTCACTTAAAAAAAAAAAACAAACCACAAAAAAACCCCAAACAAACACCTCTCAAAACCACCAAAAAACAGGAGGAGGAAAAAAAAAAGCAGCCAAGCATGGAAGTGTTTA
>JAOXJK010000012.1:76430170-76444609 GCA_025774025.1 Xenus cinereus | reverse complement strand
AGAATTAGAAGTACACTTCACTTAAAAAAAAAAAACAAACCCAAACAAAAAACCAAACCACCACAACTAAACCAAAAGAGAACAGCAAAAAACAAACCCAAACCCACGAATAAAGTAAAATTCATATGTAGTTACGCCATTTTAAGAACTGGAGATTGAAAACCCGATATCTAAGTTATCATTTCGTTTGCTATATAATTACAATAGGGGACATCTAGCTATGGAATCCTCAGTGCTGTATTTCTTTATTCTACAGGTATTTGTCTTCTGTGCTGCAAAATACATCTCTCTTTTTTATTATCCTCTCCATCTAATTACTGTAAGATTAATGCAGTTCCCATCCTGGGGATATTTTGTATCATCATGATGGATCCTGAAATAGAGACATTCTTTGAAACTAATGCATTAGAGCACAGATGTGCAAAAAAGACAAATATACATAAAGAAGGACCTGATCCAGGATCTGTAGAACTGTGTCCTTGTTCTGACAGTGTCAGTTTCTAATGTATTAAGAATGTCGTACAAACACAAGGCAAGTCCAAAGTGATACTTTCCCCGGTGTGTACACAGAAGTTCTGGTATCGTCCTATATTTGCACTTACTATGAATAAACTTACGTACTTTTTGTGGTTATTCATAGCAGTGCATTCACTCAGTGCAGGAAGGTGTTCATTGATGTTTGCTTGCATCTATAGTTTTGTGAGAATTATAGTAATGTGCATATTCACGTGTAATTAATCTTAATTTATTGACATCACTCCCCATGGACCATGTCTACAAATTGGCCTTCTGCTGAAAGCATTGCCACACCAAGTGCTGCTTCTGAAACATTAATTTGTGCTCTTCATTAATGTCATCCATTTTTGCACAGATATATACGTATGTACAATTATGTGTTTTTACTTACAAAAGATCTGCTCTTTTTCTGGAGGTGCGTTTGTTCTTCCTATTTTCCACTGGGTCATGTTTTGGATTTTGGTTTGCAGCTGACCAGGTTTTGTACCTCAGTGTTTTCTACATTTTAACATTGCATACTTCATACGTTGCTTCCCTAAAAATGCAGATACTAGCTTGGCTTATGGTATTTATGTATTCTTGTAATGCTCAGCGTCCAGATTTATTAGCAATCGTGGACTTTTGATGAACTAATCTTAAACAGTATTTAGAATTATTTAATCTATGGAACTAATCCAAGGGCTTTAACCATCATCCTAGTCCAATTCTGGACTCTATGCCAAAATCCGCAGGACCAAGAGATAAATCTCTATAGCTGGACAATGACTTTTGGTTTGGTGTCATGTGTCCTAAAGGGCATTGACATTGTACTGAGTTTGGCTGTGATGGAGTTAATTTTCTTCATAGCAGCCTGTATGATTCTGCGTTTTAGATTTGTGACCAAAACAGAGTTTTGGTTGCTGCTGAGCAGGGCTTGCACAGCATCAAGGCCTTCTCTGTTTCCCACTCGGCCCCTGCAGTGAGTAGCCTGAGGGTGGCTGAAAGGTTGGGAGGGGACAGAGCCGAGACAGCTGACCCAATTGACCAAAGAGATATTCCATACGTCACGCTCAGCAATAAGCATAGGGGAGAGTTTCCAAGGCAGATGTTGCTCGGAGACTGGCTGGGCATCAGTTTGCTGGTGGTGAGTGGTTGCTTTGGTGTCACTTGTTTGGTTTTTTCCTTTTCTTTTTTTCCCCTTCAGTTATTAAACTGTGTTTATCACGACCCATGAGATTTTCTCACTTAAGCCTTTTTGATTCTCTCTTCCACTCCACTGAGGGGGAGTGTGAGTGAGCCTCCCTACCGGGGTTAACCTGTGACTTGTGAGGAGGTCCGTGACCATGTGTATTTTCCAGTGTGTTTTTCAAATCTTCGATCTCTTTTCAAGGACCCTTTTGAAAGTAAGACAGCCATCAGACATCTTCTGTTCTTTATATGCTTAAAACTGTAACACGAGTAAAATACTGTCTAGAAAAGCAATGAGTGTGGAGACATCTTTATATGTCACATATTTTTGTCCATCACACCTGTGAAAACAATTTAGCAAACTTTTAATGAAGACTAAACCCTTGGTCCTAGCTTTTTCGTGATCTGTATTTTACCTGATATCTTTCTTGGATATAAATGTCTGCATGTTTACAGGTCTTTTCTCTCTAGAGAAGACTCGGGGGGGACCTCATCACAGTATTCCAGTACTTCAAAGACGACCACGAGAAAGCCGGAGGCTCTGTCTTCACAAGGAGTCATACAGAGAAAACAAGGGGCAACAGGTACAAGTTGCACCGGGAGTTTTATGTTGACATAAGAAAGATTTTATTTTTCTTTTTTTTTTTACAGTAAGAGCAATCATTCAGTGAAACAACCTGCCCAGGGATGTGTGTAGAGTCCCCATTGCTGGAGGCTTTCAAGATGCGATTGGTCAGGTTGGTAGATAATCTCACCTAGGCTCCCTCTCCCGTGAATGGTTGGATGAGATGATCTTTCAAGGGCCTGCGCTGTTCTATGATTCTAAATATGCTCTCTGAATGAAATATATTCATTCTGTTGTGCAGAAACAAGACACTAAACTTGCAGTTCATTTTTCAACTCTTTAGAACTAATAAACCCAGAAATTTTTCATTTATTGAAAATACTGTTTGAGGATAAGATCATAATTAACTAAACAGACTGTGTTTCACAATGGGTTTTCTGAATTACTCTTCTGAATAGTCATGTCCTTAAATTCATTTCACTGCCAAGCAGAGGCATGTTCTTATTTTTCTTGTTGGGTAAAATTCGGCCAGGTTCTGAGTATCCTTAGATAGTGCCTAGAATTGTCAGTTCTTATCAATGATGTTGAGGGTGCTCTTTATTTCACAGAATTAGACATTATCTGAATTAGTAGTATTAGCTGTCACTCTCTGTTTCCTCAAAATACTTATTTTCTTTTATGGAATCAGATTAAGCCATAGTATTCAATTGCACAAGCCATACAAACTGAAAATTATATTCAGTAGCAGAGTTAAAGATTTACAAGGGCATTGTTTTTTCTTGCAACTACCACGGGTCAGCATTTCACAATAACTGCATAATAAAATTTTACATGGCAAACCTTAACCTTGATTTTTTTTTTTTTTTATCAGTACAAGTTTATGATGAATATAAATCATTTTAAAGTTATTCATAGAAAAATTCTCACAGTTGCTGTGTAACAGACATTTTCTTAATCTCAGCTCATTTAGACTGCTCATGGTTGGCATAGAAATTTAACTGATTTTATAGAAGTTTAGTACTTTGGAGATAGGACACAATAGTACTTTTCTATGCCAGATGCATACAAATAATATGTTGCTCCATTATTTTTGGGAAAATACGCTTTTTCTGAACGACAAGCAGAACTGGATAAAGCAGGATTTATAGTAGTTATGCTGAAAGTCCCTTTACTGGAAACATTTGAATTCTAATAAAACTGAACGAAGCAAGTTGCTACTCAATGAATAACATACTTTGTAACTTAAAGATATTTATCTTAGACATTCCGGGAGTTTGTGGCTCAAAATCTGCAAACTTCTACTCATGCAAATCTTGTTTCTTAAAAAAAAAAAGAAAAAAAGAATAAGAATCACGCAGTGTTGATGGCCTCTAATTTGATAGCAAGGCTCTGAATGATACCAATACAATTGATACTTAAATACATATTAGCTGATACTGAGCTCTGTTTTTAAGGTAACCATCTGGAGGATAGGGGAGGCATTAGGTATGCCGTGATGTAAGTAACAGGCTTCTGTTAGAAGTGCTATGAGGCATCAGGATTGCTATGAAAGTGTTTTATATGAACATACAAGGCCGATCCTTTCAGCACTATTTCATGTTCATACCTGTTTCTGTAGCTGTCTCTTTCACTGAGGTTTGATGCCAGGAAATAACATGCTGAACTTTACATTATACGCCCAACGTTACCTTTTTTAAACCCTCTATTGCAGTAAGAACATGTGCCAGTTATTTTGCTTTTCTCTTTGTGAATCAAATGTTAGGGAATGGGTTCAACCTACATAGAAGCTCTTTACCCTCTTAGGTTTTGTGTACCCTTGCCGTAATTCAGCAAAGAACTGTTTTAGCACTGGGACTTCTCCATTGGGTTAAAACTGGGAAGAAACACGTGTCCTCCATTGGGTGCAACTCAGGATGCATCCAGGATTTCAGAAGGGTGTGCCACAAAGACCAAATCATTTGACATTCAAAGAAGCCCCTCTTCTGAAGAGGATAACCCAGAGCTCAGCACCCCCACCCACCACCCTGACCTTGTGCGTGCAGCAGTTGCAGGGCGGGAGGAATGCACTGCTCTGGGGCTAAGGGACTCTCCCAAGACATTATGAAGAAGCATGCACTTTGAAGCCACAAGAAAGTGAAAAACGGTAGGAGTCTCTTTATCTCCTCCACAAGAAGCCCTTCTCTTGAAAATCTGCCCCTCAAAATGCTGGCTGAAGTTGCAGGAATTTCGGAACTGTTGGAGACAACTGCTAAGCTCATTGAGGTATGTAGCCTTCAGAGGCAGAATAGGCTTATAAGTGGATTGAAGGAGAGAGAAGCAGAGTTTTAGCGTACTGGAGATTGCTGCTGGGTTAGCTGCTGGTATAAATCTATCTTTCCCCTCCACTGAAACTATTTTCCTCTTTTCAGAGAACAAGTCATAAGAAAAATCAGCTAGCTCATGAGCAGTTTGCTTGCTTAGAAAGCAAAATTAACAGATCTTTAACATGAGGGGACTGTGAAGTGTTTGTGACCAATGGAACCCTTAGAGTTTGCTGGACTGAGATCAAGTCTGGTGGAAAAGATTACCCTGCAAAGAGACAGTTGGCAATGGTAAGATTTGTTTTAACCTGTTTTATTCAATCCTGCTCACACAGCTTATCTGTTTCCTTACACAAAGAGTTTCTCTGTTTTAATATATTATTTTGTGTTCTAGTAAAACCTAGCCTTAGAGATTAGACGCTTTTGACTTTGTGTACTCCCTTAAAAAAAGAGGTGGAGCGATTACAAAGCTCTAGCTGTCACAGGTACATAATGAGGTAAAGCTCAAAATATACTGACTGGAGAGAAGAAATAAAAAAATCCTTTATTAATTTATGCCAATGAAAACCCCACATAATCATTGGTTAATAGGCAGCATTTAGAATGTGAAACAAATTCCCTGATTAAAAACATGTTTTCATGATCATAATACTTGTATTTCATCAAATGTCCTTGGAACCTGTGTTTACTGTCAGCAGCATGTGTCAGACTTTTTTTCTTTAGTATCTCTGAGGATTTGGAAGTGGAAATTAATTAAAGCTTACACAAAACATTTTCCCCTTGAGCTACTCAATATGCTTAAGTGCCATGATGGGGTACCATCCATTTTTCTAAAGCTGTTCATTAAATAACTCAATATGGTTTAAACACACATCATATTTTTTTCATAACTAGCCATAATTTCTCTCCTTGACTGTGTAACCTTACCCCATTAAGAGACTCTGGCTTGTGTAATTAAATTATCTCTCTGCCTTCAGTAAGAGGACAACGTGAAAACATCAACGTGTGCTTATGTCAGGGTCCATGAACATAGAAAGTTACACCGTTTAGAGATTTATCTCTAGGAGAACTGCCAGCTTCAAATATCTCAGGAATTTCAATATTATTACCTAAAGGAAAGCAAGCAGTTATTTATAAAGTTAAAATTTCCCGAGTTATACATTTTGCAATCTGATTAACTTAAAGAAAAAGTAGAGTCGTAAAAAAAGCGCAGATTAATCACTGGTTAAAATGTAATACATTTTCAAAACTGAAGCCTTGATTAGGCATTTTTATGACTAATATCATGAATATGCCATTGTTCAGGAGGCAATTGTAGAGTATTTAATTTGATTCATAGCATTATATAAAACATGCTAATGTCATAATATATGCTGTTAAATATATGGGTTAAAACTGTGTGTGTTCATTTGAATATACTCATCAGCATATTTACTAACATCAGGTGTTGTTTCAGTGCAGGTCTGGTATTTCCCCCATTTTTGGAAATACGCAGGAATCTGGCTTTCCATTCTTGGGAATGAGCTGAGCAGTCTGTCCTGTTAGCTGTTTCCCTGCAACAGGATGGTCACTTCAGGGCAGTTATGGCAGAAGTATCTGTCATTTTCTACAGGGATTTTTTTGAATATGAGCTTTAATAATACTATGAGCAATGGACAGAAAGAAGGAGAGTGGGAAAGGATAGAAATACAAACACAAGGAAGGTCTTCCATCTGGAAATATTTATTCCAGCTCTTCAGTAATAACAGTTAGAAGTTGTCTGCGGACTGGCTTCTGAAAATAACTGACTTTGTTGATTTTAATGGACTATTGAAATCAGGTCCTACTCAGAGTGAATAAGGACATAGTCTGGGGCTAGGCAGAGAGACATACATAAAAAAGTTGTAGAAAATACCATTTTCCACATAAAACTCCATCGCATCACACACAAAAAAGCTGACGTGGGGCAGATTCTGACCAACTCGAGGATCCCTATTTAAGCCTCACAATGCCCGAAAGGTGGGTACTTTACATCAATACAGTGACTTAGAACATAAGGTAGGCCCATGGGCTTCCTAGGCTTGGTCAACAGAGAGGTAAACACCTCTGAGAAGCAATTCGGGTCCTAACTGAAACACCTATCTCATTGACTGTATGCCTCCATAGGCCTACTCGTTATAGATTATTGGGAAATGCGTGCTTTCAGCTACGCACTGATTGGGAAGCCAGCTGATGGGAGACCCTTGGCTTCACACTGTCTTTTACACTCTCATCGAGCTGAGATCCAGGACTCCTGAATCTCTTCTGAAGTGCAGCCTCTGCCAGCTCAGGAGATACAGCGGGTCAACATCGGATATGGTTGCACAATAATTAGTGCGTTTAATTGAGAAATAGAAATACTTGAACTTCAGGTGAAGAAACTTTAGAACTTCGTAAGTTTTAGATTTTAATGAGTGGGAGCTGGAATGGGTGAGGTGATGGGGAGGCAGAGGAATAGTTTTATCCCAACTTCAGTTTTCCAGTATACCGTTCTCTACACCTTACCAGAATAGCCAGGGAAAAGCCTGTTCCCCTGCCGAGGAGTGCTGTTCTGCACATAAGGATGCACAGTTTATGTAGCTCAGGAAAGCAAAAAAGAAGGTATTTGATTCTGTAAACTACTGATTAGGAGGATCTCGGGTTCTTTACTTCAGCCACATTTTATTCATTTTTTTTTAAATAGAATCTGTTTTTATTGGTTCTTAGACTCCACAGGATAAGCCCTCACAGGGGAGGCCCTTCCCTCACATACCTAGAATGAGGCCTTCTCTTACGTTTTATCTCTTTCTCCCTCTGTCTTTGCCCTTATAACTCCTGTGTGCTTTGATTTTTTGGTCATCCTATAGAAGGTTTTGGGGGGGTTTTGTGGTTTAGGATTTTTTTGCCTTTGGTTTTTTGGTTTGACTTTTTTTTTCATTTTCCCTTCATTTTGGGGAAAAAAATCTAGCTTTGTGCATCTTAAGGGAGAAATGGTTTCCTTTTAGATTTGTCAGTCAGATTTTAGTTAAGATGGGATAATATTGATATCTATCGAAGAAAAAACAACAAGAAACAGTGACATTTTCTGCTATGTTCTGTCTTCAAGAGAACTTGAATCTGTAATGACTTTAGAATATACAAATGATCTATAAAGGCTGTAGAATACATAGATCAAGGCATTCGGTGACCAGTTCAGCAGAACAGGTGTTTTTGCCTCTCTTCAGTTGTGTGGAATTTTCCTGACAATAAAGTCTTAACCACTCTGGAAAGAATGCTTAATAAGTAGCATTTTGAAATGCAGATTCTATGCAGCTATCTCAGAGAAAGGCATGCCATTTCATAAGTATTAAAAACTAAATGGCAGTACCCAATTAAAATTAAACTGAACATACACATAGGCATATCCTTGAAAGAGAGGTAAAAATGCAGTATTGCAAGAAAAATACGCTGTATTAATACATCTTCTCTTGTATCTTGACTTTACTGCAGTGTAGAGTTTGCTTGAAAATCAATCTGTTTGGCATTTTTATTACTATTGTGCAAATGGAAAGAGAGTAAATGAACCATTTTCTGCCTTTACTTTCTGTGTAGAGTAATGCTTCAGTTTTCCATTTGGCTGTAGTCTACTTTTCCTTTTCTTTTATTAGTAAAACATAAATGCTTACTCCTTGGTATCTTGGTATCTTTGAGATTGTAATTATTACTTATGGCAGGTTTCCATTTTATGTCCCCGGAAACTTTCCTACTGAGGCACAAAAACTACCAAGAGCCAAGGTGCTGTAAATAAAATTTGGTTTAAAAGGTTAGTAAACACACTGTAATGAAAAACCCTATGGCTGTTAAGGAATGTTGAGCTACAGAATGTGCCTACCTGGTAGAGGGCATAAACATTTGCTGTACTGCACATCCTTTCCCTTACAATTATTTGGACTAAAGATTAAGAGATCTGAAGGGAAAAAGGAAAGGATAAAATGCGTATAACATGACTGATTGGGTTTTTTGTACATGTTCAACGTTAGACCAGCATCTGTATTCAAGCTATTTTGGTCTGGTTTGGGAGGAATGACATTTAAACGTTTTTTTTGTGAACATAAAATCCTAATCCATCCCCTGTGCACCACGTCTGAAGCAGACAGAAAGCTTAATCGAGTGTGGTAAAATTGTTCCCAATCCATCTGGACAAACCGAATGACTATTCCAGACATATTAAGGGAAATAAGCTAATAATATTCATCTTTTAATGCAGATGAAAATTATAAGGTGATGAGGTTTTGTTCAGAAAACGTATTTTGGATTAAAATACACATTTAAAAAAAATAATTCACAGAACAGTAATCATTCCTTAGTGCTAGTGTGTATTCACTGGCTTCTAACTTCAAAATTCCCTCCTTTTTTCCCTCCAAAAAGTAGTAATTTAGGAAGGGGTGGATGAGAGAGTCATAGGAAGCATAAAAGCCTTAACAGAATTGTATGGTTCAATGCTGCATTTCCACTCAGCCACGTTTTCCTTGCATAATATAATATACTATACAATATAATAATAATCAATCAGAAATAAGCATAGCATCACAAAATAATTTGTTTTGCAAAGGGACCCTGCGGGTCATCTAGTCCAAATGCCCTGCTTGAAACAAATCCAGTTAGGGCAGTTGCCCAGCACTGTGTCCAGTTGGATTGCAAGTATCTCCAAGGATACAGACTACACAGCCTCTCTGGGCAACCTGTTTCAGTGCCTGAAGATCCTCTTAGTGGAATTTTTTTCCTTATATCTAATCAGAATTTCTCATTTTCCAGCTTGTATCCACTGTTCATCTTCAAGAGGAGTCTGGCTCCATCTTCTCTTTATTCTTCCAGTAGGCTTTTTGTAGGCAGTAGTAGGATCTGCCTTTAACTTTCTTTCAGCCTCTCCTCACATGCCTTGTAGTCCTGCCCTCAGCCATCTTCACGGCGCAGAACCGCTCCAGTATTTCCACTTCTTACTGGGAAGAACTTGGACCCATCACTTCGGTTGTGTCTCCTAAGAGTAAAGCAGATGGGAAGGATTACCTCCCTCAGCCCATTGGCAGCATTCTGCCTAATGCAACCCACGATGTTATTGTCCTTCTCCATTGCAAGGACACACTGTGGTCTAATGGTCACCTTGGTATCTGCATGGGCCTCCGGCTCTTTTCAAGCTGCTTTCCAGCTGTTTGGCTCTCAGTAGATACTGCTGCGTCCGGTTATTCCTCCCTTCAGATATTTGTGCCTGTGAGCCTTCTCTTCTCCAGGCTGACCAGTCCCAGCTCTCCTCAGCCTTTCTTCATCTTCGTGGCCTTTCACTGAACTCTCTCCAGTATGTCCGTGTCTCTTTTGAACTGGGAAGCCCAGACCTGGACACAAGAGTCTAGATAAGGCCTCACCAGTGCTGAGTAGATTGGAAGTATCACCTCCTTCGACCTGCTGGCACCACTCCTCCTCGTGCAGCCCAGGATTCCATTACAGTTGGCCTCAAAGTTGCCTTTGATGCTGTGTCGAGCTGACTTTGGCTTGCTGCCAGGTGCTCACCAAGCTGCTCTAGCACTCGCCCTACATCGACAGGACAGGGGGAGAAAGAATGATGAAAAGGTCATGGGTAAGATAAGGACAGAGAGATCACCCGGCAATTACCATCAAGGGCAAAACAGACTCAATATGGGGATATTAATTTATTGGTAAGTAATTGTGACGGAGCAGGATAGTGAGAAATGAAACAAAACTAAACCCACCTTCACCCAACTCCTCCTTCCCAGGCTGTACTGCACTCCTGACTTCTCTGCCTTCTCCTCCAGAGTAGCAGAGGGACATGGGGAATAGGGGTCAGTTTCGTAACGCTTCATCTCTCCTGCCCCTTCCACCTCATGCTCTTCCCCTGCTCCAGTGTGATGTCCCTCCCATGGGATACAGTCCTTCACAAACTTCTCCAATATGGGTACTTCCAACAAGCTGCAGACTCCAGCATGGGTCCTTTCCATGAGTTGCAGTCCTTCAGGAACAGACTGCTCTGATGCGTGTCCCCAACAGGCCACAGGTCCTGCCAGAAAACCTGCTCTTATGTTGGCTCCTCTCCCTGGGCCACGGTTGCTGCCTGCTCTGGTCTGAGCTCTCCACACGCTGCAGTTTCCTTCAGGTCCTATCCACCTACTGCAGCATGGGCTCCTCCACAGGCTGCAGTGTGAACATCTGCACCACCACAGTCTTCCGTGGGCTGCAGGGGGACAACTTGTGTCACCACGGTTCAGGGGAATCTCTGCTCCGGCATCTCCTCCCCATCCTTCTTCACTGACCTTGGTGTCTGTAAAGTTGTTTTTCCTCGCATTTTCTCTCTCCTCTCTCACAGCATCTTTTACCCGTTTCTTAAATATGTTATCACAGAGAGTCCACCAGCATCACTGATTGGCTCAGCTTTGGCCAGCACTGGGTCCATCTTGGAGCTGGCTGAAACTGGCTCTGTCTGACGTGGGAGCAGCTTCTGCTGTCTTCTTACAGAAGCCACCGCTGCAGCCCTTCCCCAGCGCTCCCTACCAAAAACTTTGCCAGGTAAATCCAGTAGAGGCACAAGGGCACACTGCTGGCTCACGTTCAACTTGGTGTCCACCAGGACTCTCTACTCTTTTTCCGCAAGGCTGCTTTGCAGCTGGGTCACCCTCAGCATATATTGGTGCGTGGCGTTGTTCCTCCCCAGGTACAGGACATTACACTTCCCTTTGTTGAACTTCATGAAGCTCCTGACAGCCTATTTCTCCAGCCCTTTGAGGTCCTGCTGGATGGCAGCGTGACCCTCTGGAGTATCAGTAACTGCTTCCAGTTTTGTAACATCAGCAAACTTGCTGAGGGTACACTCTGTCTGTCATCAAGATCGTTAATGAAGATCCTATGGAGCAAAAAGAAAAAGTAGTGAGAAGGTTCCGGAATGTTCTCCCCTGCCTTCCAGATGAGGACTGGTATACTTACTGTCACACAACTTTTACATTTAGAAATAGTTTTGTTTTAAAATTATTTTGACTGAGACCATTGAATATAAAAAACATCTGAAATATGCATGTTGCCAAAGCTAGAGATTCTAAGGTGACTGTACTGCAGTAACTGGTATTTTCTTATTTTTAAATATTTTATTTCAGTCTCCTGATTTCCTTCTTTCATCATAGGTTTTAGCTTAGTAGGTGAGCGCACACACACACACAAAAGAGCACAAGTTTACTTCTTTCACTTGAGATTTCTGAATTTCTGGTATATTAATGTTATGCAGTGTATATATAAATGTCACAGCACGTTAAAATGTTATGCCTACATAGGATACAACAGGAATCTATTTTAAACTATGTACACTTTTACAGTTAAACTCAACAATGATTATATAAATACCCTGTTGGTAGTTTTTGAATACTAAACAAAATAAACATTGTTATTTTTGATACTGAAACCCCCCAACATTTTAACTGCTTTTTAAATACAAAACAGTCTCAATTCCTGCATACGTACTTGTCATACGAGGTTACTTTAAAGGCAGAAGTTGAAGATTGTGTTTATAATTACATGTCCTCATTTCTAACCTTAAAAAAAAGCTTCTACTTGACTTTAGGAACTCAAGAGTGTTTCTCCAATGAAATAGCTAGTTTGGAAATTAAATTGTTTAATAGTTATCTTACTTGGACTAAATTATTTCCATTTTAGTTACTTACCTTTATTTATCTTGCTGATGGCACACTCTTAACAATTACTGTTTCCAAAGTTTTCATTGCTGAGATGAAGTAGAAATACTCTCTTATATTTTCCTTGTCAGGTACAGCTGGCCTACAAAATGGGGGAAGAGAAAGCCGTAGCCTAAGAGAGGGTCTCAAATGAACTCCAGGCAAATATTTACAAATTTTCCTTAACTAGCATTCTGAGCCCAACACTTCACTGATTTAAGTGGCTTTGCACGTATCTTTTTCCTTTATTGTTTGCAACACCTAATTGCTTCAGAAAAATGAAAGAACTAAAGGTGATTAAAGATTTTTAACTTCTTTTGGGAAATAAGACTGGCAAGCAAAAAGGTCACACTTCAGGATCTCTTCTCAAACAGGCCATCAAACAAGGCTAAAATTTAGTCAGTTTCCAGAAAACAAACCCAAAACAAAACAAACCAACCAAACAAAAAAGAAAATTACGATTAGGGTCAGAAGGTACAAACCTCAGCAAATACAAGGAGATAAATACAAGGAGAGCTGGAGTTGGTGTCGTGGTGGGACCTGGAGAGATGTGGAAATAACAAATCAAAGTTGCCTTCAGAGAGAGGTAGGCAGAGAGGCAGCTCAAAGCCCAGATGCTATGCGTTTGTCAATACGTAAGAGGAGTCCTGCACTTTACTGAATTAGTGGAAAGTCTCTGAAAGAGCTCATGGAGCGAATCCATTAGCTGCCACTGCTGGGGGCCTCCAGGGGCTTCTCTGAACTGCTTCCACCCTCTTCCCTGCTGAGAGCCACCACATCCTCCGCCCACGGACCCGCCACATCCAACACGTCCCTGCTCCTCTCTGGCTCTCTGTTCTTCCAACTAATGCGTCTTTGCTTTGGTTTTATCTTACATCAAGCTCCGATACGTATTGTCGTGACACTGATTGGTGGAGTTTAAGCCTCCTATTTTTATTTTATGACCAACAGACTGTATACTGAGTTTTTGACCGCAGTTAATGTTGCACAGGATAAATGTCTATTAATGTTTCATATGGCAAATTATGTAATGTCTCCAGTCCTATGCACTATAAAAGAATGTGTTTGCTTCCATGTGATTTTTTTTTAAAAAACTGAATTTAATTTGTTCATAATTGAAAGATTATTCATCACTGGGAACGGCTTTTTGTGTTTGCTGATGAAATTATGGCAAAAGTGTTTAGCAAAGTTGTTACCCATCACGCGTCAGTTAAATTCAGACACTGAATGAAGGAGGTAGTTCTCTTTGTCTCCACTGCACTGAGTGGCCATTAAAAAATACGTAGCACCAGTAGTAAAACTAAGACAATAGCCTAGGTAGTGGGAGTGGTGTACTTACAACCTTTATCAGGTTAAAGTTCCCCAGAGATACATATAAAATAAATTGTATCCGCCGTAAATGGATGCTGGCAAAGACTGGCAGGTGGCAAGTACCTACTGCTAGTTCGGAGGCGCTTGATGCTTCTAATAGTTTTCAGTGCATGTAAGCAGGGGAGGACAACTATGATACTAAAAAAAAATAATACTAGTGGGACATGATACCTTACAGTAAGAGACGAGAGATATTTTTAAACAAAATACAAAGGGAAAATATACAAAATAGGTTCTGACTGATACAAATGCCAAAAAAGCCCAATTTTGCAAGTTTGCTATGTGGAGCGTGGCTTGGTGAGGACAGGGGAGAAATGAAAACCTGAAGAGAGAGATGTGACAGAGATCATAGGTTAAGGACACATAGGTTATATCACTTGCAAAACCTGCAAGTGCTTGCAGAGCACACAGAAAGAATGAAAGCTGTCCCTGTGTTCCCAGAGGCAGAACTGGACAAAGCTGCACTAGAACTGAATGAAAAAAACAAATAGGACATGAATTAATAATGTTAATACCGAAGGAGAAGCAGAAGGCAATTGAAAAGAAATGCATGAAACTTTGGGTGTTCTTATTCCTGCTGAGCAAGGATAGGAATTAACTGGATGTCTAATATGCGACGGCATTATTTATGATTCCAGTGAAATGGAATTTTATCTTGTAAAACTAAAGAATTCCAAACAAATTGTGCTCTTTGAAAATCATAGAAACATAGACTGGTTCGGGTTGGCAGGGACCTTAAAGAGTTCCAACCCCCCTGCCATGGGCAGGGACACCTCCCACCAGAGCAGGTTGCTCAAAGCCCCATCCAGCCTGGCCT
>JAOXJK010000012.1:76407885-76430070 GCA_025774025.1 Xenus cinereus | reverse complement strand
TGCTGGCCACGCTTCTTTTGATGTAGCCCAGGACGCGGTTGGCTTTCTGGGCTGCCAGTGCACACTGCTGGCTCGTGTTGAGCTTCCACCAACACCCCCAAGTCTTTCTCCTCAGTGCTGCTCTCAATCCAAATCAGAAGCTCGAGGCAACTGAGAAAAAATTTGAATTCCCTTTCAATTCTTCAGGTCTCCAAGAGTTAAGAGTATAACAAACCCAGAAATCATCTACTTGTTAAACTTTTTAAGCAGATGCTGAAGCAAAGCTGCGGGAGGACATTCTTCAGCAGTTACAGTTCAAACAGAAGAGCCACAGAGCGAATACACTCCCTAGATATTGCGGGTCTTCTCCAACAATGCTGTGGAAGCTGTGGGAGGAAACCAGGTTTCCTGAATCCGATTTCAGAGCTGTATGTACCAAAATTCTCCGAAACAGAGAACTCATATCCTAATACACCAAATCCATAAAACTGCTTGAAGAGCAAGAATGTCCCTTGCGTCATTTATAAATAGTATCTTTAATTTTATTGCACATGCTCTGCCAAATGTCAGTTGTACTTAATCATGTCAAAGTCGTAGCATATTATATGTTTTTTTGTTTTTTGTATTTCTGTGTCTAGACATGCTACATTGCATTTCATTTTATATTAATTGATTTACCATGACAAGACTCCTCATGAAACAATTAAGCATACTGCTGTGTATCATAAATATGAAGTGACAAGTCAGAAAAGTGGCGAGTCACGTAAAAATCATATACATATATTTGCCAAATAAACAGTCTGGCTAAGAGAAGACAGATCCTTTCAAATATTTTTGTATCTGTTGCTCCACAGGCACAGGAAATTTACTGTCAGAAGTGACCTGTGATCTAGCTCAATCACCATCATTCCTGCCCATCAAAAAGAATGATGGTTATGATGAAGAACTGTGAATAAGAAATTATAACTCAAAGTTATTCAGAATGACCCCACTTAAACATATCCTGATGTCTCAACATGTGTCTTGCCATAGGCAGTGTTTAGAAGTTTAGGGGAAAAGCAATAAGAGAGAAAAAAAATCATTTCTTTTTTTTTTTTAAATTGCAGCAAATGTAATACGAAGCCAGCTGTGAAGCTACTTCAGATACGTACGTATCACCATATGCACCCATTCACATGTAGACATGAGCGATGAGCCGGCTGTGTACGGAGACTCTTCATGGAGATTAGTAACTTAATTCCACACACAGCCATAAAAGTAAATCCAGCACATAATTGCATTTACAGTTTAGAAAAAATACTTTCATGAATGAAAAATCAAAATAATTACACACTTGAGCTTGAGTAAAATTATTGAATATATTCATTTTTGTTCTCATTGTGTTCTGTATTTCTATTCTTTTGTTCATTTTGATAATTTTTGTTAGTTTATCTACTCACTATCCTTATGTTTAAACAAATGGAAATAAACAAAAACTTATTAAAAAAATAATCTGTCAGAAACATAATTTACGTCTTTATATAAGTTTATCAAATTTAATGACTAAACCTTCTGACAAGAAAGGTACCACAATAGGCCTCAGTGTCTAAAAATGCTATCCTTTTGAGTCTACCAACTTACCAGAGAAGTCCAAAGTCATCGTGCAGGTCTTGAAAAACAGTTGAATTTTGCAGCAGAGAAGTAGAATAGAGAAGGATTTTGTTAGTAAGAGCGTCATCATTGGTTAACGAGCACGTTCCCTATCAAGCACATTACAGCAATCAAATTACCATCACAACAATATGCACACTCTGATTTCTTCAAAATGTGATTTCAACACCGTGCATGGTTTGGATCAGGCTGAAAACCGGTAGTCTATTTTAAAAAAAATATGTGGAACCTCTTTATAATTCCTGGCTTTGTTGGGGATGTGTGTATGTGTGCTTATTTATTTAAATTTCTTTTGAGTTAGTTTTGTGCAGAAAATAAGTTATCCCTCCCTCCTGGCTGCCCTGAAATCTTTCTTCACTCCGCACACTTTGAAGTCTGAGGGGCTGGATCTTCCAGGCTTCATTTAGTCGTCAGCCCTGAAAGCTTCCAGTGGCTGTTAGCGCACTTCAGACACAGAAGGAAAAGATGATAGATTTTATTTGCTCTTAAAAATAGTATTATTCTCCGTAATAGTAAAATCCTTGGTAGAGGGCAATTTGTATCTCCTTATGCCATCAGTAATAGTTTATAGCTATGATAACTTTACTTTCACATAGTGAATAGGATTTTGTAATGACATAGTACGTCAGTAAGCAAGAACTACACTTCAGGGGGGAAATATACAACAAAAAAACCTTCAGCTCTCCCCCATCCCACAAAAAAACCCCCTTATCCCAAAACAGCATTAACAAAAAAAAAACCACCAACCCCAAAACCTTGAACTAACTGGGTATATAATTATAGGCAGTCTTTAGATGCGGATGGAAAAGTTGTTTCAGAGACACAAAAATTGGCAGTATGGAGTCTGAAAACTTCAAATAAAATAACTGGTTTCTGAGAAGCCAAATATTTCTTACAAAGATTAATTCTGTCTGAAAAAAACTTAGCTTCCTACCTTAGTAAGACTGGAAGACTTGGAAACACTGCAGACTTAAGCCTTGAAAAATCAAATGAAGATTTCTAAGCTGTATTTTCTTACCCCTGATTATAACCTCTGATCTGATTGCTTTGAACAGGCAAGGTAATATTATATAAAGAACAGACTTTATCTAATATTTCAGGAACAGAAGAAACCCTTCCCAAAGCACCAGACGTCTATAATAGCAAGGGTTATTAACAAAGTAAAAAGACATCTAATATTAATGATAAAAATACATTCATTTCTATAAGCAGTAAGACATCTATAAGGACTACACTGTCAATACGCTACTGATTTCCAGCAGAGAATACAGTAACAAGGGAAATGTAATATATCTAACTTATCTGGACTTCAGAAAAGTATCTGATATGTTTCCTCATAGTAAGTTATTAGTTAAATTGAGGGTTAGCAAAAGAATTCTAAAATGCAGAATTAGCTAGGGAGAGTCAGGCTCTGGTGAAAGGGTAACTGGCCAGCAGGAGGTGACCAGGACAATTCCTTAAGTTTTGGCTTTGAAACTTACAATTTTTAGTATTTTTATTAATAGCCATGGCACAAAAAAAATAATCAGACTAATGAAATATGCTGACGACATAAGGCTGGGATGCCCCCTCCAGTGGGAAAAGGGGATGAGAAAACCACATAGAAAGAACTAAACGACCTTGAAGACTGAAGTAATATAGATGGGATGAAATTCAATAGTCTAATGTGGAAGATTGTGCACACATGGATAAAGAAGAAACACTGTTGTTAAAAACTCAGAGTTCATTAATTACAAGTGGCAGAGAATGAAGAAAACCCATGAACAATATATAATATTTTTTATATATATAAAATATATAATTATAAATCTAAAACATGGTGCAATTGTAATCATGTACAGATACTTATATTTATGCATGTATGTATTTTACTTATATAAAAAAATATGTGTGTGTATAGTTATGTAAAACAATATATAGGAGTGAATCAGGTGGTACATTTCAAGCATAACAGGAAACTATTGATCTCGTTGTGCAAGATACTGGTAACAATTAATAAGAACTAGTGCATACGTGCAATTTCCAAATGTTACGGACTGACGCGCTATCTGTAACCCTTAAAATATGTGCTGTATTATCCGTAAAACCACATATACCGATGAGGTCTCGTGTTACTATTCAAACGTGGACCGCTTACCACCGTTCTGTGTGCCACCCGCAGACCTCCGAACACAGGCTGGTATGATTTCGGTATATAGTAATGATCATTTATTAGCAAAAAAATAATTCAAACTCATAAGGATACAGAGAAATGCTAGTAAGATCACCAGGGAATAAGGAAGCTATCGTATGAAAATTAGTAAGCAACACAAAGACTAAAGAGACTAAATCTAATAAATAGATTGGGGCAATAAAACTCCAGGGAGAGCGAGCTATTTAAGCTAAAGAACAACACTAATACACATCAAATGGGAATAAATTGGCCATGAGGAATTTAGGCTGATAATTGGAACATGATTTCAAGCCACAAGAGGAATAAATTCCTGTAAAAGTGTTCCATGAGGAGAAATGGAAGCAAAAAAAAAACCCCACAAAGCGCTTTAAAGTAGTTTCACCAATGTATGGTGGAAATTACGAGGAGGAAGTCTGGGGAGCAAGAGACTGAACCTGACCCAAGGCACTCTTCATTTTATATTGTTTTGGAGTTCAGATCTCAAGGCTGAAGTGCTTACCTGTCTTTGCCTAAAGCCTGAAGGCTAGGATCCAGGTCTCCCGACTTCGCACTTCCAAATTGCTGCTTAGCAGCACAAGGCTTCAGTGACTCTTTTTGGATTCAGGCTGTAATCAATGAAAATAGGTTTTGCAAATGAGTATGTCTAAGGTGTTACTGTTCTGGTGTTGTTCTGAGTTGATGCTGCTGGGAGTCAGCGGTTTCCCTCCCACCTTTTTTCACTTTTAGACAGCATCAAACTCACTAACGTCCCTTACTCATCTGAGACTTCACCAGTTGTCAAATAACTATTTCAGCAGGAGAAGAACAACCCTCATCTTTAAATTAACTGTTAGCCAGGAATTAGCAAGACGATGCCTGTCCATGTTTGTGTAAGGAGTAGGACAATTAACATGTACTAATGGGTAAGAAATGTTAGTTACTGTTACGGAAGGGGTAGTTTCGCTAAATGGAGCGTGGCTGGAAATACTGGCTAAAGGGGCTTTTGACCCGGCTAGTTCTTTTGTCCTGGCAACACATTGCATCTTCTACACAGGTGTGCCCAAATAATTAAACTCTGCCTTCAGTCAGCTGTTTGCTAAGACAACGATTAGTTGCCAGTCATTCATCAACATCTGGAAAATGCATCAATTTTGAAGAGGGCATTAACGGCATTTATCACATTTATCAGGTACTGCAAATGAGCAGCAGCTCACGGGGGCTTTGCCACATGCCTTGTGTTTCTTTGTATGCAGAAATCATTACAAATGCAGCCTTGGGTATTGACCCAGGTCATGCAAACAATGTCAACATCATTCCAAGAAGCCTGTTCCAGCTCAGACATCTTGTCTCCTTAGTTATACACGGCATAGTTAATGTTACAGTAAAAGCATGTTTAAAGTTGCGACGGCAAGTGTTTAGAAAGCACAGATATGATTTGGGCTCACTCTTTATTTGTGCGATGTGACAGCATATTTATCAATAGGTTCACATACCTTTTCTGCATCTTTGTGTTCCGTTCAGGGCTCAGGGTACTCTCTGCTCTGAAGTCAAGACGCTTGCTCAGGCCTTAAATACCCAAACTAATCTTCTCTCTCCTTTTGAAACGATGCTTAGCTGTGGTAGAGACAGACGTGAAAACCTCTGATTTTCTGCATGTCTAATTCTCCTCTCCAGTATAATTTAATAGTTGATCCTTAAAATAATTAAATGATGCAGGAACTCAAGTCTGGTAAAGTGAGGTGAAAAAAAGCTACTTGCATGCTTAGAGACACATGTGCTGGTAAGATCTGCTGAGCTCAGGATCTAAAGTAATTTATCTACTCTGCTCAACGAGGCTGAAAGTCACATATGAAATAAGATTCGGGTTGTATAACAAAAACAGATTTCAGGATCATATTTTTCCTTTGTGTCTATTTTATTATATTTCAGCACCTAATTATATCCTTTATAAAATTTACCTGGTGTTCAAACAGCAAACTGAATTACAGGTTTGTAAGTGATCAGATTTCTTAAAAGATTAAGTCACAAGCTGTATCAGTTGAACACACGTTTCTAAAAGGAAATGTTTGTTGTTGTTGTTTTAATAGGAAATTTGTATATAAATTGAGTTATACTATAGAATTAAGCTGCACCATAATTTTCCTTATGCTTTTAATTTTCAACATTTCATAAGAAGAACACATTTACCGTATGACCTAATTCATTTAGAAGCTATTTCTTGAAAAAAAAAGTCTATAGCAGCAACAGATGGAAAGAAGAAAAAGAACAACAAAATCCTGTTTTGAATATCATCCAATTTGACAATGAACCAGCTGCTGTAATAAGCTGTGTCAACATCCAAAACGTACTTTAAAATGAAAAAGTACACTTATATGCATTAAATGAGGAATGCTTTAAGCAAAATTCACTGGCAATAAAAGTTATTGGTATGTTCTCATTTATACCCATGCTACCTACTAATTTCTATATTACCTGATGACTGTCAACACTTGTCATGCTAGCAAGGACGGACAGATGGGAGAGTAACAATACCTGCTTTTTCAAACCAAAAGAAGCTGTGTGTACTGTATGTAATACAGACAAGCACTACCAAAACTGTAACCAAATTTCATCTCATGACTCCCTTTCTCTATAAGCGAATTAGAAAATGTTCTTCAGCTGCTTTTAAAACACGTTAGCATTGCTTTTCTTCACACCAAAGGGCACACCAAAGCTAATACACAGTACATTGGTTTTGGCTTTACGCTGGAGCCTGCCCGTCTGAATAAAGCAGTTTGCTCTCTTTCCGTTAGCTTTCACTTTGACATTCTTGGGCTCTGTCAGGATATTGAGAAGTTTGGCTAGAGGGAAATCACGTTCGTTTTAAAATCAAGAATTATGTTATGCCCTTTAAAGTACAGCCCCGTACTGGGAGTTCTGTCCCAGAGGAAGCTCAGGAAAACATAAAAGGCCTCTAATCAAAAAGCAAAGAGGAAGAGCTCTGCCTGAGCCTGGGAGAAAGATGTCATTGTTCTGTGTAGCAACCTGTCACCGGGCAGAAGCGGAGCTTGCTGACAAATACACAAAGGTAGTCAGACTGCAAACACGCCAGCTTGACCTTTACAGAAAGGATCACAAATTCACACCGCAGGTCAGTGGCAGAGTTGGAAATGCAAGACAAGTCTTTTCATTCTCCAACTTTACAGCATTGACTCTTTCGTCCCTCCTTGCCTGTTTTGCGGAAAGCGGTAGTAGCAGAATTGCACGGGGAAAGAAGGATGCGCTGTTTCCCTCGCACGTGTACTGCGGAATGCGGTTTACCCTTCTTTTTTTTTTTTCAAACCGACAACAGCCATCAGGCGAGGATAAGCCTGCTTTCAGATCTTATTAGCAGGCCTGGGAGTCAAATGCAAAATCTAAAGGTTTCACGCCAAAATGTGAAACAAAACTAGTTTAGACCTCCACCCAAAATTTCGGGAGAAACAAATTAGCCAGAACTGCTCATTTTTCAAGGATTATACTAAATGTGAAGAGAAAGAAAATTTAAAAAAAAAAAAAAAAAGTCCCCAAAACTTTTATGAAGTTGTGATATGAGAATCCAGCAGTAATTTTGGAAAATACAGCAAAATTGCATTGAGAGCATGCAAGGAATCAGTAATATCATGAATGGTACCTTTGGTAGGCTGACAGAAATACTGTGTGATTGCCCAAGCATCGTTTCCATGGAAAACTGTCAGCAGGAAGTAAGGACTGGATATAAGGACATATCACCTTTTTTCCCCAACCACAGAAAAGACACCTGACAACCTCTCTATAGCAGCTCTGTATAATTTCTTTCTTCTACATCAGCTACTATCTGACTGCAACGTACCATCTGATCACTGAGCTACTGAAGAGATGCACAGATGCAAAACTAGCTGGAAACTTTCAGAGAAACAATCACTATAAAAGATGTCACTTTATTAAAATACAAAAGTGCTGCATTGGAAGTATCTCCAATTTAACTTACTCAGGTTTCCCACAGAACCTCTCTGTCAAAACTGCCCACCAAAGTGCCCCTACTGCAGTGCCTTTACCACTCAGGGTAGCTCTCCTGTCATGCTTCCTTCGGGTGGAGATACCTGGACTTTCATCTTGGAGCAACCTCCACACGAACTCAATGCCGCAGGGTAAGGAGCGCACACTTGCAACACTCTTGTCTCTCAGCCTTGCCACGGGCTTCAAAGAATCTAGAGAATCACCAAAATCTAAGGGTATCAGGGTGTTCAGGCTCTTCGCTGCAGAAACCGGGAGCGGGAGCCTGTAAAGCCTGGGCTAGGCTTCGGGTCTGGGAATCTGTCTACATACCCTTCCAAACAGCATTTCCCTAGTGAGCTTCTACAGCTTAATTAGTCATTAGCCTCACATTATTCAAGAGACAAAAAAACCCAATAGATTTGTTCTACAGGCTGGAGACAGGTTGTTGTCACTTGCTTTCCAAAAATTCTGTTTAGCGAGAAGTTTTTTTTCAAGCAGATTAAATCATCACCAGTACTACCTGTGAATCGAAATAATACATTTTACTTTATCTGTAAACCAATGTTTTTTTCAATCTAACTTACTGCTTTATATACTTACGGGTACATGCCTTTGGGATGTATAGCTAATTGAGTAATGTAGAAGCAAAAAACACTTGCATATCGTACCTTTAAAAAGGTGGAGCAGATTTGTTCTTGAAGATCTGAAAAAACTCTCAAATATTTAGCCTAACAAAGGGAATAAAGAATCTGGAAATAGTACCTTATGGATAATGCAAAGAAGATGTATACTATGTTGTAGGACAAGAGACTGCACTGAGGAAAGAATGGGGAATGCAGAAATTCCTGGGCTAATGTTGCCTCAGGCAAGTCCACATAATGTTTTTTCAAGACCCAAGTGTAGTCACACCAGATTTGATCTGGTGGAAGGTTGGAAGGTTCACACACAGAAATGGCGTGGTCATTGCAGAACAACTGTGACTTCACAGACATTATGGACATTTAGTGTGAGCAACTCTCTGGCTCAAAGAGACTGTGAAGTGTTGTTTAACTCCGTCACCAAACTAATGGCATGATTTTGAGAACTTCCTTGCTGGTGAACTCAGTTTCCTGAACACGTATTTTTGCTTGCTGGAAAAGTCATTCAAATTACCTGAAACTGAAATACTTCACTAAATCCAGTGTGGGTAACCAAAGTATTTAGTACATCAGGTGAAGTAAAAAGAAAATAAAGGATCACTGCAGAACAGAAATAAGCGGTGAAAATTCAGTGTTAGGGGAAAAACATAAATCTCTCTCTGCTCCCTCCTTTTTAGTTGCAAACACAGCATCACCCTCTCTAAGTCAACTCACAAACTCTCTTACTTAGAGAAGTTAGTGACTTTTCCTTGCAGGCACAAGTGAGACAGTACCAGTGGGATTCTTTCAAAGATGTGAAATCTCTCTTTACTATGGGTACTTGGGGGATTCATTATCAACTTCATGCCTTTCCTCTAACGGCAGCCTTCCTTCAGGGGAAGGAATCTTCAAAATGTTGTTGAAACTATGGTAGGTCCCTCAGTGACTGACTCTACGTAAGTGCCATACACCCCGAGCCACTAATTGAAATATCATTTTAACCAACTCTACCAGAGATGCTTTGGTCTCCAAGTTGATACTTTAGTAATTATCATCTTAGATATAAAACTGGTTGCAGTATCTTAACTATTAGCATCCTTATCCATTTTACAATAATACTTAAAAGCCCCCATCTCATTGTTTTATTATTTTATGAAAATAGAAAAAGAAACACTCTTTACCCTAAACAATGCATGACGGAAGGATGGGGTAAAAAGCTAAGCTGTGAAGCAACACAGTGGACAGAAAATGGTTAAAAGTAAGGTTGCTGTAACTGCTCTGACACCTGAAGGCTCAATATAGGCAATATTTTGAAAAGGCAAATAGAGCACTTAGGGGTAAATATAGTGTATGTTTTGCTTGAATCACAATAGAAAAGTTTTCTTCAGTGTACTGATCTGACCCAGTTAGGAGTTCCTAACTGTATGACCTACACAGGCCAAGGAAAAAAGCTCCTGAAGAAAAAAAAAGGAAAAAAATAAAAAAAAGGCATCTCACTAGAGACCTTGAGGAACTTTGCACTGAAGGTGGCAGTAGATCCAAATTCAATTAAATAACTCAATGCTTATGGTCAGACACTGTAATCTCCAAAATCTGCACGCTGGTCCCAGGGTAGACTAAACAATCCCGGTGCCAAGACTCTCTGCACAGCTCACACAGCCCCTACAAAGGGGTAAATGTCCACATGGGATCCAGGGGAGCCACTGTGTTGAGCAAAGCATCACCCAGGAGTTACCCGTAAGGAAATGAAAAGGATGAGAACAAGTCTAAAATCCTGCACTCGTGATCCATCCTCCACATTCACAGGTCTACGCGACTATGTCTATGTCTTCCTTCAGAGACATAAGTAGATTTCAAACAGTTCTCTTGAAACCCATGCACCTCTTGCTTCCTTTCATGCAGTTTCAAGTTTAACAGGCAAAACACCTACTGAGGAAATAAAAGACCTGGATATAATTGCCTTAGTAGTCTGAAGGTACTTCAAATCCATATTTACTAACCAGATATTGCCCTAACTTCCAGGATGTAGTCTCTACTGTCTGATATATTTCTCTCCCTTTCTTGAAGGCTGTCCTAATATTTCAAGAAGAGAGTTTTAAAGAAATGGAAGATAGAAAAAGAATCTGCCTTTGCTACTGATTAATAAGTTTCCTTCCAAGTGAAATTAAGTCTTTGAGCATGTAACCAGTCTTTTAAGCAAAAGGTAGACTAAGTCATAACCACAATTTTGTTGGCATAAAAACATTGACCAAAAATGCATTCTGTGGGAGGCTGTCTCCTAAGCGGTTGTTGCAAGACACATTCTAGACTGGCACACTGGGATAAAGAAATGCCAGCTTTTTCCATCAGGATGAACTTAAGCTACATAGACTGGGACACTACAATAGATAAGCAGAGATGCAGCTCAAAGTGCTTGGAAAAGCTGAAAGAAAAAAGAAATCAGCAGGTTTTTGAGCACTGACACTCTAAGGTTTGGACTTTACTTGGGCAAGAGTTTTGAATGAACACTTCACAATGAACATGTTAGCAGCTAAACTTACTAAGTCCCACTTTGGGGACCTCAGTCTTTTATTGATTTGATCTTTTCTATAGTACCTGTGTAGATCGTGATGCTATTTGCTCTTACTTTTCAGTCATTCAGCAGGTAAGCTTCATAGGCTGGTGTTTTGCCATATTTGTCATACGTTCCAAATGATTCTTTTTGTGCTTAACAAATGAAAATGCACATTGTGCCCATCCATGATATAAAAGCTACTAATTTATTTTATAGTATGCTTGTTCCTTCAATTGGCTTATGGCATTTCAGAATACATATAAAAGCTGGTGTCCCAAAAAATGTGAAAGGAAATGCTTCATTCCAAGGCTTGTTATGAAAACAGGAAATACTAATAATATGAAAACTGATGTATTTTATAAATTGTGCAGAACAACTAGTGCCTGCTATTGCCACACACTTTGAAATAAATGCTTATTTATAGAGAAGCTAACCTTAAATAAATTCTAAAAAAAAATAAAATCAAAGTATTCTAGTAAGTGTTGGTCAAATTTATTCCAACTATTATACCTATATAAAATGATTCAGATGAAACATCCACCAAACTTTCAGGACATAAGTATAAAAACCTGACAGAAAGTGTGTTAAAATGCTATCAAAAGAACAGTTTCACTTGGAATTGTATTTACAGAAATGTACATAAGTCACTTTCTTAACACTTTGATGTCTTTCAGTTTGTTCCTTTTGTTTATCTTCTTCTTTCATCTCCATATTTATATGGATTGCTTTGATACAGAATTACCCGATACATGCAAGACAGGAAAAAAGTACACTAATATATGTGAAGGTTAAGGCCAAAGTAAAACCTGTTTCTTTACTAGATTAAAATGATAGCAGGAAATAGCTTATTTTAGAAGCCTCTTAAATTTTAGCATACAAATTAGATCTTCTGTGGTCTGACCCAGACTGAAAAATTGATGTAGAATTTCTCCAGTAGCTTGGCAAATAGGTGGTCAATATAATGCTGACACCCAGGACCAGGGCCCACAAAGAGAGACAGAGTCAAAACTACAGGAGCTGATGACTGCTTTCTGGTCCCCAATTTAGTGTCAGAGCCCAGATTAGTTCTAGCGTCTGCACCCTTTAACTATTCTAGTCCTGGTTGCTCATTGGTCCTATGCTCCCAATCATGGAGGTCTCAAAAATAAGAAAGAGGTACAAATATATAGTAGAGATTAAATAGTTGCTTGCCATTACCTATGAGCTTTGGGGGGAGAGGAGGGAGGAAGGTGTAAAGGGTGTGCATATGAAAACACTTCAACAGATATGATTATTAAAATTCATTCTCTTATTTTCTGACATTTTACAAGCAGAATGTGAGCATCAGGGTCATTAGCAAAGCTTCTGTGATAACCTTACCCATCTAAATTGAGGGAGGAAATCTGCAGGGTAGTATCTTTTTTGCATAGAAAAAGCCCTTTACTTCAAGATATTTCTCCTGCATATACATGGCTGCGTGATGAACAGAAACCCTTTTTAGAGACTCTTCAACTTTGTACGCCATCTAGTGCAGTGCTGAGAATTAATTATATCTATACAAAGAATCATCCATTTTGATTGCAATGCTAAAAAACACAAGTACAACAACCTTTAACCAGCTGTTTTCACAAAAGCAAATGACTATTTATTATATTCTTTATAATTAATGAAGACCAAATTACTTTCTATGATGAATGCCAATAAATACCCTCTAATATGCAAAAAGTTTTCCCACCATTTACATTTTAATGAGATTTGAAATGTTAATGAATGAAGGGAGTCTACTAATTACCTCAGTGAGTGTCTCAAATAAAAGTGAACTTTGTTAGATGAATTAATATTAGTTCCTCATTAGGATGTTCTAATAGCTGAAAATTATTAATGTTTTATCTAATATGCTGAAAACAAATAAGTATTTGTTTCACAGTTTGACAAATAGTTTTAATGATAAACAATGGGCTCATCAGTAATACATGTGACCTTTCAAATGTGTTCCACATGTAACCCAAATAACAAGATTCCTAACACACCTCTTCAGTATAATAAAGTTGCTTTAAAAAAAAACAAACACAAAAACCCACAAAAAAACCTAAACCCCCACCTCTCATTAATTTGATTCCCATTTGATTGCTTGACAATGAAATGAAGCTCAGTTTAAGCTCTATTATTTTTATTAATATGTTTAATGTAAAAATGAAGATCACAAAAGATAAATATTAGCCCAGTTACCTTTCTGTGTCAGATTTATGTCATCCAGTAGTGAAATCAATGTCCAGTACAGTTACCTGTTTTCATGGGTATATATTCTGTGAAAAGCGCAGTTTGTGAAGCACAGCAGTGCAGCTCAGTGTAGAATACTGGTGGGGTTGTGTATGAGGCCCTGCATTTACTCCATCCATGCCAGCCAACAGAAGACAAACAAAAGAGGACTCAACCATTTGCACATCAGAACAGCCCACTGCCAAATTGACCTGGAAAAGGAAAAACAGAAAAAAAAATAATTGTTTGATTCACCCCTTGCTCCCTCCCAAGAGTATTTATTTTTAAATAAGCAACAGTAGTTCCCTATTTGAAAAGTGTGTTTAAAAAAAAAAAAAAAGTTAGTTTTGATGTTGAAGAGAGCGTTCACAGAAAATTTAAAAAGATGGGGGGTTAGAATTTCTAAGACTGCACAACACTGGATTAAACTGTAGGGGAGAGATGCCACAGACCTCACAGATTCCAGGAGGACTATTTCCTAAAGGAAGTTTAAAACCTAAAGGTCACATTATGAATACATAAAAATGCTAATTCACACATGCGTTCAGGAAAAAATATACACAATTTACTGCAATGCCCAAATAAAATTTATAGCCAATGTTTTAACCATTTATCTTGGCATAACGATATATTTATAGCCTAGCTGCTTAAAATATATATTGTCCTCCCTTCTCCCCCAAATGAATAAATAAATGAAACATTCAACCTTATATTGCAACAATAGTTCGTTACAACATCCTGTATATACTTCCCATAACTTCTTACTTAACAAGATTGCTGATCCTGAGAGTACAGAAACACATGTAGCTCCAAGGAATACATTGATAGGCGTATTTGTCATGTTCAGCCTCTGATCCATGGAAGTGAATCCAGTGGGCTGGCAAGGCTTAACACGCTCTGGAGCACTCAATCCCAGTGGCAGTTAACAAATAGTTCCTTCTAAAATGGTTGTATAGAAAGGTCAAAGTATACCTTTTTTGCTTGTTACGTAAACCTCATAACTTAGTTTGCTTCTGGGTAAGGGAACAAGGAATATGTATCATTGTACCTGGCTATTTTTCACATGTCAGCCTGATTAGATAGCTATGTATAACAGCATGCGTCCTGCACCCAGTCTGATTATCATACCTCTGGAGTCATGTGGGGTACTTTCAAATTCTGCTACTATGCCCCCAGAACAGGTACATAAATCACAAATCTGACATTAAAAGGTGCTTTCTCTAATGGGATGTGTCTCCAGTTCAGTTTATAAAATTAGTCATACTATGTTAGCTGGAAGTAAATTTCTGTTTAAATTTGGCAAGACAGCACAGAAATTCTAGCAGCACTTTCAGAAGGAGGTACACAGGGTGTTTCTACTGATTGGAAAAGTATTTGAAGGTCACTTTGTTTCTTTTTAATCTGTCACTAATTTTTTCTGTTCCTGCTCTGTGGCTAAAAGAGAGCGCTCCCAAAATGCCAGGTCTGCTCTCCTCTTTCCAGACAGCTGATACAACTCCAAATGGGCTGCAGTATGATGCTCACGAAAGCGGCGCTTTCACCATCCTGAGGTTAGCAGGTAGTTGTGACACTGGAAAAGCAGATGTGGTCACGTGTGGTTATCAGGATTTCTGGGTAGTTTCCCCATGGTGGACATTTTCCTTTCTAGGTGGAGTGTTCCATTTCATGGGCTACACGGCAGGTATGGCCACGGGCCAAGTGCTGTGAAAGCTCACCGGTGAGGAGTGTCCTAACAAGCTATGAGCAAATCAGCAAGGGTCTACTGCAATGAGACAGCTTACTTGTAACTGTTCATGCTGTTGAAACATCAGTATGGAACAGAGAATTGGGATTGTATGAGTGCGTATTTTGAGAATACCAGTAGCATTTAACGTTTTCAAATGTTATCCGTCTACTGGGTAATTACTATATTTTGGTGCTAAAACTCTTGATTGATTCTTTGGAAAAGAGTAAAAAAAGATGTTAATGCTAATTAACCCCTATTCCCACCAAAGCTGTTTGACAATGGGGGAAACCAACCTTAAAGGTGATAGCATCCTGAGAAACATGCCTTCTTATTCCAGCAAGAAGACAAGCAAACATTCCGTGGGCAAAATATGCCAAAAAGAGCTTAAAGCATTTAAATTAAATCAAACATAGATGTAAGTCGGCATTTAACATCATATGGAAGGAAAAAAAAAAAAAACCAAAACATGAAAGAGGGCAAGAGATGAAGATGCAGCAATTGTGACAATAGTGACCAGACTAAATGAAGACCTGTAACATCTATCAAAGAATAACAGCTCACGTTACTACATTGGGTAAAGGTACCCTACTTTCTTGCTTGACTTTTGAAAAAACATTAACGTGTTACTATTAATATGCAGAGGTGAGAATAGGACCTAATATTCTAAACAGGGATTTCCAACTTCTTTTTCTCTATGCCCATAAAGGTAAAAATGCTTGGAAGACAATAAAATAAACCAAAAGTGACCCACACATTACACGACCAGTTTTGACAGATCCCCATGCTTACCAGTCCTGTTTTACTACAAATGCAAATACGTAATCCAAAGCATCGGAGGCTCGCTTGTTGATCTAGCAATCCAAAAGTACTTTGGCTTTGCAAGTATGAATCCAATCAGCTAAAAGGGACCAGAAACCAGCAGCCTCTAACACACGCTGTCACTCTCTGATAACGTATAACACTTCCTGCATGACCAGACTAGAAAGACTCCCTTTTCTCTGTCTCTTTTTGGTTACCACGAAATGCACCCTCGCTCCTTTTTTCTCTTTCAGCAGCCCAACTCTCTGCCTTTCCACTGAATGAGGAACAAGACAAATCAAGCGAGGAAAGCAGCAGCAGGAAAAGCATGACTAGAAAATGTATTGTCCTCCATTTTTCTTCCCAGTCCTTGGATTGACATTAGCCTCTGAATAGAATGAAAAATGTTCACAATATAATTCCGCTATTTGGCTCTTTTTTTCTTTTTTCCTTTTCTTCTCTTTTGGTGGGGGAGAAGAGAAACCCAGGAGAGAAAAGAAGAGAACCCCCCTCTACCCTCTCAGAAGAGAAGAGAAACCATCAGTGGGACTGGCTCTTCTGCAGGACAAGAGAGCTGCCTTCCTCCTCCTTTGCCTGAGCAGGAGGCAAAGGAGACCTTGCCACAGACTTTCCCAGAACACAGGAGAAAGAATGATTTTAGGTACATTTGCTGCTATCCTAATACTCAGGCAATTAGATGTGGCCAGTCAGGTGGCACAGTCCAGAAAGTCAGGGCATGTTCTGCTGTGTGATCTCTGGTGTGACTGTTGCCTAAAAACACTTTATTTTTGAAAGAATCCGTTGTTCCTTTTTCTTCTCCAGGAGCAACGGTGTTCCATCACGGTTTGATATTGAAACATAATGACAACTGGTGAGCACTTTTTTATTTTTATTGACGTCGTTAAGTAATTAATACGTCACCTCATGAAAACCTTGCTGGAATTAGAACGTAAGGTATTACCTGAAACGTGTTCATATGACTGATGCTTTTCTTAGTAGTGGTCTCTCTTCAGGTATAACTGAACTATGGAGAAACCAAGCTAAAGGAAATTTGAATCAGTAGAGAGATAAAGTAAAACTGAAGTGACATGTAACATCTTTGCTGAGGAAAAGCAATGTTTTTGAGGCTGGAAAATAATGTAATACATCTAAAGCCAGCTTTTATATTCCTTAAATGAAAAGCAATTAATCAAATTCTAAGAATGATCTGAAAAGATATTAAAGTTTTCATCTTTTGAGCCTTTTCAAATAAGTAGAATATTTCCTTTTAGACCTATCCTACAGATCACAATTATTTATTGTACATAAATAATTCTTAGTGTTCTGTTCCAGAATGGTCTATGAAATATGCAAACACCATCTTATGTTTTCAAAAAGACTGAAGTGGTAAGTGCTTTTGGTTTCTGTTGCCAGTTCACCATTCTTGTTTACAGAGCTCACTCAAACTTTGATTCATAGGACATCTTTCATGCCCTCCGTTTCTACTAAAGCAAAAGACAAGTAGAAGCAGAGGACATGTTGAGATTTACTGTGTTTACAAGAAACATTTTTTCCCCACTGATTTGCAGTGACTGATGCCAGTGGGAGTGTAATTCCATTCCTGGTATTTATGTGGTTAGCATAGAACTTTCTGTGTCAAATATACTTTACCAGAGTGAGTAGAAAGATTGGAAGAGACAATAAATTCTGTCTTGATCACTTGGGCTTTTGAGTTGTTTTCAAACCTAAAGCAGTTATTTCCTTTCAGCAAGAACTGCTACTTTAGGAACTAGGAAACCTAGTATTTCTTGTCTTACCTATTTGCAGGAAACCTTGGCATGTCTTCTTTCTGTAATTCCTAATAAAATTTAGCATTTATTAAAGACACAGAATGCATACATGTGTGTTTCTGTGTGTAATATACACAGACATACACAAATCCCTTACCATGAGAATGTTGTGACCATAAAATAATATTCATTGTTTTCACTTATGTTGCCCTTTTCATCTTTAAGGCTTGCCCAATTTGTGTGTCTATGGCTCATGGTGAGATCAGCTCAGGAAATGCTACTTTTAACTGTATAAATAATTCCACTGAAGAAAATGGGGTTAGCCATGGTAGTAAGCAATGACCTACTTCGTGTTTCTGTAGTATGTTTTACTCAAGTTTATGGGAAGTTTTGAAAGTGGGATGTTAATTACCAAGCCAAGTAATTACCAAGATGTGCTGCGAGATGTGATGAGATACTATATCCTACATATGCTAGATACAGAAAGAAGCTTAAAGTTATACATGTAGATAGTTCAGAATTAAATCCTAAAGAAGTATGCCAAATACAAAGAATTTTGAGCACAGTAGTCTTTCATGTAAATGAGGAGCACTACAGAAAATAGAGCAAACTTTAAACTAAATGTGGCTGTGCCCTCTGAAGTGCTTCCTCTAATACCCTAAATGTTAATATACCATAAGCTAAATATACTGGCCTCCGGTATACATAAAGTGATTCTTTTAATCTCTGCTGTGCCTAAACCAAAGCAGTAATTTGTTCACATCTATGAGAGTGAACCTCTTTATATTTCATTTCACAACAAAAGCTTAAAGAGTCGCTTGTGAAACAAAAAAAATCTTCAGAAACCTGTTGAGAACTAAAAAGTTTCTTCTCACATAACCAACACAGCAGGAGAAGAAATAGCAAAGTTAAGAGTTAATTCCCATGATAAATATGGAAACCCACCAGTGCTTCATCTGGAACTGCAATTTCACACACATCTAAAATTTTAGCAACATAAATTCTCTACAAAGAGGAAGTACATTTCAAAAGAATTGCGTCACACAAGATTTTCCACTATTTTACTTTCAAGTAGAGGTATGAATTCTCTAATAGGAACTACATATACAAAATAACTTTTTTTTTTTTCCTCAGAGTGGGAGAATTGTTCTCCTACTTACCCAATCTTACTGTTGTTCAAATGACTGAGAATCCTTGCTGTCAGCCAGCCAGTACTCTGAATGATGCAATATATCAGGATGCAATCTTTTGCTTATTGGTCTTTTGGATACTACTTTAGAAACTTACATTAATTACTAGAATTGTGTTTAGCTGGTGGCTGTGTAATCTGAATGCTTCAATAGTATCTGTGATGCCTTCTTCAGATTCAACAGTTGATTAATTAGCTTTGTCATTTAGCTTCTGTGCAGTATGAGGGCTGTAGCTGTTCATATGATGCCAGACAGATTATCATTCATTTAAGATTTGACTTTCAAAGTCTATATTTCCAGAACTGCTGCAAAGCAATGCTGTTTTTATTTAGAATGCAATTAAAACCCAAGAAAACTATTTTACCTTTCGTTTGCACAGTGTATTTTCTGTAACACATTTCCAAAGTATGGCCTTCCTAAATACAGCAATAGGAACTACCACAACAATAACAATAATTTTTAAAGAATGTTTGAGTACAAAGGTGTTCCATGTAATTAAAAATACTTTCTACATCTTCCTCAACAAACATCAAACAAGTTGGCACTACACTCTACTTCTTATACTCGAAAAAATCAGCAATGCCATAATGGAGAGCTTCATTTCAAGCTGTTTTGCTTATAGGCTGTAACTGTGAAGACAATGAACTAATCATGAGTGGCGTGGTGGTCAGCTGGTGCTGCCAATAATATGTAACAAAAAGAATTTAAAACTTCTTGCAGGTGTGTCCTCATGTGTACTGATGAAGCAAAGGGGAATTTCTGAATGTGTGATACTGCTGTGTGCCCACAGAGCTTGCTTAAAAAGAAAAGTTTGGCTCTTGGGGCTGCATCATGATGAAGACACACTCGCTAGATGACTCAATGTTGCCTCCTGTCTCTTCTGCATGATAAATGGAGAGATTGAAAGAATACAGTTTAAAATTCAGAAGATAAGAAAACTGCAGCTGTGCTGGTTTTGGCTGGGAAAGAGTTAATTTTCTTCATACATAGAGGGTAGTATGGGGCTATCTTTTTTATTTGTGCTGAAAACATCCCTGATAATCCAAAGGTGTTTTTGTTGTTGCTGAGCAGTGCTTAAACAGCATCAAGGCTTTTCTGCTTCTCACACTGCCCCACCAGCGAGTAGGCTGGAGGTGCACAAGAAGCTGGGAGGCGATACAGCCAGGAGAGTTGACCCCAACTGACCAAAGGGATATTACATACCCTACGACATCATGCTCAGCATATAAAGTCTGTGGCTTTGGTATAGTTAGTGATGGGATTCACTCAGGATTTGCTCAAACATGTCATAGCAGCACTACCTTTATTTTGCAAGCAAGAATAGAGAAATATCCCTATGACTGACGTATTCTGCAGTAGGACACACTAGTGGCATGTTCCTGTATCTCTTTTCAACACGCGCAGTTACAAAATAATCATCCCACTGGACTTGTCTCCCAACAGCTGGACCTACAGAAAAAAGGCTAGTCAAAAGCAAAATGTCAAGATTAAGCTCTTTGTGGGTGACAGCCTGTAACCCTGATGCTGGCTTCATTTATAATTCATACTTTCCAAAGGACAAGGAAGCTATCCCATCTGAAAACTCACTTGCAACCACTCCTCTAGCCAAGCTTGTGCTCATTCGTACACGAACTTGAAGGTCACAGAGATTTCAAAACCAAGAAAGTTTACAGAACAATGTAATACTGATATTAAGTTTTTCAATACAGTATTGGCCCAACCCTCAGAAGCAATGTGTTCCCACAAACGCTGCTTAAGCCCACAGGACCTGAGAGCATACAGCAGCTGGCCTCAAGCACCACGAAACAACGAGCTGATAATCATTTTCAGACTAGCAGCAGAATTGGGTCTCAAAAGCTACCAACTTCTAACTGCCTTAACATTTCCATAATTATAGTTAGCTTCCAAGTCACAAGATGAAGCAGGATGGGGAAAAAGCTGTACAATTTTGAATAGGAGGTAAAGAAATGAATAGGCATGTTTGTCTTAACCCAGTAACACTTGCATTCTGAACAGGAATGTTCTAGCTAATATAATTTGCTGATTATTTATTCACAGTTTTGCAGCTAAAGACTGTTAAAGCTTTTCCATCATCTGTTTACCTGTGGCTCTGAGAACCAAGAAGCTAATGGATTCTAATATAAAGGGAATAATACTTTTTATTCAAATGACCTTAGAATATTGTCAGCATACACTTTTAAATTTCAATTAATAGTTCCTAAAGCACTAACAATCCACAACACACAGACATGATTGCTAACTATGAAAGAGAAGTTATTTTGTTTTATTTTAGAGAATTAGGCGGCTTTTGAGATTATTCTAACTTTCCTACTGAAACTTGCTTAAAGTACAATGAATGCTGTTTTAAATTCTTCTGTATAAAAATAGGACACAAATGGTATTTGTTTGAAATTGTTTATATGGGGTTGATCAGCTTTAGAGAAAAAAACATTTCAATGTTGAGGACTTCATTTATAATCAAAATTAAGATCTATATTGAAAATGAATATTTATGAAAGCAAAAAAAAAACCAACAACCACTTGCAATATTCTAAGTAGCATATGCATTTCTAACTTTACCTAGTATTATAGATGCTCACAAACATTAGAATTTGTTTATACTTCTCACAATATACAAATGAGATGCTTAATGATCCATTTTGTTGAAAATCAGCAGTACTGCTAACACATCAACCATGGTAGTGTATATTCAGTTAAGTGGTCGTGTCCTACACTTTATGGATCTTTGTGGATTCCTACTGTCAGCTTTACAACCAGGTTCACTGTTCCACACTACTCTTGCTGGTACATAATATAAAATCACACCTATAATTTTGTATAGGTGGAATTAATAGTTCAAACTAGAGCCAAAAGATGTGAAAACTCCTACAGTAAAGTTCTGCATTGTAAATTATAAATATTAGAGAAGAAATAATGTAGTTGGTTTTTCATAAGACTTCCCTTTAAATAGTATCTTCCAGGACACTATGATTTGTTCATATGAAGGACTTTTACTTCTTACGTTGGGGAGAGTATCATAATATCAGTTATTTTACTGTTACTTATTATATATCCTAGATTTGGTTTCATGTTTTAGTCTCAGTTATAATCCAGCTGGTGCCAATTTAAATAAACTCACCCCTTCTCCAATATAATTTAAATACGTAAATGCAGACAGAAAAAAAAAAAGCACTAAAAATAATTATACACAGTTGTATATCTGTACTTCAGAAAACCCACATACCTTAAAATTTCTTAGTCCACACTTTCAGAGAATAAGTACAAATATTGACAGGACACAGAAATCAGCGATAAGGAGCCTTTGAAGGTACAACAAGGAGGCTATAAAGGATTTATGTCAGGATTATTGGGGGGAAAGAAGTTCTGAAATTAATATTTGTCTTTATTATTTGAAAATATGTATAGCATCCAAAGCTGCTGAATTTCAAAAGGGTTGCTCAGTTTTTGAAACAGTCATCCAAAGGTCTAACGTGAAAAAAATTGTTATCTTGAATT
>JAOXJK010000012.1:76387494-76407785 GCA_025774025.1 Xenus cinereus | reverse complement strand
GTGAAAAAAATTGTTATCTTGAATTTCAACAAAGATTAAAAAAATATATATTTTTAGGACAGGCTTGACTATTTTGTTCTGTTATATAGTACTTCGTAGGTAGGATGGTATTTCAAGCTCTGCTATTTGATCTGCAGCTTGCTAATCAACAAGGAATAAAAACGAGCAGCAGTGCCACTAGAGTTTACAGTTCCAGATCCGATGATAGGACCATCTTCTTAGAGCAAGCAACCTGGTTTATACTTCTACAGGTAGCGATTTTGAAGGTTCACTTTCTCTATTTTAATTTTTTTTTTTTTTGAAACTGCTGAAGTCTTAATACTTGACGTTATTTCCTGCACATCACCAAAACGTGCAGACAAAATCACCCCTAGCTGGCAGTATGTATCCCTCAAGCACTGACAACTCAGAGACACCAAAATTATTGTATTAAGTTATTAAGAATCTTGATATTTATCTCCTCTAAATGTCACTATGTGTCAAATAGAGTGGAAAAATTATATCCAATGATAACAGTTTCAGTCAAGTAGAAAGATTCATATTTAAAAAGAAATGCCAAACAATATTTAGAAATAACTCAGGAAATAAAATAACTTTTCAATTTATATGGTATATAAATAGGGATATAATGTCAACTTACAAAGTTCAGTCTGTAGTCTGACTCAATTTCTCAATTTCATTCTCTGGTTTTGAAATAAATTACTTCAAAATAGCCCCAACATTTAAAGTTTCATCAGACCTTTACTGAAAGACCCGCTCAACTAAACAACCAATATTTGCTGCTGTTATCGAATCCCTGTAACTGTGAGCAACATTTAGCCAGTTTGCATAATCAATACCTCTCCTCTGAGCAGACAGACTTATAAAAGCTTTGCCCTGTACCAAAAGGTCTGAAACATTAAGATAAGTCCCTGTGAAGGCGGACGCACAAGTGAAAATATTTACCACTCAATAAATTGGATCATACTGCTTTCTGTTGATGAAGCAGGTTACATGCTGTACGTATCCTAAGTGAATTGCTCTCAGTTTTAAAATGTTTTTCAGTAATGTCAAATGAAAAATGTATTCTATGCCTCTGTCAATATTAACAGTCCAGGAAAATTACACATTTCATGTTAAATAATATAGTTTTCAATTTCCCTTTCCTATCATCTAAAGTGCTATTTCAAAAGCATTAATTCATAGTTCTATAAAACAAAATTTTACATATTTTTTGAACTTAAGGATCTAGCTCACTTGGTTCGTATTGATGGTCAACCTTTTAAATATTTAATTATTATCACTTTAGGAGGTGAGGGTTTTTTTCAGCTTTCATGACTGAAATGATTTCTTTCTACCTGCTGTGGACAGCGTAAAACAGACAGTATGTTTCAGAGTTCTATTAAGTAGAATAAGTCTTTCAAACTTTTATGAAACAGTTGCAGGATTTTGAATTATTGACACTGCCAGAAGTATAAGTGACTTTCTCTTTAATGCGGAGTGGGGCAGAAGCCTGATAAACTGGTTTGGGATGCCAGGCATGGCCAATGGGAGCTTTCATATCCCTTGAAACTATGGAGCTTCCTCTGCCATATAAGAATAACGGTAATGTTAAAGCTGCAATGAATATTATTTGACCAGGAAAAGGGAACATAAAGATTCCAAAAACATACCTCTTCCAGAGTCTGTTTGCTTGTCAACATTTCCAAGCATTTTCTCTGGCTTTGGGCAAAGGTTTTATTTGCTGAATTGTTTTCTAGTGGAATGGCTCTCAGTACCTGAAAACTGAACTACTTTGCAAGAACTTAGTTCTTTTCCATTAAATTCTCATTTAGAAAGTTTTCTCAAAGCCAAAATAAAATTTCAGAACAAAACCACAGAGCCGATTCCTATAAAAAGCAATACCATAGTAGTTACCTGCAGTATGAATGATACAGATTGAAATTAATTGAAAGGCAAAGCACTGACAGTCATCTACAACCATGACTAACTATAATACATCTAGCCCTTTAGATGTCTTATTCTGAAATATAACATCCTTCAAAATGTTTTGATACAGAATCCTTGCTTTTAGACAGTTAACAGTTTGAATGAATCAAGCACAAATCCTTTTATTTTCTAAGCAGCTGCTTTCCGCAGTATTTTATTGTAATTCTGTTATACTGAAGACTTCATAGATATAAGCTCAGACTCCTCATTAACATCCAAATTATCAAATCAATTATTAGCTTATAAAATCAGTTTATTTACGAGATTTAATTACAAAAATACTTTTTGCAGTGAGACAAAAGAAGTTCTTCTGTTCTGAAAGTCATGATGCAAATGTAGTTCTTTCTTTTTAAAAAACTAGATAGTTTGTGTCTAATGCACAATTTCTCTCAGAAAAAGAGGTATGGGAAAGAAAAACAGAAGAGAATGGAAAACTTCCTATAAGATTATACTTCATAGCAGAAGATTTCGTAAAATTGATATTTAACCTCTCCTAGAGGAGAGCTCAAGGAATTAATGAGGCTGTCATTAAAGACATTTGTCTTTTCTAGGCATTTGTCACTAAAGAGAGTTGTCTTTTCTAGGCAGTCACACAGTCGACCCCCCACCCCTGACCCAGCCTTTATCAGATTATCCTGTGTTGTTTGTTTCTAATTCCCATTTTACGGATGAGGAAGAGAGATGCCAGACAAAATTAGGTTCACGTGAAGAAAGGAGTGAATGAATCTCAGCTGGTAGGCTTGTAACTCCTCTAACTTGTGTGCTTGCCTGCCATATGCACGATCCGTAAACCTGTATTTCTCTTCCATTCACAATACATGGTGACTACTTCAGATCACAGTTCAGCACAGCCAGTAGTACTGAGTGAGGCTCCATCTAAACTAGCAAAACTAGGAGATAATCTTATCACAAACCCCAGGATGTGGTTTGCCCTCTTGGCTGCCAGGGCACACCGCTGACTCATCCTGAGCCTGCTGCCAAACTGCATCCCCAGAGCCCTTTCTGCAGGGCTGCTCTCCAGCCACTCTTCTCTCAATTTATACTTGGGCCTGGTGTTAATCCGTCCTAGCTGCAGAATCAAGCATTTTGACTTGTTAAATTTCATCCCATTAATCACAACCCAATGTTCTACTCTATCTAGATCCCTCTGCATCTTGTCCCTTAGTAGAGTCAACAGTACTTCCCAGTTTGCTACCATCAGCAAACTTGCTGATAGTGCGTTCAACTCCTGCATCCATATCATTGATTAATGTACTGAACAGAACTGACCCAAGAATTGAACCCTGAGGAACACTACTGGTGACTGGTCACCAGTCAGATGCAGCCCCATTCACTACAACTCTTTGAACACTGCCATTCAGTCAGTTTTTCACCCTGTGCACCATGAATCCACTCATCCCACAGTTGGACAACATGTCCAAAAAGATATTGTGAGGGACACTATCAAAAGCCTTACCAAAATCCAGAAAAACTACATTGACCACCTTCCCTTCATCCACTAGGCAGATGACCTTATCATAGAAGGTTATCAAATTACTTAAACAAGAACCTTTGATTAGTATCAAATTAGTTAAACAGAACCCTTTGTGAATGCATAATCTTCTCCATAATTTTTCTAGGAATTGAGGTTAGACTAACAGGTCTGTAGTTCCCTGGGGCTGCTCTCATGCCCCTTCTGTGGACTGGAGTAACGCTGGCTGGCTTCCAGTCAGCAGGGACCTCCCCACACTCCCAAAACCTTTGGTAGACAGATGATCAAGAGGGGTCCTCCCATAACATCCTCAGAATTCTGGGATGAATACCACCAGGCCCTATGGACTCGTGAACATTCAGCTGATACAGCTGCTCTCTTACAATTTCAGTGTCCACAAATGGAAAGTCACTGTTCCCACACTGTTCCCACATACTGAGGGGGAAAGAAAGAACAATACAATTAGCTTCCATTGTTCTTAAGTACACAAACGGCAGCGCAGTAGTAAGTGGAAAGTGAGATAGTTGAAGAAGACTAGGCAGGGTTGGATTTTTTTTTTTATTTTATTAAATAAATACCTTATAATTTCTTCATTAGCACACAGAAATATGATCCCATTCCCATGACATAAAACCTGCACAAACAGTTTTTTTCCATGATGTAATGAATCCCTTGTTGATATAAAATGATCAAAGGACTAAGAAGAAAACTTTAAACTCTATGATAAAACATTGATAATTGTACTGTAATATTCAATACTGTGACCAAAAAAAGTAGTTTTCGCTTCTGAATTCAACCTTAAAGCTTTATAAAACCTGTATATAATCTTTTTTAAGTCTTATTGTACCAACAGTTCTATAACTACCAATTATCTGCATAACATTCTGTCTTATAACTGCCAATAAAACTTGCAATTCAGGCTGCAATGAAGTATTCTATTTAGATTAAGTAGCAAATATAATTAGTTAAATCAATGGGAATTGTTTTAAGCTATCCATAAGTGCTTAAGAAGCTTGAATTAGTGTTATCCTGGGCTTTTTCCACATTTTGGTCTGATTCCAATTTGTGTAATGTGTTGGTGCAATTAGGAAATTCATTAAAATGCCTATAACATAAAATTACGGACAAACTTCAATAAATGTCTATTATACAATTACTTGATAATATTGCAAGTTCTTAACTGTTTGCTTAATTAGCTGGTTTAATTCATGTAAATACCATATTACTTAAATTAAACACTTACTATTAAATTCTATGGATTTATGCCATTCAGCAGTATATGGTGGTTCAATTCAATCACAGAACCATGACACCAGAAGAGAAAAATTATATTTGTTCATAGTTCACTTTTTTTCCTACAGTGACAAAATTTATTTTATGCTAAACAGAGCTAATCAATCATTTTAATTAACAACCAGAGGTGGGCTGAGGTCTCCCACTGAACTGAACAGTGACTGCTAAGTTTGGTGTCGTCTGCTTCGGGGCAGATTCAGCTTATTGAGTTTGGTGTTGAGAAAGACTCTTGGATATGCAAATAACTCCCCTTCTTTCTACACCTGAAGCAGGTCTTTATGAAATGTGGCATTTTGTTTTGTGAACAGATATAAAGCTGTTTAATGTTTGTTTTTAAACTCTGTTTTTGTCACTGTGGATACCTTTATGTTTTGACTTCAGGGTATTTTCAAAGCTGTGAGTAGGAGTTGAAAATTTATACATCTGAATCCCATTATTTTCTAACAGGATTTGAATACATATATTTGCCCTAAGATTTAATTATACTTCTTTGAAAATGTAGATCAATTAGACAACTTAAAAACCTGCTCTTTGGGGAAATAACTGTCAGTTTCTCTTTTTCTTACAGTGTCATAATTATACCAGAAAGTTTGGTCTACCACTTTTTTCTTGCCTTTCATTTGCATAGTAAAAAAAAAATATAAAACTAATAAACTCTCAATTTTGAAACAAATTAGTACAGAATTATAGAACTGATCTGGAAGGGATCTCATTGGTACATCTCTTTGCTTCAATATGGAAAGACGTATAATTATGTGCAAGATGCTTCTTGCCGATTCTGAAAGTTTTTCTACAGTGGAGGCTTCATAGACTCTGAAACTGGCCTATTCCAAGATAACATTGTGTTTATTATTTCAACATGCAAATTAAACTGCTATTAAAACTTATTAATTATGTATTGTCCTAACATCACTAACACAGAGAACTGACAAATACCTTCCTCTTTCAAGTAGCATTTTACGTATTTGAACACTCTAAAATCTTCAGTTTTCTTTCAAAGAACCAATCCCAAATTGTAGAGTTCCCCTTTACTAGAAAAATTATCCAGATCCTGGATTATACTAATTTTTCTCCTCTGAACTATTTGCAGTATTGATTATAGCTTTCTTGATGGGACCAGATGCTCTCCAAAACAGGTTACTATATTTCAGCTAGGGTTTCATACATGATGAACAAAGCAGAAGAATTACAGAGCATTTCTTGGGAGCTGTACTTCATTTAAATATCCCAGCACGAGGTACAGTGTTCTCCTTTACAGCAGCACGACACCACTGATTGATGTGTGGCTTATGATCTGCTGAGGATTATCCTCAGATCCTTTGATATTGAATTGCTATCTAATCAACTCATGTAGAACTGCTATCTCTGTATTCAAGCACCTAATATTACAACCCAAAGTAGAAGCCTGCAGTCATCTTTACTGAATTGAATCACACATTTTAAAATCTTTTTTTCCCGGTTGTTAAAATTGCTTCGAATTATAATACAGACTTCCAATATACTTGCAGTTTATACCAAGACAGCATAATAAGCATACTTTCTATTCCATTACCCAGGATATTAATGAAATATAAACTAGAATTCAAGTAGGATCCACTGAAGAGCTTTACTCAAAAGCAAAGCTCCTTCCATTGACAGTATCTTTCTCAATACATTCTTGTGATCAGTTTCACCGTAACACTATGGTGGTCTCATCTACACAGTATCTGTGAAACTTAATTAAGAAAATATGTGAAACTGTCAGAAGTCCTACTAACGTCACAATAGATAGTATCTTTTGATTCTCTACAATATATAAAACATTAAATCCAAATTAGCTGCTAATTCATTATCTTTTAAAATCTTACAAATCATTTAATTGTTTGTGACAATATTTTAGGGGGGAAGAAAGAATGGAACAGAGCAGAAAAGTGAAAAAAATTAGCAATAATTTCCCAACTCTTATTCCCATTCCTCTTAAAAGCATTATTATAATTTTGATTTTCTAGTCTTCTAACACCTCATACATTTTTCACGCACCCTCAAAAATAATGGTCAATAATTCTGACATTACTTCAATAGGTTCTTAAAGCAGTTTATACCACATATCACCAGGGCCAAAAGACTTGAGCAGATCCAAGTATACTCCAGCATATTCTTTCTCTGTTCGGCAGTAAGAACTTGTCATTCCCATCAGCTATGCCTGTAGCTAAGCATTTCAGGAAATGTTGATAGAAAGACAAGGCAACTTTCCCATATTGATAGACTATTGCCATCCCTGGCTTTCTTTTTTTCTTAAATGTACTTGCAGAATGATTTCTCAACACTCTTGCATGTCACTTTCTAACTCTATTTTCTTGAGCTATATCCGTTCTGGTGTTGTTCCTAGCGATGTCAGCTACTTTTCTTATCTTCCCAAGTCACTATCTGACCTAGGTTCCATAGTCTGTATGATCCCTTTCAAGGTTTACGTCATTTGATACCTTAATATACTTCCTGCTCTTCCTCTGTAATTGCATAGTTTGTACTTATGCCCTTAATATTGTCTCTTTAGGAATCACTTAACTCTCCTTAACTCATTTTCCACTAAATTTGTTCTAAGTTTCCCAAGCTTGTTAAAGTCCACCTTTTGAAGTCAATTATTTTTATTCTGCTTTTCTTCTTCTGCAGGATTGTGAACTCTATCACTTACCTCCTACTAGTTAACATCAAATCTAAAAGAGTTTCACCTTTCGAAATTTTTTCCTTTTTCTGTGTAAAAAAAATTGCCATTCATACATTCCAGGAACTAATGACTGAACAAAATTAGTCAGACACAAACACAGGTTTTGATAAGCTAAGCATGTTTGATAAGGCTATCGCATGTTTTCTTATCAGCAATTAAAAAGCTCCAGCTTGAAAAAGAATTCCTAGTTAATAATTTTTCTATGGATAGGACCCATTTTTTTCTGAGTTTAAATTATCCAGTTCAAGCATATATGAAATTACTAAGCCCTACACGTCATTCAGAATTGTTGAGAAATTACCAACCACTTCTTAGTCTGTGCATGGTCTGAAAGCAACTCTTTGCAAATACGACACAAACCCACGGTCCCGGATGCCTACAAATATAGCTAGCAGCAAAGCCTTTTTTCACCATCATTCCTATGGGCATTTTGCAAGCATCAGTAACACATTTGAAGTAAGCATATAATGCTCTCAGATCAGAATGGTAATATTTTATTAACGTGCTGCTCTAGTGTAAATTACTGCCTATTTTGGAGAACAGTGGTGATTTAGGGCTCAAGCCTTTAATATTCTGAGGATCTCCTCAAATAACTTAGTCATAAACACACTGTCTATGTCAAATTGTAAATTTCATGAACTGAACATTCCTGGGATAGTGTTCTGTCATCGGTACCTAAACACATCTATCCATGGTGTCAATGTCGCTTTCCTTACTAGGATTTCTAAACACAAGCAAAAGGCTGCTGACTGTACTTCTTCTCTGAAATCTCAAATGGTTACGGTTATGATCTCATTCCATTTAATGACCTTACACTAAGTCAGGCAGTAAAGAACATGAGACTTATAAAAACCAGTCCAGCTGAAAATGAAAAAACCCGCGGTAAGTGGATTCTCTGAAAAATCAAATGCAAGTTTTATTTCACTGATAAGAGCATGAAAAAACCCACCAATATGCCAGCTGAAAACTTTTAGCTGGGGGAGGGGTGGCAGTCCAATGACTCCAAGAAGCCTCTACCAACCTGAATTATTTTTTCATTACTCTTGAAAAACAGACTCCAGGCAAGTAATTTCTTTTATATTCTTTGCATTAACCAATTAAGCTAAGTTTGTAAAACTGAAATGAAATTATGCAGGTTTTATGAAATACAAGTAAAATAATTTATTTCTTACCAAAATTCCCCCCTAGTATTCTAGATATCTTTGTTTCCTTTTATGACTGCTACTTACTCTGTTTGTCAAGGATGTGGGAGACAGGTTTCAATCTGAGGTTTGAACACATACATATTCTGTAGGGCAGCTCCTCAACCATCAGCCCATGAGGTACTCAAATACACATGCTTGTCAAGATGGGACAGATATTCTACAGTTTTGCTTTGGTTTTCATGACCTTCTACTAAATCCAGGCATCCTGCCTTTACGTAAATGTCATAGTCAGTTAAAGACTCATCATCCTGGAGAGTCTTTGAATGTTTTAAACAAAGATATTTCCTGTCCCTCAGGGAAAGTTGAGACTCTCACCATGTGGTTCAAAAGAAATGTGTGATGCAGTTGTTCAAGTACCTCTGGAAGAACTGAACCAGGATCTGCTAACTCTAAGGTAAGGATGTTGTGCATGAAAGCACCTTGAGCTTTGAACAAATCCTCACATGCTATTAAGTTTTGTCTGTAAGCATAAAGCACTCTTATTCAGTTCTCCATCTCTGAATTCCTTACACTTGGAGACTGGCTCTGTACCAGCACTTGTATATTGATTCAATTAGGCAAACACATTAAATTGAGTGTCCTAAACAGGTTTAGCATGTTCCATTTGGAATTAAATCACAGTTAATCTGTTAATTAATATTAATTATTGCAACTGACTTGAAGTTTAACAACTGCAGTCAGCTTAATTTTACACACTCCTTGGCTTTTAGCTGGAACGTGGTTTCGGTTTGTTTTTTATTTATTGTCTGACTTAGTCTTACGTCAATAAGTTTGTTGGGATGCAGCTTGAACCATGCTGTGATCTAGGAAATTCATTCATGTTCCTGATGCTGCCATAGTCTTTATATATAGCTTGTGACAAGTCACTGAACATTCACTTCTCTCTAAACCAAGTGGAAACAGGACTTCTTTGTACTTCTGTTTCTTCTCCTGCAGCATATATACGAATATACTTTCCAACTCTGACAAAACAGATTTGTCTATCTCATGTACTATTTCAGCTGAAAATATACTGATGAATTTTGAGCTGAGTAACACTTACAGATCAAAATTCAACAGTTTTCTTGTTCACATTAAAACCATCATTTACTGGATATGAATATACCAGTGAAGGAGAGTTGTTTTATGTCAGGCATAAGAGTCAAGAAAGGTACGCTTAATAATTATTGGTTTATTTTCAACATAGAAATATTGAATTATTTAGTTATGGTTTTACCAGTTAATGTACCATAATGTGGTAAAACACAGACACATTTTGATACCTTTGATTTTGTGGACTTTTAGTACTTTCAGTACAGTAGTCTTGCCTAGTCGGAGTGACAGATTGATATTGATTCACTCTCCACAGATATATTGTAATTAATTACTTCCTTTCAGCCATTTTTTTTTCTTTTGTGAAACACGTATATGAACACACAATACAGCTGCCACATTTTGTTGTATAATGTTGCATTTTTCACAGGTTTCTAAATTGTGTCTTGAAGTGGAGCACTGACAATGTTTTACTGGTAATCCCTTTTATTTTGTCAACAATCACAGAATCATTGCTTTTAAAAGCCAAGATCTGCTACTATTAACTGCCCAGTAGAATCTGACAAACTGCACTACCCCATGCAATTTGAAAAGTGGAGTCAAACTAGATGCATTAAATATATATGCTTCTGACCAGCATTCTGGTTATCTTTGGGCAAATGCTGTCAACAGAATTTAGGTTATAAGTTATCTGGAAAGATGGCAGAGGATATATTTGTTTATTGATTGAACGGGGGCTCCATTATCTTCAAATCAGGTTCAAGACAGGCTATTATTGCTATTGATCTTTAAACTCTACATACAGAAAACTGTGTGTTAAATAATGAAAGGAAAATTCCAGAGTTTGAAAATACCATCTTTAAAGCAGGTCATCAACGCACACGCATCAAGAAAAGACCATTAAACACTACCAGCTAAAATTATTAGGGAAGATATTTTAAAGCAATCTCAGTAAAAAAGATTCTCATGTTTTATTATATGTCAGTTGAAGCTAAGTATTTAAATTGCTTAGCTTCTTTTGAAAATTCTCCACCAGGAAAAGAAAAATTACAAAGGCATACTGAGGTGGAATTTCTAAACTTTTCCTTGAACATTCTTTATCCTACTATACCAATGTTGATTTTTTATTTTTCACGTGTCTGTCTGGTTCCAAACTCACCAACAGAGAACATGCAAGTCCTGTGCATAAATGGTGGATAGATCATTCCAATCACTTCTCCCTTCTATACTTTGAAGCTATTTGCTAACTGTTAGGAAGATTTCTTTTCAGAAAACTTAGGAAGAAGGGCACAATAACCAGACATCCTCTTCAACAGGATAATAAAAATATAATCCTACTATCAACCTCTTTTGATAAATGCTGTTTCATTTTAATTGTATGTTATAATCTTTTTTAAAGCCCTATAAACTAAGACAGAGGTGCACAGTAGGCCTGCCATAGAGACTAGTCCTCCAAATTCCAAGATACTTACTGTCGTCGTGATTAAACTCTTTGACATCTCTAATAGAATCAAATACTCTACCATGAGTAATGAAGCCAACTAACCAGTAAGTGAAGATCAACTACTCAGTTATACCAGAGAGAATTTTACCATAATTTGTAGTGGGATAAGGACATCAGTTTAGATGAACATTAAAAGAGTTAATGTTGTAAATTCAGTTGTCTGTATCATTTTATCTATACATTTGACTGTGCTCTTCTTCTAGGGTTTGTTCACAGTGACAGTACAGCCCCAATCTACAACTGTGATTCCTTGGTGACACGATGATGAAAATAGTTTGTCATAAATAACCAATAACAATGATATTTTTTTTAAGAATCATCAGCTCCTCTACCACAAATTATATTCAGTTTTGCCAAGACTGAAGATATTGATATAAGCTGCATGGGCAACTATTACTGAAGCTGAACTATGCAATTTTAGAAAAAAAATTTAAAATTCTCATCATGAATCCTTAGCAGAGCATTCTGATACTAAAGTTTTGCTAAAGCATAAGGAAAGACCAACATTTTTGTGTTAGACCAAGTTTTAATGAGCACGAATTCCTAAAACATCATGAAGTTCAGTGTTCTCTTAGTCTTCCATTCATCACTCATGCTCTGGGAACTATATTTTCCTGTTCACATGACATCTGTGTGCTCTGTCTATTTGCATGAAAGTAAAATCACATTCTCCTGCAAGCTGGAGGAGTTGAAAGTGTTCAAAAAAACGAGATAAGAATATGGCAAGATGAGAACCGAGCGGCCAAGCTGAGTATGTGTTATGATAAAGGTGAATTCCATATTCCCATCACTGTCAAAGCGTATTTCCTGCATCTTGTCTCCAGAGAAATATATGCTATTGGTGGAAAAACACTGTTTTCTATCTTCTGATTAATGTAATGTCATTCAGTACGTACAGATACCACATTCATCTTCAAACAGAAGCATGGTTTATAATATTTAAGTAGAGGAGGCATGAGTAGGCTACACTTATACAAGGATGGGTAACAAAATTCTCACTTTTCAGGTTTTTTGTTTGCTTTTTATGATAGTGAAGTGATAATGAAATACCATAAATAAATGTAAAGATTTAAACTTAATTATTTGTAAGATATTCATACTTAATCAAAATGCTTCAATTTCTTCAGGAAGCTTGAAACCTCTTGGGACAGCATCTTATGGCAGAATATGTAACATCTTTACATTTCATAGAATCATAGGATCATCTAGTCCAACCATCAACCTAACTCAGTAAAAAACCAACCAACCAACCAACCAAACAAAAAAAACCCTAACAAACAAAAAACTAACAACCTATCACTAAACCATGTTACTGAGCACTATGTCAACCCATCTTTTAAATTCCTCCAGGGATTTGTTTGTTTGTATTTTTTCCCAACTTAAAATACATCAAAATAACCCTTGGAATGTATATATTTCACTGGGTTTAGTTTTCTAAAGATAAGAGGTCTAAGCATTTCTTACATAGTATGTTCTACAGAAATATGTAAAGTTATATTGGAAACGTTTACTTCATTTTTAAAATTCTGCCAAAAGTATTTTGTCAGTTACTCTGCCTTCCCTCCTAGAATCATAAGGCCTTCTGTTGTTCTGCTCTTTATGGAGAAGAAAGGACAGGTTGGTAAATGATGTTTCCTTTACTGTTTACCTCAGTCTCTGACACTGACTGTCCTTTATAGCGCGATGGGAAGATCACTCACGTTAGCTGGCCCTTGCCATTAGCTTTCACGTAATTTGTATTTCTGAGTGACCCAGGCGTGTTCTAAGATAGACTACTACAGAAATGATGAAATTTCATTTTCCTCACCTCTTTCAAGCACTTACCAATTAATATTAAAGATGCCAAAGTCTCCATTGTATGGCAGTTAATTATGATATTGGCATGATTTACAAACTGCTCAATTACCAGGACCGAACAAAGGACAGAACCTCGACATTCACCTTCCCTCTGGCTCTCTACACCTCCAACATCAAGATGCTCTCAATGATTCATTTTATATTCTTTTAGAGATTTAACACCCTCAAATACCTCCCTCATCTTCCTTTGCCAGCATTTGAAAAATGTTTAGCTTGTTGCTATGGAATGCTTAAAAGAACAGAAATTAAAGCATTCCTGGGCCTGCAGCCACGCATGTTTGGGTGTTAGCATTCCAGTTCAACCAGAAAAAAAGAAAGTGATTCTACCACCACCTACCAGATCTTTTGGAAGGCAAAAGTATAAGCTATAAAAGTAGACTGCATCATCATATTAACAGAAAAACAATGAGTTGCCAATTAAAAAAAAAAAAAAAAAAAATCAAGCATGGTTCTTGTAAAACCCATCAAATTCTGACTTTTTGAAGTGTTTGTTTCTGGGTGAAAGCAGGACCACTCAGGACATGTTCTCTTAGAAACAGATGAATACATAGAAAAATTGTATTAACTAGTATGAATCATATAGTGTTCAGTGTTAAAATGTTAGAGACACATGCACTCACACAAAAAAACGTCACCACAAAGTTATGATGGAAGGACCATAGTCCACAAAACCAACAATAAAATCAGATGTGGGTGCTCCAGCTCGGTGCGCACTTCTGCTGCTTCCTACCACCTGTTAACGCACGTGCTGGAGAGGGAGCATCCCCACAACTGCCCACACGCACACCCTGAGGCGTGGGTCCACACTTGCTGCACCCCACACTCACTGCCCTCGCTGGGTGCAGGCTGCTCCCTGCATGCCACAGGGAAGCTGCATCCCAAGCAGAGACTGGGATGCCTGTGGGGTCGTTGCCAGCAGTGTCAAACCAGGGACTGGCTGATACTCTGTTAAGCTCTTCTCTCTCCCCTCTCAACCCAAGTTATCCTGCTTCTTGTATACTGCTTTTCAAGCTGACTTCCCCTTTTTTTCCCAAAAGCTCTTTGGCAGTTCCCTGGATAACATTTTAGCTGGCTGACAGTCATCTTAAGCAAACTTTGTTAACTAACAGTGTTGTCAGTTTTGGAGCAAATGCCCCCTCCAACAGTTTTGCATCTCCCACACACAGGCACTGATCACACTCGTATCTCAGAAAGGAAGGGGGAAAAGACTGCAGAGGTTATCCACATATAACTGCTCTGTGCTGCACAAACTTAATTCGGCCTTAAATAAACACCACCATCAGGAGGACTTTCAACAAAAGCACCTCCTAGAAGCAGCTCTGGTGCCAGCACAATCTACAGCAGAGCACTCCAGCACAGTGCACGGGGGTTTCCTGAACCAGGGAAATCTCAGGGGAGCAGAGGGACCCACCAGGAGCTCACAGCTTGGGCAACAATGGCTGACAAGACCTGGATGAGGCCAGGAGCAATGGTGGCCAAACTCCCCACCCTCCAGTCCCCCTCCATATAAAAAAGAACCAACAAGGAGTGCTAGTGGCCAGAGTGGGCAAACAGGGTGTGGTGTGGCAGTTCATGCAGGAAGTGCGCTGAAGCTCTGCTGCTCGACCAGGGAGCAATGGTATCCATCCATCTGAAAGCCATGGCCTCTCTAAACTCTGCACCTGCTGTGACTGATGCAGTGTTGAAGACAGAGCTCCGATGGGAACATGATGCAGCCCAGGTGCCAGGCTGCAGGGTTGTGTCCTATGTGCCCATTAGAGGAACTCCTTGGCTTAGTGACAGAGCTCCGGCAGGAGGTGATTAGATTGAGGAGTATCAGGGAGTCAGAGAGAGAGACTGACCACTAGAAATGCACCTTACTTTCCCCAGGACAGGCCCCACAGGCAGGACACGTTAAATGGAGTATTCCCTATCCTGTCTTCACCCAGCAGAAGGTGGTGACTTAAAAGAAAGGGGGCAATAGCAACAAGTTCCTACCAAGTGCAGCAGGTGCATCTCATCCGTGACTACCTTGCCTTCCCAGTTGCCCTTGCACAACAGGTATGAGGCTCCGCAAGTAAAACCAACCAATGCCACTATTAAGTCATCCTACAACCTACGTCAAAACCACTTCCATAAAGAAAAAAAAACTGGTCATTGTCATAGGAGACTCTCTTCTGCGGGGAACAGAAGGCTCAATATGCCAAACAGACCCACTTCTTAGGGAAGTCTGCTGCATCCCTGGGGCTCAGGTTAAAGATGTGACAAGAAAACTTCCTACCCTGGTACAGTCTTTGGATTAATATTTATTATTAATTTTTCACATAAGCAGCGATGAAGTTGCAACTAGAAGTCCAAGGGCAATCAAGAGAGACTTCAGGGCCTTGGGATGACTGGTTAAAGAATCAGCAGCACAAGCAGAGTTCTCTTCTATCCTTCCACTTGCATTCTCCTGGAGAAACTGGCTGCTCATGGCTTGGATGGGAATAGGCTTTCCTAGGTAAAATAATGGCTGGATAGCTGGGTCCAAAGAGTTGTGGTGAATGGAGTTAAATCCACTTCACTACCATTCACAAGTGGTGTTCCCCACGGCTCAGTATTGAGGCCAGTTCTGTGTAATATCTTTATCAATGACCTGGAGGATGGGTTCGAGATTAAAACCTGAGTAAATTTGCAGACAACACTAAGTTGGATGGGACTGTTGATCTGCTGAAGGGTAGGAAGGCTCTACAGAAGGGTCTGGACAGGCTGGATCAATGGGCTGAGGCCAATGGTGTAAGATTCAACAAGGCTAAGTGCTTGGTCCTGCACCTGGATCACAACAACCTTGTGCAATGCCACAGGCTTGGGGAAGAGTGGTTGGAAAGGTGCCTGCTGGAAAAGAATCTTGGGGGGATTGGGATGGAGGTGTGCCCAGGAGACCAAGGTGGCCAACGGCATCCTGGCTTGTGTCAGAAATAGTGTGGCCAGCAGGACTATGGAAGAGATCATCCCTTTGTCCTTGGCGCTGGTGAGGCTGCACCTCTCTTCTCCCAAGTAACAGGCAATAGGACAAGATGAAATGGCCTCAAGTTGTGCCAGGGGAGGTTTAGCTTGGATATTAGTAAAAATTTCTTCACTGAAAGGGTTATCAAGCACTGGAACAGGCTGCCCAGGGAAGCGGTGGAATCACCGTCTCTGGAAGTATTTAAAAGACGTGTAGATGTGATGCTTAGGGACATGGTTTAGTGGTGGTCTTGGCAGTGCTATGTTATTGGCTGGAGTCAATGATGTTAAGGGTTTTTTCCAACCTAAATGATTCTATGATTCATTTACTTTCATCTTCTATCCAATAAGGAAAATTCAGCACAGACAGAACATATAAATATATCTTATAATCTTGCCCTTTTCCAGTGAATGAATTACCACAAAATTAAGATGGGTCTACTTTGCTTTTCCCATCTTAAAATACACACTTTATCAAGCTTAAAAATAAAACCTCTTTCACTTCCCACTTAAAGTGATTTGTCTGAATATTCTTTTAATGGATAAGTGTAATTTCTTGACTGCATATTTTTACATGCATGGTTATTTCTCCCTTTTAAGAGGACAATGATATGTTGGAATATCTACAGAATACTGAAAACTGGTGGCCTATAGCTAGGAAAAAAAATAATAATTACAACACCACCTACTTTCTACCAAATTGAAATAGCAGGAACTTTGAAGAGCAAACAGAAGCACAATAGAGACAGCAATATCATAACCTTTCTTTAACTATTTATTCATGAAAGGCACTTCACTGTCAAATTTATAATTCTGTGTTGATACTACTTTTGGAATTTGCATTAAATGACATTTTGATTATAGTATTCAAATGCATGTGCCCTTAAAACTTTGCCATTTATTTTGTATGCAAAAATCTTCCAGCTAAATGTCCCCATTTCCATTTTGCTCTGGATTCCACTGAGACTGTATAGGAAAGAATAGCTAAATTTCTCTTCACCCCAAAAAAAATCTTGTCAGGTAAAAGAAAATCAAATTATAACAAGCATATTATGCACCAGCTGTTTGATTCTTAGCTCTAAATTACAGAGTTGAACAAATAAGCTGTTTTTCTTTTGATAAAATTAGAATTTTTTTTGTTTTAAATCTCTCTTTGTCCCTGATAATCCACGAAACCTCCTACCTTGACACACTTCGACAAAGCATATGTGTGTGCTTATTATGTAAATTCTCTGACCATGCCTTTGAGCCATAACCTTTTGAAACCATTGGGAGTTTCAACCTAAACAATTAGATACATTCAGTGAGGGAAAGAAAATTACTAATGATATTAAAACAGCAACAGGGAGATGACCTCGGGAAGTTCTTAAGTCAGAAAGTGCTTGCATCTGCACAGCTGGGACCTCGGAAGCTATTACTATGCAATTGGCCTGTCTCCTCTTTCCTTAGGCATCTACCACTGACCACTGTCAGTGACAAAAAAGTTAGAATGATCATCCATCTAAGCAGAATTAAGCACATGTTTATATTAAGCCTTACTATATTTTTCTTCTTTAAGCTAGATGGAGCACATTTTGCTACCACTAAAATTGCTCCTTGCAATTAGAAAACAGGATCAGATCATAATATCTGAGTTTACATTTTGTAAAATATTTTGCATCTGCAATGAACTGGCATCTACCGGTTTGCATTCTTCAGTCAGCCACACATTTTCATAAAGTTCACTGTAGCAAACAAAAGCAAAATGCAAAACAGAACAATGTTTGCCAAAGTCATGGTGAGCTGAAGGGGTACAGATCAGGAAAATTAAGGTTTAAAAGCATATCCAAGATACCTATTAACTTTTAACATATTTTTTTTCCCACTTGAATATAAAAGCAGTGTTTCAAAAGCATGTGGTAAATATTGTATTTAAAAATAAAATCAAATTGCTTGGCAATGAAGTGTTACCTTGAGCACAGAATATTAAAGGGTTAGCTACTTTAAAGTTTGGAGAGATTTCCAGTTGCTGGAAACCAAAACATCACAGAATTTAAACACAGATTAGAAAAATGAGCAAATCAATTGTCTTAATCATCTGCCTAAACTCTTGGCTAGACCCAGGTTAGACTGTCCACTGTCTTTCAAAATCAAGTTCAACACATGGTTAGGACATGATCCTCTAATAAGTTGTGCTGAGGCACACCACTGTGCTTCTCATAGCTAAGAAAGTGAGACATGAGTTTACTTTGGGTGTACCACACAAAGCGAGTTGTATAAAATAGGGAAACCAGCCCAAAAAAGGTACTACTACCAACACTACAGTGGTACAATTTTCTGTATTTTATCAGACTGCCTGATAAGATCAGTAATATTTGGGGACTTGACAGGATAGTATAAAAAAACTGCACAATTGGGGATGAGTGTTAACTCTAATGTCTCAATGAAGTAAAATTACTAGGTTTTTGTTTTGTTTTGTCTTTCAATTTTTCAGGGAATAAATAGTTCAACACTGTATTCCGTGCAACCTCAGAAGTGCTCAGATGAAATAATTAAGGTTTTTGGAACAATAAATTTGGAAAACTTTAAGATAAGCCTTTTAGTATTAACTGCAGTTGTTCAAGGTTTTATCGCACCTTTTATTGCCATTATTTTAAGTAGACCTAATTTGGAGTGTTTTATTTTCTTAAAAGAAAAGAAAACATGGAAAGTCCTGATTGACATGATAATACAATTGCTATTAAAATGTGCACTGTAAATCAACCAAATTACTTCAGAGCTGAATATTTCTACAGGAAGATGAAAGCTAAGCATACTGAAGTTAAAGATGTCATTTTTTCAAAGCCCTAATTAAGGCTTAAAATATTTTTTTCAAGAGTTTTATATTAATATTGCTAAAGAACTTCCTGTTTTGTGGTGGTTTTTTTTACGCTAGACAGAAGCTGTAGAATTCAAAACAGAATTATTATACCATTTTTGTATAGGCCTAAATATCTTTCTTGACATTGCCCTCTAAGAACATTAGCTCAATTTTGTCTTTTTACCCAGTCATAGCCATCAAGAGCAATGAAAAAAACCAAGGTAGTTAAGTCATAAACTGTTGGCTAGAAAGAGGTCATTGTGTGTGATAAGGGATATGGCCCAGCACATTTGATTTTACCACCACTAGTAAAAAATTACGGGCTTTCTATCTGGCAGTTCAGGGTCTCAGGACTTGTCATGACTGTTCCTTTCCACAGCACTCCCCTCAGGCAGCCTCAATAAGCCCAGGCATTTTCCTGAAGCAGTAGTAGCCTTCTGATACATTTTTCACAGCTCCCTCACACAGTATCTTTCCCCTCCTTTGCATTCGCACATAAAATCCTTCTACGAAAACACTACGCCATATTCCACCTCCTCATTTACAATACTGTTTCATTGCCAGCCAGGGATAGGACCCAAATTACTTCCCCACCCTAGGATTAGACAGTTTATAATGTATCTTGTCAAACTCCTAAAAAAAAAATTCATACCACCTCAAGGTTGTCAACACTTACGAAAATTAAGACATTGGGAATAGTGCATAGAAAAATAGTGTTACAGTCAGACCAGTCTTAGATTAAGGAATCACAGAATCATAGCATGGTTTTGGTTGGAAGGGACCACAAAGATCATCTACTTCCAACCCCCCTGCTATGGGCAGGGACACCTCCCACTAGACCAGGTTGCTCAAAGCCTCATCCAGCCTGGTCTTGAACACATCCAGGAAACCTCTACGTTTCTGACCCGACAATACTGCTGACAGGATGTCAGTGAAAAAATCTGGCAGTCACTTGTGCCTGCATCTAGATCAGGGTGTACTGTTAAACAGCATATGCCCAACAAACGCCTACCTTCAAGCCTTCTGCAGTTCCCTGTAGATCATGTAAATATTGACAGTAGGAGTGGCCATGTTACTTCCTACTTTTGCTACCGAACGTGATAGAAAGAAGAAAAGTGCAGGTCTTGCTGCCCCCTGCTACTTCTTCCACAGAAAGCCTGACAAGGGACAGCATGTGTCCTCCTGGCCAATGCTGCACAGATCCATCATGACTCCTACCTGTCTGTGGAGGAACTGACTCACGAAGGGAGTGAAAAGGAGAAATAACCCAGTGAAGCGATTCCTTGAATGACCTCTCTGCTTGGAGGACAAACACAGGCAGGAACTCCTGTGTACCCTGCAAGGGTAGGATCAGTGGCACAAGAAATACCTGACCATCTTCTCTGGAGATCTTCAAGACCCGCCTGGATGCAGTCCTGAGTAACATGCTCTAGCTCTAGGCAATCCTGCTTCAG
>JAOXJK010000012.1:76364316-76384761 GCA_025774025.1 Xenus cinereus | reverse complement strand
AAGGAAGAATAATTTTATATTTCAAATGTATCACTGCTAGCTGAGGCTATGTAGAAAAATATCCAAGTCATAAATCAAAGCACTATCAAGGAAAGGGTAAAGCGTAGGAAAGGCATCTTATTAACCCTAAGATTCTCTTGCTTATATGTTATTGCACACATGCTGGTTTGACTTTTCACCTGCCGTGAGCTTTTGTGCAAAGGGAGACATGAATACTGTTAGAGAAAATTACAGTTCTGTACTCAATCATCCTTATACTTAAGTCTGATATCTGGACAAGTATTGAAAACTTTTCATATCATCTGGTGTAAGCAGTGCAGCACCAAATGAGCAACAGTTACTATGTGCAAAGTGAAACAAGCTAGATTATTCATGGTACAGAAATTATCATAAAAATGTGTTTTAGAGAGATTATCTTGCATAATGAAGCTGATTTTCTCAGTTTTGTACCTGCTGGTCTGACTCAGCTCTCAGTACAGGTGGCTCACCAATTTTACGAGTTGATAGACAGCTTCTAAAAAAAAAACAAAAAGAAGAAAAAACATTCCTGACATAAAGTATACCCCTGGTACACTTTATGGTTTTGTTTTCTATTTGAAAAAAGAACAGTTCTAGATGTGGGGGGAAAAAATTACATCTAAGACAGTTTTGCAATCCTAACATTGGAGGTGAGGCTAATCAAAACTTCACAAGGTGGTGCGCCATGCCAAAACTGACAGACCATTTAGCATATTGTCTTACTAACTAGTACGAATTTTATCTAGTGGTAGTTCAGATTAAGTATTTAGTGTAACTGGTGGTATGGGGCACATTTATCAAATGAGAAGCAGTTAGATGTTCTTTGCTTTGTAAATTATAATAAAAAAATGGCATTCTTACTTGTTATTTATCTACCTTCAAACTTTAATGAATATTTCTAGTGCTAATTGCTGATTTTCTATATTTAGAGGGAACAGGCACATATGGAGATAATAGCACAATGTGATATTTATGAGGTGCCAGTTCTCTTATAAATATAGAAATTGAGTAATTAGCACTAGAAATATTCATTGAAACTTCAATGCACACTTTGGGATTTGAAATTAAATTGAGCTAAAGTTGATGATCCTTGTCATAAATTAATATTTGGGGATTTGGAATTTAACTCACTAGAGGTATGCCTTCAACTACTGAATAATTTAAGTAAAAGTAACATTGGACATAGCAAGCACATTTGGTGAAAGGAAAGGCATCAAAGGTTAATTACAGCTCTTTGACAGTGTAGGATTGTTGTTATCACAGTTTTTAACACATTTGTTATTTCCCATTATATCAGACTATTTCACTCTATCTCTAGTAGACAAAAGGTGATTTGAAATAGTGGTGAGTTTCAGAGGTTTTCTTCAGTTATCTACAGAGGTACAAATCTATGATAACTGTTATAAATTATACTACATAAACCAAATGCTTCACTGACATTGATTTTCTTTAAAAACACTAATAATCTTTTAAATAATAATACCAAAATAAATTTTCTTATGAAGATTAAAGTTGGTTTTGATAACTTGTGCCTTCTGAAAACCTGAACTTTTAAAAATTCAATAATACTAATCTACTTCAGACACAAATGGTTGAATATGAGGAAATACAAAATGCCTGTACAATATTGATTGATTCTGGCACAAAGCATAGATAATGGCAAGCCTTTTAGATGATCCAATGAAAGACCATGAAGATGTTAAAAGGATCCGAGCACCTGATACATGAGGAAAGGCTAAGACAGCTGGGACTGTTTAGCCTCAAGAAGAAAATGTTCGAGGGCATCTCATTAATGCATTTATATCAGCTGGGGGGGAAGCAAAGCAAACAGAGACAGACTCCTCTCAGTGATGCCTAGTAAAAGACCAAGAGGCAATGGGCACAAACAGAAATACAGAAAATTCCTTCTAAACACAAGAAAACATTTTTACTATGACAACGGTCAAAACTGCAACAGGTTGTACAGAGGTTTGGAGACTCCATCCTTGGAGTCCATCCTAAAAGCACAGCAGAGAACAGTTCTGAGAAATCTATTCCCTTGTTGGCCCTAGTTTGAGCAAGTTGGTTATACTGGATGATCTCCAGAGGTGCCTTCCAAGCTTTGCAACCATTTTGTGACTCTGTGAAATCTCCAGGGAAGAATTTGTATTAAGCTTTCCAGTTTACATAAGATGCTTCTATGAAATGTGAAGTTCCTGGAGGCAGAAGGCAAACAAGAAACACCTTCAGCTACCACAAGCATGGTTTTCTGTAGGAAGTGGACATCTTTCAGATGTTTTAAGATGTCTATTAATGTATGACATACCAATGAGAGCAAATAACTTGGGCAGATTTCGTATTTTTGTGCTCCAGGTACTACTGTGACTATTTCTATTTTTTTTTTTATAACATCCATTGTTCCAATGCAACTAGCTGCTTTTATCTGTTGAGGTAATTTATTTTAAAGGCCAAGACACAAGACTGGTTGGAGTTTGTGACTGTATTATGAAAAATAATTATAACAATCAATGTAAGAATATACTGATTTTTTTTAAATGTGAAAATATTTACTTTGCAAAGAAATTAAAGTTAAGAACATAAATTAATCACTTCTTGAGTTGCTTCCTTAACTATGCAGAAGTGCAATAAATCATAATGTGATTATTTATGCTAAGTAATTTGGGTTTTATAAGAAGCTCATTAAGTGACTCCTTATCTAAGTTAAATGTTTGTGAGCTTTACTTTCATTAAATGTTATCTACATGAACAAATTCATACATAAATTCCTATTAATCAGTTTAAAATAGATTTTAATAAAACACTAAACAATCTGAATGAGCAAATACTTTTAACATATACAGTAGACTTTTAACTGATTAACACTGCGGTCCCTAAATGATAATGAATTAATAGGCTTTAAAACTAAATGCATCTGACTATTGAATAAGTAAAACCAAATCAATGGAAGCTTTGAAGGCTCCTTGTCATTAAAACTGGACCTAGGCATTAAGGTGATTTTCTAATTAAAGTTAAATTAACAGCCTGTAATTCAAGCATGATACTTCAGGATGTAAAGTAGTGGGCTCAAATAATCACATGATTCTGTAGGAGAATCATATGGTTCTAAAATAATTGGAAAACTTTATCAGAAAGCATGTCATACCTTAATTGCAGAGATTTTGACTGAAATGTAAAGCAGCAGCACATGTTCTCACAATGAAGATCTCAAAACCTGACACATTTATATGCCTTCCATTTCATGGTTAGCTATTTACAACCCTTCCATATTAATTGAGCATGTGGCAACAGTATTCAAAAGCAGATGTGAAGTTCGCCTCTTCAGTGAATTAATACTATGGCATTATGTGCTACTTCCTGACTTCACAGTTATGTGAAAAGAGCTCATCTCTATGTAATTCAAAGTGAACGCAGAGATACATCACGCCATTTAAAACTGCAATGAAATTCCTCATCTACAAACTGTGACAAAGGCTAATACAATTAGAAGGGTTCACTTAATTCTATGACCACTTCTGCTGTAGTATGCTGTTAAACAGATAAATAGCTCCCACAGACGCTTGCTAGGTTTCTAAAAAAGTAGAAAATTACTTTGCATTTCTCCTATGCTTTTAGAAGGCAATGATGTAAAAAAGAGCCCAAGGAGATCTTGCACAAAATAGATACATTTAGAGAACACTGTTTTCCAAACAAGGGGAAAAGTAGCAAGTGCCAGAACTATATTGTCACAGATAATCCTTTAATTCATCATATTTGTGTATATGGAATAGAGACTCCCAGATCGGCTTCTGAATTTAATCTGGCTGTTGCTTCCCCTCTATAAAGTAAAAACAAATGAATCCATCCAAAGCATTTGAAATTCAACTGTTAAAAACATCAGAAAACTGCAGGAGGAAATTAATACTTCATTACTGAGAGCTGAGTCTGAACAATGTGGGCTAATGCAGGAATAAAACATGAGCAAGGAAAAAAGAGAGTAGGTGCTGCTTCTATGTATCCTGTCTATCCTGCAAAGGCAGTCAGGAGCAATAGAAACTCGTAACTTGACATTACATTTGTGTTTCACGGGCAAGTTTTAATGAGATTATTAATATGGAAAAACAATTCCCAATTTAGATGCCTGACTTTTAAACAATATTATTTTATTTTTAATAAGATATCTTTTTTAAAAAAACCTTGGCATAAATGAGTCTGACATTTCCAATTATATTGACTCTTAGGAAGAACTGATCATCAGGAAGCTGAGAACTTTTAGACACTCAGAACTTAATCCCCTGAGGAAACAGGGTAGGTGATCAAAATGGGAGAGTTTCGCAGTTTACATGAGTTGCACAGCCCATGGAAGCTGGAAATGTTTTCCAGTAACTATTAGACTATTTCTGATATCAAGAAAATGCTGAGGCACTGTAATTAACATTTCTTATGCTCTCTTCAGTACCCCTTTGCTCCAGCTTGTCCTGGGCTCTAGCCTTTACCTCCCATTTACATCTCATTTTTCCCCTTCCAGCATCTCGTGCCCATTGCTATTCCACTCACTCACTCACTCACTCATTCACTCTCTTCTCCCAGCTCCTCCCAGGCTGCAGTTTCGTGACTACAATGAGTAGATGGAAGCCATGCATCTTCAAAAGCAGCAAATTTAACACCTCATTCCTTCTCCCTGGCTCTCATTTCCACCCTCGCTGTTTCTGGTGCTGGTTTAAAAGGAAGCACATTTTTGGCAAGTTAATGGGATGGAGAACAGGAAGAGTGTGTGAAGACTAGCAGCCAATGATGGAAGTAGAGCAACAGCACCAATTTACGCCCATTTTAAAATGACTCCTTGCCTTCATAAAGTGTTAGTATTTCTCCCATCAGTACAGATCTCTCTCCCAGATCCATTTTCCTGAGCTATCTCACTCCCTGGCTCTCTAGTCTCCTCTGTTGCTTCGACTGCCTCTCAGCTCTAGTTACCCTGTTTCCCCACCTTCTCCTTACAGCATTTTGCGAAGGTCAGCAGGGAGAAAGCAAGGCTGCTGCTTCCTTAATTCCTCTAACAACACCTTGTCACCTTCACTTCTGTCATGTGATTAGCAGCCATCACCAGCCACCAGCCTGCTTCCTATAAATCCTGCTTGCATCTTCAGTCCAAGCGCCTGGCCAACGCAGATTAGAAACCTCAAAATATTTGATTATCAGCTTTAGCTGCTTGTGTGCAGAAGGTTTTCATCGGCTTATATATTAAATAAATTGTATTGTCTTTTCATTCAGAAAAGAAGGAAAAAAGTCAAAGTTTACACCAAGATGATTACATTTTATGTGCTTAAATCTAGGTGTAACTTATTATTTTTTTTTATAATGTACTTGCAAGATTAATTTCTGGGCAGAGCCTCTCCTATTCTTCATTTTTCTTTTTATGAGAAATCAAAAGTCACCCTGGCAAGGCCACCTTATCAAAACAGCTCCATGCCGAACAGTTAAATATAGCAAACATACACAAGAAAAATAAGATTCACGGTGCTATTTTGGCCAATTGCAGACATTACTGACAGCTTTTCCTTAAAAACAAAAAGCATATTTGCATAGTAAACACAAAACTGTGGGATATAATAGCTTCTGTCAACACAGTGTACTTTTTTTTTAGATAAAAGTTCCAATCTCAAAGTCCCATGTAAAACCAAAATCAGTGTAAAGACAAAATGCACTCTAAGGATTTGTCATGTCCCTGAGAGCACTCTTAGCCCTGCCTGTCCCTGCCTAGCCACCCAGGGCTCACCCCATGGTCCCATGGCCCAGGACTCCACGTCAGACCCCTGGGGCTGCCAGTTCCTGCCCAGGTCTCCAGCTCCCCACAGCCCTGCCCTGTACAGCCATGGGCCCCGCGTAGCTGGGGCCACCCACACGTCCACATCCCAACCTGGCCTCAGCACATTCTCATCTCCAGGGAGGCGCCTGATGCCCAGGGCTGGGGCTGCCCTGGTGTCCCCATCTGCCCGCTCCTGGGTGGGGTGGTGGGATGGGCCACGGCTGCCGGGCCTTACCTGGGTGCTCCATGCACCTGGTGGAGACCCTGACACTCACAGCCCCAAGGAGCCGCTAGCTCCCCTGGTGCCCTGACAAGGTTTTTGTGTCTGACCACATGCAAATTCATTCACCATCATTTCCATTTCACTATTAATTAAAAATATACAGTTTCCATTATATTATCAGCCCTAGTGAAGCCACACCTGGGGTGCTGTGTCCAGGTCTGGGCTCCTCAGTTCAAGAGAGACATGGACATATTGGAGAGAGTCCAGTGAAAGGCCACAAAAATGATTAGGAACCGGCAAATCTCTCCTATGAGGAATGTCTGAGAGAGCTGGGGCTGTTCAGCTTGGAGAAGGCTCAGAGAGGATCTTATCAATGTGCACAAATACCTGAAGGGAGATTGCACAGATGACAGAGCCAGGCTCTCCTCAGTGGTGCTCAGTGGCAGGATCAGAGGCAGTGGGCACAACCTGAAACATAAGAAGTTCCTCCTGAGCATCAGGAAACATTTTTTACTGAAAGGGTGACTGAGCACTAGCACAGGCTGCCCAGAGAGGTTGCGGAGCGTTCAAAAAGTCATCTGGACATGGTCCTGGGCAATCAGACTGAGCAGGGGGGTTGGACAAGAGGTCCTTTCCAACTTCTGCCATGCTGCGATTCTGTGATACAAAAGAATTATGCTACCAAAACTGATCCTAATGTAATGGCCAAAATAGGTCATATTTCTCCAGCAGGCTCTATGCTGGAGAACACCCAGAAAAAAAGGAAATTCTTCCAGCCCCTCTACTGACAAACAGGAGTTAAAGTTCCTTGTATTGATTGTCAGAATCATATAAGAAGACCACATAGTCTTGTCTGTCAAATAGTCAGACTTCCAGCATGCCCTATGAAAAGCCTTATTCACTAAAAAAAGGGAAAAAAAAAAAAGGAGCATAATCCCAATCCATACACAGACTGAGCCCATCAAGGAGGGCAGGAAATCTCTGCCACCATGCACATCTCCAGTTCTGGTCACTAGCGAAAAGTATTTCAACATCTAATTAAACTGTTGTGTGTGTTTCTTTCCTGGTGAATGGAGAAACATATGAAAAAATAATTAGGTCATGTTGTCTAACTGTACAAGGCAAGTTGAGAAATTTAACTGGTGAAAGCTCTCTAATAGGTATCATGAGATACCTGCACAGCATTGCTCAGACCTTCGTGGCGGCCCAGAACAGCTGGAGCTCAGGAGAATTCCTCTCCTGTTAATAAAAATTTGCATTGCTTCCACTTACTTCTTCTTGAAACAGAAGCTACTGAAAACCTTAAATATGCACCCAGTGATCAAACCTAATTCAAGGTCATAAAATCTGTTCCAGTCACCAGAAAACACAAGGGCAGCAACTCCTGACACGTTTTGCACAAGGAGGCAGTTTTAATCTCCATGCTTAACAAATTAAAAGCAGTCAGTATATAGGAAGGCTTAATGTAACTCTCAATTTCTTGTTTGAGCTAAGAGAAAAACAAATCACCGCTACACACAAGACTGCCTTTAGTAGAAATTGATTCTCACCTAAAGGACTAAGGCTTGCTAAGAGGCTCTCAGAGGGATTCACCTAACCTCAATCAAGACAAAATTAATGAAGAAGCAGACATCTCATGGCATATCTTGGCATATCACCTCAACAGGAATCGCTCTGTCTCAACATTTTCACTGAAATTAATTTAATTAACTCATCCATTAATAATGAATGATCTACAAGCTTGAAAATAACCATAGATAATTGGCTTTGACTAGATTTTTCCAGTAAGCTGCCACCGAAATGGATATTTTCACTCCAGGGCAGCTTTATGATATTAAAACAATATTAGCTGGGCATACATAGTCTGCTGGAGTTCATAAACATCTTAGGTATTAAAAACAAAGTAGAAAAATATCTGTTTGTTCTTCCAGGCATGAAAATAGGAACTGATATTATAGTGCATCTATCGGGTCATTAAATCATAACTTTCAATTTACCTTGTCACAGGCTGTTCTTTCTTCTAGTCTGAGGGATTATAAAACTGCGTTAGATCTACTACAAATTATCAGAAACTAAGCAGCTCTCATGATAACCATATCAAAAATTCAAATCCCTTGCCTGACCTAAGCTTAATCCCAGTGGCCCTGAAAGATGTTAATGGAAATAAATATTTTAAAGAGCATTTATAAGTAAATCTGAAAGGAAGGCCAACAATCAAATTTTTACCACTCTTGAACTGAAAACTATAATATTTATGAATAATTTTTAATAAGAAATGTGTCAACAACCTCATTCTGTATCAAAACAACAAACAACTTTAATAACACTTTAAATGTGAAAAGAAATATTTTAATTACTAATTTACTGCTAATTCATCTCCCTCTAAGCTTCACATTACTGGTGTCCAGATAATTTACTCTTCATTGTTAAAGTCTGTTCTGAGTATTGCCAGGCATTGATTTAATTTTTCCTCTTTCAGGAATTCTCCTGGAAATAGACTAAGTAATTAAGACTGTCTTTGCGTCTGACTGCCATTAATTGTTGTGACAGATTGTGATCAGCCTGTATCACATTGGGAACTTCATTTTGTTCTAAACCATCCATTTTGAACTTCATGCTGAAAACATATTTAGATGTAAACAATACAGATTTATGTTGCATACTTATTGTTGATAACCCCTTCTACAGTATTCACTGGGAAAATGCCAATCAATCTAGTGCATTAGCGTCTTGAAACCCGGTCAAATTAGGGCACAGCTCTTGAAAAGAAAGACAGTTACCATCATATAGAAGCAGCATGTTGCTGATTTATTGACGCGAATTGTGTATCAGGAATTTATCCAAAGAAGCCAAGTTCTCCAAAGAAATACTTTCAAAGGTTTCTGAGAATATTAATTATATAATACAGCAAATGACCACACAATAAAAACACAAACTAAAACACAATATTACAGATTTAACAGAAAGAAAGGATTCTTAATGCTAAATTCTGAAAACCACAAATTGATGATTTAACATACAAAACATTAAGGGTATCATGACTCCTTCAGGTGGAAACTTTGGAGTGAATATAAGGAACATTATGTCAGTCATTCTTTTATTTTCAAATCGGTAAAATAAGACTGCTTTAATATTAAATAGAAAATGGATATCTCTAACTTGTTGCATGTATTTGGGAAGATTAGATCAAATTTTTAGTTTTATTTTGGAACCAGGCTGTTTTCTAAAGTAGTCTGATTTTTTTGTCTCTGGTGGGCTCAAGCTATTTCAGTCAGAAGGACGCTCCTTTTACAGTTTCTTAGTTATCGTTTTCTTTCATTCTTCTTTCCTGAATATCTTTTTGGGCCCCCTTTCAAGTAAAAGTTTTCATTCATCATCTCCAAAGTACAAAAAATATGCTCCCACAAAGCATCCAAAACCCAGTAAAAAGTCTACAACAGTTTTTTAGTAGTTTGTCTCCTTATCTGTTTGGGGTTTTTGTTGGTTTTTTTTCATTAAAAATTGTCTTTTAGGTCTGTGCTTTTACAGCACCTTGTGCAGTAGAGCTTTGGTTTATGGTTTGGGTTGCTGGGTGGTGCAGCAGAAGTCTTTCAGGGAAGTGAATATGAGACTTCTGTCTGAAGTGAAATGCTGAGAAGATTGAACAGGAAGGGTCAGACAGTTGTCTAACTCTCAAGAGATTAAAGTGAAATGGGTAAGTGATGAAAAGTTTATTTTGTTAAGTTTTCATTCCTTGCTTTCTTGCCATGTTACCTCAGGATTAAAGCAGAAGTCTGGAGTACCCAAAAGTTGTTGGTGGGATGGTGGTGAAAGGTGTGATAAATTACTTGAGAGAGAAGGGAAAGTCAGAGGCTTTTGTGTTCGGGGAGGTTGGAGAGATTGCTGAGTGCCTCATCCCAAGAAAAGGCATCACTTTACACTAAATCTGACAATAATCTAAGTTCCAGAAAGAGATAGAATGATTAGTTGCAGCTAACTAAACTAAGAAACACTTGAAATTTCAATGCTTTTTTACTGTGGAGGAAGATGAGGAATACTTGAATAAAATCGGCCAAACACTCAAGTAGGTTTCCAGAAAGAAATAAAAGGAATACAAACTTATTTTAAAATTTAGTCAATATTGGCCTGAGATCTGAGACAGATGTTCCCACTTTTCTTGAATCAAACAGAAAAACGCCAGCCTCTTCAGTACTGTGCGTTAGCATTCTCTGCCAGGCATAAAGCTTCGTCAGTGCTTTGCACGTTAGTTTACTTTTTGAGAAAACTGGATAAGTGCACACAGAAATAACAGCAACACGAGCTCTTATCCAGCCCAGAACAGGTCTAATGGAAATAAATATGTGAATACAGACAGAAGAAGGCATTAATACCATCACTGTCATGGCCCAGTTGTTTGATAGATTATTTTGGTACAAAATTAAAAATAGGTAACAACAAAAACACTGTGAATCACATTTAGATTATCTGCTTTTTGATTTCCTTTTTTGCTTGTTTCTTGCAAACTGTAGCAGTAGTAGAGTTGTCATTAACTAAAAACACCTACTTTTTTACTTTCGTCCTCTCTTTCTCTGTCAATTTATTTTTTCTCATTTATGTCCAATGTACGATTCTGTGGAAGCTCTGAGTGGACTTGTCTTGATTTTATTAAAGTCAGTTTGAGCAAAGAAGCTATATTTTAAGAACTTGAAACTTTTGCTTATTGCTTGCATTAAAAACAGCCTTCAAAGGGGAATGAAAGGAGAATATGCTTTATTCATAATTCATTATGCTGTCAAGTAGTAGAATTATTAGTATCTTAAATTTTTATGACATTTGCAAAAGGACATTATAAAAATACTTAGAAAATCTGATTTTATTGCATTTCACAAACTCAACTTACATTTGGACTTAAGTAATAATTAGCATTTTTACCGGCATTGAGCTTCTGGAATTATATATCAGATAAAGTAATTTCAAAAGTTCAGCAGCAGTCAAAATTCTAATTTAAACTTTAGGAAAGTATTAAGGCTGGAATCATGTGTAAACCAGTGGAGCAGAATGCCTAAAGCATCAGCCTGCAAACTAAATTAAACCAGTTACCCACTGCATTGAAAAGACATAACATGTGCAGGTGTAATTGCCCCGGGAGAGTATTTGCATACTAGAGGGTCCAAACTTACCCTGTTCTGAGGTTTTAATTCAACAGTAATCCAGGCAAGACTGCAAGTAGACTCTCTGAATGAAAAATTACTAATTTTGCAATGAACATTTTCTCTCCTCCCCCTCTTTATGTTTCCCTTCTTTATTACTTGTCATAATAATGGATACATTTTTATTTTCATCTTTTTAGGGGTGTACAGATCATTTCAATTGTTGGGAAGGTTTCCTTAACTTACTTCAAAGACCTTTACTGGTTACTTATCAGGAGAAAACTACATCTTTGGAGTTTTTTGAATATTTTTTAAGATTCTGTAAGACAAATTTTCCCAGGAACGTATATGCCTAAAGACATAAATAAACATCAGGGAGATTTTCAGACACTCTCACCTCCTTTTCATTTTGGTAGAAGTTAGGTAACTAGTCCTGTTCATAGGATTTTTCTGCAAGTCTCCCATGGTCACAAAGTCTCTAAAGGGAGCGGGATTCCTCAGCAATTTTAATGAGAACTAAAGAACTTAGCAATTTGCAGAAGATCCAGATATATTACTCACATCTCAGGCCTGGATTGGCGGCAACTTGGCCAAAGTTTAAAATAAAAGTCTGCTGATAAAACAGTGGCTTGTATCTTCACCCAAAGCCGAGGAAAACTTAAGAAAAACCTGCTGGTACTTGGTGAGCTAATTTTTTTCTATTCACAAATATTAATCAATTAGTTTACCTAATAGCATTTTAGTAAGGGAGAAAAGAAGGTAGACAACCAAATAGAAAAACAATAGCATCCAATTCCGAATTCCTGAAGTATAACCTTAATTATATCGCAGTTCCCTTGTTTATATCCAAGGTAATTTCTTGGGCAGGTAGGTGCTTCCCTCTTCCTCCAGCTACACCTCACATCAGTCTCTAGCAGCAAGGCTGGGTTTCCAGCTGCTGCTTAGCCTGCAGTACCAGTTGGGCCTGCTTCACTTCTGACTCCTCCCTCAGCACCCTCTGCCCCACACCCAAAATGCAGCCTTGCCCCCTTCCCAAGGCTCCAGCTCCAGCTGTCTGAACAAAGTGATTCCAAGATAGTTAGAAAGGTATACGTGTAGCTTTGGTAACGGTTCCTTTTTGTTCAGTTCTCTACTTGCGTAAAATGTGGTACTTCAGAGCTGCCAGGATCTTCTATCTATGAGAGAGTTTTTAACAGATCTTCTGTTAGCTTCGACAGCCAAAAACTTCTAGTTTCCTCTGTACATTAATTTCTTAAAATAATTGGTTCTTTAGATTTCTTTTTCAAATTTCTTAAATTTCTTCTGTTCTTTAATTTCTTCTTTCCAATGCCAAAATTTTTGCCATAGGTTAACGTGACTGTTTACTCCAAGAAAGCTTAAAGTATAGTTAGTTGTCCAAGAGTCATATTCTTACCAAAAATTACAAAATATAGCAACATACATAATGTAAGAATCTGTAAGCCTTTCCAATGGTCCTTTCGTTTATCTTTAACAATGTCAACAGAACACACCTTCTCTTTGGATTCTTGTCACCTTTAAGACATTTTTGAGCAGGAAGGTAGTATGGTTTAGTTCTTTTCATAGACTGAATGACAGCCACCTAGAAACAACACCACTACATAGAACTTATGTGTTATACAGCTAGACTATTCAATAAATAAATTTAATAAGTAAAAAAATCTATTATTTATGTGAGATGTTAGATGACAGAACATTGACCAAACTACATCTCATTCAATGGCACTGAATAAAGTTTTCCTTATCTTGTCTTCTCTTTTTAAATACAAATTGAAGATAAGCAGCTCAAATATTTCTGGGACACTACTGTCCCTGAAATCCTTATCCCCCTGGCTTCACAGCAGTCCATGGAACAGGATTGTTTTGACCTGAAGTGATGTGGGAATCTATCTTCTCTTTTTCCACCTCAAAAAAAAATATATCCAGAAACTTTCCTATTACAGGGCTAGAAAAAAAAAAACAGACCTTTTGAAGTTTATGAAGAACCAACGAGTAAGGATCACTGTCTGTGATTCGGAACATGGATCTGATCCTTCCAGATACGTAGCAACGCTCTTACCACCTGTAACAGTGCTATGATTAGGATCACTATAAGCAGCTACACACCTACATGTAAGCATCTGTTACTGATTGGTATTAAAAGCATAGCACAGGAGCAGACCAGCCATTGGACTGATCTGGATTTTTAAAGCTATGATTTTCATCAAACTTGAAACTTCTTGATACCGTCAGCTGCTCAGTGAAAATTATTCTTTTAGATTTTCTATGGACACCAAAAAGAGGGAAGCAGCTCGAGTGAAGAGCTGGTCAGCCCTGGAGAAAAATACTAGGCACTCGAGTGCACAAGGCCAAGAATCTAAGTTAGATTCTTTGGAAACACTACCTGGATTTAGCTAAAGGTCATTGCACCAAAAAGGCTTCTAAGTATTTCTGAGCTCACTGACACTAACTTTTTGCTGAAAAGATATCGAGCAGAAAATTTCACACTAAAGTTTAAAACGTAGAGAAAACTCAGGAATTTAGAAAAAAACAACATGGAGAGATGATCTTTACATTACTTCCTTTGCCTGCAGCAGCACAGAAGAACAAAATTGAGAAGATTTCAGTTAAAAGAGGACCAAGGTCCAGTCATATATACCTAACCAGTGTAGCACAATCAGATAGACCTGACATTTTTACCATACTGTCTTTTTATAGAACAAAATGTGACACTGTTGTAACAAAAAGAAGACTAAGCTGTACTTCATAGGCAAGCGGTTTATGCACTCCATCAGTTTTCTGGAAAAGTTCTTTCTTTTCAATAGACTAGGTAATTTAAATGACCAACTCAATTTCTAAAGCACTGAGGAAGACCAGAACCTAGAGAGGATGCATATACTCCAGAAGATCATTTAATAAATCTATTTAAATAAGATTAACAATGAAAAATGTCTTACAAGCCAATACAGTTTAATCAAATATATACTTTAATTAAAGAATTTAAGCACTTGCACTGTCAGATTATAAAAAAAATTAGAAAATGTAAAAGATGTAATCGAAGATCCCATATATCTGATTTTGAAGAGCAGAAACAAAGTCAGTTAAAATTCAGCTATACTACACAGAAACAAGTAACGCCTACACATTAAAACATTCCGGATTCCTACTGTATCTTTATTACCTCATCTTAATGCAGACACAGTGCAGACAGGATGCAAGTGTATTGCATATACCGAGAAGCTCCCTTTGTTTTAAATAGGGCAGCATGAAAAATAGGTATCCTGAAAGGTCACCTACTCCATTTCCCTATCACATGGCAAAACATATTACACTTCTACTATGCACAAGAAGAAAAAGTGTCCATGGTACAATAACTGTATTAAAAATAAACAAGGAGACCCCATACCAAGAATTACAAGGAACATTTAGTATTATCTCATAATACTCACTTATTTACAAAAACATGAGTGCCAAATTGTTATTTTTCAAAATTACTAGTTATAATCCACCAAAATTCTAAAAAATAATTCCCCAAATAACTCAGTGAGAATTGCGTATGTGAAGGGGATATAGAACAGGGGTGTGAATACCTCCGAGTACTGTATAATGTTAGACAAGAACTATAACCGGAGGTCATGATAAAATGACTGTGTATCAGGCCAAAGAAAAAAAGTAGTCACAGTTGTCATCACACTGACTGGCAGCGTTTCTGACTTTCAGTAGTTTAGCTGCCTCTATCATACCTTGTCAGTATTGTTTAGGGTTGTTGGGTTTTGGTGGGTTTTTTTGATTCTCTACTTGCTTATTGTAAGACAGTTGTCAGAGAGCAAAGCTAGCACAAAAGTGGTCTTATTCTCTCCTTTGACTATTATAGCTCCGTTGAATTCAGAGAGGATTGTTCCCAATTTATACCAGAGAGAGAAAGAAAGAACAAGCTAAAAAGAAACAGGCTTGATCGACTGCTGTGAAAATTGTTAAACATTTAGGCCTGACATAGAATAAAATTACTAAGGCTCAATCTCATGTCACTGAATCATCAGAAACGTGCCACTGGTTTCACTGAAGCTTATTTGCTGATGTGCTACCAGATTCAAGTTTGATGCAGTCGTTAGTGAAAGAAAAGCATCACATTATTTTTTAATATGGTAACTGCAAATACAGATACGTATGTCCATAGGCAAAGGAATTACATGGATATTTTTTTGGATACTCCTGGCAAACAGACTTATCATTAGCACTGCAGTGGGAAGCAACATCTAAAGGAGCAGGTCTGACATTCCTCAAGAGAATTATTTCCTTTAAAATACTTAGGCAGCAGGACTTTCCTTATCAGTGTCAAAGTGAGGGTAGATACAGCTTAAAGTGACAAGTTTAATTGCTTCTAAACACAGCCTTAACTTCCTTGGTGAAATGTTCCTCTCAGATCTTAACAGAACATTTATATACTCCCTATGCTCAGGTTTTGTGACTGTCATTTTTTTCAAGTGGCCAAAGCATCACAAATTCTCTGAAAAATGGGGAGCATGGGAGTGGATGGAGAAAAAAATGGGGAAAAAAATAACTGCCCCAGCTTTAAGTTATCTATAGTAATACCTATAGTCTCTCATCAACTTTAAAAAAGGTATGGTGGTGAGGTTACTCCAGCACTTTGAATGACATGCATTTTCAGAATGTAATAGCATATGTTTCCATTTACCAGGTTTGATTACTTGCAACTTATTGTAATGAAAGAGTTAGATCTGCAGCTGGTTCCCAGACCAAGAATCTCACTGAAGACAAAAAGCATCTTGTGAGAGCTGCTGCTAATCTAAGAAAGGGTGAGGAGTTAAATCCCAGCTGCTTGGAGCAGGAGGCAAATGAAGATAAAAGGATGAATCAACCTGGACTCAGGAAAATACGGGATATCTGCCCTAAAACTGCTGTATGAAACAACTAATATGTGATTTGTTAGAGAAGGAGAGGGTGGTCTAGGAAGCACTAATGAAGGCAGAGATCAGTTTGGAGATGAGGTGCTGACACTGGAGTTCTGGTTTTGCATTAAGGACCACGCTGTTAAAGGAGAAAGGACAGATTTACCTCAGGGCTGGCAGACGCTATTGGGACACAGGAGGCCGTTCTGCAAAGCCCAAGATGTTCAATCCCTCCTCCTTTTTCCAAACACCTCTCAAGCAACCTGAGCAAATGCAACTGCCCACAAGCAACATGAAGTTTCGGAAGAGCCCTGTGAAGCATCACAGATCATGGAAAATGAGATGTCAAAGATGACTGCTGTGAGAGCTAGTCAAAACTAGTCAAAGGTGGATCTTCCTCGGGATACTTATAGATGAATGTAAACTAAAGATTAAATGCCTGTTCCTAAATGTAATTTTTTTAGCAAGGATTACTTGCTAGGGATGCAACTACTACTATTTTCCAAACCACACTTTTGACTGATGTGACAGTGACATTTCCAAAAGCATTTCCTGGCTGAAAGTGCTTTTTTCCTTCCTAACTTGTACTTTTAAATTTCTGTCTCCTTTTGCTGTGTTTTCCCATTGAGCTTGGTAATTGTATCATCTGGGATTTAGTTTGTATGCAAAATTCTATGCAGAACATTTTATTTAATCTATTCGTGGCATTATGACAGAAGCCCCAAACTCACTTTTAAAATAGAATAAGTACAAGGATGTAAATATTGTGGGTATGAAAATCCCCTAATTCAGGAAACTTTGGAAAGCTTTCCACTACAGCTTGTTGATCAGCTGATAATAGCCTTTGTCCTAGTCGTCTAAAACTGTCACAAACATTAGGCCAGGCTTCATGCACGTGAAGAGCCAAAAAAAATTACTCTGAGTAAAAATATTTGCAAGTTTTGAGGAGCAGAAAAAAACCCTAGATATAACTTGCCACTTTGGGACTTGTCTTTCAGTAGAGCTAACTGGTGAAGCACAGGAACTAAAATCCTCTTCAGTCTTTCCAACTATGTGAGAATCTGCCGCTGCTGCAAAATTCCTGTGTCGCTGAAGTCTCGTTAGCCAATTATAAATGCCAATACTTTGTGCTGTTTCTTGTTTTTCTTTGAATTCTCTGCTCAGCATTGTACAAACTTGATTCAAGCTGCTGTATAATCCTGTTATAAATTCATTGCCTTTTCATTTAAAGCCTTCAGTTTAATTCTTTCCTGGATGGATCTGTCAATTCATTCACACTGAGTAGCCACACAAGGGCTTTATTTCTGGCTTTTTAATGTGCCAGTCACGGATAGACATGAGATCCAACTGCAGTATCTCAAGTGAGCTTCTACAGTACAAATGTTCACACAACTGCAAGAGACAAACTTCATTTCATCTGGTGAGGCTTTGGTTGACACTAAGATTAAGAGCTTAACAAATGCTATGGTCTGCTCTGTTACCATTTGAGAGTTTCTTGCTTCACTGTGCTATGAAAGAGAAATGAAGGCCTGTCTCACTGTGTAACATTTTCTCAACTCCAGAGGTTGTATGTGATTAAAAGGCAGGTGGGGTGAGGAGATTTGAGATCAGTCATACAATATATCCAAATCTGTACCCATAGGAACCTTGTCCTTTGGCCACTGAAGTGTCTTCCTTTCAGACTGAGGCTAAAAATCATCCATTTAATCTGAACATGATAGAAAACAGACAAAATGCTAAGTAAATGTAGCAGTAAATGAGTACATTTGCGTAAGCTGGAAACTGTTCTGCTTTTTTGTCACAGTAAATCCTTGTGTCATCTTTTTTTTTTCTTTCTTATTCTAGGATTTAACACCCTTATAGCTAATTTTATTTATTTTTCACCTCTTGGTAAAACTTTCATTTTTACATTTTACTACTGAATACTCCATTTCGTCTGAAAAATAGTCTTTGCTATTCTGTCTTCCTCTTTGGGGAAACAGACAAAGCAGTGTGTTTTTAAGTTGCTGATAAAGTTAAAAATATCCTATAATGCCTCCAGTGAAGTGCAATAATTTAAAGGACTGGATAGAATGCCTTTGGTAGAAGATGAAAACAGCATCTCCATAGGGTAAAAAAATACTTCTGGTCTTATATACCCATGATTATGATGGTTATTATTAAACTGTCGCATCATATCAATGGGTAAACAAGTAGCTATGCCCAGATCATATGAACTGTTGTGGCAGCCGTAAATACTGCAGTAATGAATCTCCTGCGGGCAATAGAACAGATAAGAAAATGATTGAAGCTCCACGGGTTTACTAATCATTTACAGGTGATTCTGCAACAAGTTAGACAAGCTCTTAAGTAGGAATAGCCTGCTTGCCTTAGGGGTAATGCAGTGCCTAAACAGCAGTCTGATCTGTATGCTGTTGAGCTTTTAACAGTAATGCAATACTTGATTTTAATAATATTTTATAAAATAATGAAATAAAGTAGGTCAGAATGAAAGTGTTTCTTCAAAGGTGATCTGTAAAGGGAGAAAAACATCCATCTGTGTCTACTTGGTTTTTGATGTGTGGTTTGAGGGGGGTTTTACAAGGTGGGAGGTGGTTGCTTTGTTTAAGATAAGGTTGCATGCCTCTAAAAATATCAGTAATACCAAATGCAGTTTTCCTACTTTGCATACATCAGTAGAGAGAATAAATACAAAGATGTGTTCCTATGCAATTAGTATTCATTCACAAGCCTTCCCAGTTCTGTGTCTTTCTGCTTGCTAGCTCAGCAAACGCCATGCAAGTAGGAAATAATGGTATGTGCCCTATATTCAAATTACTAGGGGTGATGGTTTCTGAGAATGCAATTAGAAGTCACGCCCTGGAGAGCCTCAAGTAGATGAGAATACAACTTTTTTATGCTTGCCGACCAATACTGCAAAAAAGAAAAGGTCAATAATATTTGAGCCTTAGAATCTTAATTAGGTAATTATGGTTCCTGCTTGCTTCCAGCAAAGATCCATAAAAAAGACAAAACACAAAAAATGAAGTAAAATTATATTGTGAAGCAGTGGGATGGATTCCATTTTTGAGAGGCTATTTTTTAGTTTTTTAACTGCACTTTTAATGCATCTTGCAAATCTACCTCTGAACTCAATGGGATTAATTTAAAGAATCTGGGGGTGTTAGTTGATGAACATGAGCAGCTGCATTTGTAGCTCAGAAAACCAACCGATCCTGGACTGCATAAAAAGAAGCCTGGCCAGCTGGTCCAGGTAGGTGCTTCTGCCCCTCTGGTGAGACCCTAGTTGTGGGGCTCTAAAGCCCCCAACATAAGGAAACGTACCTATTGGTGGCAAGTCCAGAGGAGGGCCACAAAGATGGTCAGAGGGCTGGAACATCTCTCCTATGAAGACAGGCTGAGAGAATTGGGGTTGTTCAGCCTGGAGAAGAGAAGCCTCTGGGGAGACCTTGTAGCAGCCTTCCAATACCTAAAGGGGACCTACAGACAAGATGGGGAGAGACTCTTTATCAGGGAGTATAGTGATAGGATGAGGGGTAATGGTTTTAAATTGAAAGAGGAGAGATTTAGATTAGATAGTAGGAGGATATTTTTTACTGTGAGACACTGCAACAGGCTTACCAGAGAAGTTGTGTATGCCCCATCCCTGGAAGTGTTCAAGGCCAGAATTGATGGGGCTTTGAGAAACCTGATCTAGTGGGCGGTGTCCCTGCCCATGGCAAGGGGATTGGAAGTAGACCATCTTCAAGGTCACTTCCAACCCAAACCATTCTATGATTCCATGAATTTAACAGAAACTTTAAGATTTCAGTATCACTGTTTTAAAAGCTTTATAATAAACAAAATAAACACCTGAATGCATCCTGTTTTTATTAAAAAACACTGGGAAGAGATTTTCTAAGTGCTGTGATTTGACACATGGCTGCTGTTGAAATGCCTTTTACTATCTTCTGCAAATTACCTAGAGGTCTAGGCTATGGATTTTATAGTCCCAGTTATTTAAGGATGCACAGAAGGATATTAGTATCTAGAGAAGTTCACAGAGGCATTTCAACTGGTAGAAAAAAAGGACCTTTTGATTTTTCTGCATTGAATGTCAATAAAGGGTACATGATGCAGAAGTATTTATTAATGAATGCTGATTCTTGAGATCATTCTTATAAGAAGTTTAAGACCTTCGCACAACTTCATATCACATATTATGAAAAAGGATTACAAGTAACTATTTATTCTTGAACAATGAAGGATCAGAAGTTAGTAGGAGAAGACGAAGAAATGCCTGCAAAGTACTATCTTGTCGAAATAAGGTGATTTCCACAGTACTGAAATTTTGTGTAAGAAACAGGAAGAAAGCAATTTTTTAAATTGAAATTATCTGAGAGATCG
>JAOXJK010000012.1:76337473-76364216 GCA_025774025.1 Xenus cinereus | reverse complement strand
GAAACAGGAAAAAAGGAACTTTTTTAATTGAAATTATTTGAATGCTGTATTCTGACTTGCCTATAATTAATTTTAATTATTTAATTAATATGAAATATACATTTATTAAATTACTGACTTGACATTTGAGCTACATAAACATGTTTTCAGCAGCATAGTACAAAAGGCAACCTGAAACATTTAAATTATCATGAACCAGAATATTTTGGAATTTCAATATAAAAAAAAATGTTCAGTATAAAATTTAGAATTGTTTAAAAAAAATTACATTTAAAATAATGAGAATATGTGTCTTGCACTTTTTTGATTATCTGGTAAAGCACAATTGCATGCAGCTACATATACTTTATCTCTCCATAGATGTACAGAGGAAGGTGTTTTACATTTTACATAAATTTCACAATGCTACTTGACTTGGAGAAGCTACCGCTTCTGCAACAAAAGGCCTGTTTCCACATGCCTCGCAGATAGTAACATAAGTACTTCCTCCAGTGTTAATTGAACACTTAACACTTGCTCTTCCATGCTATGTACGTACCTGAATATGCAATTGCTCTCTATTTAAATGTTATTCTTTCATTGAAATTCCTCAGATATTATACCAGTTCATAAAAACTGTCAACCTTTGCTACATACAGACATCTCTTTCCCCTCACGTTCTCAAACCCTGCCTACAACACGTGCACCAAGCTTGCTTCTGCAGTGCTCAACCCATCATGCTCATCCCCTTTCCTCCAGATCTCCTTTCACGCAGCAGCAGCTCCTGCTACTCAATTCATTTGCCTCTGCTGCTACAGCTAGGTTTAATTGAATAACTGAACTTCATTATCTATGTAAATCTGTCTCCTTTTTTCCCCCCCTCAGTTAAGAAGTAAGTAATAGCATTAAATCACCTGTACTATATTCATCATTCTTATGGGAGTAATGATGTACAGAGGAGGGAAAGAACTGAGGCCATTGCAAGTCTCTGAATAACTGGCCGTAACCTATGTAAGAAACACAAACCAGCAGCAGCATTTTTTGCCAATGATGCCATTTAGTAATTTATCTCTACAGCTCTCATTTTGTTATTTGATAGATTTGAACGTACTAGTGCAATGATGTTTGGAAATTGGAAACTGCAGGGTTAGCATGTTTTACCCCTGCATCTTTTCACCTCTATCACGATGCCCCAGCAGAATGCACAAAAATCAGTACAGGACTGACATTTTACTGCTCAGGGATATGAGCAATTGTGATGCTCAATCCTAGGACTCCAAAGCCTCCACAAGGCCAACCACAGATTCTCGGCACTCAAGAGAATTTCAGTGCTACCACCGCTCAGAAATCCATTGAGGGGTAGGATCATCAAACATTTAGATTTAGTTTAGATAAGCTGATATTAACTAAATATTTATCTTCTCAGGTCCCTGTTCAAATGTAACCTACACTGGCCTTGTAAGGTTCATTTTTAACATTTCCCCACAGGGTGATTTATTTCCATCGTACATGGTGTTTTGAAGCAGGATCCAACCATCTGTATTTGACATAAGCCAGGATATCTCTTTCCATCAACGGTGTAGGAGCTAGGCTAGATGACCTCAGCCAAGGGTGTCTCTGTTGTAAAATCTTTTTGGCCAGTCTACATACTTATCGATCATTTCTGTAACCAAAGCCACTTCAACCCTTCCTGAGTGCTCCTGTCCCTTTCGGCAGGTCTTACTCGCAGGGCAGAAGGAGTTCTAGCATGCTGCTGGTGATGTTGATGCAGCACAGGGAGGACAGACAGCCCTCTACCAGCACCGAACCCCTACTAGGAAGTCACCTGGTCCTGGGTGCTGGGAATGGGGACCAAACGTGGTACATGGGACTGGGGCATTTCTTTGGTACCACATGGAGAATGAATCAAGACTAGTTAATACAGGGGCAACAGGGAGCCAGTGGCAGTACCAGGCTAGTGGCCAGGGTGAGGAGGGTGCCAGGGAGGCCAGGGGTCCATGCAGGGCTGGGTGCTCCCCAGACATTACTGCTGTGCTAGACCCGTCCCTGGGCAGGAAACCCTCACACGGGCCCTGATGATGCCGGCCCAGAAGCTGCCCTGACACTCTCCTTCTGAGCACCGCAGAGAAGTCCTCACAGTCAAGAGTGTGGTTGCCAGCCCCGGGGGACCAGGGAACCCCCACTGAGAGGGGCTTACAGGAGTGTAGGCCTTGGTGTGGGCACTGGTATGAGCACCCCAGAAGGGTCAGGAGGGTCTCATACTCTCCTGAGGCACCTGTGTGACTGCTCCTCGGCTAGTTCCTCCGTTGACCGGTTGCAATCAGGATTTGTCCTCGACACATGGCTGTAAGAGGACATCTGTTGAAAATTTTACATGACCAGTGGAAAGACTTTACCCCAGCATGGCTTAGGTCTCTGCTTCAAGATGCCTGTGTGAAACAAATGGATTTCTGACTGTGAAGAAAGTGATCGGGCTCAGGACTGGTCGTTTCTAACCTGTGCTTGAGTTTGCTTCGTGCTGACAGATCCTAGAGGAGAAGAGTGACCAGCAGCTGCACAGGACGCAATGCAGAGGTGCTGCAAAGTTGTGGGCTGCAAGGAGTGCTGTGCCAAAAGCCAGCTGCCTCGCAAGGCATTGAGCAAGAAAAGAAGAGTCCCAAAACTCAGATTAGCCTGAACTGGTGCTATTCATCAGAATACACAATCGAGGTCCTTCAGTAGTGCTTTTCCTGAAGCACTTAAAACTGTTTGAAAATGTAAATCTATCAGAAAGTGTATGGAAAAGCTGGACTGTATTTCTCGACTGTATCAGTCAACTGAAGGAGTAGTGAAAGAGATTGTGAAACAATCTTGCATATGTGTAGATGGCAGTGCTCTTATACAAAAGCAGTGACACATCATCTCCAAATTAAGAATATGCACTTGCATGAATGAGGATTTAGATGGAAAAGCAGCATCTGTATACATCTTCACCTTCTAAAGAGATGAAAGGAAGCTCATGAAGCTGACACAACAGCTTTCTAGGCCAGTGTTAAGAACAAAAGACAACATTCATGCTATCAGAAAGATACAGAACAAAAATAATTCTGTATCATTACGGTTGGGATACTCACCTATGTATAAATGCTCATTTTCTATTAAAGCATTACTAGGCTAAAGCAACAATAGTCCTGGGAAAGCAGGACTCATCTACAAGGTGCCCTAGTTACTGAACTGGAAGATAAACCATTCACCTCTTGAGTCACATGATTTCTCCATAACAGAAGTTATGTACCATCTTCACTTGAGAAAATAAAGTTGCATTTTCAGGGAGCTCTATCTGAATAGTTTGTGCTAGGTATGCTTTGAATGCATTCAGTAGATGCTCTCAGGAGACTTAGGCTTCATTCCACCTGGTTCCTGGATTTCAACATCAGAAAAGGCATCTCATTGCTCACATCAAGGCAGATCAGGGCAGGCAAAGAAAATTGCAACCTTCCAGAGAATATGCAAAAGGTGAAAATAAGATGCCTACAAATTTTGGATACTTGCAGGGGCATAGTAAGAGACTTTTTTTAGATGGCTTTTTGGATGTACATGCTTAAAACTAACCTGTGTTCTGTTTAAGACACCCACATCATTATTTTGACTGTGCCTTCTCCTTTCTGAAGCCACCTATAATTCTGTGCTTTAAACATCTTATTCACTGATTTTCCATGACATGTACAGGGAAAAGTACATTTAGGAAGTGTGACTTCTGAATCTTTTTTTTTTCATAGACCTAGGATATTATAAATACAATATTAAATTACATTATTACAAATATAATAACAGACACCTGCTAGAAGTGATTATAATACCACGCAGGAAATAAATGTAATTTACCAAGAAAATAAAATCAAGGATTTACTAAGAGTCACTTTTTTAATAAATATGGAAATTAAAAGTCTAGATTATCCTTTTGGCTTTACTATGTGACTGACTGTACAGCTGGAGTAGAATAGCACCTTGCATAATGCAGAAAGCATAAAACTATTTACATTCCCATTAGTAAATGACAGATTTGATGTGTGCAAATTTTATACTATATAAATATTAAATTATTAGAATATTAATAAATCAAAACTGTTATCATATTTCAATTGATAATAAATCAATGTAATTATTTAGTATTTTTATCTTATATCATACCATGATTTAACATCGGATTTTAGTCCTGATCTACTTACACTTCCTATGTGCAGCGTTTACCCAGAAGACGCTAGTTACTAGCACTGCCATTCAGCTACATTTTAGTCAGATTGCTTATTTCCAACCCTGCTGCCCTGTTTAAGGGGATCAAGCCTCAGTATTATCTGAATACAGATAGATGCCAACTAAGTTGACTCACCCTGCTAAGTAGACTCTACTCTTACTGCTAAGTAATGGGTTATTCTGACATCTGATTTAGAGCATCCTCAGATGTAGGCTTGAAGGTTTATTGGTATATGCAGGAGATGCAACAAGGATCGTGCTGAGGTTTCTGACCATACTTTACATGAAAGTAAACTTTAGGAAATGGTAGATCATCTTTATATAGGCTTGATTTACACAGACTATTACATCATCCTGTATGCACTTTTCACACTTTATTCACACGTGGAATTAGTCCCCATTGCTCATGAAGATCCCATAATACAACCATACGCGATCCTGTGACAGTAAGGCCAAAAGTAATTTGATCGGACCTTCTGTAATAATTAATAGCTTAGTGCTGAAACTATAACCTCAACTGTATTTTTAAGTTTGGTTTTATATGTTTTTAAATGTGCTTGTAAAAGTTGTGATTGTTTCAGTTCTGCATCAGAAACTGCCATTGAAATATATGGTATACCTTCCAGCAACATCAAGTCAGCTCACTTGACTAAGCTGTTCAAGGTTTTCTGTACGACAGTGTGTAGTTACTCTTAAACTGTATAGCTGAGCTGGGAAAACCCAATCTATTTTAAAATGGCCAAAACACACAGACAAAAATCAAACTATGAAAAAGGTACTTTTAACCTTCTCTCAGAAATGCTACTGATACTGAATTAAAAGCCCTTTAGTTTGAATTTTGTTTTTCATCTTTCTTCTTATTAGTTTCTGCCTTCTATGGTTCTTAGCATGAGTCAGAGTAAGAACAGTTGCTCATTAAGTTGTAATGTATTGCTGTCTTCACTCACACACTACTGCTATCAGCTTTGAAGTGCAGAATCAGACATAGTAATTCTAACTGCTTGTTAGTCATAACAAGTATAAACTGTATCATATCAAGACACCAGCATACAGAAGGTAAAAGAATCACATTACCACATTAACTTCAGCTTGGTACAGACAAGGACTATAAAATGAAACAGAAGTTGGCTCAAGTATTCTTATTTATAGTTAGTTACTATTTGTAACTATTCAAGATAAGCATTTCTTCAATGTCCTGTTCATTCATGAGACATGAAGACAGAAAAACTCATTTGTGTGAGGTGATCAGTAGTTGACTCTAAAAATGACTTTGTTATACACCTATATGACATTATTTTTTATTTGGCCAATACGTAATACACACTCTTACTTTTTATGTAGCATTTTACAAAGGAGTTAACATAAAACAAGAAGTAGCTACCATCGTCCAGAATGACAACATACAGCAAGTAATTTGTACTCCTAGTAATTGGATGTGAAACATAATGAATCCTGAAGTTGCCTGAAGACTGTTTTTAAGGTGATATAATAAAGCGTGTAGTAAATCAAAATGTAGCTGCTGTAAAGCGACAAGTTTAGACAACTTTCTGAAATGCTGTGTCCAAACCCCTGTACCACCCCTATATTAGATTAGAGACCCTGGAATGTTCCTCTGATCTTGGAGTTATAACAAGTACATTATAGTACAGTGGGTTATAGCAAGATGATAGATTGCTGCATTTATCCTGCATATTAAATTTGCTGATTATCTATGATCCAATATATTTCAGCTTCTGACCATCTGTTAGAAAAAGCTTGGAAGCTTCATTATTAGGTAATTGTTTCATAATTATTCTGAGAAAATGTCTAATGTAAATTTTCTCATTTAAATTATATTATAATTTATTGAAGAAGTTTTTAATCTACTTGCTTTTTGCCTAATTGTTTTCAGCCAACATCTGCCATGTATGAAAAGCTAAAAAATATATATAAAGCCTCATATGCATCAAGATTCTTCCCAGTATTCAGTAGACACAGCAAATGTCCAGTAACAGTTGGTATCCACACAGAAAAAGGCACTAACCATATTGAATACCTTCTTCCAGCTGTTGATGCAAAGATTTAGCCTAGGGAGCTGTTTACAAATTCATTTGGCTATTTTACCATCTGTTATTTACTGACTATGGTTCCAGTCCTGCTGTAGTCATGTGATTCATCCAAATCAAGTCTATAGGAACTAATTCCAGATGCATAGCTGGGATCAATTATGTTAGTCAAATGGTGAGACTTTGAGGCTCTTTAAAGAAACCTATCGGTATGAAATGCTCAAACTTAGCAGAAAGAGTCAAGTTTCTTTGAGTACTATCTTTTCTGAAGGTAAACAATTTTTCCCCCTTACTGTGAGACATTTGGTCCTCTTGCTCCAAAGGAAAACTTATTGCTTTAAGCTTTTGCTATTTGGCTAAACACTTGCTCTGTAAATGGAACCACTCACCATTTATTTAAAATGAGCTTAAAAATTTCTTCTAATAAAATCTTCCTGTCAAAACACTCAGAAGGTAGGAAGAGAACTGCTAAAGAATGTGAAGGAAGGATGCATATTTAACCTAACTTGACTACATGTATGATGTTTTAGAAACCACCTTCAGTATTCCTCTAAAATAGTCAGTAGCTTCAACCGCTCAGAAAAAACATAAAACATTAAAAAAAATATTAAAAGGATAAGAATTATGTAAAGGTATGTGAAAACCATTTTTTTCCTAAGTATAATGGGTACATCAGTACTTCAACGATTTTGTATGCTGGAGGTATTTCACTTTTAGTGTGTTATACAAGATGTAGCAAGAAGCACATGGAGGAAACAGATGAATACTGGGGTAAAACAAGAAAGGCTAATATATTCTTGTAAGCAATATGAAATTGATATAAGTAGTTGGCTGCGGAGTGCAAATGGTAGTTATAAATAAAATATGGTATGACGTGGAAGTTAAAAAAGAAGTGAATTCAAAGCAATACTTGTAGTTGTTTTTCTGAAAACTTCCAAGATAGTGAGCTGGCACATCCGTATGTGTGTTGGAAGTGTTGGACAGATAGTTCATTAGAAAGGTGATAGAAAGTCAATGAATACTGGAAGGGAGTAGTAATGAAAACTGAAGAAGTTTTATAATGAGGTAGACAGAAAAGGAATACCAGTTTTTGGTGCAGAATGAGCAAATAGGAATATTTGTTAGGAATTAGTAACAGGATTGTTACTAAACATCATTTGGCTAATGCTAATATTTTTACTAGTCATACTGTTATGTTCAGAGACTCATAAGAACAGAAGGAGTACATAACTATGCTTCTCTGATTTTCTGTATAAAATACACTAGGCTCTACCAATCTATAATTCCACTGTCAAAACCAAAAATGTGAGAAAATTTGTGGGAAGTTCACAGGACAACTTGGAGCTGGGAACTGTGCTACCTTCTGGGTGCATACATAGTATAAGATATTCTCCCCTCTATTTTCACCCTGAATTTATCAAGCTTTGTATGGCAGGTTTAGTTCTTTTGTGCTATTACTAACTAAATTTCAAGAGATATAAGCTGTCAAAAATCTTTCTTCCATTAGAGGTGCTTACGGGCTGTAATCAAGACGTAGACCTCGCTCATTTCTCTGTATTAGACTAAAGAGGCTTAATCTCTTAAATAGTTTGCATAAAGGTATTTTTCCCACATCTACTGTTCCTCTACAGTTGCCTTGAATTCTGCAGCCTGAATATTGAGCCCACCCCATAACTCAGCATTCCAGCGATGGTATCTATCTTTTCTGGGGGAGAAAACCTTGCCACCTTCCTGCATCTCGTATTTCCCTGCTCCCAGCGTTGCATTAGCTATTTGAATGAGAGCAAACAGCTTAGAAGATAACAGATGCAATAAATTGTGCCTAGTAGACTCTCTCAAGCTGTTACCAGTTGAACATTTACTCATTTGTTTTTCAGTCTTTTTGGTAAAGTCTTCCCCAACAGACAAATTAAATATTAAACTTTCTATAGCAGTACTTCTGGGTGTCTTGACTCCTCTGGAAACATAAATACGCAGCCTTTTTCAGATTTGAAATATATGTTGAATCAATTCCTAAAGAAAAGTTAAACCTCCTTGATGATAAAAGAGTAATGCAAATCATCTTTGTTCTTATAAGGGCTTGTAACAAAAATAATTGCATATGGGGTAGGAATTTCTCTTTTATTTCTCATAGGTTACCAACTGATTCTGTCACCTTAAGGAATAAATTGTGCCCCTTACTTCAGTTGCTACTAGAATAGAACTACACTTAGAAATATCTATGGACATGTGTCACGTACTGACAATGGCCCTTCTAATTGCAGAGCTTCTATACATGCCCAATCAAAACCTCTTTTGTGCCACTGTATCTGACGCATCTGTTATTAACAAGGCATGAAGGAAATACTGCCAATTTACTTGTGTGATAACTCTCATACAACTCCTGGCCTGATAGAAACTGAGAGAAAAGATGTGTTAACATGTTGGTTTTAGGACCATGTATACAGTTAGTTCAAATTCAGCTGACAAATTTGGTAAACGTTTCTTGGTCTCCAGCTCTCTTTAATAATCAATTTCATGTTATTTGCCCTTGTAACTTGGTAGTCTTGTGAGGTCCCAATAATGTTTTAAGGATAAAGTAAAAGTATGTGCTAAAACTTTGTTTTTATTTCCTCCAGTTGGAGGACTATAGCTTTTTGGCCACCAAAACACACCTTTTTAATATGAGGGAAAATTTGGGAAGGACAAAATATTGTAGTGTTGCTGAAGATGAAAGACTGAACATTAAACAGATTACAAGCCAAATTCTGTGAATAACATAAGCATATGCTTAAGAAAAATATTTTTAATGGACCCCAGATGACTTTCTGACACCTGTGATGAGCCTGTAAAGAGCTTGTTCCAGTCCAGCATTTTTTTTTACAGAAACGCATTTTATGCACATGGAGCAAGGACTACGGTAATCTAATAATTGCTTAAATCACTGAATCTACATTAAGACAGCTTTTGAAGTCTCTTGTACTTCGTAGTCTAAGTAAATATATAGGGCATACTAAATTTAGACACTAAATAGCACCCGTTTGTTCCATCATGCACCACTCATTCCCTGCTTTCTCACTTGTGAGTAGTTTAGTCATCCCAAGCGTAGTCCGACAAAAACTCCTTCATGCAAACATACATATTCCATCTCTCATTTTAAGATACCTCCACCTTTTCATCCGTGGATTCAAAAATAATCAGCACTTATATTTGTGAGTCACACCGAAAACCAATGCAGCAGCTTCCCCTGCTGGCTATTGAGGAGATTAACCAACAAACACTCCTCACCTTGGCTGGAAGCAGCCCTGCCGTTGCTACACAAAGGCACGGAATTGAGTCAGAGAGCGCTACGTGAGGCTAGGTACGTGTCAACATTTTTCACAGGGTAACAGTTCATCAGCGAATACTGAGATGCTTAGTACCTGCCAGAAGAAAAGCAGTAAGTATGCCGGTGGAAATGCTGTTTGGAACTGCTCTGAGGAATTCTGTACAGTTGCAGCCATTTTAATATATTGGCTACACTTGCACGAACATTTTAGTCTGCCAACACGTGTCAGCATATTTTAGCGATGTGACTAGTTATAACAGACCTGCTCTCTTCTATTTGGGTCAAAGACATTGTGTTAAAGCAACTAAAAATGTCTGTATGCATTTTTAAGCTCTGTTTCATCAATAAAAATATTCTAACTCCTTTTCAGATTAATTTGTAACATTAAATTATGTACTTCCTACCACAATTAATGGGAATCATACAATACTCTCTGCTGTATAACTTGGAAAGTATCACCGTACCCGTACATGGATAAGCTTTGACATTGCTGTCCGCGGGACAATACCCTCTCAACTATTCTGTCTTCTGCAATAAAGCACACAGCAATTCACCTGTAGGGCAAAAGATAATGGACCCAATGGTGCAAATTGTGATGGTCAAGACTTTCTCATTTAGCTTAATGGAAAACCGCAGGACCTTAGCAGCCCGCAGGAACGGCACTGCATAATATCTTACACAAGGTCAGGCCAAACATTTCAGATAGACTGGGGATTCAGCTGCTATGAAATTTTTGAAGCTTTCTATAATCATATAATCAGCTGTTTATTCCTAGTCACCAGGCTAGTAATTGATCATGATTATTCTACAGGGTCATGCAGTGTCCACTTTAATCAGATGATTACCAGAAAGCTTTTACTATTAAATTTTATGTTTATTAGTATATCTTTATGACCCCATTCATTTAAAGCTGCAGAAGATGAGGAGGGAAATGACAGAGCCAGTTATCTGAGTTTCCTGCTGATAAAGTAAAAGTAAGGAGAAAATTGCATTTTTCTATTTTTTTTTTAAATATCATTTTTCCTTTACAGCGCTGAACTCCTCTGATGCCTTGTTGCTGGCAATACTATTTCAAAGCCACTTTGAAAGTAGGAAGGTCCTTGTATTCCCCTCCATCAGCCAAAAGCAATGAAGCATTACAATTCTCTGCCCATGCTATTAATAGACTTGCAACTGAAGCAGAAGAAATTCAAGGACTTTCCTGACACATTTTACAATATCTCTAAGCAACATAGCACATATCAAGATACAAGCACATATCAAGCTTACATGTCTTTTCTGATGAACTGGGGCATTTGTTTAAGGAGCTGAAAATTAATTACACGTATTTCCTAATTACTTTGGTAACATCTAAGAGTAACATGGTCTCAAGCATGGCAGCACTTCCATAGTGCGCTAAGTACCGCATTCAGCATACACTGCCAGAAAAAATATTGCAACAGTTATTTTCCACAAAGCTAATGTGGTCATGTTCACATCTAAGTGAAGGGATTTTCTTCTCCAAGAAGTCAAATGTTGAGGTGTGGATATAATTACAGATTATAGCCTGAAAAAAAAAAAAAAAAAGAGAAATAATGGTGGCTTGTCAACAAAAAAAATCTAGTGGAACAAATTTCCTGGTTTTGTTAGATAACTTTTCTTAGATACTGTAAGATCTATATTTCCTATCCATATATTAGATAGATTTATCCATACTTGTGACACTGATTATGGCTTTTTATATTAAACTATTTCCTGTGATATGCAAAAGCTCCATCCAGGACCTCACTGCAATCTTGTATAGAACTGAAAATAGCCTTGACACATTCTGTCTGTCTTGCTTTTTGCCACATCTATTTTTGCCATGACTGAAGTCGGTATCTGCATTTGCTCACAGAAATCGAGCAAATGAGTATGCTTTATGTGCAGACAGTTTGAGGAGTTAGTCAATTTTTCTTTCTAGTTAGACATGCATTAGTTACAGATAGATTTTTGGGCAATACTTTGGATGATTCCAGAGATTCCTATTGGTTTCCAATATCCCAAAGGTTTCAAAAGCTGCCTTGTTTTGTTATTGATAGTATAGATAAAATGCCAGATGAATATCTAATTTTGAAACTGGAGTAAGTAAACACATTTTTATTTTAGGTTAGGGTGATCCATATTTCTGTGAAGACACTGATTTTAGCAATCTGAGTGAAATTTATAGGAACGAATACAGTTGCTGGAAGAAATAACATCAAGAAGGTACCAAGAGACCAGTTTATAAACATGCTTAAATCCCAGCTAATATTTCAATATGTCTGTAAATATTTCTCCCTAACAATGAGCCATTTTAATTACACAACAAAGCAGTCCTCCCACAGTGCTCCTTAATATATGACAAGCTGACATTTAATTGAATTCAAATCAAGACTTTCTTTCTTAACAGTACCCTTTAATACATTAATTTGTTTTCCTTAAGCATCTAGGAAAAAGTAAACATGTAAGATAAATGAAGTTCTGCAAGGTCTCTAGAAAGTTTCTGGATTAAATCCTAGCCACAGCAACAGTTACAGTGATGGCATAGACAGGTTTATTTTTTTCACTTTGGAAAATGATCCCTCCACTTTGTATCAGAAAAGAAAGAACAAAGTATGTTAATAAATATGTAAATAAATATTGTTAAAAAACCAAGACTCCTGTTCCTGTGTCAATAGTTAGAGATAAAATAGAGAGAACAGACATTTTCCCCCTCGTTATTTCATGTATATAAAAGAGCTCAAAGAGCTCAAAAGTAACAATTTCTTTGGGGGGATGATTTTTTTTTTTTAAAAGAATGTTTAATTCTCAGCCTAATGACTATCCTTAAGTGAAGAACTACATTAAAAGTTAATAATTATAACCATCAGCCTAATATAAGAGAAATACTTATTTGCTAATCCTGACAGTGGAACAAATGATTCTTTCTTTTTTAAAAATTTTGTTTTTCCCAATCTTTTTCTCCTTCTAGTAGTCATAAACAATTCTGCTTAAAGTTCTTCTCATACTTAGATGGGATGTCAAGTTCTGGACACAACAGTATCTCTGTCTTTCCGTAACTCTATCTATCTCCTTCTTTTTTTTACCCCTGGAAAAAGCTTACTCATATTACACTTATAGGCATTGTGCTTTATGCACAGAACTCAGATTACCTGGACAGCACTATTTACTCTTGTGCTTTTCAAGAGAAAGAGCTGTATCTTTGTGAAGGAGAACATGCCATAGAACCTAAGTTCTTTTTGACTTCTATTTGATCTTGCACAAGTAAGTATAAGAAATAATTATGTTCCTGTTCAGTGGGCCCTTCAGTAAGAATTTAGCACTCAAAGTACAAACGAAGCCAACCTAACTGAGTCTGATTCAGAATTTGCACATATAATTTTCAGAAAAAGGCAAACAGTACACTATGTGAACAATAAAAATACTCTGACCATTTGCATTCTTCAGCTACTGTGCTTTTGTTAAGTGCCTTTTAGTCTGAGCACTGAACATTTGGAAACAATTCTGCACCAACTTGTATCTTCCTGATGATATTGACCAAAGTTATATCAATGCACCAGTGTTAATAAAACTAATGAAATGTACAAAGAATTTAGACTTCGTAATTTTCCAAAGAAATAGTGGTGAGAACTTTAATCTGCCAGTAACATTTGGACTGGTTTTGCTTATCTAACCTATGAAAAGATAATTCTGCAAAAGCTACAGCAGATATGCTTGTACAGCCTGTCATGGGAAACAGTAAAAAATGCTTTATTCATTAGATCCTATTAGAAACCATCCCTTATTAAAGTACTGATGTCTCAAAAGGGTTTACAGTAACCCTTACTAAAAAATAACACTTCCCTCTGACCAAAAGCACTAAGAATTGGGAAATGTAAATAAAAGCTTCTGCTCTCTCTCAGGAGAGTATAATAGCATGTATTTAACCACCCTCCAAAGTTTCCTGAAATAGTGTAAAATGATAAAATACTCTGCACTAATACAGCAAACCACTTTAAGGAATTTGATAGCATTAGATATTTTTTTCAATTATATCAGCTATGGTAGCTAAAATTGTATACCAAATTCAACAGAACTCTAGCTGATGAAGAACCAAAGAGCAAGAGCAGAGGAAAGCATCTAAATGATTCTGTGAGTCTCTCTAACTCACACAGGTGTTGCTTGTCTGATGTTAGTATATGCTGCAGGTGGGTCTGATGATCACATTTTTGGCAACTTCGCTGAGGATCACTGGAAGTTACACAGCCTGAGCATACCCATCGAATAGCAATGGGAAGCACAAAGGATAAAACTATCACTGTATTTCTTTTGCATCAACCAGAGAAGCCTAGAAAACCTATCAGACTTGCATTTGGTACTGGTAGAAAATTGGAAAAAATGTCTCTAGTGCTTCATTAAGAACATTCCGTGTGGAATTCCTGCTGGGTTTTACAAACTGTCTCCAGGACTAGGCAAATCCAAAGGCATCTCATCAACGGAAGTTGTTCTCTTACTTTTCCTCTTACTCAGTTAAAAAGCAAACATTTTCCTGAAAGCCCTTCCCAACCACATTGTTAAGGTGTTTTTTATTGTTGATTTTGGTTTTTAGTTTTTTTTAAAGTCTTTGTAATTCTTGATGTTAAAAAACAACCGGATTATGGTTTGTTGGCCCTTATACTCAGGGATCTGTATTATAAGGAGTCTTCTATAAAGAGTTTTGTGTACCTTCCACCGCTTTATTGCCAGTCAAGACTGTGCATGTAAATGTCACTACACGCATCAGTTCTATCGGTGGCACATGTTTTATTTCTTCCCCTATTCTTCATATACTACAGTGAAGTAGTATGAGACCTCTGTTGAGTTCTGCATTTCTTCAACATTTTCCTTTGCTTTTCTCCATATCCCACTCAAGGCTGCATGCAGTTTCCTATTTCCCACATTTACATTTCTTGTTTTCCTTCTCACTCTGTTCTTCTTTCTCACAGAGAGAGTATATTTTAAATATCAATATGCTAACTCATACTGGCAGGAGGCAACTCTAAGAAATAGATAGAGAAACAGCTACTAGCCTAATAGAGATCATTTATGGGCACCTTCAAACAGTTATTTCACCTACAGACAAAATTATCAAAACCATGGTTCTGCTGCAGAGATGGGAAAGTGCGTATTTTCCATTTTACTCCTTGCTGCTGTAATGTCTCTGACACGACTAGGTTGTTATCAAATAATGCCATAAGGTCCTTTAGATTTGATTTTTTATTTTAATTTTGGTATTAGTCCCACTTCTGATACAAGTTTCTACAGACAGAAGAACATAGCACAGCTTCTTGAAAGTATACATGACTATACTGGGGACTATAAGATAGGTCTCTCAGCAGAGTTCCTCCTAGTGGAGAGGAAATACGTGCTTCCAGTTGTCCTGTCAGCTTAGCTATATCATCCTCCTGAAGCAGCACAAACAGTTAAACCAACAGAAGCATTCTGCATTCAGTAAAGCTGCACTGACATCAAGAGTTTTGAAGGCATATTTACATTAAGCACATGCTTGCTTTCCCGACGGCTTTGCCATCTTGGTAGAACTTTAACAATAGAGATCAGTTCTACTGGCAGTGGTAGAAAAGGACCAACGCTCCTATAGCTTGTCCACACATCACCAGTAGCAGCTCTTCTAGCAAAGGCAGCAGAAGGATAATTATGTCTTACCCACTGCTAAGCCTACAGTTTTAGTTCAAACTCACAATCATCCACAGCTTAAGTTTAGACACTGAAAAGACAAGTTGAAATGGCTCAGGCACAACCTTTTGCCCCTTCCGTAATGCAGGTAATAATTTTCAGAATTGAGGCAAGCCAGACAACAGGGAACCATAACATCTCTAACTCTTGCAGCAAGATTTACTGGAGCATGTTCTGTATTTCTGGCAGCCTCAGTCAGAAGAGATAAACTCCCAATACTTCTACCACAACATTCTGAAACATCTAAATATGCAGAGCTGCCGAGTCATTGCTCTGTCTTTTCGCTCAATTCACTAATAAGCATCAAAGATTGCCTTCATATTCACAAAGGCATCTTGAGAGTTTTCAGAAATACAAAAAATACAGTGCTTGTGAAAATACAATTTATGTATCAATTGAAATAAAGATTATTAATCACTGCTGTGACTCCTATATATTGCAAACCAATCATTATGTTTCACTTCAGATACAATTTTAAAAGGTTGCTATAGGCCTCCCTATCTCTCTTTGGAATCAATTTCACAGGAAACATATGCAACACACACCCATGGAAATATATAAGTATAGACAGAAATTTCAGTTACATAAAGCTTACAGCAGAATAAAAAATTAAGACACCATAAAATAATGATTTACGACAAATCTAAAGAAAAGTGCATAAGCATATGCAATCATGAAAGATCCACCTCTTGGACTAGCCCAGGAACTAGTTTCCCGATTAAAGAGCAGAATCATTCATTAAGAGAGGGAAGAAAAGCAATTGTTGACAGTCAACAGGGAAATCAAATTAGACCAACTCATTATTTAAATGTTTTGATTTAAAGGCAGAGCTGTTAATGAGCAACCAAGAGCTATAATTATCTATGTGTCCAATTTCAGCAACAAAATGAAAATCCTGCAATAGATTAGAAAGACAAAAAAACCCACCGAAAACCAAAACCCAAACCATGCAAAAGCTTTTAATACCAGAATATTGGCATTTTCTCAGCTGTTGGAGAGTTGGCTTTTTGGGTTAGAAGGATTATTTTGTTGTTTTGCTATCGTTGATTTACCAGCTGTACAACAAAAGAAAAGGGTTTTCAGAAGTCAAGAGTCACTTCCCCAGGAATGAGATACTAAGGTCAGTCCTGCTACGTCTAGCCATATATGATGGCGAGGGCAATCTTGTTCAACTTTTTAGGGAGCTAGTGGGACAGGTCCTTGCATAGCTCATGTGTAGATTGAATGGAATGGCAGAGAGAACCAGGGACAAATTCAAGACTACAAGGGCGCGCTGTGTCCCCAAACAGATATCTAGTTATTAGCTCAAATGCCTTGTTGTGTGCAAGGACGAAAAGTAAAATGTATCTCTGACAGAGATATCGTAGTGATATGCTCATTAAGCTCCCTGTGCTTCTTGTAAATTCATTGTCCCTTATTGTAAGCAACCAAAATGGTACAATCTAATTGTCAGAAAGACAGGATTTTGTGAGCTAATTGCAAATAGTGTAGCTGGAGATCTAACTATTAAAAGAGCAAATAACTGAACTAGAGCAAATAAAACAGAAGCCCAAGAGATTAAATTAACAGTTTCAAAGGTATATCTCATCATAGCATTGGTAGTAGCTAATATGCCTATGTCATTATAACACTGTAAATTTAGATGCTTGTGACACCAATTATTGGATGCTGATATTACTACATTTCTTCATTCTCTGTAGCAATATTAGTGCTGTGCCTTGCTCTGCGCAGTCCAGTGCATTTGAACTTAGTCTTTCCCATCTCCAGTGTCCAAACCAGCAGCAATAATACTGATACCTGCTTTGCCTCTCTGCTGGGGAGGGGAAAAAGTTGTAAGCAGACTTCATTTTAGCCCCACACTGCGTGGTGCTCTTTCCTCTCAGGAAAATGTGAGAACAGAGCTCCTGTGGATCTCAGAAGAGTAACAGACAAAGAGAAGGCTGTCTGAACATTGCAGCACTTGAAATGACAATGAAGTCCAAGCATGCTCAGCATTAGTTTTGCTATCGCCTCCTCCAGGGAGCAATGTTTGACCCAAGCAGAAGCTCTGCCCCCTTAACCATTGCAAGGCTGGTATTAATACGGGCAGAAAAAGAGAGACTCTTGCCCTCAACAGCAGTATTATGAAATCACTCAAATGCCTTGTCAAAAAGGTTTAACAGCATTGCAGTACAGGTGATACTGTAATAATTTTGTTTTTGTTAGCAGTAACTCAAAAGACTCAAAGGATCTGAACTCTCACCTGAGGGAATCATATCCCAAAGCTAACAGATTAATATACCATTAAATCTTTTGGCCTTTTCTCCAGTGAACCTTTCTCCTTAGGGATGAACTGTTTGATACAGCTGTTTAAAAGTATATTCTGTAAGATTATGGAGGAAGAAAGAATTTCACACAAAAAGTTTGCTTAAAGTAACTAGACCTACATTGCCCATAAACCAAATTAAGTTAGACAGCATGCTTGTAGGTCATCTACAGAGCTGTAGTGACATTTTAGCAAAGATATAGACACAACTTCTTTTACTACTCTTTTTGAGCAAAAGGAAGACAGATGAAGCCAAAAGAACAGACTCAAATACACTCCATAACTAGTCAGCCTGATGATTAAATCTCAGCACATTAGGAAAGATTGTTGAACAGCTGGGCTGTTCTCAAGGAAAATAACTTATAAAGCATTCATTCATTATAAGCCTGTGCACTCACTGCTCTTGAAGTTAAATCATCTGGCTGGGATGATTTTTTTTTTTTCCTCAAGTTAAAAGAAATTTCCCTTATGCACTTTGGTTATGAAATAGTCATTTATTACCAGGCCATTGTCCTTCTGACACAATTATTATCAAATCCTCATCTGAGATGTATAATTGTATTGTGTCTTAGTGCAAGACCATGTGAGACCCATGCTGAAGAAAATGGCTTTCCTCTCCCTGAAATTATTAGGCTTGGAACAATAAAATTCTATAAAATGCATTATTAAGGTAGTGAAAATGTTGTTTCATCAAGTAATAAACATTGTGTTGTATTTATGAAAATGAACATTTTCTCCCCATTCTTTCTAATTGGGCAAACAATTTTTCTTATGGCTTCTAATATAAAAAAATGCAGAATCTTTTATTGGATTCTATATTCAAGCAAATCTCATAGGAAAGTAAAATACTCAGATCTTGATCCTGCTGAAAAACTAGGAGCTCTATTATTGAATTTCATACAATCATCAGAGTCTATAAATTAATATAAAAAGCAAGTGTGGGATTCTTATTCTTGATTTGAACTCATTATTCTAGGTGAAAGGGTCAATGTTTAGCTAAAGACCTAAAATACAGTAAAGTACAAGCATTGCCAAAAAGAACCTCATAAGCATCCTTCTGCAAATTCTATACACATCCAAAAGACAGTTCCTAACGTAGGTTATTTCTTATTCTTCCCTTGTGATGTAGTCCTGCTCCCTTGGAATTACTTTTGTTTCTTGCAAATTCTTTGCATGCTCTAGATCTTGCAGTACTGTTGGGAATGTCTCACTATAGACTCCCACTGGACATCTGAGCGGATAGTCCCATGAGCAGTACTGGAGTTTCCCCAATTCCTGAAACAGATTTTGCTTGCTAATGGGAAGGATTACAGGTAGCAAAGCTTTTCTTAAGTTACAAATTCTGGACAGGTCTTTTCAGAAGACTTCACGCTAGTTCAAATTGGATTTTTCATCAGCAAATTGAACGTTGACATGAACGTGATAAATAGAGCCAGTCAGACTGGAAAAAATGCTGTTTCACTGAAGCTGAAATATTCTGACACATCAGTTTTGATAAAGTTTTTGTCAGAAGGAAGCAGAAAAGATTAATCATTGAATTCTTAAGCAGGGGTGCAATAACCTGGTTTGAGGAGTCCTACAGAGAGCTAGCACTATGTTCCCTTTATGACTGATTAACAGTCACTGAAATGATAAAGTAGGAAATGAACTACTGCATTCAGAACCACTGCATCTATACATTATTGTAAGTGGAAAACTATGCCTCAGGAAGTCTCTTTTGACAGAGGCTTTCTTTATACTTTTTTTTTAGTTACTTCTTTTTATTAACTTCGTATGAAACCTGACACCATCTGAAGTCCCGAAACACGTCTACGTCTGAACGTTCAATAACAGCACTTCACCCCTAAGCTCAGTTTAGTTGCCAGTTATTTGTGAAACTATGGTAAACATCTCTAGCACACCGACTGAGCAACTGAACCACTGGCTGGCCTCATCCATTTTCCTCAAAGTTCGAAGGGGTGTGATTTCTTCTGAAAATCAGAAATTGCCAACACTGTCTGTAAACCACAGATTTTTATATATATATATATATATCTCCTTCAGCATAAAATCACCAAAAAAAGCAGTGAGAACTTAAAGCTCATGCTGTTTCTTAAAAGATGTTATTAGAATTGGGAGCCATACCATCTTCTTTGAGCTGCCTAAAAATTAGGCATCTTGTCATTGCTCTAGACTTCTCTACTATCAATGAAATAAGTTTGTTACATCCAAAAGATAATTTCACCCATTCTAAGACAATGATGATACACCCAATATTTTTTATTCACCATACTTATCTCTGTTCCTGTTACCTGTATCGAAGTCTAAATAATTTATGTAAACTATATAATGAACTTTTACACACCTTAAAATCAGTAAGAGGAGCTCTATTGTCTCATTCAGACTGTATTGCCTAATTTTAAAGGAAATTTGCTTCATGGGATGTTAATCTCATTTCTAGTTTTGTATTACTAACTTGTTCACTGCAAAACTATCTACATGAACACAGCACTTCAAATCATGACTGAATTTGAATCAAATTTTTGGATAATTCCTATTTACTTGGCTTTGGTTCGCTCTAGGGATAGCTTTAAGCCAGAACATGTTTGAGGAGTGCTTTTAATGCCACTTAATTGAACCAGCCTAGAACTAGTTTGAAGCTTGAAAAAATCAAACAAGTGTTTGAAATGCATATAGCATGCATGTCATATCCTGATCACAAGATTTTATACTCTATAGTAGACAGCTACAATATGGACATCAGTTTCTCACCATCATCATTTGTGCTACAAAACTACTTCTGCTTGTCCAAACTGTTTTCTACTATAGTCATAGTCAGAGACTTGCAGGACACAAAAGCTCTTCTCATTTCCATACCATGTTTGTGCCCCGCTTCCTGGTACTTATACAGAAGAAATCTTAGCATATGTTAAAAGGTTTAAATAACATGGTCTAGGCTGGTCACAGAATATGTGAAGTATCCCCTGATCAACGAAAATCTCAGCTTATGTTGTAGCACACACGTACTATTCAGTTTGCATATAGACATAGTCATTTGCAGGCTCACTTTTTTGCACCATCACTTCTGCAAATAAGTGGCACAAAACATACATTACAAAAAAATGTGTTTGACTTACATAAACAAAAAAAGATGGATTCATATGAAGTACTCACTTGCGTACGGGAAGGGATTTCCATAGGGTTGTTCGCAGAAAACCAAATGCATGCCAATCATGAACCTCATTTCAATGTATTGTCATGCCCATAGCATTTATTTGTGACTTGCCTCATTCCAGAAAACAGTGTAGCATTTTCAGTTTCTAATACATTTTGATGCTCTTGCTCACAGCGTGTCTAATTCAGTGAGATGATGAGCACCACCTGACAGAGCAGCCACAGCTACTACTGATTATTCTAAGAAGGTCTGTGGCTCAGCTACTTGGAAAAGAAAGCTCACACACTTTACAGCCCAGGTGCACCGTGCCAAGTTTCAACAGGAGTAGCAGAGATTGCTGTGTAACTTTCTAATGCCACCACTTGGATCACATTGAGAGGAAACTGCATGCAAAGTTAACTCGGGCTGAACAGAAATATCAGAAGTGATATTGCTACATTACCTTCCAATACCAGTCATGTCTCTAAGTCTAGCCTCAAACCATGGCACCAAACCTAGTATTTCTTGCATTATAGCTTATAGTCTATGTATTTTTGCCAAAACCCATTATTCCAATCATAATTAAGGTTCTCCCGCTTCCAGTTTTAAATTGGAGTGGGAAAACAAGCCAGCTTCTATGCACTTTACTAAAACAACAAGGAGAATTTGAACTTTTAAAATGTGAACTGTTGAACTTTTTGTTTAAAACATATACAAATTGCTTCCTTTCCCATCAATCAAATACAACGCAGTGGACTTTGGGCATGAATGATACAATGAAATTATTAAGCAGCTCTGATTCACTTTTTGAATCAAGGATAAACAGAAGTAAAACTGCACTGCTTTGAAGTATTCTACCTCATCTGTTATTTTACAGGTTAAACGTTTATTACATTTACAAATGATTTACTGCAGAATTTTTCCCTAAGGTGTTTGCAAATTTGATGTCACTATGAAAGATTAATGTGTGTTTAAGCAAACTGGAGTAGCCTAATTTAATTACTTAGGACAATTCTTAAATAATGCTTTACTGACTGCTCAGCAATTAGATGCATCGCCTTAAGAAAGATAAACCAACATGTGGCTTTGTGGATCTTGTTTGACAAGAAGACATTTATTTTCATTCCCTTGCCATTTGCTTTTAAAAGCTTCAGGTGTACAGCATAGTTAGTTTGCACAAGATTTCGGGAGGGGTGAGGGGTGAAACACAGGTGTCTATCTGATGTGAGGAATTTCTGAAATGAGAGCACAGAATATTGAGACTCTGTGGGAGCTGGCAGAAATGGTAGTGAATTGATTTGCACGTGGCCAGCCACTGAAATCCCATCAGGGCACTGGGGTCATAACCATCAGGAGCTCCCCAGGTGGGTGATGGCAGGGCCTGGGAGCCAGGGCCCATCCCACTGCCCCAGCCAGGAGCCCCGATGGGGGCCTGGGGGACAGTTCAGCTTGGGGGGCCTACAGCCGGGCAGGGCATGGCTGTGGGGAGCTGGAGACCGGCCCTGCTGTGGCATTACTGGGGCAGAGGCTGCTGGCCCCGGGAGGGCGACATGGGGGACTGGACCCTGGGCAGGTGGGGGGGAGCTGTGTGCACTGGGGCAGGGACAGTCAGGGCTGGTGGAACCCTCTGGACCAAGACACACAATTCAGAGACAAACTTTAATAATACGGTGAAAAACCTACTGATCTTACAGTGACAGCTAAAACTAGTTATCAACATCTTTCAACTTAGTTCTAATATGGAAGAAAATTGGAGCTGTGGCCATAAACACTTTGTATAAACACCAAGACCACTGGTACCATTTTGTTATTCTGCCAAACAAGGGGCTCCTCTGGTACCCATCAGAAGACGAAATGCAAACTCAGTTCCTGACACTGACTATATTCCCTTTGAATTGTCCCAGCTATTGTGGCTGTAGAGAATGAGCTAAATATATTCCAGTAGTTGTCTTGAGCAATCACCCTCTGCTTACTTGACTGCTTACTAACCCATAGAAAAATCCTTGGGTACTATAGGCCAGCGTTTAGCCTATACATTGCACCTGCCTCCTTGGCTACATAACACAGTCTTGGTTACACCTGTAAGAATTTCAGATGCAAAAGTGATTTTTTTTCTCATCTAACTTCCCACACATGCAACGGAGATGGAAACGGTCAGTCTAGCTGCCCCTTAAAGCCAGTAGAAAGATGTGTCGAGAGGATTCATTAAACTATTAAGCAGTCATTAAGCAGTCTGTTTTGGGCCAAAATCTGCACTATAAAAAGGACTAAATAAATATTTCATTAAAATAACATTTTTCCACTGCAAATGACATTTTGCTGCATTTTGCTCAACGTGCTGAATTACTGCTTTATCGCCTACTCAAGGAGCACAAATTGTTGGATATATTAATCCATCAACGAATATACATTAGTACAATGCTGCTAATAGTTTTCTCTGTGTGCATAGTTTCAACATACTTTCCAATGAAAAACAAAATCAAGCTCCATTTAGTACTTCCATTAGATTTTTGTTTGCAACATCTATTTATTTATATCTGGAAATTTTACATCTTTTATGTTCAAATATTTTTCAAGTGCTCTGTAGAGAACTTTCTGTTCCATCTCAACCCAATTGTGAATGTATTATTGATTTCAGTTGCAAAAAACCTTGCCTATTGTTTATTCAGGAGGTACTTTTTTTTCTTCAACAGGACATTATATGCAGTCCAGAGAAGGTGTAGCATTCTGTTTTGATTTAATCAAAAGTTGAGAAGTTTGTCAAATCCATACGGCACAAACAACCTGAAGCAACAGCAGTATTAAAATAGAAAGAATACCAAAGTAATTATGAATGGAAACAATCACTTCCCAAGGCATCTGATATATTTGTCAGGCAAAAAGGCGTTATGAGGATCAGACAGTGATGTTAGCCAATTATTACTAGCTTCTGGGACACAGAAACAACCGGAGAAGAGTCACAATACAGTATTAGCTGTTTTGATATTTAAAAAAAACCAAACATACAGTAAAATCATGTAATTCATGTGCATGTGAAAATCTGGTGTGTGCATTCAGATTTCTTTGCTGGTTCCTTCTCCATTTCCACACCTAATTTATTGAGTACCTCTATTATGAAAATTTTAATATTCTGAGTGTATCAAAAGCTCAGTCTCATCAGCTACTCTTTCAAGTATTCACCATCAAGAAAGACACAGCTGCACTCCACTGTTCTGACATATGCCAAAAAGTCCAGGTGAGCATGAGAAGTAGCGATGAGTTGTTGACAGAATACATTAAGTGAAAAACACAGGGAGGTCATTTAATTTGCAAGAACTCATAATATACCCAATTTTGTCTATGTATTTTCAAGATACTCATCAGAACTCCTTTGGCAAATGCTTCTACTGCAGCCAAATTGTAGAAAGAGTGCTGTGAGAAGAAAAAAAGCACTATCAGTACTTCTGCCAGATATATCTTCCTTCAGTTTTCAATCTACTAATTCTAGGGGAATATACCAATTTACTTCCAGAGCAGTGTTAACTGCTGTAACTCCTGAAGCAAAACTAATATTCTGTGTCACTTTTTAAGGGCAAAGAAGGAGGGATGACCAAAACTACAGGAAAAATGCTCTGTGGTCTGGATACACAACTGATACTAACTGAGGTCTAGGCAATTAACAACAACAACAAAACGCAAACAAACAAAAAAATCCAAAGGAGGATTTCCTTTGAAAATTTTATCTTAGTGGTCTGGAAACACTAATGAAATGGTAAAAGATCCAATTCCTCCTGTAAGATTTCCAATGTCTTTCTCTAAAAGCTATCTTTTAATTCTGCTTTCTCTAGCAATAAGAAAAGACAAAAACTTCTCTAATTGTCTGATTTTCTTTTTCAACAGAGGTGTAATAAATGGGCAATGGATAATTCTCACTGTTCGACAAGCATCTACAGGAGTATTAACACTGAAGATGTGTGCTTACAACATGAATCTTTAAAAGATATGGAGCCACTTTCCATTGAAACAGTAGATATTTGGGTATATTAACAGCTCTAGCCTGGGTAACTGTTGTACGCTGACAATACTTGCTTTCAATTAGGAACAGTGAGAAAAGTTCAGTCCCAAAGAGCTATGAGTCAGAGTAGTCATATCTAATAAAAATACAGGAACTGGGTATCTGCAGCAGCAGTGCACCCCTCATCATGCTGCAAGATTCAGTTCAGAGGGCAACAGTGGTAAGTGCAGAGAAGAATTGAAAGATTCACTTGAGATTAACCAGCATTTCTTTGGCAAGGAACAGATGATCAAGAAACACCTTGCAACTTTTGATGATTCAAAATTGTCAGAGTGATGAAACAGATGTCAGTCAGACCTAAAAAATATGGAAATTTTGTAGAGTGTTTTAGCATACTATGTTAGTTGCAGGGAACAAAGGGATATTCAAAGAAACCGAAGTTCTGTCAGAGCTATACTTGCTATGTGATTCTGAATTCCTGGGTAGCTGGCACAAATTCTTAGGAAAATATTGGAGATCTTGACTTTGGCAGAAAATCAGATCTATTTGTTCTGCTTCAAGAGCCTAAGAAACAGATTATGAAATGGTTCAGAGACAGCCACTAATGGGAGTTAGAGTGATTCATCCAGAGACGCAGACTAGAACAGTTTGCACCCATACACTTCAGTACCCCAAGGGTGTATGAAAAAAATACTTTAAAAAGTAACCTGTCTATACACTGTTATTTAAGGATGTGTATTTCTCTGCAGTCGTCCTGGCCTAAAATAAATGTTATTTTGCATCACTGTGCAGAGAATAAAAATGCAGGTATTGCAAGGTACTCAACATTGTTAATGTTAAACATAGTGGTTTGAAAGAAAACTGCAGATTTAAAACATGATTGTATGGAAGGGGAAAATGAGTTAGCTTGAGTTCTGAGCAGATTATTTCCAAACCGTGAAACACTTCTGTCCTAAGAACAAGGAATAATACTTGCTCTCCATCACCTTCTTTAGTGGTTCGTTTGCCCAGAAGTGTATTTTATCAGTGCAGTATTTTGTCAGTAGTATGAAATAATCTAAACTTGGCTCTGTTGTTATTTAAGCTTGTAATTAACAGTGGGGCTTGACTGTGGAGGTATTCACTTAATTGGAAAATCTGGTTGGAGCTTGTGATGCATTATTCAGAAAAACGCTTTCTTAAGAAAAATAAAACCTGCCTCTACCTTATGAGAGCTTTACAAAAATCACTTTTGGTTACATTGTGCTTGAATGTCAGAAAGGCTGATATTGGTTTTTACTGACTTACTTGTTTGTAGTATCTTCCCTCCACCTTGTTGTTGTTGTTGTTGTTAACAAGGTTTAAGTTGGCTATATCTAGCAATACCTCAAGCTAGGAAAAGGCCACATTTTTTATAAGGAAAGTTTATAAAAGTAGTTCTCCAACTATATGTTGTAAAAAGTATGAATGAAAATGAAAAAGTTACAACATTTTTGAGGAATACATTCTTCCTGAGCATTTTACATGAAAGGAAATACTTGTATTGTGATAACTATAACCATTACAGGCCCAGCCAGAAACAAGTATGCACAAAGCTGACATTACTCACTGTCAGACACCACATCTTCAGTATAGGTTTTATGATGTAGTATCTTGATCCAGCTGATTTTCAAACTCACAGTAGACTAAAAATTTCCAGTTTATATATTCAGGAGGCAAAGGAGGGGACAGGCTCAAATAGGAGACCCGTTCCTAATGTCACCATCCACCAAGAGGTCTGCAGGCCTGTGCTGCTGAGCTCATCCTTAGGTGCTGGCGCAAAGAAAATGTCTGTCTTAAACAACCAGCGGAAGACAGCATCTAGTAAATACCGCTGTGAAGCCTTGTAGCTGAGATGCCTTTCCAATCTATGAATTGAATGGAGACCAGAAAACAGATTTGAAACTGCACCGGGTGCGGGTTCCCAGGTTTCAGCAGCAGGGCGGCCCCTGTGGTGAGGGCCCGGGGCTGCCCCGTGCCGGACACAGCCGGTTCCAGCCGGCTCCAACGGCCCCAC
>JAOXJK010000012.1:76316487-76328171 GCA_025774025.1 Xenus cinereus | reverse complement strand
GAAGCCTAACCTAGGTACAACTCCATCGCCCACCTTGGACCTAGAGTTTTTGCAAACGGCTTTAAATTTTAATTTGAAGATAATATTAGGCAATGATTTATGAGCCACAGAATCAGCAGTATCGTAAGAGTTATAGAAAAAAAGAAAGGGGAAAATGAAATTACGTTTTCTAATTCTGGTTTAGGCTTTAATAAAGTAGTTTATATATCTCTATTTCCCTCACTGGCTATTATATTTCTAGTTCAACTCTTTATGATCTAGCTACGTGAGGTAATGCACTTTTCTTGATTCAAGCCACAGTTATATTAACAACACAGTTGGAAATACTCTTGCATAAATATGCATATAGTCCCTTCCTCACATATGTTAGAATAACATCCACGAAAATTGTAGCAAGATTCTGATGTTCTGTTAATTGGAGCCAGAAATGCTATCAAAATTTATTTAAAGTATATTTGACTGACAAGTAATATACTCTAAATGACTGCTGATATTTTTGACAGACACAGCTAATTACTACTAATTAGTTCAGAATTAATTATAAAATGACATGTTTATATTGATTAGTATGCATCAAAGTGTAAATGGTCATTCTGAGGGCTTAATTTATAGTTCCACAAAAAGGAAAACATAGGCAAATACACACAGGCAAATCTGGTCTCGAGAAAGAAAAATCCATGAACAGAAGTATTTCTGCATCTAATGATCCACTCCACATTGCTTGGTGAAATAGGGCAGTATTTGCAACATACTAGAAGCAAGTGAAACAGCAGTAGTTGCGGTTCTTTTGCTATAATACCGAGTTGTGTTGGCTCTACTTGAATTAGCCTTCATAATTAAGATATTTTCTTTGAGAAATGAGTAATAAAATTCCATAAGGTTCTTTTGAAAAAAATCTCAGTTTATCTTGGTACTGCAAACATTTCAGTGAGGATAAAATAAACGAGTATCTGAGTGTATGTGTCTGCATATACTTACATAAATTAAAAAGTATATTCGTCTATATTCAGCAACCAGAATACATGAGAAAAAATACCCCTTTACCCTTCTATGTTCTTTTGTTTCTCTTTGTACAAGAGGTCACGCCAAGGTTTGAGCTAAAACCCAGCATGCTTCTTGTCCATGGTCTTCATGTCCCATTTCGAGGTACAGGACTGCGTGACACCCACCATGCTGTAAGAATCGTTCAAGCTTCAGTTCCCTTTGAGTATCACTGGCCTTGCAGCAGACAGTTGAGGAAGAGCCTTGCAAGCAGCATATCTGCCCGTGGCTGCTACAAAGGGTCGAATAAATCTTCATTAATTAGAAGTAGCTGTGTATTTGATTTTGCATTTTTGCCCCTCAAAGCATATTCTGGTGCTCATCTCAAGCCTCTAAATGAACATAGACTAATAGTCATGCAGCGCATTCTTGAACCCTGTTCAGTCTAGCCAGAAGGTTGGTTTTGGCTTTCATTTAAAACATTAGAAATGCATCCTATGATTTAGTGGCATATTATGAAATTACGGCAGAGAATGCCATTTGACATATCACAGTGACATGCAATTCCTTTCAAAGGTAAGAAAGTCTGACTGAGACGCCTTTTGCTGACAGCTGGGAATTTGATCAATTTAAAACAAAATGGTATTTTTCCTATAGGGGTTGGGTTTTTTGAGCTGCCTGCTAAAAATTAATCCTTCTCACAGAATGAAATAGTTTAAAAAAAAAAAACTACCAGAAAGAAATCTATTCCCTGCAAGTTTCTTGGCTAAAGGCAAGGATTCTTGGACAAAATTCTGTGCCTTTGTTATTCAGAAGAGCAAATTCAATGATCTAACATAATCGTGAGCTGAGAGGAAAGCGCTGCTTATTAGCAAAAGTATGTTATATAGAGTGATCACACAGTTAATGTATCTTTACAGAGGCTTTGTTCAGCCGCCTTCTAATGAGTATCTCTGGCCTTAAAATATACTGCTGTCTGGAGTGCTCTGTAGAGTCCTGTCAGTTGCATTGTATTTACACCATGCAGGTGTATTTGATCTTGGTTTTCTTATAACTGGAAGAATTATAAAAGAGTACCATGCTGACTTTCTTTTCAACTAGGCACATCTGGCTGTTATTAATTAAAGAAAAAACATTTTTCTTCCTAAGCAGATATAATACATTACCAAAAAACCCCAACCAAATCACCAAAACAAGAACAAAAAAGTAAAACGCTTTTTCTAATCCTTGTGTATGTTTTATGAATATATTTTTCAAGCTGCAAGCAGTATATGTGGTTGAGTGAATAGTGCCTAATCATCACTGATATTTTACACCTTACTTTGGCATAGTTAATGCCCAAGTTCATCATGTATCAAAACCGTGTTATTGACACAGCAAAGGGGGAGACAATAGATCTTCACCGTACCTTTCTGTGCTTAGGAAGCACAGCACAGGCATATCCTGGGATTTAGAGGTTTTTTACTAGATTTAATTGCATTTGAAATAATTAGTACAGAAAGAGGCAAACTGGCCTTTGATGGAAAGGATGAAAAGAAAAATAAATTTTTACAGTATATGAAAGCCTCTGTATGACATTGTGCCTTATTTTTTATACCAGTTTTGGTTTTGAGGTTTCATTTGAGATTTCAAATGTACCCTTACATGTATGAATGAAACTGTACCTTTAATTCAAGGAAAAATACATTCTTTCTGCATTTCAGCCACTGCAGTGCCAGCCAGAAAGTGAAAGTGATAGGAAAATGACTTCAAACAAAAATCAAGTTGACTACTCTATTTCCATGGAACATGGCAGCTTTTTTACCTTTCTGCATTACCAGTCAAAACCAATTTCATTTGTGAATCATTTTCTAAAATGTAAGGTCACATTACAGTACTGTTTATTCCATGTGCATGTAGAGTTTTTAGCATCTTCCAAAAAAGGGAACAATCAAGCATGTAAAATTAACTCCTCCTCAGAGTACTTTTATTTCTCAAACTGTTTATTCCTATACATGCTTTTTATTTTTTGTATGTATATTTCTCTCTGCTGCTGTAAACGTTGCCCCGCAGTTGGATACACAAAATTAAATCATTTAATGGATTTGTGGTTCAGTTGATTGAGGTCCCTGGGTCTCTCTGCACTCCTGGCAGCCATCTTATTTGGTCTGTTACTGTCATTCACTGTCATTTCCACTTGGCTGGCGCCTGTGACAGGTCAGATTACTGGATGTGCTCAAAATATGATATGAAAGAGAGGACCGTGATTCCGATACTGATGGGCACTGCTCTGCTTGCTAAAGCTATCTGAGGAGATCTTGGTAAACGCAGTTTCCTCAGGCTGTTTGGGGAATCAGTGGAAGATATGATGGTAAATAGAGGGGCCATCTGTCTACTTTTACTAATAAGGCTGTGCTTTCTGAAATCTGCTTTCACTACATGGGTATTGTTAAAGCCAGGAGCTGGTTTACTGACACAGGATTATTTTAATATAATTAGCATTTTCAAACCCAGACCAAGTTGTGCACCTGTTCATCTATCTGTTATACATTCACTTTTCTTCTGTTCATCTAAACAATTTCAGATTTTGGGGTGTTAGATTTAATTCTGCAGCCCTTCTCTAATTCTCCTTCCAGAACTGCTCCATTTTCTCACACAATCTCTACGTTATGTGGAGAAGATACCAAGGTATTTCTTTCATAACAGCTTAAGGAAATAGCTCAAAATACTTAATATATGTGCTATTAAAGAACCTGACAGCTTGTAGAAGATGTTGGAACGTTTCAGGGCTAGCAGCTCTCTGATTCAGAAACACATATCGCAGCAACTTCAGCAACTGCAGTCAGCGCATTGCTGTGACTCTAAACGTATTTATGAAAAAACAAACAGATGTTGGTATGCTAATAATAACTGAAGAAACAATCTGGTTCTGGATGAAATTAGAGTTGTCAATAAAAATGGTGGTATCTCAGATTATCAGTACTGGTCTTTTTTTTCTTCAGTAGAAACTCAGGAAAAAAAAGATGATAAAATAGTATATGTATTTCTGTAAAAAAGATGTCTGAGCATCCATGGGACCTTGTAGCTCAAAAGCTCAAAATTTGGTCTGAAGCCAAATTTATTTGTTTGTTTGTTTATTAGCTTATCATAAATATAATATACACAATATAATATAAATATATGTATATAAAAATGTATTTGCAATACAGCATAAAATGTAAATTGGGGTGAAGTTAGCCAATCTGCTTTTGCTATCAGAGTTAAGATAATAGTTATCCTCCCATGTTAATGTTGTAAGGTGACTTATGTAGATGACATAGAATAGTGAAAATCACGACATACATTTAGTAGGAGGTCTTCCACAAGTGGTCAAACCTGATTTTTACAGTTCTGTGTTCTCCAGTGCTAGCAATTTTTGTTGTAATCTGGAACAACTGCTTAGTTGTTAGAGGGTCATGTCTGTATACCCCTTCCATTTTTAAGAACTTCATATGGATATTTCTGATCATAAAGGTTCCAACTTGTTCTGGAACATGGTTAAAAAGAAATTGACCTTTCTTTTACATCAGCATATGGTTATAGTGCTAATACGATTTCTAAAAACATTTTTATGCTCTCCTTGCACAATTACAACATACAAGATATCAAAATGTCACTCCATCAAGTAGCTAAATTTCTCCTGCTAACAGAATCACTAAGGAAAGTCTGAAGCGTACAGCAGAGGACATGCAGAAACCCATTTTCCATTATAAACAGCAAAATTCTTTCTGAGAGATGTTTCAGGGAAACTTCATCTTATTTGATTTCAACACTTAAAGTGTTGCAGAAAAATGGGTAGCTTGTGGCACTGAAGCTTAACTGAAGTCTAGCAAAAAGCCTCGTCTCTGATGCACTTTTTTGCTATCTGATGGTTTGGGCTTAGAAAAGTAATGAAAGAGCCATGAAACAAAAAGAATTTGATGTGGCTGACAACTAATGAGAAAAAAATGAGAATAATATATGAATGCTAAAATAGTTGTGAATAAAACAATTTTGAAGGCACTTGTAAACAGTATTTTGAAAAGCACAATAATAAAATTGGTATTTTTCCTTACTTGTTATGACACAATATGAAGGAATATTTTTCTATCCAGAAAGTTTCTAAATATTTCTCATACATGATGTTTCTCCTCTTGTGCCCATTACTCTACATGTCTTTTTCTTGTCGCAGAAGCAAAGAACTTATTTTCTCCATTCAGATCATGTCTTTCCTAGCCTCACAGGCTCATCTTGGGCCCTGGAGAATATGAACATCCTAGCTGATGCTTCTGCCTTAGAGAAGAGGTGCCAATGAATATCTCTGTGACTCTATTAATATATACTTTCTTTCAGCCATGACCTGGGAGTGTGAAGAGAATTTAAAGGAGCTGAATTGTTTCCATTGGCACACTTCTTCTGCATCCCACTGACCTCCCCTTGCCCGTAGAGTCAAAATTCAGAACAGACGACTGACAGACCCTAATGGAGAACCTACGGTATGTGCAGTCCTCTCAGCTATGTACTAGAGATCTTGAGCTGTTGTGTAATTCTACCTCAAAAGGCCCACCCCAGCTTCTCGGCTCCCCTTAAAAATAAAGGGCTTAGAGAAAGGGAGTACAGTATCTTTACATGGCACCTACATCTAGCAGGAGACGGACAATAGCATTTGGAAAGATTGTGGAGGAAGGCGGGAGGGGAAGGGATTCTTCAGAGACTGAAACAGATCATTCTTTTAGGTATCGGGTTAAATAATGATTTTTTCAAGGCAAATAGATTTGGGTAGATGCTGTTATTATTAGTGTCATGTCATCTGCCTACATGAAGCTTTTCACCTGCATTTCAGGTAATACAACATGATGAGTTGCAGCAGAAATTTTAGATTTGCATAGAAGTCTGAAACAATGTGTTAGCACATTACTAAACAGCAAATTGATACTTACAAGAAGACAGTACTATTTCATTATTAGTAATCTCTTTGCTAAGGCAGAAAATTCACTTTTCATTGCTCTACCCTGCATTAAAGATGAAACAGAATTGTATTTTTACAATTATTATACTGAGTGAAAATTAATAAGACCTTTCTCTGCTGAAAAATTCAAACCTTCTGTTTTTTCTCTTTCAAATCTTGCAAGAATATCTTACCAATTACTTCAAAGAGGGTAAAAAAAGTTATTACAATTAGACAATTCACGCTACATGAATGCTCAGAACTTACAAAAGAAGATCTAAGTTATTTACTCAGTTACTTTATGTCTAACAGAAGCAAGCCCTTACTATCCTGCATAATTTATAACCTAGTAGGAAAACACATTATAGTCTTGCTAAAATTGTGATTTCCTCCTGCAAATGGAAGTTTAAATTAAGAACCTCATTGTGAGCATCACTCTGTCATTCTATGTATATGCCTTCTAGGCCCTCATCCAAAAATGCACTTGTTTAAATTAAAATAAGGATACTTTTTTTTTTCCTGGAGTTTATGCCCCTGCTCAAGTGATTTGAAAGATCATATCTTGCAGAAGAGTTTAGTAATCTTTAGGATTAGCACTGCAAGTCTTAGGAGGGCTTACAGTTGTCCAGTTCACAAAAACCTGCCAGATTCTGCTGGAAATTTTGCTTGGTGAGAGGCAGATTTCCATTCAGTGGAATGCCGTGATCTGCAGCACCCCTGTGCAAGTCACTGCATTATATACGTAGTAATAAAAAGCGTTTACTCTCTCCCCTTTAATGACAGTTGGAAGACAGAGTGCTGTTGGGGAGAGGAACTCTGCACCTGCCTGCATTAGGAAATAAAACAGATCCCAGTGCTGGGATTTGACTGTGTGCATTGGGAAACTGCTGCAACTGTGCCTGGGAATGCTGCAGCCTGACTCGCTAGCGCTCTCCCAAACTGGCACCTCTCTGGAGTCAGCATGACTGAGTGACTGTCCTTACCAGACACTTTGCATCTAGCCATCTGGTTTCCATGCTGATACAGCTAATGGCATGTGTGCATAGTGTTTTGTGCCAGTTGTCCTCAATGCTAAGGAATGGTCCCAGGCATGTTTAATTTACTTGTATGGATGTAGCTTCCGAGTCTCATACATAGCATGGCTGGATTTAGTTTAAGGTTAAAAAGCAGAAATTCTTTCCTTAAAGTTATTACCTCATTTACAGAAATCTGCTTGTAAGTTTCTAGGACTAAACAAGTATTGTTACATATGCTAAATATATATGACATAGAAATGTCATTTGACATAGAAATGTCAATTTTTCTTATTGACCCACAAATGCAAGGCAATAGACTATGCTACCTTAAGTCCTTGGTTAATGTGTATATTTTCTGGTGGGAGATAAATGATATTAAGCTTTCTGTTTTCTAACTATGCAGGGATCAGTACACGTGACAAGGCACAGAGTTTGCAAAGTGCTGTACTAGTGATATCTCCAGCCTCTTTTTGACAGTCTTAAGCTTTTGTTTTCCCACTCTTTCTCTGTCACAGTTTAGTATTCAACTGCCTTCCCCATCTTCCAGGCTTAGAACTTTACTGCAATCTTAGATTTTTTCTTTCCTTTTCCTTCAAAATAGCCATTATCTTCCCTTCGTTGTACCTTTTCCACTTTGAAAACTTCTAATAAACATGTAATGCCTTTTAATTCCATCAAAAGCAAGTTGTCAGATGAGAAAAACATTTTTTGCAATGCTTCTACCCAATTTTTCTTTCTTCGTATAAGTAGTACTTACGTTTCTTTGGGACTGTTAAACGTGTCAAACATAATAACATTTGCTTGAGTTTTTAATACCCAATTAAATTTTACTTTCTGACAATTAATATTTCATAGAATCACTACTTCATTGCTCTTAATGTGGCAGCTGGTAGAACATGGAACAAACCCTATAGCCTTTATTCTGTTACTCTAGCAAATTTTCTTTTTCTATCTAGGAAAAAGAATTTCCTTAGTTCTGCTTTTATACATTGGTCTTAGTAGACAGTATCTTGTACAAAAACAGCTGCAAAATTGTTCTTGGCCAGTGATACTTATGAATGCATGTGAATTACTTTGGAAAAGAAACTTAAAGCTGTTTGGAGTACAATGGTCAGTACAAAAATACAGTTTTTCCAGAAAGATGTTTCTGTTTTATTCCAAACATGGAATATGTTTCCAAAATTATCATTTAGATGCATCTTCAAATAGATCTTCCTGATGCTGCACCTCAGAATTCCTTGAGTAGAAGAGGATCCCTTTGACAAGTCCACTCATATGCATGCCATGTGTTTTACCTTATCAAATGCTGGCAATGTGTCATTCTTTCAATATATTCATACAGCATATGAAAATGGAGTAAAAATTTAAAAAGATATCAACATTCTATTAGCTTCCTATTATTCTTATTTTAAATCCTGGACCTACAAACAATTTGTGCAAGTGAACGTCTTTATATTTGCAAAAAATACCTCCTGAATTCAATGAACCTAATCATTTTTGAAGGGCTTAATATGAGGCTGGCATAGAAAATCACACAGTACAGGTTCTCAGCTGAAATGTAGTAGATGAAACGGCTCACAATCTGTCCTGCTTGCTATCCCAAATTTTAAGCTTGCAAAGTAGATTGAGCCATCAGAAATCCTTCCCTATTCCCTCATTCAGCAGAGGCATAATCATTGGTGCTGGTAATGAGTCACAGTATCAACTCTGTCCTGTGACTAATAGCATAGAAAATAAAAGTTCATCTGTCATCCATTCAGTGATCTGTTTTCCCATGTGAGCTGATGCTTAGTTTTATTCTAGTAAAACTTGAAATTGTGAACAAAGGCATCAAAGCATTGGGTCCAAATAATTCTGTAAAAATACATCTAATTCGTAGTAGTTCAAAATAGTGGCTCAAACAGTGGGTCACACCAGTGGTTCAAAGCAGAAGACTGTCGCCAGCCTAGGATTTTATATTATTTTGTTTACCAGAAATACAGTTAAAAAAAATAATAAATCTTTTTCCATGTATTTATTATGTCAGGAATCTTTTTCTTCCTTTTTTGGGGTTTTTGGTTGGTTGGTTGGTTTGGTTTTTTTTGTTATAGTTTGGGTTGGGTTTTTTTTTTTTTAAAAGAACCAAGAAATAAACCAGAAAAACAGAAACAGGAAAAAAAAATCATAAAGTTCCATGGGACAGTTGCATTGCACAACATTTCCAATATTGAAGTATTTACCCCAAGTAAGGAGATAAAATGGGTTGCCTTGTGCAAGTTTCTGATCCTCCTCTCTAATAGTTCATTCTACTTGCAGCCATCAATACAAATTACTGCAATACTACATTTTGCAATAAGGTCATTAATGAAAATATTAAATCAACCTCTAGAATGGTCCTTAAAGAATTTTACCAGTAATTTTCTTCAGTTGATATTTCTCTTTCTGTGCATTGGTTTTTGCCAAGTCATTTTTATAAATCTTGTATTAAACACCACCTTTTCCACCTTAATTTACATATAGCACCATAACAGGTACTTTAATGAAATACATTATACCTGCTTTATTTTCCTTGGAAAACTTGCTGTTAGTGAAATCAGAGTGATCTAGAACGTTTCAGTCGTGGAATACCCACATTGCATTTTATCCTATTTTACTTTCTGATCTTGATTCATTCCATTAGAATGTATACACCAATCTTGTGTAATGCTGTGATTATATTTATGAACTTACACTCACCTATTTTTTTCCTTCTTTTTAAGTATCTGTAAAATATTTGTAGATATTTTTGTTTCTCAACATATGAAGATATCCATAATTTGCCAAGACTAACCTGGAGAGTAAAGCAAGGCACCATAACCAGGAACATCTTTCTTATACTTTGGCATGTCAGAATTCAAATTCATCCTTTATCAGTGAATACTTCACTTTCAGCTTGGGCTGTTTTCATAGTCAAAAGTAAGGATGGGAGACAAATCCAACAAGTTCTAGTCAATATATGTATGTCTGCCGTTACAAAACTAATAATCCAGAAAGCCACATAAACACTTAAAAAAACAGTATTGCCACATTTTGAAATTCACAGTACAATGTGATTCACGCTGTCTTAAGCTCACGTTGGAATTTTTTGATTTGTGTTTCAAACTAGCCTGGTATTCCTTTCTTTCTCCACTACTCTTTTTTGAGCAGCTGAATATTTTAATTTTCACAGTAATTTCTGAAAGATAAAATGCCAAACTTCACCTCTCGTGTAACTTAATTTGGAGCAGTGAATTGACCCACCTCACAAAATTAGTGATGATAACATGATATCTTCTCTAAGGAGCCCAACAAGTATCAGTTCTTAGCCCTCTCAGCTAACTAATTTCAACTCTCAAGCAGATAAGCAAAGTTTTTTAAACATTACTATTACTATTATAAATCAGAAGTCTTTGAATACTAAGTCCATAGACACTAGTTTTATTCTAGTGATATTCAAATACACACTCACTGAAATCTTTAATTAATACTTCCACTCTGACAGAAATCTCAGTATATTCCAACAGATCAAAGGTAATAGCTGGCAAGGACGGGAAAGAACTCGTCTAAACTCATCTGAAAAACAGCAAGTAACGCATAAAGAAACTTAAAGGAAATCTGGGAAAGTGGGGATTGAGGTGGGAAGCAATATATTTTAGAATCTCTGGAGAAAACCATCAAAGCTAGCACTGTAACTTTGCAACTAAGGGGTTTTTCAGACAGATTTTCATAATATGAACATCACACACTGAGTAATGTGTGCTGGAAAACTAATATGTCTTACAGATTCATAATATAATAAAGAGGTAGCCTATTGAATCATGTGTTATTTGTTGTTCTCTGAGCAAGGAGCAGGAATTTTTCGTATTACCTCCCTAATGTATTTTTCCAATAACCCCATATTATTCTACAATGAGAATTTTTAACTTTGAAGTCGCTCTAATTTTACATTTGTAGCAGAACTTTAGCAGAAGCTTACCTTGCTGCTAGAGTCTGCTCTAACAATAGGGGAAGGCAATGAAAGCACACACCAGCAACAACAAAAAAGGCAAGCCCCAGTCAAGTGTGGCCACTTGTGGATCAGAGTTCCTGTTCAGCTGATCCTACTTCTTCCATGATTTGAGGTGCTTATGGCTGAATAAGCCATACTGCTGGCCTAAAGACTAAAGAGAAGTAAAAGGAATGGAAGCATTTACTCCTCTCATTCCCTGCTTCCCTTTCCTCCTTTGCCAAAATATCCATGGACAGGGAGAGGTGTGAGTGACTAGACTTCTGCCCACTTTTGTGTCTACTGATGCTATAATAGAAGCCCCTGACAAAGAAGTGAAGATACGACTTTGGACTCGTAAATTTCTCAGGTATACTTTCAAAATCAGTTGTTCATATTTCATACGCTTGGTATATCATAGAAATATAATCTATAAGGCAAATTCTATTCCTTCATCTATTTCCCTACTCAGAGACATTTCATTTGCTCTTTCAAACTTCCAGTGAACAGAATTCTTGATTGCTTGTATGCCAGAGCCAGTCCTAATACTGGAAGATACTATTATGGTGTATATTCATCAATCTGATAACAATCATTACACTACTTACATAAATTTATGCTTGCATAAACACACAAGTCTATATATTCAGTGTGTAAGATCTTGTATGTAAAAACGTGTATGTTTAAAAAATATGTGAGAGGATGAATTTTCTTCTACTTTTTTTTTCTCCTACCATTGCCCCTGTAAAATCCTTTCAGC
>JAOXJK010000012.1:76288691-76304550 GCA_025774025.1 Xenus cinereus | reverse complement strand
TTGTTTAGTTGAACTAGGAGTTAACAAAGATGTTAGATGTTCGACATTTGAATTTTCTGGTCAGTTGCCACCCAGAACAGATAGTATTGGACCTTCTGTTTCATTCAGAATAGGGCTTGAAGAAACCATGGCAGTTTAAGAAATTCATGGAAGAAACATTACTGAATGAACTGTGAGATCCACAATGACCTGAATATATGTTTAGAAAAATCTAAAGGCCTCAAATTTATTAAAGGCTCTGGTTTAACATCCCGAGATACTAGTAAAACCTCGAACAGTAACAAAAAACCTAAAAAATCTCAGTTTCTATAAATGATTAGTCACTAATACAAACAAAAATTTTAAATGATAGACAATTGAATATTTTCTCTCTCATTTTCAATATTAGCTTATAATAACTTCTAATTCAAGCAATCTCTCATGGTTTCAAACATGAACAAAGAAAGCATTCCCTTAAGCAGGGTAATGTGGCAGATGAATGAGAGTACAGCAACATCATGTATATCTGTAAATTGTTTTATGTTTCATAAAATTCAGTTTGCAATTTTGATATCTTCTCTATATTGTCTTTCTACGTGCAACATTTTAAGGAAAACAAGTGTGCATTAAATTTTATGATTGAATAATTTGTCTTTTAAGAAGACAAAATATTTCCATGTTTTGGACAACATTAGTATCATTATTTGTTCCTGTATTATGGGTTCAGTGAGGTGTTTTCATTTCTGTTTCCCCACTCTGTCAGGATTACCAGGATCCTCTGTAAGGATTACCTTAATGTGTACTATTGTGCTCATGCTTAAATTTTCCTGTGCACGGAGTTTGTTGTGCACACATGCCATTGCATAGTTACATTCTCAAAAGATATGAATGCCAGTAGGACTAATTTTCTTTATTGTTCAAGATTTAACCATAAATGCAATAAATCAAATTGTCTTTTCAAGTAGATATTGTGAAAATTTGTTGCTGTACTCTTTTGCATCTAGTGAAAACATTTCTGAGCCAAAACCTGCTGATATGTATAAAAGTCCACATTGAATTTGAACTAGAGGACTTTCTCTAAACTTATATTTTTTAATCCATTAAAATGCAGCTGGATACCCTATAGTGAAACACAGAAAGGAAACCCAATAAGGTTGCAAATGAAGCATGGAATTGTTTGACAGCGTCACAATTAACATTTTCCACCATTACTTATATGTGCATCTTTGTCCTTCCTCCTTTTCTGAGTCACAGTTCAGCATCTTCTGTGAGGTACTTGCCTAGACAACATATCCAGATTTGGCTCATTCCCACTAGCTTTAGCAGCCTTCATCTGCTGTGTCCAGCTGCCATAGACTGCTTTTGCACCTCCTTTTCTCTACCAACGTGAGATCGCACCTCTTCAGTCTCTTCATCACTCATATTTAGTCAAGCACCACTGAAGAAAAGAACAAAGAAGATCTTGTTTCCTACTTCAGCAGAATTGTGGCCACTTCCATATCCCAGTCCACTTTTACAGTTTCCTGAAACCAGCTGCTATGCAAATTTTGTTTTGTTCCCATTTTTAGGGATGGGGCATACTCAGGCTTATCTCTCTCTGTAAAGGATATCTAGGTGACCTGATCACAGTACACAGACACTACTGGGCATATACAAACTGAAGTTTTCAGGGTAGAAACTTAAGTACAAGTTTCGTAGAATAGCAGAATTCAAGCCTTACTCTGATTTTCTTGTCCGTGCCACAAAGCTGGATGCATTTCTTTAAAATGGAACGGTCTTCTTTCAGATGAAAAACAATGTGATTTCCTTAAACTAATTAGTAGAAACCTTTTGATCATTTTGCTGAAACTTTCCAAAGAACTAGCCTGAGGAAGAAAATCAGCCTTCAAATTCCTCCCAAACAATTAAATTTTGGCAGACTTGTAAACAGCTTATAAACAACTGAAATACTTTTCTAATAAAGCAGCCTTGTTTTGTCTTGCTTATAGGCAATCACTATAATTTTAATTAGATATATATGTGTATGATTTATATATCCTGTATGCTGTATGTGTATGGTTCTTAAGACTAAGTGATCCTGTAATATATAAAGCAGACTAGAGTTTTACTTTGATCTTTCTTTGTAGTTTATTTCCTTCAAACTCTGTATCATCTTAATAATTTTAGTCTTACCAATTACATAACACTTTCAATCTTCAAAACAACATGAAGAAAATGATAATGTTTTTTAAATATAATAAGAGCCAAATCTGCAATCATCTATTCTTTGATCAAGGACAATAGGAAGAAAAGTACTATAAAAGTTAACTGCGATATCACCACTGAAGCTGTAAGCCAGAATTTGCCCAAAGTTCTGGGTGCGTTAACCACCTCTGGAAACAGAACAGCTGTTCCTAGTCCCTTTAGAAAGACAGACTGCTTGAAGCTAACAAGGTATATGTTATTAACTGTAGAGGGGGAAAAAAAAAGGAACTTCTACATGAATGAATATGCGTTCAGTTTCTCTGCCCTATTCTAAGGTGTGAAAATATCTGAATAAAATAAAGATTATATCATCATATAGAAGAGGAAGCAATTTTTTGAGAAGTTAGAAACGCAACATTAATGACATGGAAAGAGCACACATTAAAATGACACAGGCAAAAAGTATGAAATAGCTTTTTAAAATATAGTTTATTTACCCTATATTCTTTACTATCTAAGCAAGAGAAAATAAAAACACACTTTTTTTTTCTTTTTTAATGCTGTGTGTCTGCTCTCATTTATCCATTTCACATTTTGGAAAGGGATCTAGGCTGATTGAACAGGAAAATGTTTCTGTTCTCTCACCAAAGCTGTTAGTGCCTTCAATAAATAATCACTGTCTTGGAAATATATTGATCTGTGTTGTGAAGCTCATTGTAGATCCTTTGCAAAAGTTCATGTCAAGTCATTTTCTATGTTTATTATTTACTCCTAATAATATTGATAAACTCATTAGGTGCTGGCAGTTGTACAGTTTTTCAGATGAGAAATCTGGCCCTTTCTCATTGTAGAAAAAGGTTACAAGACCTCTTTAATGAAATTCATTTGATTTCTAATTAGTAACAAATGCAAAACTCAAATATATTTGACAAAAAAGAAATAAAGTCATTAACTCAGTCATCAGTATGTTAAAAAAAGCTAGCTGAAGCCTTGAGAGATCAAACAATGTGGAAAGAGAATGCAAAGTAGATTTAAGTTTTTGGAAGAACTCCATTAAAGAGAAACAATTCTAATACATTATTGAGTAAGTAGGCAAGAAAAAAGAAATAATTATTTTTAGTTATTTAACTTTAGGAATTGGTGTTATATTCCTACAAAATGTAGTCTGATTTTACAAGGCATTCCAAAGTATCCCATTTAAAATTTTCATACTGTTTTTGGAAATAATTTGTGAATTAAAGTGCTCATTCCTAGGAGAAAGAAACAGAGAATGTGACCTCAGACAAAAAACATCAGTTACTGTCTCTTGTTTTTGCTAGCTCAAAAACATTCATGCTTGAGACTTAGTTCTGAGCCTTTGATTTGCTCTCTTCTGTTTTGTTTCTTTCTAAGCAGCAAATATGTTTCGCAATGTCTGAGGTACTGAAGTATAAAGCACTCCTTTCCTGCCTCATTTGTTTTAGAATGGAACCACAGAAAACATTTTGACACTTTTCATAAGGACAAGAGTGAATCCCACATAAAATGGCTGAGCAGCTTTATTTACAGGATTAGTCCCAGTGAAGGCAACAGAAAAAAATCACCTGAATATTATAATTCAATGCATAGATGCAGTCACACAATAAATAAGAACTAAAAACAAAGTAAAAAGATATTTAGATGTGTAATTACCCTTTGAAAATAAACTTTGAAACAAATAGAGGTAAAATTTGATTTTAAAAGCATATTGATGACCGTGTTTCTTTTTGGGGAAGAGAGAAAAACAAAAGAAAAAGATCAAATATATATAGGGTTTTGATTTAACAGTCCCTCTGGGTCCAGTCTTGCTCATTTTACCAGGAAGACAGTTTTTCAGGATTCTCTTTGGTATATCCCCACATTGATACCTGGTAGGTATGATTTTACGCCCTGCATCACAGACAGCACTACTGCAAACAGCTACTTCTAGAAGAGTAATTCTTAATCTACAGTATAAATGTATTGAAAATATGCAATATGGGTGCAACTTTCTGTTTTTTGTTTTGCTAGTGACATCAATAAGAAATAGGAATAAACAGAAATATATTTTGCTCTATATCCTCTTAAGTTTTAAATTAGATCTTTAAAACAGAAGCTGCAAATACAGTTTTATATAAAACTACACTGAAAGACATATAATGTTTTCTTCTTAACGTCCTTCTACTTCCATAATTTACAGGTAGTTAGCACACAGTAATTATCAGAGTTAATTTAAATTCTTATCTTATTTTAAAATGTGACCATAAAAGCTCTTTTACTTGTTGGAACATACTACAATTGTCTCATGAACATACTGAAAGTTATGGAATACAGAAATTGCTATCTTATTATCCTTACATATTCATACACTAAACTGTATCAAAGCAATAATATAGCTCACTAAGGCCCACAGGGCACGCACGTGACTTCATCAACCCTTAGTGAACCATAAAGGCCCAAGAATAACAATGCAAATCAGTCTTCCATGTACACAATGCACAGTGAGACAGTAATATTACAGGAATAGTTTTTCCTGCATACAGAAATAGTTTCAGATAATGAAAGTGTCACCATATGATATTGCAGGGGACTCCTCTACACGCTCCACCAGGTGGAATTCAGAAGAACTTAATGATCCATGGTTCCTCTCAGTAGATTTCAAAATGCAAATTGACTTATTATGTTTCTTTAGCGCAGCCAAAAAAAATATCATAATACATTTGCTGTCTCATGAGATGCTTCTTTTTACTCAAGTGGAGGCAAAGCACATAGTCATGCATATAAGCAAACATCTCTTAATTCTACAAAAGGCATAGTACCTTTATGAATTATGCTTCATAGTTCTTCTTTTATGATCATCTTGAGATTCACAAAAAATAACGAGGATATTTCAAGAAAATTTCAGTGAACTCAGAGAATAAATTAGGTTGGTTAGCCATATCAGGAAAAATTTACCCCAGAAGAACCGTACAGTGTTTTATTGCAGCGAATATAATGGGACTTATAAGTGGTTGATGTGGATTTGCCTTTTATTTTTAACCTGAAAGAAAAAGTTTTGTTTAAGACATAGAATATATTGGTCTAGAAAGCTGTCCAGGCCACTTAGAAAACCAGTGACATAGTAACTGGGGAAGCTGGGGAAAAAAAGATGATCAACATTGCTGTCCTGAAGAACTGGGACAATTGCTATTGGACTACGGGGGGAGAAGAAATAATTTATATGGTTGCTGCAAACTGTACTATAGCCACTGTCACGTCTTTTCCTTCTTTATCATTGATATCTAATCTTGTCTGCTTCTGATTATTCTGGTTTCAAAATTAAGTACAATCAGTTTCTGGCCTAAACTACTTCCATAGGGTGTAGCTGGGAGATCTCTATCACGGGTCATTGCTGATCAGAGGGTATAGAGAAATACACAAATGTGAAGCTGGAGGTTTTGGATGTGAAGATGGAGGTTTTGGTTTGAAGAAATAGTTATTGGATCTTTGTTTGGTCTGTTTTCACACTTAGGTCCTGCTCCAAAACTCCTTCATAGAATTTCTTTACAACTCTCAAAATACTAATCATTTCTTCTGCTAATGGTGGCTTAAATCTCCCAAATAATGCTTTATTTTAGCTATGAGAGATGTCACAAATGAAATCTTTATCTTTAAAGTAGTATGCATATCCAGCAGAACAGTCCGGTGCCTTAGCTGTAGAAAAAGTAGATCAGATTTTGGATAAATATAGACTATTGTGCAAATGCCAAACATTACTACTACTGTTTCTAGTACCATCCTAAATCAATCTTTGAAGTTGCAGCCCAGTTTCTGGCTAGCTACTGCTGCTTTCATTCTTTCAGTTCTGTATAATTGTGCCATTTGGGCTGACAGAGTGCAAAAAAAATTTTTGAGGTAGATAGATATTGACATCCAGGGCAGATATAGGTCACAGTGTATATTCTGTCTTTAACAGAAATGAAGTCACAGATGAGGAAAAAATTACCTCTTCCCACTTCACTTGGTGTTTTTCTTTCAGGGACTTCAAATGTGGGGGATTTTCTTCAGGATTTGGGGTGCCTGAATCTATTTGTAACCCACTTTTTTCATTGCTTTCTTTTTCCACACAATTCACGGAGATAAACAACTACATAAAGGGCTACCATTAATAGGAATGCAGTCAGCTGTCATATGAATATTGCTTTGAGAATTCAGCAGCTAAATCTGTGTTTTGTTTAATTCAGCTCTTTAGAAGACTTAAAGAACAGGAACAATCACAACGGTGGAATAAGAAGAACAAGAACTGAAGCAACTTTCATCTGTTTGGCTCATTAACTCTGAAATGAGGAGATACCATGATTGGTCATAAAGGTGACTCGGAGAATGTAAAAGCTGCAAGAAAGCAACTGTAATAAGTTTTCTTTTGTTTCTGTCTTTTATTTTCTCTTTTGCTTCAGGGAAACGTGCCAGGAGGTTTATATCCAAACATTACAAATACAGCTTAAGAATATTTGTAACTTTTTTCAATTATTTGAAACATAAATGTAATTTTAACTAAGTGCTCTATTATTCTATTGCCTTTGATATATATGCACTACATTTTCAGGCAACAACTATCACATATAAGCAGGTCTGATAATAATTATGTATATAATCAATATGCAACTTACAGCATCATTACAGTTACCAGCCAAAATTGATTCAGCAAAGAATTAATCAAAATAGTTCCCATCTTCACACCACAGTAATAAGAAAATACATTGGCCTTGAAATTTTTGAAGGATTTGGGGGCCAAGGAAAGATCATGATCAAGACTACTCATGGAAAATGTTTCATCCCTTAAAATTGAGGACTCCAGACTGAGCGCCTCCAATAACTATTGTTGCAGCTGCAGCCACTTAGAATGTGCAAAAAGGCAGATTCGAGAAAGGAGTAGTCCCAAATCAGGTAGAGGTTTGAAGATTAAATCAATGAACACTCAGAAATTATAGAAAAGGTAGATTCTCAAATCTTGGTACCCTTAAGTTCTGATACTATCAATTTTGAAAAAGTACATAAAATTTAACAAACATTAAACAAAACCATGATTTTTAAAGTTGTTTTATAAAGTGCACGTGGTTCACTCAAATGAACCACACCTACTTCATGTTAATTTTTTTAAAGCTGTTTCAACTCAAAGATGTTTGACAAGAACATTTCGACTACCCTTTACACTACTTCAGATATTAATCAAAACCTTACATTGCAAACTGAAATAATAAAATTTGCACGGGAATCCTTAGAAATCTCAGTCACCTAGCTGTTATGAATGCCTTGATCTTGCTCAGCCACTAATTAAGGTAATTAATGGCTAAGACAGGACTGAATTAACCGAATGGCATTGGCATAATCAAACTCGCAGGTCCCAAGTAAAATCTCTGACAGCTTCATGTATGGATTCCAAAGAAGGACAGCAAGAAAGCACTGTAAAAGTGAACAGAAAGAAATCACCTTAGGAGAAATACTTCATCTTATGGGGAAACTCAGAAAGAAAGCCTTCAGAGGTGATCTCTCTGGTTCAAGGGAAGTGTAAGAACATTGAATGGGGTCAATGTCAAAAGCGAGACACTCTAGCTGCAAGTGAGGCAGCTGGGGAAAAAAACACCTATCAGTTTAGGAATAGACAAGCTGTGATTATAAATTTTAGCCTTGATTTTCAAAGAAAAATCTTAAAAGATTGATTTCATAGTTTTCTCTAAGATATTCAATCTAACTGCAGGTGGTAAAGCACTGTTTCATGGTTTGACTCAATCTGGGAGATTTCCTTATGAGAAAATAATAGACTTGTTATATTCATTCTTGTGGTTTCACATGCTACCTTAGAATATTTATTATGCTTATGAAAGCTGCAGCACCTGGAATGAAAAGAATGTGTAAGATTTCGTTTAAAAGGAGAACAAATGTTTCAAAGTGTTCTGGATTTCTGGATCAAGAGGAAAAAAATAGTTAATCAGACCTATTCTAGAGAGCTAACTTTGGCCTTTCAAAAACCTGCTTGGAGGAATCACAAGGGGTAAATCACAGGGTTAGGCCTCTAGAAGGTATGGGGGTTGTCCAAGAGAGCTGGTTAATATTCAAGCACCAGTTTCTCCAAGCTCTAGATCAGTGCATCCTTATGAGTAAAAAATCAAGCAAGGGAGGCAGGAGGCCTGCACGGATGAGCAAAGAGCTTCTGAGAAAACTCAAATGGAAGAAGGAATTTTACAGAATGTGGAAAAAGGGACTGGCTTGGGAGGAATATAGAAATGTCAGAGCATGTAGGGATGCAACAAGAAGGGCTAGGGCCCACTTGGAGTTAAATCTGGTAAGGGATGTCAAGGACAACAAGAAGGGCTTCCTCAAGTACATCAGTAGCAAAAGAAAGACTAGGGAAAATGTAGGCCTGCTGCTGAATGAGGTGGGTGCCCCGGTGACGGAGGACACAAAGAAGGTGGAGTTACTGAAGGCCGCCTTTGCTTCAGTCTTTGCTGCTAAGACCGGCCCTCAGGAATCCCAGACTTGGAGGTAAAAGAAAAAGTCTGGAGAAAGGAAGACCCTCCTTGATTGAGGAGGGTCAGGTTAGAGACCATTTAGGCAAACTTGAACCCACAAATCCATGGGCCTTGATGGAATGTACGCACAAGTACAGAGGGAGCTGACAGATGTTACTGCAAAACTACTCTCCATCATCTTTGAAGGATCAAGGAGAACAGGAGAGGTGCCTGAGGACTGGAGGAAAACCGATGTCATACCAGTCTTCAGTAAGTGCAAGAAGGAGGACCCAGGAAACTACAGGCCAGTCAGACTCGCCTCCATCCCTGGAAAGGTGATGAAACAGCTCATTCTGGATATCATCTCTAGGCATGCGAAGGAGAAGAAGGTTATCAGGAGTGGTCAACATGAATTCACCAAGAGAAAATCATGTCTGACCAATCTAATAGCCTTCTATGATGGCATGACTGGCTGGGTAGATGAGGACAGAGCAGCGGATGTTTGCTTTGACTTCAGCAAGGCTTTTGACACTGTCTCCCATAACATCCTCATAGGTAAGCTTAGGGAGTGTGGGTTAGATGAGTAGACACTGAGGCAGGTTGAAAACTGGCTGAATGACAGAGCTCAGAGGGTTTTGATCAGCAGCGCTGTCTAATTGGAGGCCTGTAAGTAGCGGTGTGCCCCAAGGGTCAGTAGTGGTCCCATTCGGTGATTCTGTGATTCAGAAAGAAACCTAACATGGTGTACATCAGGCCTAAATGCCAGACAATTTCTTAGTAAAGTGATAGAGGATTTGTTGGGCTTTCTTTGGGCTTTTTCAGTGTTTCTTTTTTTTTAATTGGTCATCTCTAGAACCAATGCAGAAGCAGAGAAATCTGAGGGTAAAGAAGCAGAAACCCCAGCATATACCTGTGTGCATCAGGAAAGTTGCTACTTAAGGCACAATCACAGCTGTCTTTAAATGATGCACTGAGTTTATACATCACGATGGCAATTCAGACATATTTATATGAGATCTGGGACTACATGAATGGAGACTTCATGAATGCTTCTGTGTGCCCATCTCTTGAAAAATCAAGCATTTAAATCCTGTCCAATCTTTTTAAAATTCAGGAGAATATATGTCAAATTATTAAAACCAATAGTAGTCCCTAACCCTGATTCAAGATTTAACATAAATTTCATACTGGGATAATAAACCTCAAAAGTGTGTCTTTTTCTCATTATTACTCACTTTCTAGGCCGATTGATCATCTGATTGTGGAGAACTGGGATGGTCTTTGTGTTTTGTGTTGCAAAGTAGGAAGTTCTATGCATCATGGTCTCTGGCAGCTACATGTACATGATACCACATGAGAGAGGATTGATGACAACACTCTCAGAATGTTTGCGAGGATAGAAGGACGCATATTACACATGAAATCATCACCCAGCAAACTGCTTATCTAAATAGGAGTCTTAAGAATAGTTACTTTTAAATAATTTTTGTTACTAATAAGAAAAAGTTAAAGGGATGCTATAAAAAGATACAATCAATATTGTAGCTATTTCACTTAATTTCCAAATACAGTATAGTCAGTATAATTCAAAGTAGCCAAGAACCTAATCAGAATCTTCTTTTCTTTCAAGGGAACCTTCATCTTGTGTCCATCTTTCCAGAGGTAAAAATCCTTTCTTTTCCTAAGTGCTATGTGCTTCTGTTTCCAACCTTAAAAATCAATTATTGCTGGCAGTGAGTAATTAAACCAACTAATGAGATGTTATTTTAAATTACAATCCTACTTTCTTTGAACTGTTTCTGCACTAAACCTTAACTGCTATATCTGCATTATTCTGATCCCTTTATAGCTTCACAAGCTTGTTTTTCTGTGAGTTGCTTTCATTTAAATATCACCTGCAGTCATACAAAGAAATAATTAAGTATTTTTAATTGCAGGTTTCCAAAAACCAGACTGAAACAAAGCAAATAAAATGTAGGTCCATTCCATAAAATGAAAGTTATCTAATGCTAGTGCATCACTAAAATACAGCTAGCTATAGTCTGCAGATTCCTGTCATGTAAGAAATGGCCTACTGCAGTTAACTTTACCAATCAGGTTAATTGCATTTCTTTCGTCTAAGTACACCATTGAGTGTGCTGTAAAGTCATTTAAATGGGTTGCTGACCCATTTCTGCTTCTTCCCTTTTCAGATGTTGGTAGTAAAATGGTATTGTCTGAAGTACATGTACCATTAGGGTTAGATTTTCTGTTGTGTGGTTTGCTATATTGTTTTCAAAATGTTTAGAACATTTTATGTATATAATGTTGAACAAAGCAACAGAGAAGATTTATGCAAAGCAAGAATGTGAGCAATAAATATGCCACATGCTTTCTAAGCAATTACATTTCTGCTGTTTTATGAGTTAATAATATGAATAAATGGTTCTTTTAACATCCAGCTCTCCTTCCTATCTATCCCTTAAATCTTGTGATGCCTTTTGCAAACAGGTCATATATAAACATCATCTGCTTTCCATATCCTCTCTCCTTCAACACATGTTAAGAGAAGTTGTTGAAAGCATCCTACCCCATTCAGCAGTACAGCATGAATAGCCACTCTCCTGCCATCACCACCATTGAGAATCTAGTGTTGGAGGATCCCGAGCAAAGCATTTACACAGACACTTTTATGCCTATGGCTATGCAGTTTGCCCTCTGGTCTCGCCTTAACCTCCATCATGTCATGCAACAATTCCCTACTCTGAACTGGTAGGAGACAGCTGAACTCCACAGCACACGAAATAGTGTTTCTGAGCAGTGTTGCCGCCTTTTCATTTTCCCTTTCATTCAGCAGAGCCTTAGGAGCCCATTCTCCCACCCTGGAGTACAACCGGCCCCTATTCTTTCACGTAGAGCTGTTCTTTCTCTCATTTGAAAGCAGAGGCCTCAGGGACCCCTGAAGGCTTGTACAGTATTTCCAGTTCCAACTGACAAGTCCATCTCTCTTTTCTTTTTAGCCTGCATCTTTCTCTGCAAACTTCAAAGCCACTTACTCTGTCGATTTCTGCCAACCTTACGATATAAAGGGCCATGAAGGAGCAGGAATTAGAGAGGAGAGGGCTCATGTCTGCTTGGCGTGAACATCTGTACCTCTATCGCTGACCTCAAGAGACACCATAATAAAGAATGGCTTTCTTTGCTGAACTTAATCCCTACGCTGTTCACCGTGTCCCATTACAGTCACATCCAACAGCGCCACAGCAAGGAAGACTCTCAGCAACATCTTCCTCTGGCTCCTTCTGGGAGGAGCTCAGCAAGCACAGCCTCCCTCTGCATTTGCCTGGCGTCGGGAGGAGGACAGAAACCCACAGGGGATTTCCTCAAGGTGCTAGTCTGCCCTGCAGGAATCCACTGAAACATGGGTTTTCCATCAATGTAGCAACAGTTGTCTATGAAGAAAAAGCAAAGAATGGGAAGAGGAAAATAAAAGACAGAGAAGAGTGTCAGTTTTCTCTAGAGGGAGGAAGGGAAGGAAGCAACTGTACCAGTTTTGTGCTCCTGGGTGAAAACACACTGTGCTTGCAAGGGCATGACCATGCTCACAAGAAACTTGGAGGAGAGGGGCAAAGTTGGAGATCATTTGTCATTATTTACTGAAATAATTCATAAACCATCCCATTGCCAAATGAGATGCCTCCTTCTTTCTCCGGGCTTCCAGTCTGTAAATATGCAATAAATGGCTTAAAAGGCAGAAACCGGTTAGGACACATCTATGCTGATAGGCACAGACAGTCCAAAAGTCATTTTGCTGATCTGAATTGGACTGAATCTGCTCTGTTTCACAAGATTCAGAGGCATCTACATCCAAGGTAATACCCTCTGCCTCTCTCCAGTTTTCCAGTGCAAATCTGGGTTGTTATTAACGGTCTCAAGATCTGTCTTGTAACTTCTATCTTTCTGAGTAAAACAGAATGACAACTTGCAGAAATCCTAAGGTACTCAGGATTTAATGCAATTAGACTTTGAATCATATACAGAGCTGTTCCAAAAGTACCAGATTTCATAGATACTTGCGTAATACTAATGCCAAAACACAGCAGCCAGATAAACCATGTTCTTTTTCACTGCCTTTTCTTTTTAAATCATTTACGCAGCAACTACAACCAAAATCAAACCTAATCTTTACTTTTCACAGATCACAGCAACAGTCCACTGACTTCTCGTCACTCCTAATGAAGTCCAATATTGTTTAAGAGGTGTTTAATACCTACCGATACCTAGGTCTGACTGACACAGACACTTGATACGAGGCTTTTGGCCTTATGCATACTCCAGGTAGAATTCTGTTAACACAGGCTGAAGTTTAGGCATCTTTTCAAGCATAATAAGATGAATCCAAAATATTGCAGAGGGAATGATTGTATATGCCCCAAAATATAATTAAGAAGATGCAGTAATCACCTTCCCTTGGTTTGCAAACCCCGTATTTCAAAAGAATTATTTCTTCTCCAAGTAAGCTTTCTACTGTAAAGTCACTGCTGAAGCTTTCTGGAAAAAGAGGCTATATATAACAAAGGGTAACTGTCCTCCTTCATCAAAATTAAAGGCTAGTTCAAATACCATTCTACAGTAGAAATGACATACTAGTATATTGTCTCAAGCTTTCCTCAAAAATATTAAGTTCAAATTATAATCATATTGCATAAAAATTTAATTGACATATCCTCTCTTCTCTCCTCAGCATCTCCTCACCAGAAATGAAGGCTAATTAATTCCATGCAGAGTCTATGAAAATATTACTCTAACTCAACTCGATATTCATTATGCCTTTCTAAAATCTCCAAAAATATGACTCGGTGCTCTCTGGTACTAAAATCTGCAGAATTGAATAAGAATTACTGCTTCACCTTTGAATGTAAAAATCTAGATATAAAACAAACAAACAAAAAATGCCAAAAAACCAAAATAAACAACAACCAAAAAACTAAACAAACAGGAAACTTCACAAATGTTCATTTGTCTATTATTTTCTAATCAAATACACTTTTTTTTTTTTTTTGCATTATTAGCTGCCTTACTGGGGGATGGACAGCAGGTAACAAGCACTTTTAAAAACAGCTTAAGCTTTTTAATCATGCTACTGTCTTAGTTGACTTTGATACTATCTTTGCTGCAATTTTCATATTTAGTTTTAGACTGCATCTTAACAGCCACCTTAAATTTACTCTGATAAAACGAAACATTTTAGAGGTATGAAGCTCCATCTGCTGGATATTCAGTTGTATATTCTTACTTGTTCTGTGATTTTTCTAATCTTATTATTTACATCTTTATTAACTCTCTCCCTCTAATGGAAATCTCATTCTTTTATATTATTGTAAGTAATTTGTCAATAATTTACCCAACAAAATAGAGCAGNNNGAGCAGAATATATTAACAGTATTTACTGGTAGAAAACTTAATATAGAACGTCTGGGTTGCTGCCTCACTAACTTTACTTTCCACTTAACTTTTATTTCCAACTTTATTTCATAGAAATAATTCAATAAAGTCCTGAAATTCCTTTGAAACACAAGCTAAGTTAATGCTTAAAAGTCACGATATGCAAACCTAGCTTCTATATCAGATCCAACTGAAAAGAAACCCTTAAAGAACATTCATATAGGTTTTGCACCACATAATCCATTTTTCAACATCGTGACACACAGTCTAGATGTTTCCACTTTCATGATTAATTATGTTCCAGCCAGTTTTCAGAAAGATATTTATATTATTCAAATGAAGATTGGTATCAATCTTTTCAGCTAGAGTTGTGTAATGAATAGCAGCTGCCAGAGGCCCATGATGGAAGAATGGTGCAAGCACCAGTGCCAAATGATGACAGCTTTGACAGAGAATATGGGTAATACTGTTACTCTCTGCTCTACCTCACTTTTCTTTTGTCCGTGCTGCAATATCTCAAGTAAAATATTCAGATCACTGCAAAATGTATTTATAAATCATGCTTTACATCATCTGTCAAAGAGATGATCACCATTAGAAACACTTTTTAAATTAAAATTGAAACTTAAAGAAAAGCAAAGGTTTGCAAAGGTTTACTTAAGTCTGACAGATGTGATTTATGTTTCTAAAAGTTTAACTCAGCTCCACTTAGCATTTCAGGTAGTTGGTAAACTAATACTCTTTCTGCACCTTGTCTCCCTTTGTAATATGTTTTAATGTTTTGGGGCTTTTTTTTTGTTATGATAAGAAATGGAAATCAGAGTATTTGAAAATGTTAATGTGCAGTTGAGCTGTACATTATTCTAATGTTGACTGCCAAGATCAAGCAGCAATGCTGCCTTTCATCCTACACCTGGCACCATTTTATATGCATGTTTGCAAAGAAACATTTACAGGGTGTTTTAGGAACAATCGGCATCTTTGATTCATTGAGTTTAAAGTGTGTTTTTTATGAAGTACAGAGGTATAGTTTTCTGGACTTGCCAACACAGAAACATTTAGTTTTAAAATCAGTAAAATAGTTCACACTAGATCCAGATAAAAAACTATACCTTTTTTCCACAGGGAAATGAAAATGCCTTGCACTAAAAAACAACAGGAGCTGAGGGGAGAGGGCATTTCTCTTTACAGTTTTCACAGTCCTGTGACAAGGGATTTGCAAAATTTAAAGGGTGAAAGCACTTCACCATTATCTTCATTGTTCTTTCTTGTTGAGTGCACTTCATCAAACACCCTGGATAATCTTAGCAGGGAGAGATAAGGCATTGGCACACCTTGTTGGCTCTCTCTACTTGCTGTACTGTACACACAATGATTTTAAATTCAAGAAGGTGTTATTGAGTGAGGGGATCATGCACTTACTGCTTTGCTCTCTACATGTATTTCCTTGCTGCAAAAGACAGAGAGAAAGTAAGCCACCCCCTTCACACAAAAGCACAAAAACCTGCAAGATATGAGGTTATTTTCCCGAAACAATAGTTACAAGTGACTGATACTGTTTCTAGAGCTTTTGGTGGGAAGAAGACATGATTCCTACCCACTAGCAGTTTTAAATAAGTCTTCTAAGAATGATCTAGCATATGTTGATAAACTTTAACGTCCATGAATTATCTCTTATTTTTCGAAATCTCTATCTTGATATGTAGCAGGTGGTCCTGGAAACTATGCTAAGGCACACAGAAAAAGAGGAGGTGATGCATGACAGCCAACATGTCTTCACTAAGGGC
>JAOXJK010000012.1:76261346-76277974 GCA_025774025.1 Xenus cinereus | reverse complement strand
CTTCCTGTCCCTTCCCGTCCCGTCCCTTCCCATGTTACACATTACTGGGAGGTTTCACTTAGCAAACAGAGCATTAGAAAATGTACTTAAATACTTTTACAGTGCTCAGTAAAAATAACAATTAGTGTAGTATTTTCCTTGCAAATATTTTGTTTTAGAAAATAAAGAATGTTAAAAGGGAAGTGCTTTACCAGAACAAGCCAATTCCAACGGAGGTTTCTAAAGCACGCTAATCTGACTTTCTATCCTTTTCATGCTCTGAAAATTTGCCTGCTACAGGCTGGTGTCCAGTTCATCTCAGTGACTATGCAGGAGGATGGATGAGAAATTCTAGAAAGAAATAGATGTTTTGAAATTGCTCTTTCTTAGGAAATTACCTACTTTCTTTGTTGTTCTAACTTAGAAAAAAAAATTTCATTTTTCTTGATGAGAAAATTGCAGTTCATACATAGTTCTTCAAGAAAAGAAAAAAAGGTGTCAGATGTTCAAAGTACCGTGAATACTTTTTAATGCCAAAACAATCCTGAAACCTGCGGTGGGGGTTGCTTGTCTGTTTGCTTGCTGGTATCACCTGTACTTGCAATACTGGAGAAGAAAACCCAACCCAACCCAACCCAAACAAAAAATCCCCAAGCAGACTAATAGGGATTATTAGGAAAGAAATGCAGCATAAACCACCATAAATTAACAACATAAACCCATAATGTGGACACACCATGCATACTGAAATCAGTTCTGATCATCTATATAGCTGGACTGGAACAGAGAAGAGCAGTAGTAATGCCTTAAGTACGATTACAAAAACAAGAACTCTGGCTGGAAAAGGGGCAGCGAAGGAGGCATATTATTATTATAAATAGATTTATAGCTAACTTAGAAAAGTCAGTATGAAATTATTGTTCACAGTATTTTCTGGAGTAAGAACTAGTGAGTATTAGATAAAAATAAAGGTACCTGGTCCAAAATAGAAATGTACATTTAAATTTGTAATTAATCTCTACAGGGTATTCCAAATGTTTGAAGGCTGAGTAGACCACGTTTTGGAAGAAAACTCTGCTGAGCAGTATCAAATACAAAGACACCTTCTGTGGCTCAAAATCACAAATACCTTAAGCCACAAGCTGTGAAAATATTCAGGATGCACAACTCTACATACTATCTACTGCTGCATATTATAGAGGCAACCAATTAGTGGTTTTGGTTCAGTTCAGATGTTTTTGTACTTGTATCCACCATATGCACAAGAAAAATACCAATGAGCAAATGATTAGGATATCAGTTTTAAGAACTAGGTTTTCCTGAATGTATTCCTTACTGCACATCCAGATTTCCTCTGAGACTGAGCAGTTCATTTGTTCGCTCTCTCTATCTGTTCTCCATCCATAAAATGGAGATTTTTTTCTGTATCACAGGGCTTTAGAAACAAACACATATATAGTTGTGAACTACTATCATGACACAGATCAGTAAAGGTCTATGAAAATCCCAACTGAGGAGGAAAAAAATCCCTGTAAAATACTAAATTCTCCATATTCCTATAATATATAAACATTGGACAGAGAACACATTCAACAAAACAATAACACATGCTTTGATTGACCATCTAGGTTTAGACCTGTCTTTGTTTCTGTCACTGAAAGAAATAACAAAGCACTTTGTCACTATTTACTGTAGATTCTTCTTTAAAATGGACTACTGCTTCTACTTGTGTTTGCAGTGCAATACTGGTAGCACTAACATACATGGGAAGAAGTACAATTAGCAGAGCAGCTGCTTACACTCACTTTAGCACATAAGCTGTCATTTATCTCAGAATTGAAAAAAGTCTAGTGGTATAAAAAACATGCTCTTGCTGTGGTTTCTTTCATCTTCCCTCTCCACCTGTTTGTGTTTGTTAAATCTATGATTCTGGCTTGTCTTTCCTTCTCTTTCCTGAACTCAGAACATTTTTAGGTTGTGAGTTCACTGAGAAATCTTTCTACAACACCCACAAAGTGGTGGTCCAACGCTGATCTGGCAAATGGGGAATATGAAGGATTAATATGGTAAAGGCTGGCTATTATCACTAGTCAAAATACAACCTAAACACCTGTAAAGCATGTCCTTTCCTAGAAATAGTCTCCCTCAGTCCCACACTCACATTCTAGAGTCCGACTTGTCAAACTGAAGTCATGGTCTGCTTTTCTGTTTATTTATTAAATTTACTATCAGAGTATGCTTCAGGATGTGAAAGCTAGGCCACCTCAAGGGCACAATTTCTTCATAGAGTATTGCTCCCTTTTCTCATAGCTTCTGTTCTAAATGGGTGGCAGAGTCAAATCTAAACCAGCAGCAGCTGCTGAAGACAGCTGGCCTCCAAATATTTGTTTCTTCACAATGAAGTGTGATGTCTGCCCAGAAGAAGGAAGAGTGAAAGGAACTGTGTAGGCTTTGATGGAACACTTGGGCCCAGGGTGACACATAGAGATGCAAAGACAACCTAGTCATTGAAAAACATTGAACGGTTAAAAAAGATTCAAGGTTTTGAATACAGGTCTCAGTTGGCTGGGTTCTTGTTAAAGGTACATTGAAAGATGGAAAAAAAAAAAGTTAAAGCGGATAATACCAAAGTATTTCAGTCTTTATTTTGACAATTTCTTTTGCTTTCTTCCCTTCGCTACTTCAGAGAAATCGCAGAGGGAAAAACAGTTTTGCAGTGTATTAGAGTTAAAGATGAAAACAACTGTCCTTTTTGAGGCAAAGAGGTAAGGTGAGATGGGTTGGTTTTGTACTGAAAAATCATCCTTCTTCTTTGAAGACAGATGCACAGGAAAGGGCAGAAAACAAAATAAAGAGAGAAGTAAAATGCCATTTGTGTCTGTGATGCTTGCTGGTGTTTGCAACCTTGCTGTTTTCAAGAGGCAGCCACTAGCCTCCTCTCACTTCAACAGCCATAAGCAAAATCATATCTGTGCCAGGTTATTTATGACAGTGCACATAGTTGTTTTTCTGGTCACAGTTCACAATAGTTTTGACTGAATATATCAGATCCTATTAAACAGAAAACAAAGAAAAAGGAAAGAAGGCAAATATGACAAGGTGGCAAGAAGACAGGAGTTAGACAGGAGAGGTTACATGTTTAGCACATGGCCTTCAGCTTTAGCTCAGAGCAGTTCAACATATCAGCCAAACCCTTCCTTGTGAGTTCTTTATCTCATGATGTCTTTCTGGTATAGAGGAGGTAACATTTCTCATGTGAGGTTCCCCAGAGTGATGCATGTGATACCTGAAATTTGAAAGCTTGTTTACTATTGTCCATTAAGATACGGTATTTTATTGGGACCAGTTTAAAATTAGGGACACCCAAATTGACAGAGAATTTTTTATGTTATTAGTTAAGTCTATATCTGGGACATAAAGCTTGATCTGCTGATTTCCATCTTCACAATTCTTTTGTTAATTAGAATTGCAACTTTAGGTATTTTTGCTTGGATTAATCTTTTTCTCAACTTTTAAAATTTTGCTTTTTTCAATGTTTTCAATGTGATGTGTTAGAAATCAAGTTGGACTTTTGTAACTTTGGAGCTAGTAACATAGGCATATGCACAATACGGGAACACAAAGTTGATGGAAGAGAGCAGAATGATAGGGACTGATAACTGCCTATTTATATATCCATTTGACATACATATATCCAAATCTGAATTTAAAACAATGAGCTGCTGGTGCATTGTAAAACCTCTCCTTTAAACCTTTGCAAGTGCCAGCAGGTGGGAAGATGGCTAATGCAACACCTGTTTGTTATGCTCCTTTTTTCAAGGAGTTCTGTGGAACTACTAACCATTGACTCAGATGCCTGCACCAGGAAAATAATTTGAAACTATAAGGAGCAGAATTTAGTAGATAAATATGATACATTGAGAAAGAGTCAACATGGTTTTTGTAAGACAAATCAAACGCATCAAAGACCTGATGGAGTTCCTTGAAAAAGTCAGTACATGAACAAGGGAGATCAACTCGTTATAGTTTACTTGGTGTTCCAAGGAGTTTTCAATGTGATTTATCATCAATAATTCTTGAAGAAGCTAAATGGCCAAAGAATAACAAGCCTTCACAAAGATTAAACAGCAGTCGAAAGATAAAAGCCACAGAACAAATTATAATTTCCCATAACACAGGAAAGTCACTGGTGGAATCAGCACGAGATGTGCTCTGTATTATCTTCATAATTGATACGGAAATATCAGAGAGGTAGCAAAGGTTGTTAGCAATACAAACCAATCATGATAGAGAAGACAGAAGCTGATTGCAAAGAGCTGCAGGAATTCCATTCAGGACACTAACTAGGCAAAAATCGGAAGCTAAAATTCAGTGTATATAAATATAAAGTGAGACACAGTGAAAAAAACAATTTCAGTATTATCTGTGCAGTGATGTAGTCGGAGCTTCTGAAATGTCAGGCAAGAGAGAGTTCTTCAAGTTATAATATGCACTCAAATGACAAGAAAACCTAAGCTCAGTAGAGGCAAAATATCAAATGCTATAAACTATTATGAAAATAATAGGAAAAAGAAGATAAAATATCTTTGTATCAATGTGTAGATCCATGGTACATCAAATCTTGAATATTATGTGAATTTTCAGTCTTTTTCCGTCAGAGGGTAAAGCTCAGCACTGATGAGAATAGCTATGAACTGTTCATATAAAATAAAACTGAATAGATGAGGTTTCTTGAGCCTTCAAGATACATGACTGAGTGGGAAATGATAAAGGAACACAAAATTATGAGTGAAGAGGTTGAATATTAATGTGGGGGTCACTGTTTTCCAAATCAGGTATTAGGAGTCACCATACATAATACAGGCACACATTCCAAAACAAAGGGAAAAAGCCACACAGTTAATATGTGGAACTCCATGCCAGATCACATAGTAGAAGCTGACTGTTGGCATGGGTTCAAAACGACCAGAAAAAATAACAGAGGTAAAACTCATAGAGGACTATTGAATACAGAGGTACAATATCTGGAAGCATCTGATGCATGCATGACTAGAATATGAAAGATTATTCAAAATAAACATACTTGCCTCAGCTTAAATCCTTTGTTATGAACCTGCTAATGACCATTGTTGCAAGCAGGGTACTGGAAAAGATGGAGCTCTGCTCTGCCTCACTATGGACTATCGTTTTCTGAACCTTTGCCTGCACTATGAACTGAAGATTAATAAAAGTCTTCAGCAAGACTCCAAGAATGATACTACACTCTAAACAAGATTCTTTCAGAGATTTAGATTGCATTTTGCCCTTGTTACTGTAAGGATAACTTCATATAATTTGATAAGAGGGTGCCCTCTCTTATCTATGTTGATAAAGGCCACACAATGATTCAAGAAAGGCAAACAGAAGAAGACAATAACAAGCCCTTTAAAGCAATTTCAAAAGTATTTATCCAACACGTCTAGTCATCAATGATTTTGCAATCATTCACTTTTTGCTGGCCATAATATGATTATGAAAATTAATATATAGATATTATTATTATTCCAAGCAATATACCTATCAAAAATATCCCAAAGAGTTATCTCTGGATTCACTTACAATTTGTAGCTATTTGATTCACTTCTCATAATGTTCTGAATCTGTTTGTGATGTCCAGCATCCCACCTGCTTATACAGTTTTCTTTCCCTGCCAAGCCAAGCCATATAACTGATTCGTAATTCTGAATTAACTAATTCACACTTTCGTCCCTTTAAACTGTGTCTTTGAATCCACTCTGAGCCCCACCTGAGATATGTGAACATAACTTCCTTTCCCTGGTGACTCAATAAATAGAAAGGATTTTGAATTATAGAACCCAGACCATAGTGTAGCTATATTTATAAAGACTCATTCCAGAAAAAAATATGCTACTGATTTTATGGTGTTCTGATGTTTGTATTTCTTGTTTGTTTTTAAAGCAAAATCATTTATCATAGATTGGGAGATTGAAAAAATAAATTATTTAGTATATAATTTTTCCTACCATCTATTCACTGTGCAGAGTTGTAAATGTTTTTTGTAAGTAATCACCAATACAGCAATTATTCAGGAGACAAATAGTCAAGATTTTTAAAACGAAGGCACACAGAGTCATTAAGGGAATTTATCCTTGCTCTAAAATGTCCACAAAAAGATAACATGTTGAGAAATGTATAAAGAAATTCGTAGAGCATATGCATAATACCTTTTAAAAATCTCTGAAACAGTGGTTAACACGTTGTTAGAAAGATATGTGTGCTACTGTTCTACTGTTAATATAAATAATTCTGCCGTTTTATGGGTGTAATGCCATTAGAGTACAAATAACATTTGTATAGAAAACCTCAGGTACATAGCACACTTTATCTGCAGAGAGCTACAAATCATTTTAAACTTTTAAGTGTCAGAAAATCCCTGAGCATTGTAAGTAAAAAACTAAAATGCTTCTTTCTAGTCCATACATATTCATTTTTAACTCAGATACCCAGAAGCAATAAAACTAGACTAACTGACTTTCAGGAAACTCCAGAACCATTTGAGCATAATTTTATTACTTTGAAAATACCAAAAACCTCAAGAATGGCTTTGCCCATATCTTAGGCTGTCAATGTCTAAATGACTTCATAAAGTAAACCTTCCCTGCAGGTAGACTTATGTATAGCATTTAATTATAGCAATTCCTTAGTCATTTTTATAGCAATTTACCCTTGGCGTATTAGGATGAATTTTTCTTTTAGCTAACTATATACAACCAATAGGCACTACTGGACAACACTGAAATATTCATTGGATAAGGTATGAGCCTTTTGTTTGCAGCACTGTTTCACCACTGATTTCCCAAGTCAGGTTTTGAAGCTACACTTGTGTTTTGCTGCGATAAACTAGTGTTGAGAAATTCAAATGATCCAGTAAGACCTGTTAGCATAAGAACTCTTGCTTTGCAAGAGTTTGCAGAGTAAGGAAAACAATGAAAGGCAGTTCCCACTCTACTCCAAAACAGTAGGAAAACGGAGTATTCATTCTTCCACATGAAATTGGAAAAAAATCTCAAATGGTGCAGATTGAAATACTCAAGTGTTAGTAACTCATTCTGAGAAACAAAAGAGATATTTAAAAAGCAGATGAATCAACAATACTAATTTTTATGAAGGAAACTGAATGCCAATATCATGTCTACATGCCTTCCAACTAAATTAAGGAAAGACCAAGCTATTGCAATATGCAGAACCAGAACGGAGTGAGACAGTTTTATTTCTTGGACAGACAGACAGACACAAGACGCATAGGGAAAGAAATGCCAAGTTTCAAAACTTTTATCTTTTGCAGGAAAGAAAAAGGAATATTTTACATCCTTTTTTACTGAAGGGAACATTGACCAAATTTGGTATAGTAACAGCCCTGATAAAAGCTCCAAAAATGAAAACCCCCAAAATCTGTTTATACTCATATTTGAGCTCAGAAAAAAAGGACACTTTTACTGCTTCTTTCTCTTGTTAACAAACAAGCCATTGGACACTTGAAAGCATGCATTGCAAGGAAGAACTACTTGGTCCATAATCCAAATAATAATTTTCACCAGATTTTCCATGGGAAAAAAAAAAAGAAAAATTAATACATTCTTCCTCTGATCACTGAGCAAATTACAGTAAATGGAAAATCATGGCAGATTAATAGTAATTTTACAGGAGCAAAATATTGCTCCAGATCTACACTATTTTTTCCCTATTCAATATTCCTTTCCTCTGAGGAGGAAAAAAAGCAGACAGTAATATATGAGAGTTTAGCCATAATGAGTTCCACATTCTTATAAATTAAGTATTGCTCAGGAAGGTGGAGGTTCAATTAGAACAAGGCATCTTGCTTTGCTGGAGGCTGTGTATGTTCTCAATATAAATCTTTACACTTCACAAGGTGAATATAAAAGGTATTAGTCCTGCAAGCCCTCTGTTTGAGTAAAAATTTGCTATCACTAGCTACTGGCCTCCAACTAGACTTTGTGCCACTAAGAAGCAGGTGACCATGTCCTGGTCATTCAGCCAATTTCCCACCCAGCTCTCGCTGTCTGCTCATCCAGCCCATACATCAACAGCCTCTTTATGAGGATCTTATGGGAGACAATGTCAAAGGCCTTACTAAAGTCTAGGTAGATAATTCTAGTCTAGGCAGCTCATTGGAACAGAAAAGTGCGAGCAGCTCCCACTTGGTACTGGTGACTGACCACCTGCATGGACTTGGGCAGCAAGAAGTTCTCATGCGAACATCCTTTTTTCTTGGACAGTTGAAATAATGAATAGAGCTGTTTTCTTGAGAAAAATCCTATAGTAGCTCAAATGACTAAAACTGAGGAAACTTTTCTATGGAGAGGGTCTGCACAGCTTGCTAGGTGCTGATTGGAAACCCATTAGATGCTGCACACCTTGGAGTCCCTGGCATATGAAGGGACATAAAATTATCTCTACTATTCACTCTTATTTTACAGTGTTAGCTCTAACAAGCACCCTTTTAAGGACACTTTACAGAGTCTGAGTGCCTTTCATATGGGGATCGTAATGAACCAGCACCTCCCAGTGCAATACAGTGATGAAAACTTCCGAATACCAGAGAATCCCCTTGTTTCAGAGGTAGTTTATTTTCCAGCACTGTAATGTTTGCAAATTAATACTCTTTGACAATTCTATGGTCCTATTTCTGTCATTTTTAATCCTTAAATAGTATATGGAGTAACCTTCAGCACCATTTTTTCCAAAACAAATACATTAACAAAAAAAACCCCAAAACCAAACAAACATTCTTTATCAATGATTGAGTAAGTTATTTTTAACTTGTTCTTCAAAGGAAAGGAACTAAAAGGCAACTCAAAGACATTACATAATGAATGAGAATGGTCAGTGATATTTCTTAGATTTGTTGATAAATATTTAATTGCTCGTTACACTTTTCTGCATACCGTTTAGGTGTTTCTTGTGAAATGGCAGTTGTGGTTATATCCTGCTGCTGACAACTGTAATTGGTTTAGCATTACAGACCAACATATACAGCATGTGAAAGAATCCTGGGGAGAAACAGCTGTCTTGAGAAGACCGTTGTCCACAGAGTCCTTGATTCTGCCTTCTCCAGGTGGCTGATTTCACTTGCAGTAACAAGGACAACCCTTTTATTTAGTTTCTGTGCGACAGAATTTCCAGGTCAAGCGCAGAGATGATTGCGAGGGTCTTGCTGGGTTTTCTGTAGGTGGAGAAACTAATCAACTGAAGATCCAGGCCCACAGGAAAGTTACTTCATTAGCTGGAATCCAGGAACTTATAGCAGCAGGAAAAGAAGGAAGGTGACTTTGTTTACTCTGAAGCTAAAGTGCTTTGCATTTGCAAGTAAGGGCTGTGGCCACAAATAAAGTACCATATGTTAAGTACATTAAAATTTACTGTGTAGCCCAAACCTAGGCATCACTGTGTGCAGCTGCTGTTGTGAACTCCTGCACACACAAACATACACAAAGCAATGGCCAGAAACTTCAGAAACTGTAACTCTTGCCTACCAGTAATCTTAGACAAAAGGAGGTCATGTCTTCCTTCTGAGCCCTCCCTTATGATTTTCTTGTTTCCAAGGTAAGTCTACCATTGATTTCAGGCTATGGACGTAGGGAGAAAACCACACACACACAAAAACCCCTTCAACCCAAAACAAAACCAATCTGACAAAATTGTGTATGTCTGTCTCCATAAGAACAAGCAGGCTGTCTTGGAAAAGCAGGCATTTGACAGCGTAACAAATTTATCTCCGAGTCATTCACTGTGACATTTACTGTTATGAGGATGAGTTTGTGACACATTTAAGAGCTGTATAAAAAACAAGATAGCCTGAGAAGCCTTCAGCTAAAGCTAGTGACCTGCTTCAGTCCTAATTTTAAAAAGAAGCAAACCTCTCAGTCAGGAGAATTCCTCCGTCTCTGATGAAACCTGCAGCTTGGTGCTCCTGGTATTGCTGAGCAGATCTGAACACATTATTCTTACACTGACACATCCTCCTGTGTTTGAAAGGAGGGGACTTGGCAACACCTTTGTCCTACTTACTTTGTTCTGCTTCATTTGCTTTTCAATCTGGAATTCCTCTGACCATGGCTATTAGTGCCAGTCAGTGTAACTTCATTATTTCAAAGGAATTGCCAACTACTCTGCAAACAGAGCCTTTCCTAATACAGAAAGTTGCTGCTTCTACTCAAGCTTGATTTTGTTTCATTAATGTGTTTGCTCATGTTCTGCCTATGTATCTATCTGCAAACTTACCTGCGAGAGCTATTTTTATCCCTAAGACACGTGTTCTCAAAGCATGTACTCACTCATCCTGGCTTTGGCGTCTCAATGGAGAAAGCAGAGACATGATCTCACATAACTCACCCTTTATTGCATTTGGTTGAAGAAATCCAGTCAGTGAGAGAGTTGCACAGGTTTCTGCCTTTATCATTTTACATATCTAGGAGGGTTTATTAATTTATTATTTTTATTCAGCACAGAAAAGAATGAAAAGGAACAATACTTTGTGTCTGTCATAATATTTCAGAAGTTTTCCTGCATTGTTTTCCTGCAATCCACAACCAGTAGCTAGTAACTCTTCTGTTATAAATAAGGAGCCAGGACACCAAAGAGGGCACTAGACTGCCTAGCAAACAGTAGGTTTAAATTTAATCTAAACCCAAATAAAAGTATGATTTTTTCGGTCAGTATTTAATCTAGATCTCTCTGCCCTTTGGCAGGGACAAAACAGCTAGGAGACATCTTCTGCCCTTTAGATACTTGACATTAAGATGCAGAGGAAATAAATAGTAAGGCACAAAAGTGATGGAGGAAATTTTTGGTTTGGAGACTGGTAAGTAAGATTTAAGTTTAATTCAACCCCAAATGTCAAGACGCTTTATTTCTTATCATGATGAAAAAACTACAATAAAAATACTTTGAGTCAAACATAGCCTTTTTTGTCTTTTTGACCTCTTAAGGAAAAGAATGTAACGGTGTAACCTGAGAATAAAGCTGCTAATGCCCCCCCTCCCCAGATCATTTGTCACTTGAAGTCACTGGTTAACGTCAGGATTGCTTTATGTCAGGAGCCAGTAAACAGCTAATTATTGTACCCTAAGGATGTTTTTTGATTTACAGATGGACACAAAACATAGGCATTTCACAAAGAAGTAGGCACAACACAGCTGCTGTCACAGCAACCTGAACCAACATAACTACTGTCTTGCAATCAAACTTTCTCCTGTAACCTTGTGTGGGAGGTCCCCTCTCTTTACTTGCCTCTGTGGAAACATCCCAGTCCTACCACTTGCTCCCATCACTCTACCTTCCTCTGCTCTAGGCCTCCTCAAAATTTTCCAGGAACCGTTGCTGCTCATTGACAAATAATTTGTAATTTTCGTGGCAGTGAGTGAATTAAACAAGTTCTTTAAAAAGCCTAATAAGCAACAGACTTAGCTCAAAGAAAAGGTTAGGGCCAACCAACCATAAGTAGGGAAGGGGGCAGAAAGAGGGAAACAAGGTGATGGTTTCTTTTTGTTGGCAGCTATACTTCTTCACCTGCCTACAGAACCACAGCTTGAGTTAACAAAGGGCAGGGGGGAAATTTACCTCCTGCTGATGCAAAATGTTAGCCGGAAAAGTACAGGGCATGATATTTGATCTAGCAAAGATACATTTTCAGCTTCAAAAAAGTTCAGTAATGCTTATTCTAATTATAAACAATGACCATGCTGTGTCGCAAATAAGAAAAAGGAAAATAAGGTATCAGAGAGAAATATTAAATCTGTCTGGCCTCTCAGGAAAAATTCAGATATAAGATTGTACGCAAAAGTTCACCTCTTGCACTGAAAAATCAGTTCTATGTAAGGCTCTTCTTTAAATTATGACAAAACATGCTACAAACTACCAAAATCTCAGGGACCCCTTCATCTCACATTACTCCTTTCTTGCATTCATACTTGTGTGACTACTCAGCTAGTTCAGTGACTGATCTAGCTGAAAAGTTACCAAGCAAAAGAAGGAAAAGAATGTCTGGGGGAAAAAAAAAACAAAACAAAACAAACCCCAAACCTCTTCCTCCAAGCCTATTAGTTACTAATCAGATAATTAGATAATAAGAGTTAATAAAGGCAAGAGACACACTAACTCCACATCTGTGGAGAAGCAATTTTATACCCCGTTGTACCTTACTCCAACTTGTATTTTAAACCATTGGCCTGCAGATAAATCCGGTTCCTGTCTTTATGGAATGATTGCAAGGAACAATAAAATCCATGTAAAAACCCCTGATATATAGACAATTCCAAAGAATCACATCTCTCAGTGTAATACAAGTCACACTAGATCTTCCCTCCAAGCCTACTGGCAGCAGCACATTGTCATTTGCACATGTTTTTCGGGCATGTCTTATTCTAATAGTGTTCACAAGAAGCTCTAGTTAGGAAACTACTTTACAAATAAGTGAAATTATTTCACAAAAGAGTGAATTTCAGTAATGAAATACTATATTTATATAATCCGTTTTTAATTTAAAGAAACTGAATGGAATTTGTAACTGTTAAAAGCTAGACAGATGCAGGGGAATAGATACTGCAATCACTCATTCATTTTGAATAAATATTTGAGTTACAATATTGAAAAATATATTGCATTTTGTCTGGTTGGCATTTTAATTTTAATTGATTGATTTTATTTCTGTAGATCGCAAGTTCATTGCATTTACTTCTACAGTGTCCCACATGGATGCATCAATATACTTTTACTTGCATTTGCTTTATTGTTTCCTTCCCTCAAAACATGCAGATACGTAAGAGGATGAGAATGGAGAGAAAAGAGAGAGAGGAGAAAAAGAAGAAAAATTATAAAAAGGCTGGCTGGTGATAAAAAGCACAGAGAACTAAGAATAGAGCAGGAATACAGAAAAAGGGTAGACAGAATGTGGAATGGAGAAACAATGTGGTATAATAATAATAATAATGATATAAACACAGATTGAAAGAAGATATAGAACAAAGTTACTGGGAAAACAGATAGATGGACCTAAGAGAGAACAGTCCTATTTCATGACAGATTTCAAACATTCAAACAGTAATTTTTGTTCTGTAGTGGTATGAGGGTGCAAAAAAGATGCAAATTATTTTCTGTCTTGTGCCACCCCCTGCCAAAAGCACAAGACCAATCTAAGTGAGAAAGATTTTGATGTTCAAGTCTTACTTCTGTCCAGTCAGAATGGAACAGTCTATGCAAATACTGCAATAGGTTATAGGACAAACCTCTTTGCAAGTGCTTTGCCTTCTCCATTTGGAGCAGTTGTTATTAAATGTCTTTACATGAAGCTCAAACTCAAAAGAGCTGGAAGTTTAATAAAACTCTCGCAGAATTCCTGTGAGAGCTTTAGGTTTCACTATGCTGTGCTAGTTTTCCTTACTGCCCGCCTTCCCTCCTTTCTTCCTGCCTTTGTCTCGGAGAAACGTTCCCAGGTCATACTTGTTAAAACTGGGAAGTTGCTAATAGCAACGCGTTTTCGTGAAACTACAAGTTTTCAATGGAAAAAAATAATTACTTGAAATGTTTTGACTAACCTCTTCTGAGGCCATGATTTCTCAAGACAGACTGAACCAAACTAACAGGCCCAGTGCTGCCGAAAAAAAGGAAGATCCAAGGCCATCATGACAATTCTGGTATGCCAAAGCCCTCTGAGGAGCCACAGATCCTGGAGTCCTGGCTGCTGCTTGGTGACACTGGTCTTCTTGTGAGGTTCACAAATACAGTCAGCAGTGACCGGGAATGTCAGTTGTGATTACATGATTTCAAGGAATAATTGGAATTCTCTGTTGCAGAAGCAATATGTTTTCAAAAGGGAGTTTATTTGTGTATTGTCAACTGGTATTGCTGGCTTGTGAAATCTGGAAGCTTTTGGTTGTGGCACTGATAGGATTCAGACACTGGAAAAGAGGCTCAGCTTCCACTAACTGGAATGACTACCTTTTTCTTCCAGCTCTACCATTATTTTCAGAGCTTGTAACAACTCTTACGCGGAGAACAATCCCCTGAGATTGACTGGATCTTGAAAATGAGCTCTCTTATGAAATGTGCATACTTTATAATCCTCTGTTTGCAAGAAATAAAGACAGAAGGGACTAACTATCCTTCGGTCTTTCAGAAGTGGTAGGATAAGAATATTTATACGCATATACAGTCTCTGAAATATTCACCTGAATACAATTGAAATATTAAGCATAACCAATTTTCTGCTTTCCTTATGTCTGGAACAAATTTGATTATTCCATGCATAATTCCAAACAGATCTTCACATCGTGATGCACTCTGCATATCATGTACCAACCTAATATTCTAGCCACCTTCATGGCACTCCTTACTGTACTGTGCCTAATGCTAGCAAATATTAGAAGTATGCAAATGAGTGCATAACTAATGCTGAACATGAAATGTAGAACCTTTCTGAAAGCATAATTTAAGTGTGTTGCTATCTCACTATGTTCCATCTTCACTGAAAGCTGACTGATTCTGTTGAAAACTGTCAGACATTACTGAGACTGTTTTCAACCTGACTTTTTCTTGACACTGAAAATTCATAAGACTTGGACCAAGAAAGGAAAGGACTAGAAGAGCTAGCCAGCAGAAGTTCAGATGTTTTCCCTAGTGACACCAGCTGAATGTTCCTTAAAAAAAAAAAAAAAAAGGAAAAGAAAAAAACAAACAATCAAAAAAAAAACCCAGAAAGAGTAGAACAGGAAAATTTTTGATTTACCAGAATTGTTCTGTTTCAAATCGTTATAGAATAATCTGAAAGCAGACATCCATGTAGAGTCACTAAGTTTTTTATGGTGTAAATTTGGATTAATTCCAATGTAAATATAAAAAAGAAGCACTGTTTCACTTTGATTGTACAGCAATTGTTTTTACGATGCTATGGAAGAATTTCTTCTCACAGAGACAATCAATGGAAAATACATTAATTTACATTATGTTTATAGATGTATTCTATTTTTATTATAAATGTAATTATATACATGCATTTATTATGCATGTATACATACACAGCTCTATTAAAAAACCTAGAATACACAAGCAAACCTTTAAGGAAGGGAAGGGAGAGGAGAGGGGAGGGAGATCTATAATATGGATGATTTGTTAATATTTCTTTTTTAATTCATTTTTTGCATAGAAGTCATGCAGTAGTTTGGTCTGTTCTATACATAAACTCTTCGGAGACAAAATGTCATACCTGAAGTTGAGTATTAATGAATGTTCTAATTTTATTTCCTATCTTAATTTCACTTGGTTTTAAAACTGTACTAAGTAAACCAAAATTCACAATTTCACAATAAACTGAATATAAAATAACATTATTAAGGCTGTTTAGCATACTAATAAGACTATCAATGTAATAAAATAAACATGAGACAGTTTAAGAGGATTATTTTCAGTTCACAATATTTCTAAATAGGCAAGGATTCAATCCTGGACACTTAATGATTTTCTTTTCCTCTATGGTCTATTAGTATTGCAAAATTTCTGAGACAGATAAAAAATTATGCATGTTAGTTCCACAGCATGTCTCAGAGGAACAGGTCTCTCATTATTTTACTGAAATGATTTCTTGCCTATCAGCCAATTCTTTGCTTACATATATAGTGTCCCACCATCTCACTTTACCTTTAATTGTACTCATGGGAGAGCATTAGTGTCACTAAGTTTAATAAGGGACCTCTGATACTGTCTAGTTGCCTTTCCTTCTGCCAGTCCTTCCTCTGTTTTTCAGTCAGGCAGGATAAAATCAGTTTAATTGAGATTAGTATTCTAAACATATAGCAAAATCAAATTAGCCTAACATAGAGGTGCAAGCATGCAGCTAAGTTGTTGTGGTGCATGGGTTAGACACGGTCTTAGTAGCACGTGATAATGTTGTTTTCTGAATTGTCCCTTTGCTATACAGAATTTTATGGGCTCTTCCCTGCATGGCTATTCTCAGTTTGGAGAAGAAATGAACATGGACTGAGGTATTATCTTACACTAAACTATTTTCTTATAAACTCCAGTCCTGTTTATTTAAGCAAATGAAGAGGAAATAGATAGATGAAAGACCACGAATCTTCCAACACTCAGAATGGCAGTATCTAACTGTTACATACCTTGCCATTTTAATGGTAGCAGTAAACCTGAATTCAGTACCATGACTTCCTTGACAGAAAAAAACCCCCAAACTTAGAACAGTTACATATCAGGGAATTGGATTCACTAAAATATTTTTAACTCACTGACAGAAGAAACTAGGATACAAAGGGGTGTGTTTTAAATCTTTCTTTTCTCCAGGAGCAGAAAAGAAACTTTTTTCTTAACTGCAAAAAGGTATTTCTGCTTCTGTAAGATCACACATCCAATATTTCTCCTGAAGCTAGTATCACCTATGAAACAGTGTAATGATTGATGAAGCCTCTTTTCAAAATAACAATTCCAATTTCAGACTCCTGGGAGACCTGGGGTCAAACTTTTTACTCTGGTTCAGCTGTAGAGACTCTCAGAAATCTGAGCTCATCTCCCCTATTCTTGGGGATTTGTCTTGCTGCATTAGGGCCAATTTAGAAAGAGCACTG
>JAOXJK010000012.1:76249201-76259807 GCA_025774025.1 Xenus cinereus | reverse complement strand
CTATGATAAAAGGGGAGAAAGCTTGAAATTCTTAAAGGAAACAGCATCTTTCTTTAATATATGTGTTTTCAGCGATGTGTGCATTTGAACTGCCCATGCAATTCCATAAATTTAAGACTGATGGAATTAAATATCTTCTGAAATTGCTCTCTTAGATGGCAAAGTGATTGAGAACTCTTATTAAACAATCTTTTACACAAAATTATTGTGGTTTGGGCCACTTCTCTGTAAAGTACACTTGGAAACTGGAATTTTGAAAATTTGGAACTCGAAATTAAATTGAGAATAAAACTGGAATACAATATTCTAGTTTTTGCTAATTTCTAGATGGAATGGTATCTCCTGAGGTTGATATTAGCATTAGCTGTTGCAAGTATTGAACGATTATGTACATTCAAAACAGCAGCTTCACTGATGCCTTGAATATAGTCAGCAAACAACGTATTATTTCTCTTTCAGCTGTGTAATAATGAATCTCTCTCAGAGATGTAGCAATTCTGTGGTTCAAGGCGTCACTGACCCTTGAGATAAAAACTGGAAATTTCTGCTATTTTTGAATTGCTTTCTCAACAAGAAGCTACTAAATATTAAGATGTGGAGAGCTATGACTTAATCTTGAAGAAAGAAAATACCTACAGCCTTTGCTGAGGTAATCAGATGATCCACATGAATGATTACATGTAATAGTATGGCATAGTTCTGATAACTGCAGCAGCCACCTTACTGTTTTATGTAACTTCATAGTCTTTACTGACAAAAAACATCGAAACTTTCTACCTATGAGTTATGATAGAATTCTTTTCTGATCTTTTCCAAATTCCATGCTTACTTATTTCAGACAGTCATGAAAAACGGAAAAGTATTAAAAACTACAGTACACTTCAGTGCTTACTGTTGCCCTTACTAAGCCAATAAAAATTATTTTTCTACTCAAACAAATCAAAAGCCTTTTTAAGGTATGTATTCTGGGCTCATGATGGAATGTTTCCATCACAGACACTGTGACAGTCATGACCCGCCTTGAAGGTGTAACTTGACAAAACTTGCTGTCTGACTGCTTTCAATCTCAGAAAAATTTGTCTATCATCCAGCCAGTGTTTTACTTTTTATAGCCACTTCTCTCAGTTATCACGTTTTATGTAATGCTGTTCCGTTCTTTCCCCTCCCATCTCTTCTTATGCCTTTTCCTGCCTTCAGGCATTGCTTAGCCAAGCAACACATTATAAGATTATGCCTCCAGCTCCCTTATTAAATAATCTGTTGCTATTCCATTTGGATTTTTATCTGTCAATACCTCTCTTGCAAACAAAACCAAACAAACAAACAGTATATTCTAGATATGTTTATATCAAAGTCACATAAATGGAATTATTACCGTGTTTTCATGCACATGAAGGCAAAAAAAAAAATTTTCAGATTTCATTCCACATATGTGAAGCCTCCTTTAACAAAGTGAATACTGCTACCTTGAACTTTGTTATAATTTCTAGAGTCATCCTCCTGACCCACACTTGTGTGGACAATGTTTCATATTTACCATAAAACTACCAATATTCATTTTTTCCAAGCTGCATCTCATTGTTATTTTCTTGCTTATTCTCAATTTACCTTTAGGATATTCCTCTACTCTTATCAGCATTTAGATCTGTTGACAAGGCGGTAGCTAAAAATGTTGTTTATTACTTTTCCACATCACTAATGAAGATATCAAGTAAGAAAAGATTCAACAGGTGTCACTGTAGTGTCCTTGGGAAGTCTGCTTTTTGCCTATTATACTCTCTTTTATAACTATTGTCACATTTCACACGTATTTCACTTAAATATTCCTTCTATAATATAGGTCAGTACCTGCTCCATTCGATACCTTGATTTAAATCTGGGGTTTATGGCCTCAATGCACTAAACACTGCCCATCATCCTAATTTCAAAAGTTAGCACTTGTCATGCTGGTATCTGAATGCCCAGTTTCAAGTTGGAGATCAAAATGTAAGACAACATTGTTTGGTTTTCAACCTGCTGTGTAGGTGCTTATATTCCCATTTCACATTAAATTAATTTCAAGATGACTACTTTGATGAAAACTGAACAGTTGAAGATGGACTTCCAACTTACAAAGCAACTCTACAGTAATAAGCAAGAATGTGAAAAACAAATCTAACTATATTGCATTGCCTGACCGATATGGAAATGAAAAGTTAACACTTTCTTTTTCTCCTGCTATCATCTTGAGAACAATTCTAACAGGCTATTTCAGGTGCATTTTTGCTTCAGTTGCCATGTAATGATCATCAATGATTGCTGTAGGGTAAAGAATGATATTCAGAATGAGGTGTACAAAAATACTCATTAGTTATAAGCATAATGTTTCAACTAGAGATGTTGACAATCACAAAAAATCCATCGTGTGTAAATAGGATTGAGTGGCTATAGGCTGGTTTTATAGACTATAAAATAGGCTGCCGTAGCGTAGATGCTTACTACATGTAACCTCTGGGGTACTCACAGTAGGAACAGTAGGCAATTTTTGCTTCCCAGTCATGGCATTCATTACTCAGAAATACTGTCAGGGAGCTATAGAAATAAAACCATTTAAAATTGCCTCTAGCATTACAAAGATGAGTTTTATAACCAACCACTTTCAAAATTTATAAAGTATTCATTTTATTGAAAAATTTGCATTTGTTTTATTTTTATTTCCTTGATGATATTTGGAACTAAAAGGAATGGTTTGAAAGTGACTGTCCCATAAGATTCATGTGTTCGTTGTGCATGGATTGCAGCTCACCAGAGAATGTTGTTAGAGGAACTTTTTTCGATGATCTTTGTCAGCCCTGAGATAATCAAAACTGCTTGAAGTCACTCCCATAAAACGAAATAAAGCTGAGGTGTCTTTCATGAGCAAATAATAGGTGCAACAAAACTGTGGGTATCTATGGGAAAGGCATGGATTTTTATTTTTTTTTATAGAAATGCAAGGATAGAAAAGTAGCTCTGTATTGTTACTTAGGTTTCCTCTTGTCATCATGCAAAAGAAAACTGTGTACTGTCATTCTTCAATTACAGAGAAAAAGATTATAAAAACACTGGGGAAGAACAAGGATGTAGGTCACAGCAAAATTTAGGCATGAATAATGTCCTCGCTCTATGAATGTCCTGCACACACTATTGTGATAGTTCTGTACTTTGTGAAGCTGTAAGGAGCCTTCACAACACAGAAGTTCATTTACTTTGAAATATCACATTCCCCTGCACTGTCTCTTCTGAAATGCTTGGATGTAGCTGGCTTTACTATTAAAGCAAGCCACATTAAGATTTTTTGTGGTTTACTGATATGAAATCTCATGAGAAAAAAAAAAAAGGTTTTATTTTCCTGTTGTTCTAACAGGAAACTGAAACTTTAGTTTTCTGAGATGCATACCAATAGTCCCATTTAAAGGGTTGGGTTAGGCCTGAAGAGGTGAGAGGATTTCAGCAGAAAGAGGGACTAAGCATGATGTTAGGAATTACAGCTTGGGCTAAGTAGATCTTTCACTCTAAAAAGGTGAATGCACTGTTTTCTTTGCTTCCTTCCTGATCACAGACACACATTGCCCTTCCCTCTCTTGCAGTGACCTGCTTCAGCTTCCTGAAATGACCGACAAGCAACCTGGCAACACAGAGCAGTTCTCCACAAGATGAGTGAACTGAACGGTTCAGTGCAGATTCTGGCAGCCATCAGTCCAGCAGGGGAAGGCAGACTCGTGTGGTTCCAAGCTAAGGCTGAAGGAGATGGTAGAATTGGCACTATTGTCTTCTGTGGGGGAGAACTCTTAAACCGTCTGAGCCATAACCTGTAGATATTAGCTATGCTACACAAACAGCGAGCAGGCTGCTTTTCCATTAACATTTTGAGCAGCTGCATTTACAATGTGATGCTAGCTGCATACTTTCTCAAATCACATGGAAGCTGACCAAAACCACTTTTTTTTTTTAAATCCTTTTTTATTCCTGTGTGATCTGTATCAGTCTGTACTTCCATCATCTGTATTTAGATGGCGAAATAGCTGCATAAATTACCTTTGCCGATATAACACTTGAGATTCTGCAGTCTAGCAATACAGCTCATGTATGTCCTGGTAACAGAAATAATTTTAAAATTTAAAAGTTGTCCTGGTTTGAGTGACACAGGACTAATTTATCTTCTAGTGCTTGGGAAAAGTGCACTTTTAGAAGACTATAGTGTCTGAGATTTGTGAAAATATTTACTTTATGGCCAGCTATGCTATATAGGATTCAAGGTCTCAGTGGTTTTGAGCTAGCCAGGTGCAGGGATGAGGAGGAGTGAGACCAGGGCACTTGACCCAAGCTGGCCAACAGAATTATTTCATACCATGAAGATAACATTCAATATAAATCAGAAAAGTTTGCTGTGAGGGTTTCTCTCTCCCTTGATGGTGGCGGTCCAGAGAACTTCTTGCTCCGGTTCGGGACCCCTGAGCCCCTCCTTTCCTCCTGAAGCTGTAGCATTCATAGTGTCTAACATTTGCTGTCCACTGCTGGGAGTGCACAGCTTCCTGCTGGTAGAATTGGCTGAGTATAATTCTTGTATATCTTATATCAGTATCGGGATAAATACTGGTTCTTCAGTATTATTAATGTTAATTATCTAGTCTTATTCTATTAAATCTGTTTATATTTCAACCCTCATGTTTCCTTGTTTTCTCCTGATTCTCTTTCCCAGGTGGGGAGGGGTCATCAGGTGATAGAATAATTGTATAAACAACAGTAAATTGTTGTGGGTTTCTCAAACCATAACAGAAATAAAAATCAATAACCTATAATGTAGAGTTTTAGCTATTGATAGATCTCACTAGAAGTTTGTCAGTGGAAGATTTACCCAAAGTGTCGATTTGCCAAAGTCAGTACCATTCAAAGGAAAATGTTAAATTCTGGTTAGTTTTCCCACATCAGAAAAGTACTATATAGCTCTGAATAAACATTTATTTTGTAATATATTTCTCACTCATCAAGGTGAGCAGCTCCAGTGCGGTGCACAGGGGGGTTCCTGAACCAGGGAAACCTCAGAGGAGTGGAGAGACTTCCCAGCATCCCACAGCTTGTGTGAGCATGCAGGGCCAGGACCAATGACGGCCAAGCCCCCCACACACCTATAAAGGAAATCCCAGGGAGCACCAGCGGCCAGGGCGTTGTGTGGCAGTTCACATGGAAGGGCATGCAGGAAGGGTCATGAAGCTCTGTTGGCTTGACCAGGGAGCAATGGTATCCACCCAGCAGAAAGCTATGGCGTCTCTAAACTCTGCACCTGCCGTGACCGATGCAGCTTTGCAGACAGAGTTCCAGTGGGAATATGCTGCCGCCCAGGTGCCAGGCTGCAGGTTGTGCCTTAATCTTAGGCCAGAACCAGATGGCAGCAGTGACCATACCTGTGGGAAGTGTGCCCAGGTAGAGGAACTCCTCAGCTCAGTGGCAGAGCTCCAGCAGGAAGTGAATAGGTTGAGGAATATCAGGGAGTGTGGGAGAGAGAAATTACTGGAACTGCACCCTACCTTCCCTGGGACAGACCCCTCGGGCAGACAGAACACAGGATACAGAGGATGCCCTATCCTGTCTCCACCCAGCAGAATGCGGTGACTTAATGGACAGAGGGCAATGGCAACAAGTTCCTTCTCAGTACAGCAGGCACATCTCCTCTGAAACTATCTCACCTTCCCCGTGCCCTTGCACAACGGGTATGAGGTTTTTGAAGTGGAACCAAACAATGCCGAGGACAATAGTCCATCTAGACTGGAGGTGTCACCAAGTTTAAGCCTATGTCCCACACCAAAACCACTTCCGTAAATAAAAAAAGATGGGTCACTGTCATAGGAGACTCTTCTGAGGGGAACAGAAGGCCCAAAGTGCCAGCCTGTCCTACTTCTTATGGAAGTCTGCTGCCTCTCTGGAGAGCAGGTTAAAGATGTGATGAGAAAACTTCCTACCCTGGTGCGGCCCTCAGATTATTATCCATTATTTCTTTTTCATGTAGGCAGTAATGAAGTTGGAACAAGAAGTCCAAGACTGATTAAAAGATTTCCTGGCCTTAGTAAAACTGGTTAAGGAATCAGGAACACAAGCGGTGTTCTCCTCTATCCTTCCAGTTGCAGGGAATAATGAGGGAAGAAACAGGAAGACCCAGCTGATCAATACCTGGCTCTTTGAGTGGTGTCACCAGCCAAATTTTGGGGGTTTTGATCAGAAACTCCCAGCCGACTCTGAACTTGAGACTTACTGCTCCAACTCGATGTACATAAGTCTATGAGGCCCGATGAGATTCATCCCAGAGTACTGAAAGAGCTGGCCAATGTCATCACAGGACCTCTCTCCATTATTTTTCAATGGTCTTGGGAGTCTGGAGAGGTACCAGTCAACTGGAAGCTGGAAAATGTCGCAATTTTCAAGAAAGGTAAGAAGGAAGACCCTGGTAATTACGGGCCTGTCAATCTTACTTCAGTGCCTGGCAAAATTATGGAGAAGGTTATTCTGGGAGTTATTGAAAACCACTTGAGAAACAATGCATTCACTGGTTATAGTCAGCACAGGTTCACAATGGAAAAGTCCTGCTTAACCAACTTAATTTCCTTTTATAACATGGTCACCCATCTAGTTGACCAAGGGAAGCCAGTAGATGTGGGTTTTGGTTTTAGCAAAGCTTTTGATACTGTTTCTCACAGTATCCTTCTGGACAAAATATCCGGCATACAGTTAGACAAGTTCCTAATACCTTGGGTGAACAATTGGCTGATGGATCAGGCTCAAAGAGTTACAGTAAATGGGTTTATGTCGGGCTGGTGGCCAGTCACCAGTGGGGTTCCCTGGGGCTCAGTTTTAAGGCCAGTGCTCTTTAAAGTTTTTATAAATGATCTAGACACAGGAATTGAACATACATTAAGTAAGTTTACATTAAGTAAGGCATTAAATTAAGAGGAGCTGTGGACTCCCTTGAGGGTAGAGTGGCCACACAGGAATAAGGTGACCAGTGATAGGACATGAGGAAATGGAATGAAGCTGCACCAGGGGAGGTTCAGATTGGACATTAGGTTCTTCACTGAGAGGGTGGCTGGTCAGTGGAACAGGCTCCCCAGGAAAGTGGCTACAGCACCAATTCTGTCAGAGTTCAAGAAGCATCTGGACAATGTTCTTAGTCATATTGTTTAGTTTTAGGTAGTCCTGTGAGAAACAGGGAGTTCAACTTGATGATCCTTATGGGTCCCTTCCAATTCTATAATTCTAATTCAGGGATTAACTGTCATTGAACTAAAAATGTTTTCAAAAGATCAAAGTCTAAAAGTCTTTTTAACATGAACCTTGATTTTCTGAAGAAAAAAGAAAACCAACACAAAAATTCACATCCTTTTGGGATTTTTTTAATTCTAATTCCAGAAACAAATGCACTGCTGCAGTATACCTGAAAGATGTACTGGAAGCCAATTCCAAACACAATATGCAGCCAAATCAGTTGCTATCCTTTCCAGTTCCAAACTATACCTAGTAATGAGCTACATGTATTCATTCCATACACAGATTTGTATAAATAATGAGTGATGTTTTTCACAACTGAAAAAAATCTATTTGCATAGAACAGCTTCATCCTAAGATTTAAATGCCATCTCACTTGGGCGGGGCAGGTGTGAATACCTCTCGGTGCTTAGTTTTGTCAAAAACAGAAGAGTAGGAGACAAATGCCAAATGCTCACATTTAAAGAGGAGAGGGTGCATCATAATGGGAGAGAAACATCACTGCCGCCACCTCAAGAATCAATAATTTATGTAGAAAGCTAGAATTGAACTGCATATAATCCAAGAAAAGACTAGGTATAAAAGCTAACACCCCTCTCTACTCCAGGATTCTCTCCTGCAGAGGATTCTGCAGAAGAGAGAGGATTCTCTCCTACTGAGTCTCTGACCATGTTGGAGGATAAGCCTGTTATCTGGATAGGAAAGGAAAGAGAGACGATTTGGATTTGCTTTTAGTCTAAGTAGATTAAGTATGCCTTTCAGTTCCATAACTTTCATCTTTATAAAACCTTTTTAACTTTGTACTACTTTGGAGTGGGTAATTTTTTCCAAAACCTCATAATGGCAAGTGGATACCTTTACACCCATCCAGAAAAGCAAATCTGAGAACTGAAAATACAGGAGTGGGAGACAACTTACTTTTTTTTTTCCAGTCATCTTTATCTATGAAAGCTCTGTGCTTTATTGGAGTATAGTTGGGAGCACACACGAGTAGGACAGTTCAGAATAGCACAGATGAAAGAGTTTGTTAAAAGGTAGAAAAAATGTCAGCGTATAGAAAAATGTCATCTTGTATAGAATGAAGTTCTGTCACCAGCTCAAATCTTGAGCAGTACGTAATTTCTGATTGTATATGGTATGGTTGCTTCACACAATAGAAAGCTGCATGCGAGTCTTTCCTTGCATTCATCCTACAGATTCATTTTGCGTGCCCAAATCAGCACTCCAGAGCATTGTGAACATTTTCCTCTCTCTCTGGCCTAATTAATTTTTCATTCTCTTCTGCCTAGTTACACAACCTCAGCAGGGCTGAACAGTTTGTAAGGTAAGTTTCTTTCCTGGGAAATAACAGAATGTGTTTGAAGTTCCTTAGGCAGGCAGGAAATTAAATCTCGATCTCCTACTGTCTGACCAAGTCTCTGACCAATACAGTATTAAAAAAAGGGAGGGAAATCTTGTCGTATTTGAAGAAGTATTTGAGCAGGTGTGTTCTTTGGAAGAAATTAAAATAGCAAATAACTCCTAGGCTATGCATCTCACACGGCAGATAGATCACCATGGTATCTAGTGAGGCATGAAAGATGAAAAATTTAAGATGAATCCTGATAAATCTTCAGACTTTCTGTATTAACTAACTACAGACAGCTGTACTTAGGGAACATTCAGAATGATTACTTAGGGAATGTTCAGATACCAGCTGGCTCTTGCTGCTTGAAAAATCCAGTGAGACATTATTCTCTATGTTGACACACACTTCTGGTTTCCATCCTGGATGCTGGTACCTAAGACTCAGAAGCTGCTGTAGTCCAGGGATCCTTCACTTCTACAAGTTTTCTTTCCCACTTATAAAAAAAAAAAGAAAAAAAAAAAGATTACAATAGTTCCCCTCTACACTGATGTTTTGTCATTTTGTCATTTTAAATGCATCAAGAATTTTAGAAATGCTTGAATATGTAGGGGGAAGAGACACATAACTGCATATGAGAAATAGGTATTATTTATTTAGTGAAAGAAAAGAACTTGTATCAAAGGACTTATTTATGTTGCACATGAACAAATTAGCAGGTGAACTACCACAAAAACATTTGTGTTTTCTTACTGCTTTTTTCAAAGTTTGTAAGTGCTAAGCATATCATACTAGAATATAAAATCGATTTCATGCCATACTTGAACTCAGATACACCCTGACTATGGCATTTATTCATGGTTAGTTTAATGAAACTGAATATAATTAGGATGCTTCTGTAACTAAGAGTTTGCTATTATGAACACTGGCATTTTTCTCTGTTTCTGTGAACAGCTTTCTATGAGAATTATTAATCTTAGTAGTAGAGATACATTATTAGTAGGATACTGAGTTATTGCACAATAAATCTGACAAAATGAGCTGTCAACACATAAGAAAAAAATGCCATTAGCCACAAACATAATATTTAATGGAAGGCAGTGTAAGGATAAAAATATATTCAAATTTTGCATAATTAAGTAATATAATCACTGGTTTTAGCAGATGGTTGCTTTAATGGGAGACAAAGTATACTGAGGAGAAGAAGGGAAACAGAGGAGAGAGAGAAGATCATTAGGTACAGAAATTAAGACAAGTTAGCTATGAAATGTTTCCCATTATCATGGTACTAAAATTTCAGCCAAATGGTGTTCTATAACTGAATAAAACCCCTAAATTAAATGTTTGCTCTTGTTTCTATATTAGCCCTTTCCATATGTATTAGCGCCTTTTAGATGAGAATCTTTGAATGCCATGGAAATGACTTAATGAACTAATGTTTGGGTATCATTGCTATCTAACACGTAGAATAAGAATTATTCCGTTACATGTTAATAGCTGTACATTGATAAATAGTAAATTTCCTTCAAATTAAGGTATATTGCCTTTGCTTCTTGTGTGGAAGGATACAAATTCTCCTCATTTTTTAACTTTATGTTTTTTATTTGCTAAAGATTCCACTGCATAATTAAATTTGAATACAAGGTATTTCTCCATGAATATTTTTGTCAATGATCACCTCCTTCTAATAGCCCCAATTCCCACTGGATAGTTATGGAATCATAGAATCATAGAATTGCCTAGGTTGGAAGGGACCTTTCAGATCATCTAGTCCAATCGTCAACCTAACACTGACAAAAACCATCACTAAACCATATCTCAAAGCGCTATGTCTATCCATCTTTTAAATACCGCCAGGGATGGTGACTCAACCACTTCTCCGGGCAGCCCATTCCAATGCTTAATAACCCTTTCAGTGAAGAAATTTTTCCTAATATCCAATCTAAACCTCCCCTGGTGCAACTTGAGGCCGTTTCCTCTTGTCCT
>JAOXJK010000012.1:76215934-76243382 GCA_025774025.1 Xenus cinereus | reverse complement strand
CCGCAGGGCACAGCTGAGCCCCTCAGCCACGGGCGGGCTGTGCCGCGGGGAAAGCCTGGGTCAGAAAGGGCAAAACGTGAAGTCGAATGCCACGTAACTTGTTATGATCGTTAATAGCTTAAATGTGCTGAGAAATGCATTTATTTCTTGAACTCCGATTTCTAAACTCAGTTTTCCTGAAAAGGGTCTGCTTATTAAACGGATAAACCTAACAAGAAAAGGAAGCACTGGATCTCCCTCACCTTCCAGCAGTGATTTCTTGCTGAGAATTCTGCAGAATTGAAGATTTTAAGAGTAAGACTTCTCTGTCCAAATTAATCCCTAAAAATACTTATTTCTTTCCACAGACCATAAACAGAGCCTTAAATAATATGCTAAGATGTGTTACCCTATGCTGTTTCCATACATTTTTCGTTCTTTTATCCTTGTTTACATTGTTTGCTTGGGATTTTTTTTTCTTTTTCTTTTCTTCTAAACCTGTTCTCTTCTTGAATACCTTCCTCTGAGCCTTTTCTTTGCTGTTCCTGTCTGACATGAGGAAGTTTATCCTACAGCTAAATCCTCTATTTTTTGGCCTATAATGCATGAACTAAATGAATTCTAAAATGCTTGGCAGTGGGCACAGGCATTTTTCTCACAATATTAGAAACAGGGTTTGATTTTTTTTTTATACCATATTTGCTTCACAGTAGTACCATAGGAAAGAGGAGGAAGATATTTTAATTAGAGGAGACAAAGCATCAGACCTAATTCATTTAATTTGCTGTTTGGTTTGTTTCCATTATTGCAATATAAACATCGTACACATGGAAGTCTTTCTTTACATGAAAATGAATTCCAGGCTCCATGCCACACTAAGAATAATAAATGAAATTATGTAATGCATGACAAAGCTGGTATAACATCCTTGCTAATCTCTCAGGTTAAGAGGAGTTATTTTTTACCACACACATTGAAACATGAAATATGTGACCTTTAAAAGCAGTGACAGATGCTTCAGAAGGGGGAAAATAGTAGATGTGTGTAAAGTGTTTTGCTGATAGAATTGCTTTTTATATGGTGCAATCTGTCACAATCACGTAAGGATGGTTGAAAGAAATCAGCGCAAAGTTTTTGCTGGAAAATGCTGCTTTGTTAGTATTTGTCAGCATGTAAAACAAAGGAAAAAACTTCAAAAGATTTTAAATGGTCTGGGTATTTTTTTAATTCTTGTGTTGTTCTATTAATACTATTACTTAGTTTCAGTATTAAGTTCATCTTCTAAACAATATTTTGACGTTGCTAAAATTAAGCACTTATTTTAATTTCCCTGAAAAATTGCTTTTTAGTTTTACATTTGTATTAAATTTAAACATGTTTTAGAGTAGATTTTCTTTTTTTCAGTAGTTACACATCAGAAAAATCTACTGAGGTGACTGCCTGCTCTTGCTTTGCATTGGTCTATCTAAAGCAATTTTCAAGAGTGATAAATTTCATATCCTAGGCCTACAAGTTCACAACTTGAACAATGTCTTGCAGAAACCAGGTAACTGAAGAGAGGACAGAAGTGTTTTAAAGTTCCCCACAAAGATTAAATAACTGGGCCTGTTTAAAACAGAGACAACCAAGAACTAATGTGAGCCTTTCCATTGTGCAAAATTATTACCACCGACAATAACAGGTTTCTCTTGTTTGCCAGAAGATAAATCATAATTGGTTTAATTTGTAATAAAGGACACTTAGTTTGCCTGTTAAGAAAACAACATTACAAGACTGACAAGCATAAAAAGGTGTCACCTACAACAAGACACCAGAGGTTTACAACCCATAAGGCAAAAATCCAGTTAAATATGCATGACGCTGCTCTAGCACAGGAAGATAAAATAGATCTTAAAAAGTTCTCAAAATAACGTGTATGTTACTGTAGCAAAAATATTTTTGAAAGTAGGAAACCCTTTGACTTTCATCTTTCCACTTGCTGGGCTACTTCTAGTCTGACCCAGCTACCATCATTCCTATCGTTCGGGGCTGGCAGCAAGAGCAACATGTTTGCCTGTTAAAGTTAATATCTGGGAAGGGAATTCTGGGCAAGGACCTATCTCTCTGAATCCTTTTGTTATTTTTTTTTACAGGGAGAGATTTTTAATTTAGTTCCTAGGCTTTACTTTACAATGTGTCTTCCTGAGATGTTGAGTTGTTATAATCTGAACTAAAAGTTCTGCTCTTTGACATTTCTCTATCAATTCTTCACTGTCTGTTTCAAGAAACAAGTTGAAAAGAGTTGCAAGACTTTGTAAGCGCTTCTGAAGTTCAGTTGTGAGTAGGGTGTGCTGCTAGCTCAAGTCACCAAATTTTTATGATCTCACAAACTTGCACCTAATTTCATGAAAGGAGGAAAACATACAGTTTGCTGTCTTAGCTGGATGCAAAACCAGCCGCTATTCCTTCATGTGTTCAGGATCTCTGTCAGTCATCTCTGAAGGCAGTTTACAAATGTGTAATCTATTGATAGATGAGCAGGCACTAGTACGTTGTTTTTTTCATCTACTTATAAGTTTCACTGACTTTTACTATAGCAGGAAGTTTTAATTCTTCTTTCTTATCAGTTTGCCTTTAGTTTCACTGGGGATTTACCTAGAGTTAAAAAGTCCATTTTCGACTAGTATGAACTACTATATTACTTTTCAAAAAAATAGTTAATTTTCACTTACAATATGACGTTAAAAAAATCTTAGAAACCTTCATGTCTATTTGAGAAAGCCTTGTCTCTTTCTTAATGGTTTCTGAGGAAGTAGAGCCTCTTTTCCTGAAATTGTTTAATTGATTCAATAAATATTCATTTGATTCCAATAAAAGACAGAGGTATCTATCTGAAGAGGAGACAAGTGACTTGCAAGTTTAACACCTACAGTTATCTTTGATATAGTGAGAACTTTTAAAATAATTTTTAAAGGAAATCTAGAATGACGTGTTAAAACACACTTTTAAAAAATCAGAAGTTAACTTAAAATCACTTGAATTAATAAAAGGGTTTGCAGTGGTTGAAGGCAATTACATCACCATGACATGAAAGCTGCATTTATTCAAGGTTTTTTGTATGTGTGGTGGGTTGATCCCATCTGGCAGGTAAGGCCCCACCCAAAAGCTTGCTCACACACACTCCCCTCAGCAGCAGGGGGGAAAAAATGGGAAGGGAAAAGCAAGAAAAAAATCATGGGTCAAGATAAAAAAAGTTCAATGATTGAAGGAAAAAGAAAAATAAATAAGTGGTACTAGAGCAGTCCCCCTCGGTTTAGTTGCTGAGCTTGATTTTGTATGGTATGGAATATCTCTTTGGTTAGTTTGGGTCAGCTGTCCTGGCTATACTCTGCCTCAAATCTTGCCCACCACCAGCCTACTAGAGTGGGAAATGGAGGCAACCTTGATGCCATGCAAGCATTTCTCAATAGCTAAAACATCAGTGTGTTAACACCAGTCTAAAACCCAGCACCATGTGGACTGCCATGAAAAAAACTCCATCCCGGCCAGACTCGGTAGACTATGAACAATATTCATGAAATACTGGCACTGAAAACCTATGCTGACAAATCTGTCTCCTCACCCGGTAAAATATTGTATAAGATTTTTAATGTTGCCACTTAAAGAGATAACACAGTTAAATTGTGTCCTGTCCAAACAATCTACTTTACACTGCTCTTAGCTTGCTTTGCTGTTCTATGGATGCTACCTTTATGCAAATCTGTACTATCCAGGTTAGCATAAAGTGATTAAAAGTAATATTTGAATGTCAATAAAAAATAAGTATGTAAGTGTCCTGCTTGAAATGTAGCCAGAAAGAGGTACCAAGGAAACAATACATTTATACATCCTGTACACAAATACAATAGAGTGGAAAAGACAGAGCAGTAAGGGCTACAGCCCAGGTTGTTTTCCTATGCTTTCCTTTACATTAACATTATATCTTTCTTTTTAAAAATAACAAAAAGAATGCTCCAAAACATTGATTTTAGAAAAAAAGAGATGACTTTATGAAAGTTTTGATGTCACTAGAATGTAAGGGCTTGCCAATCACCTAACAATTTCTAATTCATGATTATAAATATACTTGCTATAATGATGTGTTATTATTTTAGCACATTATGCAGCCCTCAATCACTTTTCTCTACCCTTACTTGCTTATACTTATATTCTTATTTTCAATTTTCAGGATTTCTTGGATATCCTGGTCCCCTTTGCTAGTATAAAAATGGACAAAAATAAATTTTAATGCTACAAATCACCTAGTAATATCATTTTTTTTCTTTTAAAGAAGACAGATAATTGGAACCACTACTAAAAAACCCAAGTTGATGAATACAACACACACCTTTAATAAAAGATTTTCCAAAAATAAATTTGTCTCTTATTTAAAAAAGTCTTAGAATACTGGTAGGAAGAATTTTGATAAAAACATTAAATGTTTTAATCAAAATTAAATGTTTTTGTTAAAGAGTGTTAATCTGAGGCAGACACCTATGAGGGCAAGTACAGAAGGCCTTATTTTGTGATACTGTTTTTGTCTTCTGACAACTGGTCCTTAGCATCATTAATTTTTGACCATGAATCGAGTGAATTTTTACAAATTGAAAACAAATGCCTTATAAATTGGCTTGGGACTTGATTGTACCTGTACGAAATTGTTTTCTTCTTCTTGAAAATGACAGCTGTATGGCTTTTCTATTTTTATATTATAATAGTCTTTGAATTTATGCCCCACCACCTGTACTGTATTTGTAACAAGCAACTGGAGAATTAAATGTGTCGTACAAATCACAAATCACTATAGCTAGTGCTAACACTACATGTTTAAAAGCACAGAGTCTATAGGAAGTAGATGCAAAAGAGTGGGGATTATAAAAGCTGCATTATGAAGTGTGTGCACATCAGGGTAATAAACATGGGTTTTCATTCAAAGAGGTTATTTTTCCTGACATGTTGCTATTCCCTTAGGAAAAAAAAAAAGAATAAAAATATTGGAAAATCTTTAGTAAGATTGTTCATCTTGCTTGCTAAAGGAAGAAATACAAAACACCCATACACAGGTGTTTTTTTCTTAGCACCATGCCTAAAAACAGCTGTTTAAATTCACTGAAGGCACAGATAGAATAGGTAAAAACCATTCTGGGGTTCTACCCCATTCCAAGTCCCATCCACTGATCTATATGATCTCAGGGAAGTGAATGATATTCTTGTGTTTTATACATATCTTATGTTTTTTCCCATGTATTAAAATGAAACCCAAAGTATGTCCTTGTTCTTCAGCAGGAAATAGTTATAACAGCAGGAAGCAGTAGTAAAAGCAACTTTCTACATCACAACTGTTTCATAAAAATTCTAACCAGCACTGTGGTTTTGGGTACATTTCATGCAGAAGAAGTAGTAAAGGTACTGAATGTACCTGAGCTCTTAAGGCCAGACCTGCTAGTGTCATCTGGGACCTCCACTGACCATTGGTCCAGAGGCTCTATTTAAGGTCAGTGCTGGGTCTGCAGTCTCTGAGCTGTGTTTTATAGCTGCTTCTGGCCCTGTATCTTGGAGGCAACTCAGACCTATGTTATAGGCAGCTTGATGTCCAGCTTTGTCTCCCAGATGGACCTTGGTTCTGCACTGTGTGTCTGTCTCAGCCCTGTCTTCTCCTTATCCTTATTTCCTCAGTCATCTTGCTAGATTAGCCTCAAACCTGAGGCATGTGTTCACCCTGTCTTATGATGACTTGATGGTTGATGGATCCTGTCACCAGCATGGCCTTCCTTGGGTGCTGCAGGACTGTGCCTGGTTAGTGAGGGTACTGCCCTACCTGTATACTGGGATCACCCTTGGCTTCTGACTTTTGTTCCCTCATGGAGCGACTGCTGCTGCTCCTAACAATGAACTCTGGAGCCTAGGCCTGAGCTGAAACAAAGCTTCTGGAGCAATTGGCAGTTGCAGCCAGCTCCCCTGCTTCTAGCCAGTGGTGCACCATTATGTGGGGTGGACAGCCATTGGCCATGGAAACACTTATCCTTTAAAGGGGCCCAGGCACCTTGGCAATCAGTGACACATGTTGCAGAACAGGGAAGTGTAAGACCACATGGTGCCCTGCCTATAAAACGTGCAGCTGCAAGTCCCAGTCAGATGTAGGCTGGAGCTATGGGGTGGCAGGAACATGATCTCCCAGTGGTCAGGGATGCCCTTGTTGGCTGCTTCTTCGTGGGACTGAGTTTTGTATGTGTACTTTGAGCTCAAGTTATGGTTCTTGTACAAAAATAACTGATCTGAAGGGGGGTTGGGATGTTAGTTAAAATTATCTGATCCGCAGGTGGTCTCTGGTGCTAGTTTTGTAAGTAACCAGATCTTTTAGCACCTAGGCTAAAAGAAAGCTTTGATTGTAATAACTGCTTTGTTATGTTATTGTTCTCCCAAGGACCCCTAAGCAATATGCCTGTCTCCATAGTGTTGGGTGCCAGCAGAGTGTGTGCAGGTGAAAGTTCCAGAAGATGTTGGTCATGGCAAATAAGGCCCAGTGGGCCATTTAGTGCCCTGACAAGGAGTCTGAGATTTTATTGTAGTACAGCAGCATAACAGCACCTGTGAACGTGAGATGGGTATGTGTGAATGGGCTATTTTAATCTCTGAGGTAATACATTTCCTGGTTTGGACATGTACCTGAACATAAGTGTTGGAACCGATAATGCATAACAAAGGACTAATTTGAGTCCTCTAGCCTTTCAGGTAGTTAAACTAAGTTTCAGAGCAGAAATTCTTGGTTTCAGTGTGGAAGCATTGTAAAATCTACTGTTATTACCAGACAAAAAATTAAAACATGATGCTACACACTATTCTTCAGCCCCTATCAAGGCATAATTTGAAGAGTTTGATTTACAATGTCCTTCTACAACTCTTAGACCCTAAAAAAGGCAAGAATATTATTTTTGTTATGAAGATTTCTCAAGAATTCTGGGCAGTTGTTTCCGCATAGAATCACAGTTCTGTCAATCAAGTGATAAGCTAAGTACTCCATAAATCACTGAGCTGTCATTTTGTCTCCTTTTCAGTGGAACACTGACTGTTTCTATCAGGAAGAGCTTTCAAAATTAGAATAAGACAAAATGCTTTTCAGTGTAGGTTAATTGCTAAACTTGGAGTTAAATAGGGCAATTTGTTATTTTTTCTGTTAAATCATTGTTGGTTATTAGTGTTATGGTATCTGTTTTGCAGAATTAGGAACTAACACTACTCGGAAGACAATTGCAGTATTATGCTTGGGAATAGTGAACACTCTTGAAAAGATGAAGGTATCTCAATGTTGTCATGCTACTGAAAAACAATAGTCAATATTGTTTTTAAAGGAAATAAATGAGTTAACAAAGCTAAGATATTACTAGAAATTTCTGCCCCTATCTCTCAAATACAAATCTGGGTTTGCATTCAGGTTTTGGAATTTCCTGTCTTCAGCTTTCTGATAGCACATAGGCAAAATTCACTGTCAGGAGACCTTCCAATCAGCAATTGGCTTGAATAAACAATCCAGTTTACATTTCCTGTGGATCTACTTTCCACTGGACTCTAGCCCAACTAAACAATTCTCAACATATGTAAATTGTTGGGTTTTGCTTCAGTTTGTAATGAGTCGGTGAGGTCTCCTCTACACTGACTCATTCTGTGCTAATTGCAAGGCAGCTTGCTTAAGGCATGACCCGCTAAGTTAAATGAAGATGTGAAAAATGGCAAAAGTGCTTTAGGTAACTAGGGGAAGGTTAAGCAAGTGCACATCAGAACAGACGTGTTTTGTGGGCTACAGAAGTTTCTTGCAGATTTGTATTCATAGGTTTCTTAACTGTAGCTCCACAACACAATTCTGCACAAGCCAGAGAGCTTTCTGAACCTGAGCTAGGAAAGAGTTCAACTCCCATAATGCTTTCAAGTCTGAATACTGCAAATCTTAGTCTGAAGCAAGCCAAGACCAAACACAAAGATTATGGAGAAGAGGATCCACCTTCCCATACTGAATGCTGAGTTACTTAAAATGGGTTTTGATACTATTCAATTTGTGCTACTATCTGCAGAATGTGATCCACCCATCCCCTTTGGTTGCATGCTGACAACTTTCTTAAAGATAACATTCTTCCTTTACTATTTGACAGTGTCTTCCAAAGCCTATAGTACCTCAGCCTTCAGAAGTGTCTCAGCTGACTGGCCTCTTCCTCTCCACTGCATGTTAGCTATTCTGCTGATTTGTTTCCCCTTCTGAAAGGTCTTGGTTTGTATTTCTGCCAGCAAGCAATAGAACTTGAATGACAAAGGTACTTTTGACATGTTGACCTTTTTGTCTTTACTGTTCACTACATTGCTACTGTACTTCAAGCTGCATTTCCTGCTTGATTCAGAAATGCTTTTACTGCTCCATTCGATTCTATAAATATTCCAAATGCATAGACTGGTTGTGCTCTTGTTGCTCAGTTTTATAGAATTTCTCCAGCCTGCTTCTACTTCTAATGTTCCTGGTATCTGTCCCCACCTCTGAATTTCCTCTTTGTGTATTGTCAAAAAACGAGTGCACAAAAGCTTCCTACCACACTATTGCTTTCTGATATATTACCTCAGTTGCCTCTCAGTTTTAGTAGAGAAAAACCCCCAACTTTCTCCTTCAAGTGAAGCAAACTGCCTGTGTATTTGATGCAACTGTTCTTCATTACCTCTACTTCAGAGGCTGCTATAATGATCTTTTCCCAGAATCTCATTTTATCTCCCTTTCTTCCACTGCCCCGAAGCTTCTGGTTCATTCATTTGTGCTTGATTATGGTATGATGCACTGGGAATCCAGAGGAACAGGATATTATGTTGTAACTCTTTCAGCAATTTCCTTTTGAAAACTCAGACTTCCCCATTTATTAATGTATTCCTTTACTTGGCTTATGCTGAGGCTGAAGTGGTTTGTTTTCTACCACCACTTCTATCTCTTGCCATTTTTACACAGTATTTCTTTTAGGTTTTTAAGAGCATTCATAATAAAATTCTACTCAAGCACCACTGAAATGCATCAATTATTGACACCTGTGTGAATTAACATCAGCAGTTACCATTAACCAGAAGGTGGTAACAATTTCTCAACTGCCAACAATGAAAGCAGATTCATCTCTGAAAAAGGCTTTTACCTCGGTAACATGTCTGCCTTTTTGAAAATCCCTACAGATTGAATAGATTTTGGAGCATGTTCAGGATATCATGAAATGAGAGGTATTTCAAGTGATCTGGGGAATGGCCCAACACCTACCTATTGAACTTTTTTGAAGACCTTTCTCTTATTAGGAAACTTTTCTTTTTCCTAACAATGTCTGTGACAATTACAAAGAAGTAGCTGTCAGAAGTAATTGCATGGCTTCTGGTCTCACTAGATGTGAGCAGCTTTTTCATGCCATGACCTCACTGGTTGTCAGAATATCTTGTTGACAGCAACAGATTCCTCATGCTAAAGGCTACTCAGTGGTCAATCTCTGAATGTTTTCTTCTTTGCCAGGCAGCCTGGCTTAGGTCTGGTCACTTTGAGCTTATCAGGTATTAGCTTTCAATTGATCTTTAAAATTGGTTTCCATGTTTGCCTCCACAAAGTTTTGATTAATAACTGATTCCACTTTGCATCCTGAGATAGACATTTCAGTGATGACAGTTTTCAGAAAATCTTCTAAATGTTGAGTGTTATATAAGGTACTAAATCATCAGTTTATGATACATACTGTTACCCGTTTTTGTTTCACTGTGTCTTTACCTTTCTTTGAGCCACTGATATTTTATTCTTATGGCTATGTCTAAACTTCATGCTTGTATGTCAGATTTTTGTTCAGTAGGAATCTGGCTGCAGTGTAGGTATAGCCAATATTTTCTTTCTGTAAAGATGCAACCTTTTAAAAGGCACTTCCATTGATCTAGACTGGAGAGAATTGCATTCTCATGTTAAAAGCAGTATTTGTACAAGCTGAAAACTTTCACCAAGATTTATTTGTTAGCTATGGATTTTATTCTTGCAAAACCTCACTTAAATGATCACTTTTCATTTCTGATTTCACTTTTGGCATAGCAAATTTAACACTCAAAGCATACGGTTCTTGTTCTTATCTCTAACTCTCATAATTCAGACAGGAAAACAAATATGCAAGTTTCGTTTACGCCGATATTACCTGTTAGACTGTGTGACCTATTGTATCCCTCTAAAGGAATAGGGCAAAAGACATTTTTTTTCTCTAATTATGCAGAAAAGTTTCAAGACTTTCAAGTCTGCCTTATATTGGAGGATAGGATTGAAAATTCTGAAGAACCTTTACTCTCCACTAATGTGTCTGTTGAATTAGGGTACCCGTTTGCTGACCAAGCTAATAACAAAAGTTTGTTAACCACTCAGTTTTTTCTGAGAGGGAAGCCTCAGATGGATCTCCTGGGATACTTCAACCTAGGCCTACAAACAAGATCCCTCCTTCCTCAGAGGGATCCCATTGTGTTAGTATTATATTAAAGAGAGAGAATGAGTACTGAAAATACTTTCTGCTGAAGTGTTTGATATAAATGGAATTAGCATCTAGATAGCATTTGCATCTTACTGGCAGCTTATCAGATGTGTCAGCTGCAGGGCCAAACCTATTTTTAAAACCATCTGGATTACTGCTACTGCTCGCTTCTGCCATTTTGTTTTATAAATATGCCGAGACAAATTGTAACAGGACAGATAAGGTTAAAATTGCACACTAGAGATCATGTTACACGATACAGTAAGGGTTTGTATATAGGAAACAGGCAAGGAGAAGACTCAAATCTATGGTAAGGTTTTTCCTCAACACCTTTTTTTCAGTAGCCAACCGCCTAACAAGTTTTCCTTCTTTTTCTTGGATATCTAAATTTAGTTTGAGTTTGATGTAGGATTGCAGTAGATGGCTATGAGGTGAATTACTTAATCATAGCTGGTTTGTTTTGTTGGTTTTGGGTTTGTGGTTTTTTTTTTTCTCCTCAGATTCTGTTTCATTCCCTTGCTTACCATGTTTTTTCCTCTGCATTTGACTGCTTGGTGCATCTTTTGGCTGCTTTATAAGAAAACGGGGAGAAGTGCTGGATCATGGCTGCTGACATTGCCTATAACTGACAGCTACTTGGCTTCTCTGCATTGTATTATCTGAGACTTGTTTGTTCTATCTGAATAATTCTTTCAGCCCTTATACTTGAATAAGGTGATTCAATGAAAGACTACTTTCTATTAATTGATACTGTGGCAATGGAGAGACTCAGAAAAAGATAGTGATGGCATTCTCCTTAGGCAAATTATACTTGTCTTCTGTTTATATATGTTGTATCAATTTCTTGGCCTCTAACAAGTATACTTTACAGTCTTAAATTTTGAATGTGTTTTCTTTGTGTCGTTTTTTGGAAGAGATACAAAAGTAATTTCAGACTACAAAAACAGAAGCAGTAACATAGAGACAGCAGTCGTATACAGGTGTTTATTATTCAAGAGCTAAGCAAGAGATGCACTTCTGTGAGGAAAATGTTTAATAGGTTGAAAAGCACATCTGTAATACTGACATTAAATTTATTAAAAGCACTTGTCCATTTTCTCACAATACATGAATTTCAAATCAGTATGCTTTGTTCATGTTTCCTCTGACAGCACTTGTTACTTTAAGTCTGTCACCCAAAGGCCATTTTCACTTTCTTGTTTCTCCTTAAGACTACCATAATGGCATTGCATCATGGGACAACAGCTTGGCCAGAATCTGGAAATGCATGCCTTCCCCAAATTAAAAATTGCACAAAACGTGCAAAATTCTTCTAAACTGAAAAGCTGCAGGTTTGGTTTTGTGTTTTGGGTTGTATTATTATTACTACTAAATTTTTAAACTAGAACAAGCTAATTAATTCACATAAAATGTTTGAAAACAGATTCCTTCATTACCTATTTTGTAATTTTCTAAGTTCTTTTGCTGAATCTTGTGGTCAGTTCAGTAAATGTTAGTGGCTTCCCAATTTGAAACATACTTTGAAAATTAACTTTAAAAATATTTAGGAAATTCACTCTCTCTGCTCTCATAAGTCTAGATTATTTGGTGGAGGATCCCATACCTGTGGGAAGCCATGAGTTGTGCATTTGAAAATACCTAGGCATAATATTTATTGGAAAGAAAGCTAACACACTTCTGATTTTCTTGTTGTCAAAGAATTCCATAGGGCAGAATGCTTAGTTTGCTTATATTATTTTACTGAGAACAGAAATGGAAGAGTTGTACACTGTGACATTCAACAGGGTTCTTTTGTCATTCTTCTTTAAGACTGGCCGCTAACCAAATAGACAAGACAACTGACGTGATAAGGAAGAGCCAGACTAAAAGAAAAACTTTAGAGACCAGTCTACTAATTTTGGGACAACCAGACAAAAAGTAAAGGGGGGTGATGGTCAAGGGCTGAAAAAATGAATAACAAGGGGTTTGGCAGAAAGCACCAAGCAGAGCATACTTCATAGCTCCCATTGCCTTCAGAAAGGCAGCAGGAAGCTGGTGGATCTCCACAGCACAGTGAAAGAGACAGATTGGGCAGATTCAAACCCTGACTGGAACAATCAACAGACAAATCCATTTTTTTTTTTTTAATTTGTTAGTCCCAAATTAATCTAACACCTTCTTACAGCTTGGGAAGCAGCAAAATGGATAGGTGAGTACTGAGTCAGTTTTGCTGAGCAGTGACCAAGACTCACAGGCAAAACAAGGACCTCGACCAAGACCTTCTGAAAATAAAGCACTGCCTGAAATCAAAAAGAGGAGGCTTGGGCTAAGGATGGGAAAGCTGATCCCTGCCAGCTATAAGCAAGGCAGCACATAATGTAAAGCTATGTTCTAAACTATGGGGAGGATTGAAGAAAAAAACCCCTTGATCTCCTGTACTTTCAAATAATGAATTTGAAGAACTTTGCCTAGAACTTTTCCTTCTTTTCCTAGAAGGAAGAACAAATAAACCTGACTGCAGGAAATCAGTCAGACATCCTGAAGATTTACAAATTAAAGAAACAAATGCAGTGTTTGAGAGGCACAGAAACTGAGAAAATCCTTTTGTATCCTCAAATGACAGACCCAACGAAAACTAAGGAGATAATCAAAGTATTTTACTTCTAGAAAGACTCCCCAACCCAGAAAGCTGCTTATGTGTCAGCAGTTCATCTGAAATGTATAATTGACAAAAGCAGTACTCAACAGGACTCAATTTACTGGATACCAAGGGAGACATGATATACTTAGGTAAAAGTGCTGGAAAGCAAGTATGGAAAATGTGAGCAATTTTAAATGAAGGGCATCCAGTTAGGGAAGGAAAAAAAAAGGTGCCACAGCACTCCTAGCAGTATGAGTTAAATGAGTCTCTGTTCCCACTAGGATTGAATGATGGAGATGAATGTTAGAGACTGCTCCTTACTTCAGTCTGAAACTGGAGAGACAGTCAGAGGAAGATGGAGGTGAAAGAACTTCAACGTCTCCTACATTTCAGGAGCATGAAACATAATAGGGTTCAGAGAACATGAAAACTTATCACTGTGCAGAGAAAATAGGCAAAAGAAGAAAGAGAATCACTGTGGCATACTTTGTGCAGAAGTTTTCATTCGAAGTGTTATACAGAGTAAGCAACCAGATTATCTTTTTTGAGAGAAAGATTTTGGGGACTTTATCCTTTGTCTCGTTTGCATCACTACGTAGTTCTGCAAGAAGGTATAACTGCATGATGTATTTGTGCACAGTTTACCTGTGTACTGTGTGCCATGTTTTTTAAAAAGGTAGAGGCTGAACAATTAGAAGAAAAGCTGCCTCTTGGTTTATTCAAAGTGAAACTCTCTGGGGAGGGTCTTTCTCTTGGAACCACTGACCACACTGGGGTGCAGGGTCACTTCTGGTGAACTCATGAGAGGAGCAGTACTAAGAAGCAAAGACTACCAGGTTTTGGGGATAGTGGGACAGTGAGATCTTACCTAAAAAGCCAAAGGGGTCACTGTGTCATGTGAATTGTGAGCCAGGAAGTCCTAGAAAACATTTGTACTGCCAGCAAGACTGGAGGAAAGGACTGCTGTTTGTCAATGGAAGGGAAGCAAAAGACTTGTTTTCAACACATTTTGTTGTAATCTGTGACATACCAGAGCTAAATTTCATTTATGGGATTGATCTGTTCTTGTTTGAAAGCTGATAAACCTCTCTGTAGGGATTTTTTACCTCCTAGTGGGCTTTGTTTTACAAAGCAAGGAAGGGAATTTCTCTAAAAGGCAGACCTGGGGTTCACAATTCATGTCACTCAAGCCACAAATATACTAACCCTTATCCCATAGATGGGCTGGAGAATGGAGAAATTTTGCATCTTCTGGGAAAAAAATATCCCTGTCCTGAGTTGTTAAGAGTCCAGTACTCTCTGACCAAGTTCTTTTAGATACTCCACGCATAGAGGGAGTAATGTTTAATATAAAATGTATTTATTTGAGGATATTTGATGTATAGGATTTCTGATTTAGCAGAGCAATACAAAATATACTGAAAACACAATAAAAATGAAAAATGTAAGTTACGCTTAGCAAAATATAGTAATTGTGATATACTATTCAATCACAATGCCAGTGTCATTCCCATTATAGGCCTCTATAATATGCTTACCATCATGATACTGGGGATCCACAATTGCTGGAAATACATGGGCTAAAGCCAGCTCAAGCCCATTGTTGTCTTTGAAATACTTTTGTTAGTTGTCTAGCTTTTATACTCTGTGTTGGGCTGAATCATGTATCCACCCCTCCATGATAGCCTGGCTAACTCTGGGAGACATTTACACTCTTTTAATGAAGTCAAGGAACCATCAGTTGACCCACTCAATTATTGATATGTGTTTACCTGAAACATAAGTCACCCTTTGATCCCCTTTGTGTTGAGTTAAAGTCAGCTTATTTGCAAAAGCTGTGGTCAGTCTCGCCCTGTGGTATTCCCTGAGCTTTCATGGGTATGTCATGTCACCCTTTACCATCCCCTCTGAGTCTTCTTGCATTTGTAGTGTTGTAGTGGTCAGTCACATGAGTTGAGGCACAAAACTGAAATAGTATGTACTTGTGAAGTATTGTGAAATGTAAAGCAACAAAATACTTTGGGTCAGCAGAAATACTTAATTTTGAGAATTTCTGTAATGGTTCATTTTAATGCTGACCTTTTTTGACTGCTCTGAATATAAATTCAGAGAAGCTTAAAGGAAAAGTGTCACACTGAAATGATTTGCGTTTTTTTTAATTATTATTTTTTACTTTAAGAAATGTTAAAACAAGTCACTTGGGTTATTTCCACGTATGCTCTACTGACGCTATGTATTATGACATAAGTGCAGTTTTTTCTAAAAAATTATTTTGCTTTTGACCAGTTAGAAATTTATTTCTAGTTGCCTTATCTCACAGGCAGCTGGGAAAACTCCTAGCCAGATGAATTTGGAGTTAAAACAGTTAGGGAATATGTACTACTTGTAACAAGGGAAAAAATCGTCTTAGGCCAGTTACTTAATCAAAATTAATCAAATGCTATTTTTTGCTGTTCAAGAAATGAATAGTAATGATAATTCTTCTTTGAGATTATATTTAATGTATTATTTTACCAATATAAAAATAATATTTTTCTTTTAAATTTGAAAAACTTGATGCAATTGACTGGTCAATAACACAGTACACTTCAACTGAAACTGGATTTCTGGCATCTACCCTGATTCTAACAAAGTAGTTAGGGTGTTAAATCTTGTGCTCTTACATATGACTAAATCATATTTTCCACTGTTAAGAGTTTGCATGATGGGGAAAATAGATCTTCATCTAACATGAAACACAGGCAGCTCTTGATTGCTTCAGTTTATAAAATGCCACACAAATAACATTAATGTTGCCACTGTGCCTGTCCCATTTCCTGGGAACCCTTCCATTGTATATAGGCTTTCTTGTGAAACCAGGAAGCTTTGTCTGGATTGAAAAGCAGCAGAGAATCCTTGTGATGAGAGCAGCTGCAGACTGTCTGTAGAGAAAATCATCAAATGCCCCAAATAAAACATAGATCTTAATGTAGATAACAGTGGTCCAGAATACACCTACTGTACGTTCAGTAAGAAAAAAAGACTTATGGAACATTTTGCAGACAAACAGCGCTTTTCTGTGCTAGGAACTGACTTCATAAAAATCAAACTTCCGTCAACCTCATAAGCAATTACAGAAAATGTCAAATTCTGTATAACATCAAGGGAGTTGGCTGCTCTTACAATGTGTGATAAGTAGCATACATGATAGATGGCAGTTTAATTAATATACTGGAAATCTTTCCTTGATTAATCTGTAGTATATAAATCACATTAATCAAGAAGGAGTCTTTTTACTAAGTTTAATTTTATAGGCGTTATACTGTCAGAAGAGTTTATTAATGGGTATGTGCATCCTTGATTATCACAAATGCTCTCAAGGCCAAATGAGAAAGGTACTAGATTCTTTCTCCTTCAGCTTAGCTTTCTTGACCTTCTGGCTTTCCTGGGAGGAACATCAACTTTAATACAACTTTGAGAGTAAAGGGCATGGTCTCACTGAAAGAAAGGGTTAAAATTTACTTGTGATGTCAACTGGTTCTTAAGTAGCACTCTTTATTGCATTGAGCTGCTGTGTAATACGCTAGTCGAGTAAATTATTGTTGTGGGGATATTTAGAATATTTCTGTAAATGCTTTTACTCTAAACCAGTAGACAGAATTTCTGTAGTAATTTGTATCATGTATTATGACCAAGAATAATATTTTTCTTGCTTTGGAAAGTTTATTTTTCTAGCTATTTATTATACATATAAGTCAATATTTGACTTATTTAGTGTTTAACACTAAATTTGACTTATTTAGTGTTTATCACTAAAAGGGATATGTAGTCTTATGTATGCTCTGTGCAAATACTTCACTAAGCATTATTTTCAATTCTAGTTTTCATTAGTTGACATTATGTTAATTACAGTATTGTAGAAAATTCTGTGCATAAAATGGATGTCTCTTTTTGTCTGTTCGACTTCTAAGAGTAAGAGTAAAGATTTGCTGCTGTGTTTCTTAAAAGATTGGTGTCAATTTAGTTGCTCCAACGCTAAATTAGTTTTAAATCTTTACTGTCTCTCCTGGTTACAATTTTCCTTAATGTCTGAAACGAGCTAATACAGACATTTGGACCATTTTCCAAGGACTGCATTTGGCACATCTGTCTTCTCCATAGTATAGGCAGTGTGGGCCATATTTGGGTGATCTAAATGCCACTGAGGTGCCTGGGCCTCGTGTACTAGTCCCTACATTTTGTTCATCTCTGTTGAGGGCACAGGAACTTAGCTTACACAGTGCGAGTGCATCAGCTTCATTAGTGAAACTACACTCTTCTTTTCTACCAGTACTCACAGATTGTTTTGTGTCAGGGTAAACTTCTATTCACTACTTGACCACGTGAAAACTTTCCTCAGTGGAATATGGAGGTTTCATAGTCCTTTATTTTAGATAAAGGAATCAGTAAAAGTTCTAAATCAAACTTGAAGTTAGGCAACCTTTTGACAGTTGAGTCTAGCTTTCCCAAATATTTTAGTTGTTGAACTTTACCAGGTTGAATATTTTTAAAATTTTAAAAATCAGTCTTGAACATGAATTTTGTGTTTCCCTTGTAAGTCTTACAGCTCTTCCAAGTTGGCTTGTTTGTCACTGCCACCCCGTCAAAGAAGCCACATATGACTTTCATAATGAACAAAAATCAGTCAGATAGCAACTAATCATAATGCTCACCAGAGTTCTGTATACCAAAATCTATTTATTCAGATATGACAACTTGGCATAGTCAAAGAAGACAATGTGAAAAGCATGTGTTTTATTTTTCTGAAGGATTTTCTTTTCAGTACACTTGCCTCAAAATTGAGGCAGTTTATGAGATTATGGTTTGAAGCCTTGGAAGCAGCTTCTAGTTTCTCAAAACCAGTCAGTAGGATTGGTTCATTAAAAAAAAATCTAAAAAATAATAAATCTTTGAGAAGTTATTTGTGAAAAAAACCAACAACAACAGCAACAACAAGCAAAACCCAAACAACCCTCAAAATAAACAGAACCCCACCCTGTAATCTCTGTTCTGCAGTGTTTCCACAATAGTGAAGAAACTAAAGACAGAGGCACTGTGCAGATGTTTTACCATGTTTTAGCATTTTGAAAGATCTTTTATTCTGTCAAACCTTATTTTGGAAAAGACAAAATCCTTAAAAAGTAAAGGCTGGATCCCAGTGCACACAAGATAGTATTTAAGTCTCCTTATCTTTTATCCCCTTACTGGTAGTGCTTTAGAAACAAGTTTAGTATGGGTAAAAACACTGCAGCTTTTTAGGTGAATACCGGAGAAGCTTAAAGCAAAAGAGCCTTAAGCATGCCTGCAGGGAGATTCATTTTAGCACAGAGGATGAGAACCTTCCACAGCGGTATATTACAGATCACAGTGCTGTTATATCATAGGGGACCAAATCAAGAGTGGTTTCATTGAAGTCAGCCAGCAAAATTATAAGTGACATTTGAAGAGGGTCCTTAATTTGGTCCCAGGACTTGGTTTGATGCATATATATGCATACTTATTTTTAAACTAGCACCTTGCCTCTTTTCTGGAGCTCAGAAGTAAACAGTTTTTTTGCTGACCTTAAAAAGGTAACAGCCAGGCAGTGTAACCTCTTAAATGTAATGGACATTTCAGGTGAATACAAGCAACAACTGCTGTGTACCCTCACAATGCAATGGTGATCTGTTGAAACAGGACACAGAAATAAGTTATTGACATACGCTGCTGCCCAGAGGCAAACAGAAGAAATGAAAGTAGGGGACCAGCTCTTCAAAGGTTAACTCAATAGATTGTCAGTTTTGTTCATTTCATACCTTCTTTCTGAGCACCACTTCAAAAGAACTCAGGTGAGTATCACTCTGTCTTCTAATGTAAAAAATATTGAGAGGCTACAGAAGCTTGTTTCAAGTGGAAAACATAATTGTTGTAATACCATAAACTAAAGTTTCATCCATTCAGGCATAATGCGTTTCAAAAGGAATATAACAAATGCATAGCTTGGATCTCCTCCCTTCCTCTCTCTTGGTAAGTACTTCCATGTAATGTTGAAATGCTCTTGATTTTATCCCTTCCCTCAAGGATGAAAGGAGCCTTAACCTTATATCACACATGACAATGCTCCAGGATTTAAATATAGACATACATGTTCTATAGGGCCTGCACTTGAGGAAAAATGTTTTCTTTTTTTTTTTCTGTTTATACTAACTGACTTGATAGACAATGTTAAGGCATTCACAGACAGCCTTATAAGAACAAATTTATCAAGAGTGAAATGGCATTTACACAATTGGTAGAGGTACCTCACATGTCACTGACTGCATCTTTCAACCTTTTGGTTGGCTCATTTGAAAATCACATCTCTTGATCTTGGATGGTAATAAAAAAATCAACTCTCAAAACAAAGCCTTACCTAAAGTGTGATTATCTGTCTGGGTGACACCAGTTACTTCAAGCTATTCTTACAGCCCATTTCCTTTGCATTTATATATAAATATATAACTATTTATATCTATGTATATATATAAAAAATAGAATCATCTCAGGGATACCCTTTAGGGAAGGGTTTTAGTAAGAACTAATTACATTTTGTTCACCATAAAAGTGAAACAGAAAGTTCATACCATGATACTTTACTCTTGAACATGCTTATGCCAGTAACTGCTAGCTCGATGTCACTGTTATGCTAGTTGCTATGTCCCCATGGCCACTATGAGGATAGGTGATAGGTATGTACTTCAATCAATACTGTCATTGTAAAGTACAGCGCCTTATTCTCTTAGTCTGCTTCTAGCTGCTCCAGTCTTTCTCATAGAGCATTGTCTTTCTCAGCCGTGACAGCAGTGAATTCATCATGCAGACTGCTTACTTAGGACAGTGTTTAATTACCATTTAGAGGAGATCAGAACAGTGGTCTCATGGTCCAGCAGCTTCAATCTAAATAAAGCCACTGCTCTCCTTTCCAAGAGTTTAATAAGTTCTAATACATTGTTTCTCATGTTCCCTTGCTGGTTTTCATCCTCTTTAATACATATAACCATTTAAAAAAGGGCGTAACGACTATTATCATCAATTCACCAAGTTCCCACACTCCAGTTATTAAGAAAATCTCATGTTCAGTTCCTGCTTTTTTTAACTTTAAAGACACTTTAAGTATTTTCTAGTCTGTACAAATGTATTTCATATGAATTTTTCATCAATCCTCTGATGGACCACACTTTCTCCTCACTAGTCTTTTAATTTTACAGTCATTGTATCTCGGTACAGTCACATTCTGGAGCTTTGATTTTTGTTGTACAGCTGCAATAATTTACATATCATATATTGGACTTCAGTAGCTCTTCTTTACAGTATTTTCTTTCTTTGCACTAGCTGTAACACAAAGCATAGAAATTTTGGAGAATTCTGTTATAATAATGCTAATAGTATTTTATGATAATGACTTTTAAACAGCAACATGGATATGGGTCATACTCAGGTATTGTAGCTATTCACTGAAATGCTAATACAGTACATTTTTTTGTTTGTTTTGTTATTATATATCTTAAGAAAATAACTGCCTATTAATATAACAGATGAACAGCTTGCATGGGTTTATAGGAGGAGGCTTATTTGACTAGCATTGAATTATGCCTGACATACCCAACATAAGCTACAAGCACATTTCTAATGTAGTCATTTATAGTTATCTCAGATAAAGGTGATATTTTTTAGAGAATGCCTGAAATTCATTGTTACAGCCTGCCTATTGAAGATCTCTAAATCACAACAATGCTGTCTTTTTCAGGCAGATTTCCTAAGACTCAAAATTATGTTCTTTGTTCAAATGATTATCATTTAACAGTGAATAAAGTGTCTGTAAGCAGATGAACTGATTGGCCACATTTCCATGTCAGTGGGAGGGATCTAAAACTACTGTGTTTACGCATCTCAGCTGAAGCTGATATCTTTGTTTGGTGTCCATTAAAATAGTTCATACTAAAGAAAATCAGACCAAAAAAAAGTATTTAGTTCAAAATGTGCCAGTATTTTTGCTATTATCAACAAACTGTACGAAGGTATATTTGAGAAAATGCCTGGACCTGATAGAATGCCCTAAGCTACAGCAAATAGCCTACTGCTTATCAGAAGAATGTTGTTATTCTACGTGTTTAAATACATATTACTTGAAAGAGCGAAACCCCCGTTAATTTATAGTAAGCTGAGACAAAATTTCTAGTTTGTATTTTAACAAATATATTTGGTATCTAACATGACACTGCCACTTTCATTGTTCTTATTGGTACTCAACATGCTTTCCAAACCTAAGATAGGATATAAAAATTTTCCTTAAGTGCATATTCTTAATAATTACATTTTCCTGATGGCATTTCCTTTCAACAAATATGCTTTCTGGTAGGAATAGTTTTTCCTATCATCTCTTTTATGCATCTGATTCTGTAAAAGAAGCTGTGCGTAGTAGATACTTTTTTCTCCCTGTTGTTTTCTCAAATTCTAGTATTGGACACATCTCTCCCTTTAATAGAAGATCTAACATAAGTGGGAAGACATGAAGTAGATATGTAAACAAAACAGAATTTGTCATTTGTCATTGAATATACCTATTTTCTAGGCTGCTGGTGCAATAATACACTTTAATCTGATTTTCTGCTTTATCTCTCCTGAAACATACTGTGGCTTATTCTGTGGGTGATTAAAAATTATATAAACACCTTCTTTCATTCCCGTCTTTCTTCCCCCTTTAGTGAACACATTCAAATAACTCATTATCTAAAAGTTACTGTGCTCACTTAAGGAATAGAAGTGATGTTTTAGAAAGCTGTCACAGAAATTAAAAGGATTGTTTATCTGTTGTGTACAAATTTACAAAATGCTTATTCTACTAACAGTGAATAGACATAGGAAGGACACAACTTCTAATACATGTAAAAACTTTTTTTGGGGACAGGTTTAATAAAATTTAATAAATTAAAATTTGAACTAATAAAATGAATTCTTAAAAAGATCTTTTTATTGATACCTTACATATAGAATATACTTAAATGTAACAATGTGTTTGCAGTGAGTATTTGTTTCTTAAACTTTGTGTACAATTCTTAGCTGCTTCTTCTGTAACATGTCCCTGATACACAGGAAACTCTGACAGCTAGTGAAGTAGGCTATGCATGCTCTGAATATACCCTTCTGCTCAAGAAGTTGAATTGGCCCAAAGTGAGAAAGTGAGACACAGTGTATCAGTCGGAGAGTCGTCGTTATGGCCCTGGTTTTCATTAAGAAAACCTAGATGCAGTTTTCTGAGTTTTGCTGCCACTGAGTTTTTTCTTACGCCACTTATAAAGCTACACCCCAGTCTGTGTTCCACTCATGACCATGGTAAGTCTCAGTTCTAGGCCCATTTCTGATGTGATCTGAATTGTAGCTTAGTCCTTGAATTGTTATGATGATAGCTAAACCTGTTGACTGGATGAAAGGGCAAAACTGGGAGCTGGAGTTCCAGAAGACTTTTCTCTTTGGTCAAACTGAGATAGTAGAGGCAATAGTAGCACAGCAATGAGCTGCAAGGCTGGATGGTTTCCTGAACAGCTCTCACAGGCTCTATTCATTGTCATTGTTCAGGATTCACAGTTATGGCCCAAAACACCCTGCTCAAGTGTTTAATCTGAACATTTATTTTCATCTGATTAAATCACTAGTTGGGCTAATGACAAAGGCTAATTGAATGAAACAAAATCCAGACTGATGCACTAGTGCTAATGGAATAAAGAAATTAAACACTTGAAATTTAAGGGAAGGATTGCATCTTTTCCTGTAACTGAAGTCTTGAGATCATTTCTTTCTTTCAAATTTGGATTTATCTAATGGGATTCCTCCTCAGTTCTCAGTGGTTGTTATCAGGAGAGACAGAGCCAGCAATGTGCCCTTGTGGCCAAGAAGGCCAATGTTTTCCCGGGGTGCATCAAAAAGAGCGTGGCCAGCAGTCGAGGGAGGTCATCTTCCTCCTCTACTCTGCCCTGGTGAGGCCACATCAGGAGTATGGTGTCCAGTTCTGGGTACCCTAGTTCAAGAAGGACAGGGAACTACTGGAGAGAGTCCAGCAGAGGGCTACAAAGATGATCAAGGGAATGGAGTGCATCTCCTATGAGGAAAGGCTGAGAGACTTGGGGCTGTTTAGCCTGCAGAAGACTGAGGGGATCTTATCAATGCTTATAAATATATTAAGGGTGGGTGTCAAGAGGATGGGATCAGGCTCTTCTCAGTGGTGGACAGTGACAGGACAAGGGGAAATGGATGCAAGCTGGAACACGGGACGTTCCATCTCAATATGAGGAAAAGCTTCTTTACTTTGAGGGTGACAGAGTACTGGAACATGCTTCCCAGAAAGGTTGTGGAGTCTTCTTCTCTGTAGAGATTCAAAACCCACCTGTTTGCGTTCCTCTTCTGCCTACTCTAGGGGAACCTGCTTTGGCAGAGGGGTTGGACTAGATGATCTCCAAAGGTCCCTTCCAGCCCCTACCATTCTGTGATTCTGTGATATGTACCTATTCTTAATTAAAGGCTGTAAAATCCTTTCCACTTAGAGTTTGGTAATGTTATTGATATATTTATTTTTGGGACTAGAACATCAATGTCCTTATACAGAGTTTAAATTTAAGTCAATGTGCAGATGAAAAGTGGTGTAGATGTGGTAGTTCCCTTATTATGCAGATGTCTTACCCTGAGTACTTACCAGTCCTCTGTGATCTTTCTATCAAGTGGTGAAATAGGATGGATAAGGACCTGTTTATTTGTGAGACTATCTTTAAGGGTATCTTAATTTTATATTTAAACTGTTGCTTAAAATCAGAGAAAGAATTTGTCTGTTTGTCTATACATTTTTAGGTAAGCTTCCTCTTCTCCATCTCTGGTTTAGAAATTGCCTGAAGGTATGGCTTTTATGAATGTATGTATATACTGAAGATAGATTTTTTCTTTTTTTTTCACCTACTGACGTTGAAGAGATACCAGTGCTTTCAATTGTTAACTTAAGCTCCTGCAATAAGACACCTTGATAACCATGCTTCTAATGTCTAGATCAATGAAATAAAATATGTGCTTCTATTGCATTACTTCAGTAATGTATTCAGTTTTATCTGAGTCAAAAACCTTTTTCCTTGTCTTGTTCATCTCACTGGTTGACATGATTCTAATGACAAGTAATGAAAAGACCAATTTATACCAAGCTGCAGCCTTACTGATACCATAAACTACTGTTCTTTGCAACAGCGCACCCAGAGGCAAGAGTGGAGGCAACCCTAAAATACAGACCTTTCAAACATTTTGATGATTTTACACAGGACGAAAGAGTAAGATTTGCTTGCCGTTAGCACAGCATAAAACATTTAAACAGAACACTGTTATCTTAAATTCAGTTGATATCTCACACCAGTAAAAAAGTAAACATGAAGAGGAAAAAAAGAAAGAAAGAATTATCAAAAGAAACCTGTTGTTCTTCAGTGCAGGAGTTAATACCTACACTAAAAGTCTGTCCCAGTCAAGATCTCAGTCCGGTCTCTGGAGAGATAAATGTTTAATTCCAGATAGATGACTATTGCATTGACTGTAGTAGTCAACATTTCCTGGTTTAATATTCTCAAGAATATAAAATCAGAGATTGACAGTGAAATGGAAATTATTTTTTAAGTATAGAATTTAACTGTCTTCAAAATCGGATTAGCGTAGGCTTTGAGATTTAATGGTGGCTCTATACTGTGTGAATCCTTTGTATTAAAATAATGCAAAATTAAAAATATCTCAAATTCACTGTTTATAGTGGCTTATCAGTGCTTTGCCAGTAGTTATTATTAAAATAATGGATTTTAATATTAATTTTTTATTATTATTTTTGAATGTTACTATTAAACTAAGAGTTCTAAAATTAATTTTAAAATGAGGGAAGATCTTTGTAAGTGTTATTACAAAATCCCAGTAAGTCAAATACCTTAGGTACAACTTAAAACCTTTATTGCTTATGAAATCTTACTTAGAATCTTCGCATTTGCTCTGCTGTCAGTTCCGTTGCTGTTCTCCAGTACCTCAGGAAGAACTTTTCTTGCCAGATGCAGGTGTCTGACCATTGTTACTGAGCATTTTGAATTTTCCATTCCATAGGTGGGGTTTAATTTTCATCCTTAGAATTGCTGGTCGGTTTTTCAGTTGCTTGGGTTGTGAAATGACAGGTCCTTGGGAGGAAAAGGTGCTTGTCCTCCCTGAGAATTCCTGAAGACAGCTGTCACTCCTGTGACAAATGTGACATTCAATTTTCTTAGATGGTTTTCTTCTACCAGTAAGTTATAAAACAAAACTTTTAAAAGAGAGGTCTTTATTACCAGGGACATATCTTTATGGGAGTGAACTTGCAGAGTCTTAAGGAAGTTTTTTATCTTTTCACAAATTTCCTAGGCTTTTAGTTTGTTTTGTGTTTTTTTTTGGTTTTGTTTTTGTTTTTTGTTCTCTGGAGAAATGAAAATGATTGTTTAGATGCACCACACATAATCAGATATGTTCAGTCCTCAGTCTTAAAAATCACGTGATTTTTTTTTTAACTAACATTACATTTAATAAACCTGTGCATTGACTCTTCATACATTTCTTAAGAATTTAATTTCTCTCTACTAACTGAACAGGGGAGGGAGCAAAAGTACTATTCTGATTTTCTTCATCACTAGTTCACAATGACCTAATACATGGGAAAAGTAAACTCAGGATTGCTATTTAGATCCACTTTGAAAAGAAACTAAGTTCTTCTTCTTCTTTCTCTTCCCTTTTTACAACCCCACTTCTCACTCCAACATCTATTTCTGCTTAGAACTTAGACGTCATCTTTCCCAGCAAGTTAAGATAGCTTCAATTTATAGCATTTACAACTTACTTGGATTTATACCTAATTTTTTATCACAGGACTAAGCTTACCAATTTGACCATCTCATACCAGTGATCAAATCTTTGTCCTCATGACTCACAGTGAAGTTCTGAATGCTCAGCTGTTCCAGTGAAACTCAAACTTTTACAGAGTGATAAACATCTACACTTTCCAGTTACTTTGGAAAAAAAATGTTATATTTAGTATTTGGAGTATAACAGTCTAGCCAGGGAAAAGTTATTCTTTGATTGCTGCTCAGAAGACAACTGTCTAGCTAATGATGAACTTGACTGGGCTATAAGAGGGAAAAAGACAGGCTAATTGTTCTTGCCCTGTACTGTATGTGTCCAGGGAGGATAGTTTCATAGGAATTTTTCCTACTCACAAATTGGAATCCCAATTAGAATTAGTGTAATACATCCCATAAATAATCTGGGGAACAAATCCAAGAGCTTGTAATGTCTGGTAGTGACATAAATATGCTGATGTAAAAATATTTTCTATAAGTATCAGCAACATGGCCTTGAAAAAGGCAAACAAAAGCTTATGTAGTTGCACTTGTATGCCAGTAAAATGCAGCAAACAAGTGAAGATTTAGAAGATAAGGTAAAAGATAAGCTGAAGTGAAATGGGAAGAACATTTTGCTGAATACGGAAGAGGAATGGTTAGCAAAACAATAAACAATATAAGCAGCATTGGAAGTAGGCTTGGGAGATGGTAGGTAAGTAGCATAAAAACATTGTGCATAAGGACAGAAAAGAAAGAAGACAAGCCTGCTTCAGTTCAGACTTCTTTTGCTCAACATCTGTTCGGTTTCATCACCTCAATCTCTGCAGCTAAGGCTACCGAAGGCAGTATCCGTCACTGCTAACTATATAGCTTGAGCTCTATGGTCTTTGTATCCTCACAGATAATTTATATTCTAGGTGTTAAAGACAAACAGTTTTGTACAGAGAGTGAGAATGTGTCGATAATGTATAAAAAATAAACATTAGCATGAAGTATGTTGATAATCATAGAATAGTTTGGGTTGGAAGTGACCTTTAAAGGTCATCTAGTCCAACACCCTTGCAATGAGAAGGGACATCTTCAACTAGATTAGGTTGCTCGGAACCCCATTCAACCTGGTCTTGAACACTTCCAGGGATGGGGCATCCACAACTTCCCTGGGCAACTTGTTCCCGTGTTTCACCACCCTCACAGTAAAAATTTCCTAATGTCTAAACTAAATCTAGCCTTTTCAGTTTAAAACTGTTACCCCTCATCCTATCACTACACTCCCTGATAAAGAGTCCCTCCCCATCTTTCCTGTAGGCACCCTTTAAGTACTGGAAGGTCTCCCCAGAACCTTCTCCTCACCAGGTTAAATTATCCCAACTTTCTCAGTCTGTCTTCATAGGAGAGTTGTTCCATCCCTCTGATCATTTTCGTGGCCC
>JAOXJK010000012.1:76185107-76212579 GCA_025774025.1 Xenus cinereus | reverse complement strand
GTCTGTCTTCATAGGAGAGTTGTTCCATCCCTCTGAACATTTTCGTGGCCCTCCTCTGGACCCGCTCTAGCAGGTCTATGTCTTTCCTGTGCTGAGGGCTCCAGAACTGGATGCAGTACTCCAGGTGGGGTCTCAGGAGAATAGAGTACAGAGGCAGAATCGCCTCCCTTGACCTGCTGGCCATGCTTCTTTTGATGCAGCCCAGGATATGGTTGGTCTTCTGGACTGAAAATGCACATTGTCAGCTTATGTCAAGCTTTTCATCCACCAGTATCCCCAAGTCCTTCTCCACATGGGGGCTCTCAATCCCTTCCTCCCGCAGCCTGTATTGATACGGGGGGATTGCAGTCACCCAGGTGCAGGACTTCTGTACTTGGCCTTGTTGAATCACATGAGGTTCACATTGGCCCACTTCTTGAGCTTCTCCAGGTCCCTCTGCATGGCATCCTATCCCTCAGGCATGTCAAACTGCACCACTCAGCTTGATATCATCTGCAAACTTGCCGAGGGTGCACTCAATCCCACTATCTATGTCATTGATGAAGATATAGGACAGTACAATACAGCCTTGTCAGTGTCTCCTGTGAGAGATGCTGGCTTCTGGTGGGTCTCTGCTGCCCTGAGGTTTCCCTGCCTCAGGAAACACCCTTGTGTGCTGAGATCTGCTGCGAATTGGGCTGGCTGCAGAGCAGCTCCCATCAGTGACTGATATAATGAATTAATATAATAAATTTAAAAGCTGTTGTGATTTAGCTATCTTCTAAAAAGCTCCCATCACATGGATCTCCAGTTCCCTTCCTGATAAACACATACATAAACAAAAATATATCGTTGCAGAAGATCTGTAAACAAGCAAGAGATGCCACTAAAATAAACCTTTTAAATCTTCTTGCTTTATAATGCATTTTTTCTTAAAGGCTTCTAACAAGTGAGCTGGAGAATAGATGACTCCGGTCACTAAATTAAAGCTAACTTATGAAATTTAGAAACTTGGAAAATGTTCACATCTTTTGCTTCTGGGAAATATGCTGTCCATTTAGGTACCTTTTCTGACCTGACAAAGTACTGAGGATCCTCATTTTGTAGCGTGTTCGTACTGTCTCAAAAATCATACTGAAATGTTCCACAGCAAGACAATTCTCAGATATCAAGCTGTCAGTATTATAGCAGTTTTCGACTATATATAGTTGCCTATTAGTAACAAGTAGACACAATGCAAAGTTTACAGTCTACAGTGTTTCCACAAACTTTCTTGGATGACAGAGATAAAAACTCAGCTATAAGTTTCTCAGTCGTTTGTTGGTTTTTTTTTTTTTCTCCTCTTTATAGCAGGCACTTTTTGGTAGAAGCCACCTCCATTCTCTCGTTTGTATAAAATAGAAGTCTGTCTCCCTCACTTCAGCATACCGCTTTGAAACTGCTTCTAAAATCATTTAGGTCTACTGGTTTGAAACTGTGAAGAAGAAACACTAGATAACTGACTGTTTTGCACTGCATCAGGTGATGGTAGTGGTGATGAGGAGTGAGCAAGAGAGTTGGTGCAGGGCTTTTTCTGGATCTCAATACGGAAAGCCCAACAACAAATGATTTAATAAGATAGCTGTTTTAGCAAGACAGAATGAGAAGAGAAATACAAACAGTGAGAAAGTCTAGTATCTCTTCAGATGCTGGGCACCCCACATTCATGCAGCATCAGTTGGAGCCTGGATGGATTTTTCTCATGTGCTGTGGAGAGCAGATGTTGTCCGTGAAGAGAGGCTCTCCCTTTTGGTCATCTGAGCTATTCTGTAATGTCTTCACAATAAAACAACTCTGTTTGTAAAGGATGCTCTCATAAGAACTTCCTTCTGCATAGTTAGATAAAGGCCAGGCCAGGCAGGTGCTGTAATCGCAGGTACCAAGTGGGAGCTGCCTGTGTGCTCCTCAGTTGAGATGAGTTGGGTGATATTGTCCTGTAGCCAAGGGACCGTGCAGCACAGCCCAGCCTGAAGCCACGATGGACAGGCAGTACAGCAGAGGCCTGTGCCTGCTCAAGTTAACTCTTATGTGGATCACTGACTTCTAAGAGTACAACTGTTTCTCAGTCAGGATCAAGATGCTGTTAGAGTGGAATAATGCAAAGAACTTTTTTCAGTGAATATACATTAAAATTTATTAAAAAGCCAAATTAAGATGAAAAGACATGTACTTTAAGCACAATTTGAGCAGAAAATATAAAATACTTCAGTGCATATGCTTTGTCTATAAATCTGAAATTTCTTTGGACAGAAAACAGGTATTAAAATACCTTGGTCTTGTGGGGACAGTTCTGGGCATGATCAGTAGAAGGACTTAAGATACTTAATTTTTTACTATTTTGTAATAGGAGGTGTCAAGCTGTCTAAGGGACCCAGTCCTGGAAGTGTACTAACAACATTCATAGCACTGGCTTCAGCACGAAAGATTTATAAATTCAGAAATAAGAGAGGAGAAAACTAACTCAAGAATACTAGAACTTTTGTTTTCCCTTTTTATTATTTTTTGCCATCTAGCAAAAAACTATGTGACAATGAATTAACTGGTTTCAGGGTGTACATCTAAGGCCGGCATCTAAGTCTGATGGAGAGAAAATTTTTCAGTCTATATTTTCTTCAACTTTATCCATCGGGTGGCGCAGGTATCCTCCCTGCTTAGTATTCAATGTTATAAATCCTAGTCAGAGGTATTCAAAGGTGTACCTAGCATTGTGTTTCTCAGACAAGTAAGAACTTTCTGCCTATATTTCAAGCTAAATGATGCAAGCAAACTCTTAAAGGAAAATTGTATAACTGTGTCAGTTGTAGCTATGCTGTGCTGGAGCTGAAAAGCCCTGGTGGGAGGATAAAATGATAACACAGCTTTTGGAGTGAAGCTGATTTGTGCCTGGCTAGTGTGGAGGTGGACAGAACGGTCTTGGGTTTGTTTGTGAATCATTCTGTGATTTTGCAGTTACTGAAGTATGCTAGCCTTTCTAACAGCTTGTTTCCATAGTTTTTCCCTATCTCTTCTCTGGTCTTTCTTCTCTGCTCCTAGCCATACAGTCCTACCCCTTTCCCATGCTACTGTGGAGCTTGCTGGATCCCTCAGCTGGCTGTCCATTTTGTGTTAAATTAGACTTTGAGCACACTAGTTTGTTGAAGCATCTTACAGGAGATCCAAAACAAGGTAAAAGAAAACAAGGTAGGAGCTGGATGGGAAAAGAGGAAGGGTGCGTGACCTCTCCCTCTCAGTGTGTCTGTGAGTTAGTCATCAAAGTTGTATTTAAGAATGTTTGTCCTAGAGCAAGGTACCTCAATCTAAAATGGCTGCCATTAGTATCTTGCCCAAAATATTTACCATAAGTGCAAGAAGCTGATGCTTTAATAAAAAAAAAAAAAGGAGAAAAAAAAATTTAAAAAAGAGAGAAAAATAAAATAAAATCAAGGATTCGGGAGACCTGGCTTTTGAGGATGGCTTCCCAAAGAGTTAGAAGACATCTGCTGTCCTTGGTGAGGGGGATGGACAGAGACACTGATTCTTTTGAAGTCAGTGTATTGATTTACACTATGTACAAGATATATTAAACTATCCCCACCAGGTGTATATAGTACCTACACATTTTCCCTTCTTTTCTAAGGTGGGGTGTATCTATAGATTAATGAAATCAGTCCCATTAACATAGGATTATCTCAAGCCCTTTGTCAAGCCCTAGCAACCAAGTTGATGTAAGAACCCATTATAGCTGAAAGAGGCTTTTTTTTCTATATTATGCTTTATATATTTATCTATATTTATTTTATATTTATATTATTTTATTGTATTGTATTATTTTCTGTCTTCCCCTCTGCATCCTACGCTGATGGCCTTTCCTTTTTGTTAGACCAAGAACCTACCAAACACTTTTGAGTATTTAGAGTATTTAACTCATTTAACTGGCCCCTGTCTTTTCTTTTTTGCAGCTCACTTAACTTTCTGTCATCTTAATGAATTAAATTTCCTTACAGGGGGCTTAGATAAGGGCACAGGACTAAGCACAAAGTAAGTGGTGGAAGCATACCATGAAGTATGAGTAGTGGAGATGGAGCAGAAGGGTAGCTTTACCACTGCCAGGAGGGACAGATCTTCCTGGGTTGGTTCATTGGATTGGGTGAAACTATATTCTTCAAAGAGATGAGTATAACTCATGCTGATGAATGTCTTGAAAATGATTATTCGGTGGACAGTGCAGAATAAGACTCACCAATTAAGTACATATTGAATGTCAGAACTGCTCAAGTTGAGGGCAGCTCCTACACTGTTCTGGAAATATAAACCTGGAGGGCATTTCAAGGTATATACAGGTCTTATCTTCTATACCGGAACAAGCTTAAATATAACTGCCATAACTGTCATGCACCTTATTCTTTAAGTAACATGAACATGTTTGTGAGGAGCCTGCACAGAGAGACATTTCTTATAAGCACTAATATTTTTGACTTAATACCAAGATTTTCAGCGTAAATGCTGGTAATTAGGCATTTAAATAAGTGTCCTGTTTTTGAAAGTTTTGAATGCTTATCATATCCCAGTTTCTATGAAAAATGCTTCCCTTCCCTCAAATGCAACTACAGAAAATAATTTTTCACCCTTTCTCTGGATTTTGCTTTGTTACTGTCTCTAGAACTTCTCAACCTGGCAATGTTAGACTCAGCCATGGAAGGTATCATTTACTATCTGTTCTATAAAACCAGCAATGACTGAAGCTTTCTCCTTGTCTTCAGAGCCTGACAGATTGATCCATTTAAATCGACATGTTTTTCACCCTTACTCTATTAATCTATGCTTCACTTGTCTCAACATCTTGAGAGCTACACTGAGTTCTCAGAACATCTCAATCAGGCACTGCTGAAATTGTGAACAACTGCCACCGTTGATGTCAGGAATTCATAAAGTGTGGTTTGTTGTCAGACCTTGAAAATCAAATTCTTTTGCAGGTGCTAAAGGTCCCATAGCATTTAATGGGACCACTCACCGAGTTGTGCCACAGTCCTTTGACATAACTCTCTCATCTCTAACTGTATATACTTTTCAATGCATCAAATAATGCCCAACCTGTTTAGAGGTGGCTGAAAGTTACTGATGACGCATTGGTTTATGCATAGCTAGCAGGGACTTACAGCCCCTTTTAGTAGTGAGGAGTTTTGTAAATATGAAATGTTACTGGTGCCTGTTGCTTTCAGTTTGCAAACAGGTAAGCGGAACTGTTTTCAATGGATCTGTAAATGTAGCCATTTTATTACATAGCTTTTAATTAAAAGCAAAGGAGAGGTGGGGATATCTTGGTAAACTAGTTTACAGGATACAGAAATAAGCAATTATTTTGTAATTATATGGTACTTGGTAGATGCAAGAAGGTTGTTTTTATGATTCCTCCAATTCAATTTTCATGTAATTTTCAGAAAGTAAATAACCATGTCATTAAAATAGTTAACATTGCTATTGTCCGAATAAACATTAAAACTTTTTTTTTTCCTGATTACTCTAAGACCTCTTCTGAAAGGACTAATGCAAAAGAAATAATAATATAAAAGACCTGTCAAAACCTGAAGTAAATTACATGGGAAAAATGGGCAACTTAGATGACAAAAACAAATTGGTTCATGCCTATGTACTCATCTACCATAGAGTCAGGTTATATTTGTGAAGTGCATTATAATCTGAAAATATTTTTCTGCTCCAATGTGTGTTGAATCCAAGTCATTCATCTGAGTATTTTTTGCAGGAAGATTCTTATTTGCATTCATTGAGTAGTTATATTTTTGTTTTTTAGTGGTCATTATACTTCTGGCCTGTGTAGAACTTCTCAGAGCTTTGCAAAAATGAGAAGGATGCTTAGCGGGCTTAAATAGTGTAATGTGGATTTGCTATCATTACAGAAAAATTCTAAGAACCTATATTGAAACGCAGCATTTAAAGAAATATGAGCCTGACCATTTACATTTAGTTGAGCTTGGGAAATAATACACATATGATTTCATCACATCTGACTATCAAATCAGAGATCCTTTTTGTTTTGTGAACACCTATCCTGCCATATAACAGATGTAAAATTTGTGCATGTTTACTGTGTGTATCAGGCTATGAAAGATTTCTAAAAGGCTTGACTTTTTGTTACTATTATTAGCAAGGAAAAATTATTTGGCATCTTTCACTGTTAGGTTACCCAGTAGGGTTGGAGGTATCCAAATTTAACAAACACCATAATTCAAAATGGTGATAACAAAACACTGGCTAACAGAAGAAACAGCAGCCCTTCTGTGACTGTTGCATTTGAGCAGTTAGATTTTTGAATACTGTTTAAAGGCTGAGTTACAAAGACTGTTTCTGACCATCCAAGCACCAGGAAAGAATAATGCTATGACTTTACTATAGTAAACAGATGGATGGATTCTTCTCCTCAACTGTTTTTAAAAAAAAAGAAAACAGAAAAATAATTTCTTCTGTGGGTTTCTTTCACACAGACACAAAAATATATATTTGAAGAAACTTGCATAGATATTGTGCTATGCAATTACCTTGCCATTCCTGTTGCTGTACGTGTATTGTGTCTCTTGCTCCACACTAGTTCTTTCCCAAAGCCAGATTTTTATTAGCCTCGCGGGGTTCCCATTGCTACCTTGTTACTCTGGTTCCCTTGTGACTTTTGGGACAAATTTCCTGCTACCTCCACTGACAGGAGGCTGCCCTGTTCCACTTTCTGCCGGTGGAAGCATCTCGCGCTGTCACAGTCTAACTACTGAGCTTTCTGCCGCATGACATTCTCAGGGTTTGAATCTGTCACTTGAGTCTCAGTAGAGTATGCTTCTAATTTTAAAACTTGCTGCTTTCTCTTTAGGCAAAGAAATGCTCAAGTAGCTCTTTTAAAGGTAGATAGTCACTGCACACAGTGGTAGATGTAATATTAGTAATTATCCTTTAGGAATTAGTCTAGTAAAACAGGTAAAAAAACCTATACTCTGGTCTGCCCTCACTGGAAGTTTTAAATATGCAGAAGACTATCTTCATCTTCTTTTTCTTAAGGTTTAGTGACTAGGTTTAATTAATCTTTGAATGTGAAACTAAAATGAACTCTGAGCCCTCTGAATTCAAACTTCTGTTCCTGGGTTTATGAGGAATAGTAGAATATTAACAGCTGAGACACTATGCTGTTTAGGCAATTGTGGAGCATGCAAGCTCATCTGTGGAAGAAAATGTTCTTTAGACTATTAAGAAAGCGAAGTTTAGAAAAATCATATAATCATATAATTCCTCCCTATAAATTTTAAATATCTTGGGCTAATTTCAAAGGAATTTGAAGGAAGAATAGCAGTCCCAATTAACTGAGTTCCTGCAGGCTTTCTAAAAATAGCAGATGGAAGGAAAAGGAAATAAATCAGTACCACCAGTGCAAGTCTAACAGATAACTGGCCACAGAGCTGGCTAAACCCCATCATTATAGAAATAATTGTCTAATAGTGGTATGGAATTTAGCCCCAGAGTTGACTGCTGCTTGCCCAGCCAGTAGCTGGACGTTTTGAATGACAGAATAGTCCATCAGGGTCTGGAAGTCACAGAGTGGCTGAAGGAAGAACCTGGGAATATTACACATATATGAATATGAATCCAAATCTCCCCAGGCCTTTTTTAGTTCTGCACTCCACACAGTGCCAATACATGGTACACATTTGTGTTATTGGATTTCAGGAATAATTACTGTGTTTTGGTTTTTTTTGTGTTTGGTGTTGTTTTTTTTTTCAATAAAAATGTGCTATTCTGATGCTATGATCTTTCATTTACTCTAAAGTGAACTGGATTTCTTGCTTTTATGCTTTACATAAACACTTCAGAGGTATTTCAGCTGAAAGTCGCGCTACTCTTTTCATATTGAAAAAAAAAAGAGTATGCAATGTGTCTTACTGTTGGATAACAAATCTAAAGATACACTCATTACCCAGATAAATTCTGAGTCTTTTTTTATTTATTTTTTTAACATAGAAGATTTTGGCTGTATTTATAAAAAGAGAGACAAAGTAGTAATGCATTTATTAACTAACACTTGAAAGAACTGATTGGAAATTAGTCTATTCTGTATACTTTCTTTCCCTGAAACAAGTTTTCAAAATGCTATTAACTTAGAGGAAGAACTATTCTTTGACAGTGGAGCAAAGGATAAAACTACAAATTTCTCTCACCAGGAGAAGCAGTATTTATTATCTTCATGCTGAATATAATAATATTGACAAATTTTTTGTTTGTTTTAATTTCCTGTTGCTGAGAAGCTGAGGAAGAAATAACATTGTGCCACCAGATAGAAGATAGGAGACAAATTATTTTCCTGATTCTCTCTAGATTTGCTATATATTTTTATCTATTTCCTTAATCGTTCTGGAAAGCAACTAAGTACAAATTTGTCCACACTACAAGCCTGATTGGCAGTCTCATGTGACTACAGTATGAATTGGAATCTTGTTTACTAAATCATGACTCTGCCACATTTGCTTACATTTTCCGTACAAGTAGCCAGCCTGAAATGAAGCATGACTTCCCTTAATCGGAAAGTATTCTAGATCTAAAGAATTTACTATCACATATAAGTACGTATAACAGTGAGGACTTTCCTTCCATGTGTGTTCAAAGTGTATTTTTGAGCGAAAAAGGGAAATGTTTCTGCTATTAGAGAAATTAGTCACAGTCCTGTTAGCCAGTTAGATTTCTCTATGATCAGTTATACTGATATTTTCCTATGGAAACTGATAAACATCAATAAGATGTTCATTTCTTTTAGATGGAAGAGGAAAAAAATAAATTTATTGTTTTTAACTGACATTAAACACTAACTTACTATGATATGCCTAGAGCCAATACGAGCTTTTGATTGTTTTCTTTATTTAATATATAAGAATATATCATATAACAGAGGGGTTTATAATACAGGTTACATTTTAAATATTTTTAAAAGATTCTATTCTCTACTTATCTTGCTGCATATAATTATTTTGTGGTGATTCACTGTAAATGAATTAAAATGCTTGGGTGCCTGATATATTGCTGAATAGCTAACCTACCATGATCTTACAAAAAAAGTCATTGAATCACATCTGAGTAACCTGGCAAATTCTAAATTATTGATGCTTTCTATCGGGGTCTGAAAAACACTGTTACTAATCCTACTGTCTGCATGAATAGAAACCAGGATCAGATGAGTAGGAAGGCTGGGCAGAAGCATAGCTAGAGATGCTGGTTTCTTCCGTTCAGTGAAGGGGGCAACACAGAGAGCCGGAAAGCTCGGGGTGTGTGTCCTGAAAAGCTGAAGAAGGTGATATTCTTTGAGAGCTGTTTTCAGGGTAATAAGAAAACGTCCCAAGCGCTGTAGCAGTTTATTTAGGTGAGATAATATGGGTCAACTAAAAAAAAGCACACAGTGATAACACAACCAGGCTTTTTGCCACAGCAGAAATAGAGATTTATCTGTTCATGTTAATAAACAACTACCATAAGGTAACTCCTTAATTGATGTACTGCCATATTAATACAACTCTGTATCACATTGATTTTGTGTGAACAGAGGCCAAATCCTTACTATGCAGTTGTTCAGTGGATTATAGAAACATGTAGTCCAAAATGACTACTCGGAATGCTACAAGTTTCTCCTACAGAAACGAGTTAACAGTAGTATTAATGTTGTTTAAAAAATTAAAACTGGTAGCTCTTTAATGGATAAAATGTAATTTCACCTTTTAAAATCAGATTAAAAAACAAAGTACTGTAGGTAAGTAATGAGAATTTGTAAGTAGGAACTAATCTTCCCAAAGTAATTCTGAGAAATAAATTGCATTAAAGACTTGGAGTTAATTTCTCGACTCTGCCTGTAGTCACAGGAACATGATAATATTTCATGTTTTACCGAAGACTGCTATCATTTGCTGATTTTCTGGGTGAAAATGTCCTAATTTAGAGAAGTACTTAAGTAAGTTCCTAAGCTTCTGCTACTTAATATAAAACTAGAAATTTATACTTTTGAGCCATCAAGCATGCCATGTAATAATTAGACTACATGCCTCAGAAGTGTCACTTTGTAAATGCCTATAAGTATTTCTTTTAAATAAGGATGGAATAAAAGTTTGGCATTAAAATCTTTAAACAAGGCAAGGCAAGCTTTCTGGAAAGACATGACCCAACAGAGATTCAATAAAGTATCAGTGGCTACATCTCTACTTACACTCATAAGCAGTCTTGCTCATAAGGCTTTTTGTTTGGAAAACTTCCCTGATTTGCAGAAATGTCTCCCATATTTACAGTGGTAAGATAGGAATTCCTCTTGCTATTTGTTTTCTGTTGTCCTTGGGATATTCCAAGGACAGAATATTCCTTGGGATATTCCAAGGACACCTAATTTGTCCTTTTTTAAATAATCTAACTTGCATTGGTTTCTGATGATATCAAGATGATTGTCATTAATGTAAGAGGCTTCCTCTTTTCCTTTTCTGTTTGGAGCTCAGACAATAAATGGTGCAGGCCAGCAGATATTGGGCAGGAATACGCAAGGAACTTGGGGAGGAAGGGAATTGAGGGGAAGATGAGGGAATGGAAAATATATACCATTGATAGGAGAATGGAACATGAAGCAATTTAGTACTGTGTAGAGAACAGTTCAGAGATAATTGGAAGACTAAAAAGCAAAAGAATGTGTGGATAAAAACACTTCATTTACTTATAAGAAAGAATGGCAATGTGCAAAAGATGATGGTGGTAGGGAAGCAAGAACGAGGAAAGCCTCTTCTGCTTGTGTGTTGTATCCATTGGAAGTGACATTTTAAGACATAAACTGATGAAATGCAAATTAAAGATTAATATTGCAAGAGTCGGGAAGAAAATTTAAAAGAGTGTAATACATTTTGAAACCCATTGCATACTATTGAATCAGTCACAATAAAGGTGGTATAGTGGCGGTTAACAGAGAGTCATTTATTTAAAAAAAGAAAAAAGATCAGAGATCAGTGGATCCCCACAGTATGTGTTTTACTTCTCAAGCTAACCATGTGGAAAATCTCACCTACCTAAAAGACTGTTTAAATTAGTTTTTAATGTGTATGCAACAAATTACATGCACTTAGGGGCCAGGGACTTTGATTTAAATGGTAGACGTAAAAATCTGTTGCTCAGCTACCACTTTGAGACAAAATGAACCTGTAATTCTAGGCACTATTCCCATCTTCTGTCTGAGATGCATATAACAAGCATTGAAGTGAAGACTTTTAAAAACTCATTTGGAGTCTATAGTTACCTAAAAATATGTAAAGTGCTTTTTAAACTGCTTTAATCTGTTCCTAAACTTGCTAAAATTTCTCGGGAAAAAATGAGACTTTTGTGAGGATTTAGTTCCCTGAAATTCATTTAATTGCTATTTCCATTTAAAAAAATATTGAAGATTTGTATGAGAAATTAATTATTTAAAAACAAACAGAAATGTCATTTGTGTGAGTAATCTAAAAATATTAATGAAATGCTGAATATATTTTAGATTTTCCTCTTTCTGTCATTTAAAATTTTATGGTTTAGAGGGACTTTCAATGTTCCTTTCTTCCTTCCTTCATTTCTCCCTTCCTCCCTCCCTCCTTTCCTTCTTTCCAATTTTTGAACTTCAAGAATTTCTTAGATCACACCATCTCTTTTTCCTCCATACCTTTTCTCCAGGATGTGATGCTTACAGAAACACACCAGTTACCATGAAACACTTGACAGAGTCACTAGAATTGACAGCACTGATGCTAGTAGCATATTGGAAATGACAGTCATTGACGTAGTATTGGAGTGCTTCTGTACATTACAATAAAATGTTATTTTGGGAGATATTGTCAAGTGCTTCCGCCACAACATTTGCGCTTTTTCATTTTTATTGTGTTTGAATAGCCTCTCCAGTGCCTGTGAGTGCTGCATTAGGGCATTCTGTTAGAAAATAAGTGTAGTGACTGAAGTTGGAAAGGAAACTCTCAATAGAGCAGCGCAGTTACTTTAACCACGGGGAGTGACATAAAAAAGGCTGAATTCAAAATTCGATAAATTTTTATGTTCTGTCTTTTCTAGGAGAAGGATCAAAGCTGTCATAAAACTTAGAAGGATTAACTTAAACAAGATGTGACCATTTAAATAAAAGAACATATGCATTGTTACTGAATATTAATGTTAATAAGGCCAACTGATTTACCAACAGAATGGTTACTGAAAAATTAATTCTGTAATATTTATGTTGGTTTTCTTAACTTCTGCTCTGACTCTGGACTGTAGCGATCTGGTGCAGTTTCATGCTGAGACTGATGGTACTTCAGAGCAACACTACACAGTTTTTTCAATAACTTTTGATGCAGAGTGATCGGCAAAAAATGTTCAGGATTGAGAATGTTCCTTTAGGGCAAAAGACCTGAAATCATTGACATTGAATGAATATAATCTGCTAAAGACTGAATAAATCATTAGCACCCAGTTGTGTTATTGATTTCAAACAGACCATGATTGCTTTTCTACCACATGACTTAGCAGTGCTTGACTGACCTTGCTCAAACATACTGGTGGTGTGAGGATTTTATAGTTCTATGGGTTGTACCTAAGCAGGCCTTTAAAATGAAGGGTGAAGTAGGTGCCATCTCCTTCCAGCTAGTTACATTAATATTTGCCAGGGTAGTAATTAGGGTTATGTAATAGATTTCGCCCTGTCTTAAAATCAAGAATCATAGAATCATACAATAATTTGGGTTAGAAGGGACCTTTAAAAGTCATCTAATCCAACCTCCCGTGCAATGAGCAGGGATGCCTACTAGATCAGGTTGCTCAGAGCCCCATCCAACCTGAGCTTGAATGTTTCCAGGAATGGGGCATCTACCACGTCTCTGGGCAACCTGTTCCTGTGTTTCGCCACCCTCATTGTATAAAATATCTTCCTTTTATCTAGTCCAAATCTACTCCCTTTCTATTTAAAATCATTACTCCTTGTCCTATTGCAGCAGGCCCTGATAAAAGGCCCTGATTGACAGATGTCCTGGTTTGAGGTAGAACAAAACCAATTTTCTTTTCAGTAGTTTTACTTTTCAGTTAAGTCTCTTCTAACTGACTGCACTCTCTGAAATGAATGGCATAGTTTTCAGAGAGTGTGTGCTTCTAGCAGTGATGACGTCTGATATTTATAGTTAATACTAAGGAATGGTACGCAGAGAGGCTTTTGCTGATACTTATTGCTGTAACAATCAAGGTCAGCTAACTTTGTCATGCACCAAGTTGGAGGGTTGGAAGTGGAAAAGGGTAGACAGGTCGCACCTGTGGGGAGCAGAGGCCAGGACAGATGCCCGTGACGTGATCATCATCCTGGGAGCTCAATATTGGTTTTGTATATATTTGTATATATTTAATTATTTTTCTTATTAATATTATTATATTTTCTTTTTATTGTTAATATTTCATTATAGATGTTTTCGGGCTTTCTTCCAACCCATAAGTGTCCCTCTCTTATTCTCTCTCCCTTCCCCTTCTATGAAGGGAGAGGGGGTAGTAGATAGCATCTGTCTGTTTAGTTGCCACACCAGCCTAAAACTTGGAGCAGAATAGTAGCCTAGTATAGTGACAGTTTTGCTTTCTGTAACATTTAGTTGTGTCTTTTTTTAAGCCAGGGATGCTGTCATGAACAATGGAGCAGAAGAATGCACTGCTTCTCATTATTTTTTTCCTTCCTCCTCACTCTTAATTAAGAACAAGGAAAAAAAAAGAAGTAGATTGTTCAGCAGTTGCATTTAACACCCACTTACCTCTGCTGAGTTAAGAAGGGTGCTTTGGTGCCCCTTATCGGCACGACAATTTTGTGAAGTCAGTAACTTCTGAACTACAAGGTCACTTGAGTTAACATTTATAAATGGAAATGTGATGATTTAACAACTATGCATAAAGCACTGATAGATCACACACTGTATCAAGCAATGCAGTGCCTCTTCAATCCATTGCCACAAAGACAAATTAATGCTGAAGGAGCATAGAAGTGCTTAATTGTTTCAGGTGGCATCGTATTTCTGACATGTCAAAATAACAGTGGTAGTGTATCAGATTTAGAGAAGAATACAATGTCAGGAGAAAGCTGAGATTCAGAAAGGGAGGAGAAAATACTATTTTTGAAACTTAACAATGACAGATGATACAATGCAGAGTTAAAATGAAAAGTCAAGCAAGGCTGTGAAGCTGCAATTTGGAAAGAAACCTGAACTATACCAGCCTCTGGAGTTAAATTTGTATAAAGAACTTTATCATAGCTGAACATGTTTAATTGATAACAATACAAAAAACATGCATGTGGGTATGCGGAAACTTTTCATGCTTTGTCACTGCTCATGTAAGCTTCTTAGAAGTCTGAGGAAAATAGGTTGAGGTTTTTTGTTTGTAAGCAGGTATTTGCTTGACAGAGTAACACAAGTATATTTGTTAGAACATTGGCTTGCTCTCATTTAGAAGTAGAGTAATTGCAGATTTTTAATACTTCTTTTTTTAATTTAAATATAACCTGTTCATGAACTTGACTAAATTAAGGTTTTTCTTTCTAAACAATTTTAAAAAAATCAGGTCTTTGACCTACAGTATACTTGGAGGGCATGCTGCACAGTACATGCATATGCATTGTGAGTGTGTGAAAAATCTGTTTTGGCTTATTTTGCAAAAGTCCGCAGGATTTGTGAGGTAGTTCTTCCACATTGCTAAGCAATGTTAAAGCTTCAGATGGAATACTCTGTTGGTTTTTAGACACTGCGCTTTGAAGAAGATCTGGATCAAATGTAAAGAGTCCCAGCAAGATCAAAGAGAATAACGAGAGGTCTAGAAAATATGGCATCATTAGAAAATGTGAAATAACTGGGGATAGATAGAGAAGTCCAGGCATCAGGATGGAAGAGAGGGAAGGGTTACAAATGTGGAGCTGAATTTTGGATGCATTTAAAACTGCTAAAACTGAAATTAACACCATCAAGAAAGATTCACATTAGACATAAACAGAATTTTCCAATGATAATGACATAGACACATTGATCGTAACTACTTTGGGAGGTTTTAGAATATCCATCACTGTAAGATGTTTTCTCTGAGACACACCAATATTGTTGGAAATAATGTTTGAATAGTAGATGGTCCTCCTCTGTCATGGAATGCTTCCACGCTAGCCCTGCCCAGCACTCTCCTCCTCAAGCTGCTGTGAAGCATATTTAAGAACCATTTGAACATATATCCATTATAGATCCTACTTGTAGCATCATGACAATCTTAATACACAGGTGTTATAAATTCTGCCCCTGTTCCCAGACAGTGGGGATTTAGCACTATAACCATGTGTACCTATGCGCAGAGGAAATACTACACCTCATGCGGGGAAGCAGGCTACGGGCATTCACGTTGTACCAGTCTCTTGACATGTATTCACCACAAACTTTAGACCTTGTCCCTACAAAATGCGTAACTGAGACCATAATTATGAGGTATTTCTCCAAACTTCTTTCCCTCCTGTTCAGGGCCCTGAGGGCAGTAATAAACCTTAATAGCCCTGATCAGCCTCACCTGGGGCCTTCCACACACGTGACCTGCCCATGGGTCAGGGTCACCTTGGTCATTTAAACCCAGCTGTGATATAATACTGGCTCTAGCTTGATCACAACTATGCCTACATCTAGCTGGAGACCTTGTTGATTATGATCTAGACCTGTGGACTGGCTTCCCAAACTGACCTTGGACCCACCTTGTTATGTGGAGTTGCTGTGTGATCACTGGACTGTATCTGATCCCAATTACCTTTACCAGACCTGATCCTGAATGTGACCCTCAGATGGACTTCGCACCTTCTTGGTATGAACTTACTTGGCCTTTTGGGCTCTTGGCTGAACCTTGCTACCACTTCTGGCTCTGCCTTTTTTGCTTTGTTCAGGTATGTTCAGCAATAGACTCATGTTTTCCTTGTTCAGCCTTTGATCTCTAATGTGGTAGAAGATCTTGTTGTCTCTGATGTCCTCAACTCCTTCTTTGTTATTGAAGGAGAAAATTCTAACTATGGAAATTTGATTCAATGAGTGGCATGTGATCCTAGAGAGTGATACGCATGCATTGAAAGAGTATGTTATAGCTGGAGTCATTGAGAAAAGATATTCAGCAATAACAATATGACTGTTCCTGACTGCATTCATAATGAGAACTACATCTGTTGTCATCATTTAAATGCTGCAAGCAATAAATTTTCCTCTTTTAAAACTTTATGGGAGTAATTACAGTTTTTTCATGAACCCATTAGTATTACATGAGTGAGAAAAAGCAAGTTTTCTGCTGTATTTCACTTAGAAAACTGTTGTGAGTGTCTTCCTTTTTATTTAAAACATTTCTAGAGAACAAAGAGACTCAGGAAAGGTACTTTCTGTAGACTTATCTTTTGATATCAGCTTTTAAAGCTGAGTGAAAACTTTCCAGCAACACATGAATAGATAGAAAATTCAAGTTATGACAAATGAGACTTCTTGCCAAATTTTGACATTTCAACTGACTTTCAGTCATGTTTTTGTTCTTCAATATTACTGGTTTGGCATTACCTCCTCCCCCTGTTCTTTCTTCTCCTAATGCCCTATTCCTCAACCCTATTCCCCAAGTTATCATTTTGTCTGAATTTTGAGTGAAATAGCCTCAGGCTGTGATTTCTTGTCAAATTTTGAGGGGAAAAAACCCAAACCAACACTTTTTATTTCTCCTCCCACTCCTTCACTCTTCTACCTCTTGGAACTATTGTTCTCCAATGTGTTGCTATTTTACTTTTTTTCATTTGTATAATACCTGGGAACATTCCACATTTTAGGATGGTGACCCATCCTAAAAATTGCTATAGTGGTCAGTATTTGAAGCATTCAGGTGTTTTGCAATTATAAATAAATGCTTAATGAGTGAAGACTTTGTATTCTACCCTTAAGACAGATTCTTAAAACTTCCTGAATAATATTCTTTAAAGAGTAGTATACTTGTATATTGTTTATTTTGGGGGAAATTACCTTTTTTCTTTTTAAATGGGTACTGCTTTGGCTTTGGAAACAGTAGGGAGAACTTCAGTTCTTACTGAAAATGCCCTAGAATTTTAAGCACTAATCTCCCAGTTCATAAACTATCCTGCAACATAATCTATTTATCTGATGAATGTAACTGAAATACTTTAGCTATTCATGGCTGTATCAATAAACATTGTCTGTACATCTTCTGAAAAAAGTCTTTTGACAATACTAGGCTTTTTCTTTTGCCTTCATTTATGTTTACTTGCTTTAAGACTTTGAGAATACTATGGAAAATTAAGGGCAATCTCTTCTTACAGTATTTTTTTCACATAGTCCAAATGGAAAATTCTTTACATTTAGAAATGAGTTGGAACAACTGCAAAATCAGATGCTTCCCCTTCATTCTAGATGTTTGCAAGTAAAAGAAACTCTATTCCTTCCACATATAAATCAATCTAGATGTGCAGTAAATGAATCTTCATGCAGGACAAACTTATTAATGCAAATAACACAAGAAAACAAATCTACAGGGTAAAGAAATAGTTTTGATCTGTTTTTTTTTTTTCTGCTGCCTCTGTTGTGTTCAGTTGACAACTGTTTTGTTTATCACTGCCTTTTTCTACTGTCTTGCTTATCTTTTAGTGTAGTTGCTTTTTTGCCTTTAGATGCTTGCTTTTCTAAAGAAAAAAAATCAATATTTAATAAAAAGATAAGATGATGACATCTTTTGGAAATAAGGAGAAAAAGTGATTCTTGGCTGAAAACCAAGTGGTTACCTGGTTTCCTTTCTTGTCAATAGGAGTGAACTTTGAGGATGTTTCTATATATGTGCAATATGGTGTAGGGGAGAACTTTGTAGAGTAGGGTATATGATCCCAAGGGTCTTTTCCAACATAAATGATTCTATAGGGATAAGTCTAGGCGAAGGGATGTGTGTGGAGTGCAGAAAATTGCTTTAACCTTCCCATGACCTGGGCAAGTGAATGAAATCTTGTCCTAATTAAAAAACAGTGTGTTGTTCCACTATGTCATTGTGCTTGAGCTTTAGCATTAGTTTATGAAACCAGAACTGGCATATTACAGGCCAAAAATATATAATATATATAAATAATATATCTAATATATAAAATATATAACTGGCATATATCAGGCTTGTTTGGTATGCCTTTTCCAATAGCCATCTTGTGCCACCAGCAAGCAGCATCCCATCACTGCTGTTATTCTAGGGACCCCAAACCTCCCATTCTCACCCATTAGCTGCAAAAAGTTGCACAAAACCAAGAGCCTGTTTCAGATCCCTCTTTCCCAGAAGCCATATCATGCTACCCCAAAATATTGCTCAATCAGTCAGGTTCCTACATTCAGCTGCTACATCAGATAAAAATCAGCCCATCCCAATATTTTGCTTAACCAGCTTATAGTGTGGATACTGTGTTGTGATTCTCTTCCTGTACAACTGTTTTCTGCACATTGAATTGCACTGCAGTTGATGACCAAAAAGAAAGTTACCACATAAGAGTTTTAATATTTTCTCATGCTTAGCCTATACTTGTTATTAATGATTGCTTAAACATTCAGATCCTGCTTAATGCTGTATTTGGATGTTTTCTGCTGCATATATTTATTTCTCTGTAATTTTTAGAGAACTGATATAAGCAGGATGGCAGTTACCCTGTTACACTTAACCTCAGCTACCTGACTATACTTTTGTGAATGTTATTAATGTTTTGCATTCCGTTCATGTTTATTTCTATATTTGATATTACCTGGTCTGCATGCATTTATTTTTCAGTAGTATCTATTTGACTGAAAGTGACAGGACTGCATACATCCTGTCATGACTAAACTAGACTTGGCTGCCTGCCTCTCTCTGTAAAGTAACTTGAATACAGGTAAACTCTTTTCCAGATACCTATTTCTGAGCCGGACACCTTATCAACTATCCCACGTATGCTTTACAGCTGAGAAAGCTGGGATGTTTTTCTAGCTTTTGAGATGACTCGCCATCCTAAACGGCAGCCTTAACTTTGTAATAATACCGTTTATATCTGTCTACATGGAATCATCGATCATGTAAAAGTATGGCTATCCATAGAGAAACATAGGAGACCTCCTTGTCCCTAAAAGGTGTTCCATAACTTTTATTGATATTAATGTTAATTCCTAAGGCTGTATTGGGATTTTTCAATTGTTTAAGTTTCAGAAACTTCTTTTCAAATTTGTGAACAGTTACCAAATGAAAGATATAAAATTATCCATGTATGATTAGTGAATCGGGGGGAAAAAAACCAAACCAAAGCATCAGCAAGACACTTGGGGCACAGTGCCCATGGAAAAACCGTCCTCTGTGTGCCCACCACAGGGTTAGGGTTGAATGAATATGACTTATCAGCTGTGTGATATAATTCATCAGTGTTCACCTTTTCTCATTCATGATTCAGTTCTATTTATTTTTCCACCAGAAATTACAGGCATGAATCTCAAAATTGAAGAGAATAGGGTCTGGGTGCTGCCTGTTAAGTAAGCTAAGTACTTTGGGCTGTCTTGGATGTGCAGATTGAAGGACCTAGATGCAAAAGAAGGCTACTTTTTTGCATAACTTGAAAGATCCAGAACATAGGTTCAGTAGGATATTCAGGTAGTCATCAAGTGTCAGGTAGAAAAGATCAAGGAGAAACAGTGAATTCATGTCCAGTTCAAGCCTGCACCCGAATGCAGCAGAACCTGTATGTGATTTTTGGTAAATCACACAGGATCATAACCACAAAAGGAGTCCTGAAAACTGCCACCTTGGTTAATATACCTTTTGAAAGTTCCTAAAATATTGAGACCACTTTAGCACTACAAGGTCTAATTTGAAGCCTGCCCAGAACTGCTTCCATGCCAGAACAGATGAGCAGCCCAGGGAAGTTTACAAGCTGGCTGTTACTCCATGGACTTTTTTTCTCTGCACAAAAGGTTTTTAAAACACTAATCTGAGATGTAGGATTTCAGAGCTCCAAACGGTAGCCCAGCTGAAGTGAATTTACATCAGGTGCTTATTAAATCAGCAGCTAGAACCCCTTATCTATTTTTTGCTTTTTATACAATAGTTGAAACTACAGGCTATCACACTCAGACTCTGGTTTAATATATATTTTACACTGCAGAGTGAAAAGAAATCATCAGTGGAAACAGAAGAAACTGCATTGATTTCACATAATCATAACCCAGTGGTTGAGTGTACTTCTCTGGAAGATGGGGTAGACTTCTAAATTCTCATCAAATAAAGAAACAGAATCTCAACCTTCCATACTCTGTGCCCAGTACATTGCAAGGCTTAAAGGGTGGCAGAAAGCTCACAGTCTTTTCTGGAGTTACAGCTAGGAGGATGAATGGGGAAAATTCTACTGATTTTTTTAAAGAATATTTTTTAGTTATAAATACTGTCTGGAGTCTAAATCTTGAATTTGAGGGTCTGTAGTTCTAGTGGCTAGTATTATTTAGGAACTTTAATAGGTGAACATGTATGTCTTTTTTTTTTTTTTTTTGTAAGACAGCTTCTAAAACTTATTTCCTATAATACAAAGTTAAGGAAACTTTTCAAAACCAACTGTTTTCTCTGACCCACAAACTTACATTCTTCAAGTTGCCACTTTAGCTGCCTTCATCTGCCATCTTGTGGTATGTCGGCTTAATCTCAAGTGTATAGAAATGCACGTACATTACCTATTCTATTTTATAAAACTTTCCTACCTCACATTAGTAGATACCAGATTGATACAAGCTGATTTTACTTTTGTGCGCTAATGCATTCATTAAGTGAATTTTCATGTACTATTTTCTTTTTAATATTGGAAAAGTAAAGAAAGACTGAAAAATCAGCCAATTGCAAAGTAGTTCTTTGCTTTATTTTATGTTCACATCTCAATAAACTAACACTTTTCAATTCACTAAAAAAAAATACAAAAATGCAGTTATATTCAATAATATTTTAAAAATTTTGCTAAAGAATAATACAAGAAGGTTTAAAATGGGAAGATGAAGGAAAAGATGTAAAAGCCCTCTTAAAATTTGACTAATTCAGAGAGCCCTGATCCTGCAGTTGGTTTCAGTCTGAATTCTGTTGTCTTAATTAAAAGGATATGCTGTTTATATTTTTTGCGTATTTGGATTTATCTAAACTATTGCTGAATTTATCAGAGATAACTTTACAGTTAAGAGCTACAACTTCCCATTCTTGGATCAGCCATGTGTATTGGTATATAAGACACATAAACTATGTCAAAAAAATCCAAACCCTGTGAAAATATGTAATCATTACAAGTTTTTTATTCAGTTTCTTAGGCTAACCTTGAAAATACTACTTAAAAGCATATAATTGAGAAACTGTACCAGTTCCCCCCCCAGGGGATATCGCAAAACTAAACAAGTGCTCATAGTGGGTGATTTCTCTGTTAAGGGACACTGAGATGCTCATCTGCCAGCCTGACAGGGAGTCACAAGCATTATGCTGCCTTCTGGTTGACAGGTCTGAGATGTTGCCGAGAGGGTGCCACAACTTGTCAAGAGTACAGACTTTGCTCCTCTTCCATGTGGGCATGAATGCCACCTCAAGCCAGAATCTGGGCAGAATCAAGGAAGACTACAAAGACCTGGGGGTGCAAGTGAAAGTTATCTTTTCTTCCATTTTAGCAGTTAGAGGACAGGGAACAGACAGAAATAGACGTTTAATGTAAATCAACTTCCAGCTTTATGGCTGGTGCTGTTGGGAGGATTATGGCTTCTATGACAATGGGACTTTCTTTAATGACTATAGCTTGCTAGGGAGGGGTGGGATCTATGTGTATAGAAGAGGCAATGGAATCTTTGGTAGCAGGCTGGCCAACTTGATGAGGCTGGCTTTGAACTGAAGTACTCGGGATGGAGTTCAGAGTGGCAATGCTCATGCCACTGCAACCAACTGGGGAATAAAACAGGCCAAACAGAGCAGAGACAAATGTTCCACAGCTTCTCCCATGGTGAGAACCTGAGGACCTGAAATTAACTACAGTGATTATGGAAGCCCTATTGAATGCCTCTGTGTCAAGATCAGAGGTGTCTTCTCCAAAAGGGATCTTCTACTGCCAAAGGCATTTTCTACTGACCTCCAAGCCAAGATGAAAAGGCCAATGAAGCATTATATGGTTTACTTAAGCAAGTTTCAGGTCAAAAGAATCTGGTTCTTGTGGATGACTTCAACTATCCAGACATTTGTTGGAAGAAGCTCACGTGTCATCCATCAGGTTTCTGGAATGCCTAGAGGACTGCTTCCTCATACAAGTGTTAGATGTGTCAACCAGGAACAAGGCACTGCTGGACTTGCTTTGTAATGTTTTGGTTAGTGATAGCCTTGGCTGCAGTGATCAGTGGAGCAAGAGACCCCCTTGGCTTAACTGAGTCTGCTCTAAACCAAAAGAGAAGCATACCAGAGATGGAAAAGTGGATGAATACCCACTGAGAACTACAAGGGCATTACCAGGATGTGCAGAGATGTACTTAGAAAAACAAAAGCTCAGCTCGAATTGAAACTGGCCAGAGATGTCCAAAACTATGAGAAAGTGTTCTTCATGTACATAAACAAAAAGCAGAAATAGACGGAAAATATTGGCTCACTGCTAAGCAGGAGAGTTGAATTAATCACTGACAACACTGAAAAAGCAAAGGTTCTCAACACTTTATTCATCCTGGCCTTTACAAGTACTGTTGGACCTTGTGAACAAAAAACCAGGTTGATACAAACACAGACCTACTGACAGTGAAGGAAGAGTTGGTATGTAAACTATTACAGAAGCTTGTCCCCTATGGGTTGATGGGCCCTGAAAATATTCACCAGAGGGTGTTAAGAGCAGGCTGTCATCATTGTGATGTCATAATCATTGAGAAGTGGAGATCAGTGGATGTGCCAGAAGACTGGAAGAAGGTCACCCCTGTCTACAAGAAGGACTTAAAGGAGGATCCAGGAAATAAGCCCATCAGTCTTACCTGATTCCTTGAGAAATTTATGGAATTAATCCTCTATCATAAGGAGGGCTATCGCAAGTCGAATGAAGCTTGTGATTGGGAAAAGTCAGTACGGATTCACCAAAGACAAATTGTGCTTGACAAACCTGATCGTCTTCTATAACAAAGTAACCTGCTTGGTTGATGAGGGGCCAGCAGTGGATATTGTTTACCTGGATTTCTCCAAGGCTTTTGAAGTGGTTTCCTGCAGCCTGCAGGAAGATCTGGATAGGCTGGAAGAACGGGTGAACAAGAACCTTATGAAGTTCAAGAAGAACAAGTGAAAGGTCTTGCACCTGGGAAAACATAATCCCGGAGTGCAGCATGTGCTGGGATCTATCTGGTTGGGGAGCAGCTCTGTGGAAAGGGATCTGGGGGTCCTGATGGACAATAAGCTCAATATGAGTGAACAGTGCTCTTCTGTGGCAAAGAAAGCCAATGGGTTGCTGGGTTGCATCAAGGGCATCACCAGCAGAGATAAAGAAGGCATTAATCCTACTCTACTCAGTGCTTGTCAGGCCACACCTGGAATATTACTGTGTTCAGCATTTCTGTGAGCACTTGACAAAGGTCAATTTTGACACTAGTAACAATATCATGACACTGACTGGAAAACCCAAACTTTACCAGTTTGGATGCTCAGCTCAGATTGAGACTCAGAACCTTAGTCTTATTAAACAATTATTTTTGGGCATGGAGAGATAAGATGGGGGGATTTATTTAGTTTTGTTTTCTGTGTTTCCCTCAAGTATTACAAAAGTTCAAACAGCAACCACCTTAAAGAAGATTATATCATGTAAGTTTAGAGAAAAATGTTTTTAAATGGCCAGAGCTCTATTTAAAGTTATTAAAGTTGGACATAATCTGTCAAATGTAGTCATAAGCAAGATTTTTCTTGAGCATATCTTGAATATTTTAAATCCCTTAAATGATGCAATATTTTACTTCTATGCTTTGCACAGGGAAACAAGGGTAAAGAGGCTTTCTAGGAAAATTAAATCACAAGAAAATGAATCTTGTCTATAAGTTGTTTGTTGTTGTTGTTTTTTTTAATTTCAATTTATTGAAGATACAAATATATTTAAGGAGTATCAATATGGTGTTGGAAAGGCTTCAAAGCCTGTGCCCAGAAGGGAAAGTAGGTTACAGTCCTTCTGATATGGCATCTAATACAACAAAAGACAAAGGAGAAGAAAAGTCTGTAAAGAATCATTAAAATAACTGCAACATAAAGCCCAAACTATACTAGTTCTGCAGTCAAGTTAATCTAAACAAAATTACAACGTGATGAGACTTCATCTACTTCTTATTGTTGTGCTACAATTAAAGAGAATGTCAGTATTTTACAAAGATAATTAAAGATTGCTGCACTGGATTGAAACTGAAGGTGCTAAAACAGAGTAGGCTTACCTGGTTTATATTTGGCCAAGAAGAAAACAACACAAAAATAACTATTCAAACCTTTTTTCTTTGTTTTCATTTTGTTGGAATGTTCATTTGAACTCTGACGTGAAATGTGGAAGCGCTTGTTTTATCAGGTATCTGAGAGCCAGTATTTGCAGCATAGTTTCTATTAAATAAGTATTGGATCACAAAAAAAGCATCTGCAACAATACTTTTTGTTTCACTTGCATGTTCTTTAATGATTCTCAGTCATCTAGTATCTCAATCCAACAGGAGTTATCTGTTGAAGTTTCTATAGGTTTCTGGAACTTTTAGCTTTAGATTGAATTTAAGTTTTCTGCAGGAAAATATGAAATGAAAAGTAGAATATCTGAAAAATGTGAGATCCTAGAGAATTATTACAGTTCAGGTTTCAACATCTATCTAGGATAGAGAAGTATTTTGAAGCCGGGGGAATTTGTGAGAAGTTGTGCAACTTTCAAGTCAGAAAAGAATGTTTACTTGTTATAATTCTGAACCAAAAAAGTGCACCTAAAATCAAGACTTGATTTCATGTTGGGCTTTTCCAAGGAAGCCATGGATTCTTGTAATGGCTGTTTTTATTTCCCTATAAAAATACTATCAAATTTCACCTTTTTTTTTTTTTAAAGGAAACTGCTATAAAAATGTTTATGTATTGTGATAGTACATCTCTGCATCAGCTGTACAGCATCACTGTACGATGAATTAATTAGGTCAGTCAAAAGAATGTTGTTGAGGTTCTGAAAGATCACGTGGAGTTATTTATAACTCTCTATTGGCTCTCCGAACTCGTGGAAAGATTTGAGCTTTGTTATGAATCTCTTGATAAGTAACAACCATGACACTGGCAGCTTTCCAAGGCAACATGGAGAACTTATGGACTTGTCACGCTTCCAGGGTGTTGGAAGGTACCAGCTCAGCTGTGATTCACTGCTGATTGCTTTTGCTATCACAGAATCCTTTAAGGTTTCAAGCCTTTGGGGAACTCTCACAGATTATGCTTGGCAAGATGTAGAGTGTCAACTAATGCATCATGTAACAGGGCAGAAAATTTGGTAAAGCCAAGCTGTTTGGGTTTTTTAATGCTTTGTTCTGAACCATTGTTGTTCAACTTTATTTTTAATTGACGTAATTAAGGGGGTGGTTGTAATGAAACACCTTCAACAGTTTGTTTTCTGATTAAGAAACAATATGAGAGTTCTTAATACTGATTATTTTTCTCCCCCCTCCTTTTCCCTCTAGGAAATTTCTAATAGTTCATATTGATTGAATTTAGCTACCTGAAAAACTGGGAATCCACTGGGACCAACATAATTTAAGAAAAATCTTTGGCTAAAACAGCAGGATCCTGAGGGAGTTTTATTGGTTGCTAAAAGTTTTGGTTTTACAAGAAATGGTTTCTTACCTCATGTATCTGTTTATTGGATCATATTTGGAGATAATGACAAAGGTTTTGGCCCATAGTGTAGCAGTATAAACCAGAAGATGTAAGGTTCCCTAAATTACTTTGTATTGATATTATAGCTGAGAACATAATTTACTGCTACATGAATATTCTACAAGTTAAAAAAAAAGTACATAGTTGTAACAATAAATTCCACTGAACTACTGGGCTAACTCCGATCATAAAAGCTGATAGTAAGTTCCTAAACATTTTTAACCTATGCCTTAATAAGAAATATGCCTTCATTTAAAGCTATCAGGTTCCGTAATCTGTGTGAAAGGTTTTAGAAGGATAATTTTTATTGTATACTAGTCATTGTAGAATACTTCTCCATGTACAAGGATGTAAAATAGCAAAATAAATTGTTGGTTCTAAAGATTTTGGTTAATAACTGGTTAATCACAAGAAAGCTGAAGTAATTAGTAATTTTTAAACCTATTAAACTTTTTAGAAAGATGATAAATTTTTGTTATTCTTTTGTCCAGTACTGACTGCTCAGTTGCTGACAGTAAGCAGTTGTTAGACATTAAACACGCTTGGAGAGACAAATCTTACAAAAGATCTGATATTGTTTCAATCTGTCTTCCTAAATGTCACATGCTTATATTTAAAAACCCCAAATCTGTTCTTCTGGTACAAGAGACAGGTGATTTAGCATCACCAACTTCAATAATATTTTAAATATTTAAAATAAATATCAAAAGGGAGATGTGAATGTGTCTGGGCCTGACTGGGGCACCCTTATTTCGTTATTTCTAATAAAAAAAAATAATAAAAAAAATATGCAGCATATCTTTTCTGGCATTAAGGCATTCTCCCATACTCTGTTATTTCCCCACAGTACAAATTCTTACATAGGCATTGATGTGATAATCATACGTTCATGATAAAGTGACTGGGCTACTGTTGGAGGGCCTCCTGCACTTCAAGGCATATGACCACAGCTGATAAAACTTTAGGCCTGGCCTGAAAAGAATCTGACAACATGTGGTACATAAAATAACCCTAAGAAGATCAGAAAAAAAGCAGGAAAGGAAGTAACCTGAGGAAATTGGTTAGTTGTCTGGATGACTGATTATTAGCCCTGCCTTAAGGGACAAGACAAATACCCTAAACAGGAACCTGTTTAGCTGGGAAAGTCGAATAACTATTTTCTGTATTAGGAGTCCTCATTCCTCTTAGAAGAAATAAGCAACTCTGTATTCCTAAAGTAAAATGCGAATTTGGTATTAAGCCAAATTCTCAAATTAACCTGCAGAAAAAAGAAAGATGTAGAAATACTGAGTGTCTGCCCGGAGAGGAAGACAGTGGACTAGACAGTGAGAAGAAAATTCAGCTGAGTTACAGTCTTGGCAGATAAATGTAAGAATGAACAGGTTATCCATCAAAGTGAACAAGAGAATATTATACATTGTTCATTGTTCATTTGTATATACATTGTTCATTTGTTAGGGTGATTTTTTTTTTTTATAAAATGACACAGAAAAGTCACTTCAGAAGAAGTTGAAGTAAACGTCAATAACCTTGA
>JAOXJK010000012.1:76170540-76185007 GCA_025774025.1 Xenus cinereus | reverse complement strand
AACCTTGAGTTATAAAAAACCTGTTGATTTTCACCAACGTGTAAAATGTACAGCAGTATAACTTGACCTTTCATCTCTTTCTTCAGTGCTGTATGTAGGCTAAAAGCTCTTCCCCTAAAAATCCTCTTCTTTTGTCTTACAAATGCAATGTTGTGTTGAAAGTAATAGTTTGGTTTTTTTTCAAAGTAAGGAGAAAATGGTCATGACTGAGGGCACTAAAATTTAAGTTGGTGTTAATAGGGACATTTTGTGACATGAAATGAAAATAATTTTGTTAAACTGGTATCAGTCCTAAACTGTGAAGTGTACACTTGGCCCATTACCAGCAGACAAAGGTCTACCGGAGCCATGCTATTAAACTTTGACCTTAACCTTTTTACACTACTGTGCTGGTTTTGGTTGGGATAGGCTTGATTTTCTTCATAGTAGCTAGTATGGGGTTATGTCTTGGATTTATGATGAAAATAGTGTTGATTGGTAATCTAGGGATGTTTTAGTTATTGCTGAGCAGTGGTTGCACAATATCAAGGCATTTTCTGCTTCTCACACCACCCCTCCAGTGAGTAGGCTGGGGTTGCACAAGAAGTTGGAAGGGGACTTTTTTTGATAAAAAAATATTCTTTACATATAGTATAGATAGTCAGCACAACACATTATAGCTACGGAAGTGCATTGGTTTAGTGGTGAACAATTCCATATCTATGCAGAGCTAATCACCATTAGCTGGTGATTAAAATCAAAATACTATTTTTGCAGTCTCACTGAAGTTACTGTACTAAAATATCATTCAGCACTCCTACTGTAACATCACTTTCCAGGAGCTTTGTGTCTCACTATAATAGTTTCTGTTCGTGCTTTAGATTAGTAAATCTTAAGCTAACGGCCTCAAGAAATTGGCTACCACGTTATCAAATTATTTTACTGGCATTTTCTGTGTCTGAAACCAGGCTTAAATTTGTTGGCCTCTTTTCATTTTTCTGAATTAATATAGAGACTGATAATGGTGAATGTGGTCTAGATGATAGTGGCTTTCTCAACACTTTATAAAGGGATACTTCCTAAAGGGAAGAGACAGAATTTAACTGTTCTTGAGAAACCTTAACTTTCAAACTAAGTTGGTATGACTTGTAAGGTCTTTTGCTCAAATTCATTCTGAATTAATTCAAATGACAGTTGTCACGTTTACATCATGTTCAGTTCGAGAGTTTCGTATTGTAGACCTTCTAATGCAGATCATCTTAACCAGTATTAAGGTTGTCTTTGGTCAACGTATTTTGAGTTTCTATAATATTTCTACTGAAATTATTACATTAGATTCATTGAAACTTGGTAATAAGTGGAGTCACCTAGCTTTTGGGAAGTTTTATTCATGCAGCTTTACATTATTTTAATCATATTAATTTTTAATGGAAATAATATTTGTCATTTTTATAGCATTTTCCATCTCAAAGGAACTAAGCTACTTCATGTACTTTCTTATAAATGGCATGCTTTATCCAGTAATGAAATTCAGTCTGAAAATATTGTACTAACAAAGACATGGGGTTTTTATCCCCCTTTTCAGTTTTTACGCTGCCAGACATACTTTTTAACAGTGAAATTAGATTTTTCTGGAGGCATGCATATGTCTGTGTAGCTTGGCACTTACATTAACAGAAATATGTGAGAGTTTTGCTAATCCGTAGGATATTGATTACCATAAAAGAACCTAAGAGCTCAAAGCATACCAAGAAGAATGTAAATATTTGGTCACTTATACTGAAAAAAAGTCTTGAAAGTTGGGGAAGTAATGTGATTTTTTGGGGACTGTAGATTTTTGGAAGGGCTAGATACAGGAATGAATGTTGAAAATGGAAGAATCATCTAGATAATTTAGATGATGTATGGCAAGGAGAGTGAAGGAACCAGTACAAGTATTTAATAATGCTTTTGAACTGAAACTATAAAGGAAGTGATCCATTTTAACCTTTTGTTTGTTGGGTTTTTATTTTAAAGTAGTTGTAGAGAAGAGTTGTAGAGAAAAAAGTACAAATTTTAAGTTTGTCTGATCTTTCTCCCTGTTCATCATGTTTCCCTTTTTTTTGCTTTGCCTCTTTTAAGAATTATTTCCTCCCAATTGTTGTCTCCATTAAGAATTTTTTCCATTGTTTCCCTTTTCGTCTTGGCCAGTGTTTTTGAAAGTTAAGTGCTGAATGTGAATCTTCTTGTTCTGGCACACCAATTTTGAAGATTTTTGTATTGTGGGTGGTACAAGCATGGTCACTACATTCTACTCCTTTTTCTTTCCAACCTGTAATCGATATGTACTTGCAGATGAAGAACAGGAAACCACAGGCTATGCCCCTGTGAAAGTAAAGCTGCAGAAGACCCAAAATATCCCTGATGTCTGAGTTTTGAATGTTTATGCAAACATAGCCAGATTTGGAGGAAAGGCTCAAGAACTACTTTTAGGGAATGTTTTAGGATAATCAGTCTGTGATTTGGCAACAGAAGATACACTGCCCTAGACCTAACTTTTTCCCTTCTCAAGTAATACAGTATTTAACTTTTGCTTAGGTGAAATCCAGTGATGATCTCATTGCTTTTCAATTATGAAGAACAATTTAATATTTAATTTGAAGGAATGATTAGTAATTTTCATGAGTTGTAAAGAGGACTTGCAAGTCAGGTAGTTTAAGCCATACAATCAAGTTTTATTTGCCTATTTGCATATCCTTGTAGTGAATACTGTAGATATCTTGACATATGGCAATACTGTATCCTCATATTTAATGTCTATGATTTTTTTTCCTTGTATGTTTTCTACTGTAGTATAAGAAACTGGCAGGAATCAAAGCATCACAAAACTCTCTCTGCATGATTTGCACTTTTTTGATGAAGAAATAAATCCTAGTTGTCTTGACATGACTGTGATAACACATTAGTGTGTCAATACTTGCTAAATGAATTCACAGCTTAATAAGATGTTAGCTACTCTTCCTCAAACCTTTGAATTATAAACTTGTGCCTTCATTCCTTATTCCTTTCTCTTCCTATACTATTTCTAGAAAAGGAGAAGTTCATGTATAATAATGATTGTTAGAATATATTATGAATGCTATATATCTCACATCTATAGCTTATTATGGGATAAATCAGTGATCTTTGCCAATACGTGTCACGTAAACATACACATGCACGTATATATTCGGAGTTGTATCTAAAAATACTAGAGGAAGCAAGGAAGTAAACTAAAACCTAAGGAATCCAACTCATATATTAACCTTACCCATACTGACTTATAACCACAGAAATTGAGAGCGTTGCTTGATATTATCATGACAGCTAACGCAAACATAAGTCCTTATTTGTGTGCTCACATGGATTTTGAAGGTGGCTACTGACTCAGGGAGGTGGTGGAGTCACCATCCCTGGAGGTATTTAAGAAACGTGTAGACATGGCTCTTCAGAGCATGCTTTAGTGCCCAAGATTATTGGTTTGTGGGTGGGTGTGATGTGGTGGGGTGTTGTATGTGGTGGGTGTGTTTTTTGGGTTTTTTTGTGGCTGGACTCGATCTCAGACGTCCCTTCCAACCATGATGATTCTGTGTTTCTGTGCTTCCTCCCTCATCAACTTTAGCTGTTTCCTCAGTGCTAACTGGTTGAGAGATCTCAAACTTGTAAGGTATCACGTCTTTTCATGTCAAATGAGATGTTATTGAAAATATAGACAGCCTTTGTATGAATTAATGTTTGCATTTCTTAGAGGCAAGAATCTTGCAGATTCCTACTGTAGGCATAGTCTAAACTCAGTATAATTAAATGTTATTTTTGTACATGTTAAAAACACATCTGATTTAAGTAGCAGCAGTGGCTGTTCAGGTGCACAATGAAATTTCTAGCAATATATGTGCTCTGAAGTTTTATGGAGAGTTACAAATAAAACTGCATACGATATATTTTCTGAAAGCTATTCAAGCTAATTCTAGTATCAAAGATAGTCATTTAGTCAATGCATTGTATAAAACTTTTTTTGGGGGGGAGAGGTTGCATGATTTTCAAACAAGCAGATGATAAACACTTAAATGAACCAGAATACTTAGCATAAGATGAAATGTTTATTTGGGCTTTGGTAGCTCTTACATGATTAGATTTTAAATATTTTCAGATTTGTCTATGTATATTATAGTTTTTAATGCTTCAATTTCATAAACAGATGTACACCATATATAATCTTTTGCCAATAAAAACTTCTGGAAACTGTTTCTAATATTGAAGACTGCAGGAGATTTATCCTTTTTCTTCTCTGCCCCCTCTTAAAGGGCTAACATAAATAATTTTTCATGTAGGTTTTCCCAAAAGCATCTATAGCTATTGTCCTCACTGTAATGTCTTTGGGGCAGGTTATTATGATATGTATTATGAAAGATAAAACATGTCTTTCCTCTTTATGGTCTTGGTATCATAAATTACTGCTAAATTACAGAATAAAAAGCACTATACCTTTAGAAACCATTGAAGGTTTTTTGTTGGTGGTTGGTTGGGGTTTTTTGAGCTCTTCCAGAAGAGATGAGTTATACATAGCCTTCCAGTCAGTGATTGTGAATGAAAAAGGCATAGTTTGTGAGGGAGACTAGCTATAGAGTGTGAAGGACATAGTGACCTCAGCACCAAATGCCCTTGTCAAATCTCCTTTGAACTGTGTGTACTACATTGTTTGCCCATTTCAAAAAGGATGCCCATATGGCAGAAGAATGAGACAGCTATTGCTGTACTATGGAAAAGTATTGAGAACTAAAGATGTGCCTGGACTGCTTTTTTCCCTATTGCCAATTAATTGTAGCTTCCTCTGTTTACAGTAGCCCTCATGCAATATTGACACAGTTTTGTGGTCCTTATTGTTATGATTAAATTTAGCGGTACTGACTGTATCTATAAGGTTTTGAAAGCTTGCCCTGATAAACATTTCATTCCTAGAGTTCAACAATTCTTTTTCCTCAGAGTCCATAACTGAAAATGTGATATCATATTTGGTCAACAGCAGCCAAACATGCAAGTCTAGGAAGCATTTTAGAACATATTTGTCCAGCAGTCAGTGTCACAACATAATTTGCTTCAATCACTTTTATGGGTGAAGATGTAAACTTCTCTGGATCCATGAGACAGAGCAGATAGACGTGAGCTGTTTTCATTTATATGTTAGTTTCTCTAGTTTAGGCAGAGCTCTGCACATGCCTATGGTCTGTTGTTTAAACAGCTGTGCTGTCCCACTATTGCAGAGAGGCCACACATCATTAAGATCATGCAATTTAGAAGTTCCAGTGACAGTTATTGGCCTCAGTGTAGCGGTTCCTTGGAAGTCTCCTGTGTTTCCAGAAAGAAGTGTCGTACAAAAGCTAATACAATGAAAGACAGAGTAAGAGATGCATGTAATAATTTTTTCATGTATATTCATTAACAAGCTTAATACTGTAGTGAAATATATAATACTCTGAAAAATTACCATAATTCTAAACAAAATTTTAGAATAGTAGGTTTCCCTGTGAATTGCTTTGTCTTGTCAGCAAGGGGTTTTTTTGGTTGTTTTGGGGTTTTTTGGGGTTTGGTTTGGTTTTTTTAAAGTATAATTATTTCTGTTCTGCACTGTGCTAGTTTTGGCTGGGATAGAATTAGTTTTCTTTATAGTAGCTAGAATGGGGCTATGTGTTGGATTTGTGCTAAAAACTCTGTTGATAATACAGGGATGTATTAGTTATTGCTGAGCAGTACTTACACAGAGTCAAGGTCTCTTCTTCTCAGACCACTCTACCAGCAAGTAGGCTGGGGTTGCACAAGAAGTTGGAAGGGGACACAGCCAGGACAGCTGACCCGAACTGACCAAAGTGGTATTCCATACATATGGCATCATGCTCACCAATATAAAGCTAGGGGAAGAAGGAAGGAGGGAACATGTATCTTTATGGCACTTATCTTGCTGAGCAACCATTACGCATGTTGTAGCCCTGCTTTCCTGGAGATGGCTGAACACCTGCCTGCCAATGGGAAGTGGTGAATGACTTCCTTGTTTTGATTTGCTAGCGTGTGTGGCTTTTACTTTACCAATTCAAATGTCTTTCTCTCAACTAACGAGTTTTCTCATTTTTACCCTTCTGATTCTCTCCTCCAATCCACTGGGGGAGAGTGAGTGAGCGGCTGCGTGGTGCTCAGTTGCTGGCTGGGGTCAAAACATGACACACATGTTCCCAAACTTTCTATTGAACACTTCCAGTATGACTCAGCTGTTATTGCCACTTTTGCAGTTCAAAATCCCTTCAGGTGTACTTGTTTTGTATTTACTCTTGAGTAATTAGTATTCAAGTCCATCTTACTCAATTCAAATACCACTGGAATATTCTCATGCAATTTTTCTTAACTCCTGTGTGTTAGCATTTCTAATTGAAAATTCATAATTAAAAGAAAATAAATAGGTGAAGAAAATGGAAACAGTGAAATAAACAGAAAGAATGAAGTTAGCTATTTTAGGAATGAGATGCTAGGATTTTTAACACTTTTCTGTAGTTTCCAAAAGACTTAACATGCTGCAACATTGATACTACTTAGCAATTTAATTGTCTTCATTGGACCATACAGGTAATTTGTAACTAGGTGTGACCATTAAGCACTCAGTGTGAATTAAGCAGACAGTATTTGGAATGAGGATGACGTCTTAGTCTAATAGGTTTAGTTCTGATAGACTGCTTGGCTTTCTGCACATATAATTGTCAGTGCACTGCCTGTCAAAGTGACAGGACTAATGTCATTAGTTTCTTCATCTTAAGCATGTTAGGCAGAAAGGCAATTTCAGTTGTGGGAAGAAACAGCCAAGTATGTCTTTTTTTTTTTTTTTTTCCCACCCGCCCTCGACTTTTGAGATCACCTTGCACTCTTTAACAGTACTAAGTGCCAAGGGGGAGGGCACAGGCTGGACAAAGCACACTGGATGGGGTTCTGCAATGTGTGGGTCATGACCCTGTCTAACAGTGCAAGGAAGTTTATGCAGTTAGGTAATGCTACATTGGCTGATCAAGAGAGCAAGCAATGCACAAAGCTGAGACTATATTACGAACCCAAACAGTACTCTTCGCTAGTCATGTAAAAGATAGGTAGGAACTAGGGAGACTTGACTTACCATCCCAACTCTGTGAACTACATTATGAAACCTGGGCAAAGATTTTATAAGCTGCCAAGGAACACACATGCGATTCAGACACTCACTGAACTGAGGCATTCAAGATAGGATTATTCATCCCAGGTCTTCCTCTTGTCAGTGAAGAGATCTGTGTACTGCCAGACTGAGAACTATGGTGGATGAATTGCTTTCTGTGGGTATTCTCTTGACTGGTTCTAAATATCATGCAGAAATACATGCATGTCCCCCTTATAAAAACCATTTGTTAGAAAAATATATAGGAATTATTTTGTATTTTGCATTGCTGAGTTTACAGGAATAAATGCGTCATCATTGATGTGATCAATACTAATGATAAAGTATTATTAGATTTGTAACATCAATTCTATTACATCATTCAATAGTACTATTTTTAACTAGTGCTTTTAGACATAATGTACATATAATTTAGCTTCAAAAAAGTAATAAATTATTGTGAAAGACCTCAAAATATCCACAAAACCTTTCAGAACTCTCTCTTCCTATCACCACACTCATTTTTGAAGGTCAAAGATACTTTCAATAGTTTTACAGTCCAGATGGTAATGCTTTCACATTTGTACTTCAGACTTTCATGCTGTGCCTCATCCCCATTGAAATTAGAAGGAACTGGGCATCTTGGCATGAGTTCATAGTGTGTTAGGCACATATTAGAGAACAGAGATTGTTCTCTCTTCACATTAGTAATATCGTTCCTCTTTGTTTTGGTGCCTGTGCCAAAATACTGTGTTTCCCTTACAAAGAGTAGATTGTAAGCAGCTGTCTTTTGCCTTTTCAAACAGAGGCTCAAGAGGAGCATGAAGAGACAGTTTGGTGTGACTCTTTAGCTTTATGTCACATTCAAAACTTAGTTTCAAAGATATTTTATTACTCAAAGGTTTAGGCTCATACATCTTGGGACTAAGTCCAAATAACTAAATTATGTCCTAATTTTTGGAATTTCTGAGACTTTTTTGTATCCTTATGGTAGGGTTTATATTTCTAAGTTGTATTAAAATAAAAAAAAAATCATAGCATTTGAGTGGATTTTATATATTACTTATTTATTTTGCAACTTTTTATCTGCATTTACTATGAGGCATAACTGTAATACCAATTTTAATTTTAATCTTTTCCATTTTTCAGTCCTTGAAGGATAACAAAGCCAGAAGTGCAAAATTTACTATGGTGAAAGCAGCTCAGAAGTACACAGATAAAATGTTTTAAAATTAGCAGCTGTTGAAATGCAGTTCATATTAGATTTATTTTTTTAATATAGATGAGAATTTCAAGAAGTTACAAGACTTTGAAATGTTGGGTTTTAATAAGTGATGTTCTACCATTAGCATTCCATATTTTGTGGGGTATTTTATCATGTTCTTTAAAAGTCAATCTGATTTTCAACTGCTGAGGCTTTTCATAAATCAATAGTTTCATTGGTATTTCTTGGAAATCATCATGATTCCAGGTATGATTCAGACCCTGCAGTGATCTTTATTGGTTGCAGGTGCCTTCCCCTGACTGCAGGTTACAGGTGTCCTCTCCCTTAACTGAGACAACCTTGCAATTCCATGTGATTCTCACCATGCTCAGTGACTCAGAGAAAGAGACCTTGTTCAGATGACAAAAGTCAAACTAAGCAGCATCCTTCTTTACCCAGCACCTTCACTGTTCTTGCCAAAATGCACATTAACTCAACAAACAAAACACAGTTCTGCCCATTCCTCGGGAACTTCTTAGAAATTGATATATTTGACTGTGTTGCCTCAAAGCAACAGTAGAGTATGCATGAGAGTGCAGATCCCATACTTTCCTGGATAGGAAATAAAGGCTGAACTTGTTATGTTTTAAGACAAAGCCTGAAAGAGATCAAGCTCAAACTACTGTCTAACATGATTTCCCATTACACTTTAAAAAGCTCTAAATTCTACTTTACCTGGGGCTTTACTAATTTGCATTACAGGACCCACTTGCTCATTCATACAGGCATTTACTTGTGATTTGTTCTTTGTCTTGTTTTGTTCTTTAGAAAGTAAGCATGGAATGGATTGCGTTCAAAGGTACCTTTAAAGATCATCTAGTTTAACACCATGCCATGGGCAGGGACATCTTCCACTAGATAAGGTTGCTCAAAGTGTTATCCAACCTGACGTAATGATAGGGTGCCTTTTAATAAATATGGTTCCTATAAGTATTTCGTAAAAGTTCTATCTGTAGATTGATAAATTGTGTTAGTGGAGGTTTACCTTATGCTATTATTTGGTATTTTCTGTGCCAGAATGGACTTACAAGACTTGTGCAAGCTAAATAAAGTTCCTTGAGTCTGCAAATGCTGTACAAGTTAAGGAAAACATTTTCAGATACGCTTGCCATATTTTAACATTTAAAAAAATATTTATTTTTTGAAAAAGTTGTGTGACCATGTGTTCAAGTCACATTTTAACTGACTCGAATTTCCTGTAAGACTTAGGAACATAGTGGATTAATAGGTGTCTTTTAGTATTAATGCTAGGATATCCAACTGTTCAACAATCCCAACAGAGTTAACTGGTAGGACCATGATGAATCCAGTGAAAAGCCTATGCCTTTTTGTGCCTAAATCCAAAATTGCTGTCTGGAACTGAGAAAGATTTGAGCTAAAATTCCACACTGAAGAGATTAGAAAGTAACCCAAGTTGGATCCATCTATAACCATAGCTATTCTTATTCTAATTGTCCTCAAAAGTTGGGGTTTTTTTTCATCCAGATAAAAGGTAGCTGTAACAGGTTGCATATTCAGGGGCTTGAGAAGCTATGTTTTTAATACTTTGAGTCTGATGCCAATGTAATAACAGACAACATTCTAATGGCTCACTACTCTGATTATCCATCTATCTAGGGCAACAAATTGCATATAAAACTTATGAATTTACTGATGCTTTTAATGTAATGTGCTTAAAAATATATCAAAGTATATTAGCATTTCTTTAAATGCTTCATTCTGTGGGTAAATGAAATTACATTTCAAAACTACAAAATATTCCACCAAGCAGAATTTTTAGTTTCCCAGTGAGCCCCCAGTTAAAGGTCAAAATTGATTGATACCTATGAAGGCGTAGTTTTTATGTCAATCATTTCTCTAATAGAAGTGCTCATTATGATGGCAGTAATGCTTTATGTACAAGCTTAGTGTACCTACATGTGCAAATACATTCATTGCGAACTTTTCTATTTTATTGTTGTTCTTCCACAGCTGTTACTACATAAATTTCTGCTACGGTAATGAAAGAGAAGTCACTGCCAAGTCATCCTGGATCTGAAACTGTAAATTAGGCCCCTAAGGAATCACAGAATCACCACTTTAATTTTCAGATTTTCTATGGAAAGATACATAACAGCATTCCTAGATCATATCCCAATGCTTTGTAACGCCACAGTGATCAACTAGAGATAGCCATCCCATGAAATATAAAATCACTTCATCTTGTTTGACTTCCAAAGTATTTAAAATTACAATTGAGACAGAAATTACAAAAAGAAATGTTTGTGGTTATGTTTGGGATCATGCTGGTTAGCCACCTGCTAACTAATCTATGCCTCTTTAGTTGAAATATTTTCTTCACCAGTAAAGTATGTGTTAAGCCTGAGGGTCTATCCATATTTACCTTTGTTGGGTTATAACTTTGCTACATGCTGCACTCAGCTGTGGGAAAGAGAAACTTTACTGCAGTGTATTCCATCTGCCCTTGTGGTAACCTACTGACTGCGTAAGAGCCATCTAGGGAGTAGCAACTACTCATATTTATTTTATAATAATATTTTATTCACACTCTTCTCTTTGTTAAATGTGAACATTTAAAAAATGTTAACAAAGGTCTTTCTCTTTTTCATGTCAAACATTTAATGTTCTTTTTACAGAATTTGAGGTTAATGTAACCAGCCTTAGATGTTTCATACTTTTATAAGGCGAAATGGTTTAGCATATCCTTTTTGTATATCCTTCAAATTAAAAATATATCATGAATTCTGTCAACATAAACCACTTAATGACTGCTTATGAGATATGCAATTATCTAGTCACACATGTCTTGTGCAAAGAATAGATGCAAAAAAAACTTGTAAGCTATTGTAATGTTATGTTACTGCTTTTTTTTTTTGGTAGCATCACATAAAATTAGCTCTTTAATGCTTGGGTTAATAACTTTCTGTTTCTGAGATATTGTCACTTTTTTTTTCCTCCCCAATATTAGATGAGTAGCTAATTCATAGTGACATGCTTACGATTTCTTTCATCATAGCAAGGGTATAGTGAGTGCTTAATAAATATTTAACAGCTCCATCATCTGCCAAAGTAAACTAGTACAGGCAAAGCTTCCATGTGCTCTGGAGCTATTTAGCCCAACATATTCCACAGTAAGTCACTATTCCCATATAGAGCCAGGATATGCCTTCCTAGAAAGAGATGATTTTTGTAAGTTGTGAATTACATGCTGCTTGGGCAATAAGGTCTTCAGAGAGGACACCTTTTCTTGCAAGTATAAATAAAGTAGCAAAGATGAAACAAATTAATTTTTTTTTCTCTTATTATGTTGGCATAAAAAATATTGCCTGTGTAGTTAGCAGAGTAGATTATGGTGGTGGGGTTAATTCCATCCAGAAAAGAAATCTAATGTTTCTAGAGAATGTTAAGTGTGTGAGGCTAATAACATGGCACAACAGCTTCTTGAGAATTCTCTTATTGTGATATAGCTAGCTCTGACAAATGATAGCTATATTTGTCACTTTGCATTCTTGTTCAAGCAGTATCTTTTATTCTTCAGTTTGTTCCTTGGGGGATCACTGAGGTGTGTGAAATCTTGAGTGTATTTGGAAGGATTAGACTATCAAAGGGTAAAAGTTATCTTTCATATGAATGTCATTCTTCATAGGATATATAAAATGTGAAATATATCAGGTGGCCCAGAGTGGAAAGAATCCACAGAGATGCTTTTTCCATCAGCAGAGGATGGTTGCTTTGCTTTCCAGAATGCCAATGAGAATATCAGCAGTTGCTGCTCTAGCAAGTGTTCTTCAAAGCATCTTTAAACACCAGGAGCTCATGGGAGGAGTGCTTTTTTTGTGGACTTTTAAATCCCCCAATAAAAACGTGCTTGTCTATTTTCACATTACTTCACGTTTGGATTGGATGTAGAAATAGTTAAGCTAAACTGCTAATACTCTTACATTAAAATCATAGTTCTATAATCAGCTGAACTATATATGAAGACCGGACTGACCTAGAGCAAAAAAAAAAAAAACACCTTAAAGTTGTAAAAGCTTAGTTTAATACTTGATAGCATAAGAGATTTTTTTACTTGCATTTACTGCAGTATTTGAGATGGCCTGGAGTTGGATGAAAAGCTTACTGACTGCGTGATTCTCCATCTTTTAGAGTATTACATTTAATCATGGTTTTTCGCCTGTCCTATAAAGTGATAAATTGGATAGATGGTGGACCCCTTCATCCTGTTAATGATCTGAGGAAAGAAATATGTGAATAATTTTGAAATGTGTTGGAAACACTAATTTGCCTCTGGGTGACTGAAACCAAGGAGTGAAATGTGACTAAGGAATACAATGGTTCATGCAAAATCATTTCTTATTAAACATGGGTATCAGAAGCTTGATTTTTTGTGTAGGAATAAGGAGTGGTTTATGAGTCACATTCAACAGGGCATGGTACATCAACTAGGGAGTGGCGCAGCAGCTTTTGCGGAAGGATGTAGTCACCCTATCAGCTCAGGAGGTGAGCTCAGTTGCTGGTTGTCACCCTCTCAGAAGGAGCTTAGTTATGGTATCCACCTGGCAGAAAGCCATGTCCTCTGCACTTGCCAGAAAGGATGTAGCAACCCAGACAGAGATCCCATGAAAACATGCAGCCATCCAGGCCTCAGGCTGCAGGGTGTGCAAGAGCCTTTCACTGGTAACCAATGGCAGTAGTGAGAACATCACTGTGAGATAATGGAGACAAGCCCACGCTTGGGGAATCAGGTGAAAACCCTCCTTGCCCACCTCACCTTCCCAGGTGCCTCTATACAACAGGTATGAGGTTCTCGATGTGGGAGGCCAATCAATAGACGATGTGGATGACCACCCGTCTACACTAGAGGTGTTACCAGGGTCAGAAGGCCTACACACCATATCACGACCATCTTCACAAGGAAGAAAAGACAGGACATAGTTGCAGGTGACTCCCTTCTGAGGGGAACAGAGGGTCCGATACGCTGGACAGACCCTCCTCTTAGGGAAGTCTGCTGACTCCCTGGGGCCCATGTTAAGGACATCACTACAAAACTTTCTACCCTGGTACAGCCTTCAGACTATTACTGCTTCTCCATGTGGGTGGTGATGAAGCTGCAATGCGCAGTCCAAAGGCAATCAAAAAAGACTTCAAGGCCTTGGGATGGTTGGTACAGGAATCTATAGAAAAGATTGTTTTTCCCTCTTGCCTTCCAGTTTTGGGCAGTGGCATTGGAAGAAACAGTCAGACCCCACTCTACTAATACATGGCTCCATGGCTAGTGTCACTGATGTAATTTTGGTATTTTTCAATAATGGGATGGCCTATGTGGCACCAGGCCTGCTGCTGTCGGATGGGATTCAGCTTTCTCAAAGGGGGAAGAGGGTTTTTGCACACAAGCCAACAGGGATAATTGATAGAGCTTTAACTAAGCTCGAAGGGGGAGGGGGATAATACCAGGCTTGTCTGTGACAAGCTGTAAGATGACATGCCAAGGTTAGAGGGACGGGATGCTAGTAAGGGCCCTCAGCCTGTTGCTCTGAGATGTGCTTGCTATCCGGCAGCACACCTGAAGTCTTATGGAGATGAGACAGGGGCTGTTGAGGCCATTGGAGCCAACAGGAAAACACTAGTTGAATACCTCAAAAGGAATTAAGGTGTGTTCCTCTAAGAAGGTGACATGACCAATAGCCCAGATGAAGTGTCTCTACACAAATTCATGCAGCGTGGGCAACGAACAGGAGGAATTGGATGGCACTATGCTGCTAGAAAGCTATGACTTAGTTGCCATTACTGAAACTTGGTGGGACGAATACCATGACTGAAGTGCTGGAAAAGCAGCACAGCGTGTTGTAGGCAATCCAGGAAACTCCTGGAATGCTTTGAAGGTAATTTCTTAAGACAGGCTATAGACAGCCATATCAGACCTGTTGGTCACCAATGCAAGTGCGCTAATAGGTGATGTCAAGACTGAAGGCAGGCTGGGTTGCAGTGATCATGCACTAGTGGAGTTCATAGTACTGAGGGATATGGGACACGTGAAG
>JAOXJK010000012.1:76153250-76169984 GCA_025774025.1 Xenus cinereus | reverse complement strand
ACACCTCTCGAGTGGATGGACTGTAAGGGAGAGACTGTGGGAGCAAAGTCCCTCCAACTGTAAGAGAAGATCAGGTTGGAGACCCAAACATACATAAGTCTATGGGACCTGATGAGATGTATCCCAGAGTCCTGAGGGAACTGGCTTCTGTAGTTCCCAAGCCACTCTTCATGAAGTTCAAAAAGTCACGGCAGTCATGCGAAGTCCTCGGTTTCTGGTCCCTCAGAAAAAGGGAAACATCGCACCACATCCTAGGCTGCATGAAAAAAAGCATGGTCAGCAAGTCAAAGGGGGTGATTCTGTCCCTCTACTCCTCTCTGGTGAGACCCCATCTGGAGTACTGTGTCCAGCTTTGAAGCCCTCAGCATAGGATAGACATGGATCTATGAGCATGTCCAGAGTAGGGACACAAAAATGATGAGAGGGATGGAACATCTGTCCTATGAGGACAGGCTTCGGCCTGCAAAAAAGAATTGTCCAGGGAGACCTTATTGCAGCCTTTCAATACTGAAAGGAAGCTTATAAAAAAGATGGGAACAAACTATTTATCAGGGTCTGTTTTGAAGGGACAAGAGTAATATTTTTAAACTAAAAGAGGATAGATTTAGACTAGATATAAGGAAGAAATTTTTTACAATGAGGGTGGTGATACACTGGAACAGGGTGTCCAGAGAGGTGGCAGATGCCCCGCTTTGGGAAGCATTCAAGGTTGGATAGGGCTCTGAGCAACCTGATCTAGTTGATGATATCCCTGCTCATTGCAGGGGGGTGTGGACTAGATGACCTTTAATGGTCCCTTCTGACCCAAACTATGCTACGACTCTTACATGAGAAGTCTTTTAAAGCAAACTCCAGAGCTTATTTTGGAACCTTATTGTTGTTGATGAAAGTAGTTTGGTAACACTCTGAAAACTGCATGAGGATCACTAAAAAATTAGCTGTAAAAATATTTATATAATAAATTTTGTGCATATTTTTTTCAAAACAATTATAGCTAACTCCTCCTCAAGAGATTCTCACAGATAACATAAGCTTAATTCTTACTCTTTCTGCACTTATTCTTTGTGAAAGGTTTTCAAGTATCTTAAAACTCTGAGTCAGAAACCCTTGAATTGCATTTAAAAATCAGGCTTAGAGGAAATCTTAACACCTTAATGGGATTTTTCCCTCATGCCACAGTGCTCCCGTGTCCCACATTGAGTAGCAGAATAAAGATATTTTAATGCCACTGTCAGTTCTCTCTCATCAAAAGGCCCCTGCATGGTCAGCATCCTCAAGGGACCTGTTAGGCACTGTTCAGAATACTTTTTAATGACTGAAATTTCATTATAGCACTTTAACATGTGTGCAACTTAGGTTATGCAAAAGTATTTATTGTCTTTTCAACATTTGAGTTTCTTTAGCTTGATGTTCTGTAATTATTCAATTTATCTGAAAAAAGCAAGGATATTATGTATTTAATGAAAAATACTAATTGAAAGCTATTATTTAATTTTAAAGTTGTTTTTATTTTCTCCATTTAAGATGCAATGATTTTTGTACTGCTGAGGTTTTTTCAGTTTCAGACCCTTATATGTATTTTCTGCTTTGGAACTAGGCCCTGCAGAGTGAAAGTTGCCCAGGAAACCAAAACATTAGCAAACACTGCCCTTTAAAGATATTAGGGGACAGTGAATGGGGTGGGGTTTTTTTGGTATATTATCCATACTTGTGGATATAGTTCATCCTTGGGATTGATTCGGCTCTTTTGCAACATACTGAGAAAAATTAAACAGCTTGCACCTCCTAAACAAATAAAAATGTTCAGAGATTCCATATTTTCCCTAACATTTTGTTATTTGAGACATCTATGGATCAGGTGGTAGAAAAATCCATATCTATCTTAACCTAGAGGGAAAAATCAAAACAAATTGGATTTAAAAGGTGTATCCAATAAACTAGTGGAGAATGATGTCATAAACTGGAGGCATTGGGGAATCATTTCAGGGCCCACAACTCCTAAAAGCCTCAATGATAAGGAATGAGAGCATTCATTTAATTGACAGAGTGTGCGAAGACCAGAGTGAACAATCCAGTCTTAGTATGTGTATTTAGAAGGCCTTTGGAGAGTGTTCCATTTATGCTAGATGGATTCAAGAGATTATTGAAAGGAAAGCACAGACATTTACTTGATATGCCACAAAGATTTTTTTAAAATCACATGAACACTTCTCAGTGGGCCTGGAACTAGCTAAAGAATCTCTTGCTGTTGATTTTGTTTTTATTGCAGTTATGGAATTATTTTATAGTAATTAAATTGATTGAACAGATACAGTCATAGTATGATTAATTTATGCCTATATAAATCTACTTACCCTAGGAAATTTATTTCCTTCCTGCTGTCAACAGCAGGATATGTCTATGCTAGTGATTTCAGTCGAGTCAGGGTGCCAAAAGGCATGATTTCTGTTTGGCTGAAAGATGTATGGGTAAAGTTGCACTGAGAAAGCTTACTATTTGGTCACTATAGGTATTGATTGGGTTCAGAAGCTGAAGCACAAGTGGTATTTTTCCACTTTCCTGGAACAAAGTTTAGTGTATAGAATATATTTGGATCAGCAACATGAATGTTTCTGATTCAATATACCAGTAAAATGCTGCTCATGTACATGAACTTTTTAGGGCTGTCAGATGGATATGGCTGCATTTGCATAGAGTGATCATACTCCACTATGAGTGTAGGATGGCTAAGTCAGCTGCTTAGTATGTGATACTAATAACTTTATAGTTGTGACTATAAACTCACAAGCTGACTATAACGTGTTCTCCAATGCCATCTCTATCCGGCAAATATATAGCTGTTTTTCAAATCTGAGCACAGAAGCAATCTCTAGAGAAGTTTTTGTTTTGATTAGATGTTTTAAATTTTTCCTCATAGCTCAAAAGACATGTTGTGATATATATAATATAATATTTTAAAATTGCTAAGATCAGATTGGTTTTAAAATTAATTGTAATTACTTCTTTTTTGGGACAGAAAACTCTTTGCACTTCTATAGGTTTCAGACACCAAAAATTCAGTGTGTGTGTTATATGATGCTGTCTGTTAGCAGTGATATTTCACAGTATACATGGATTAAGAAATCCTTTTTAGTAGTTGGAAGAACCACCTAACTTAGTTCTTTTAGTATACTTTCTGAAGCTCACATCAAGGGATCATACATCTGAGGAATGTATTATTGTTACATGCAGAACTGAAAGTTCTTCTCACTCTTTAATTAATCAAGGATGAATATAAAGTTTTATACCTTGGATTTGTGGTGTTCTTGTTTTCCATACCCAGTTTATAAAATTTAACTGCAACTCTGCTCCAGGCCAAAGTCCATCTCAGTAACTCATGAATGGCAACTGGAAATGCCAAGGAAAACCACAGAAGAAACAGTTAATCCAAGAACTACATGTTTCTGGTAATCAGTAGTTTATCAAGGAATTCCTGAGCTATACATTTAATGTGAGCTATTCTCAATATTAATTTTTGATCTGTTTTGTGTCTTTACCTAATCCCTTTCTGGTAGGTTCCACAAGAAATACATAGAAGGATATGAACACTGTTAATAATATCTTTTCACTCTGAAAATCGTCCATTTATTTCAGTCCTTTGCTTTCTATCTTTTACATCAGTATTCATTTAGAAGTCGACTTTCTTTTTTATCTTACAACACTTTAATTGCTGTATTTTTCTTGGTGAGGTGTCTCATAAAAATTTTTCAGAAGACCAAGCGTGTTATATCAGCTCCATAGCCAAGATGAAAATGCTTGTTGGAACAGTAGAAGAAATACACTGTGAAGTGTGTCATATCCCTACATTGCTTCTGCCTAATTATGATAGAACTCTTGGTTACCTAGAATGTCTGTACTAACAGTTACAGCTCCTTTCAGATAGGTTGCTACAGAAATTTGCCATACCTGCATTTGCCAGTTTCACCTCTGAAACTATGCTTAAGTATCAATGTGAAATTTGACATCTTTCATTCCTCTGACACCAAGTTTGTTTTACACATAGGAATTTATATTTAACCAGGTATTATGATTGAACACAGACATCAAATTGCTGGAGAAATGTCTGATCCTACTGATTGACTGTTGTTCAATTTATTGAGTTTTGTTTTGTGTTTTCTATGGGTTTTACTTGTTTTAAAATCTCAGAGCCTTTTCTCTGAATGTGGATGCTGACCCTGGTTTGGTGTGAGTTTTGTTTGGTCTTACCACCACTACGAATGTCAATACTAATACAAATAATTAGTTTAATGTTTCTGCAATAGCCTTAGCCTCACTGATTGGTCCTTTTACCTCTTGATCATCCAGCAGCTCTTCTGGCTTTCTGTTTTACAGTTTCCAGTATGGGAGACTTTTATTATTAAAGGTATTAAAACTGGTAAGCTGCTCCTTAGCCCTTTGGCCTATCCTGTCGTGATAATATATGTAAATTGTTAGACATTAAGCTGTCTTTCCTATATTTCCTTGAATATATCTTTCTGATATCTAGTAGCATTGTCTTCAACTTTTTTTGTTTATTTGTTTGGTTTGGTTTCCTGGGAAATAGAAGAAGGAGAAGAAATAAAAGAAGTGGTAAAGGGGAAGCATGAGTCAATGTCTGTGTCTAGGTATTATGTCTTTAAACGGTCTCAATGTCATCTGCAGGTATTTTACATATTTAACTGCTCATTGTTTTATTTATTTCTGAGTTACTTTTTTTTTGGTGTAGTTTCTCTTTTTAAGTGCTAAGGACTGGGTGCTTCATGAATTTTGTCATTTCACATAGCAAGGAAGCAAGTCTCCATGTAGTTCCTGATGACACCTTTCATGTCTGTGTTCTTAATAACTAGATTCCCAATAGTGTCTGTGTCTTGTTTTATTGGCTGGTATCCTTGTCTTCAGAAGAGTATGCCTGGAGCAAGAGGCTGCAGGAAATATCTATATTCTGATATCATAACCTGTTTTATCTTTTTATCTCATGTTAACTTCAGTCAGACTGGAATTAAGCTTAGCATCAATGTCAAACATTTCAAAATTCATATCCATAATATTTAATATCTAGGACATATTCTACCATTTTGGCTTCAAAGGTCATGGATTTAACTCTGGTGTCTCTGGCAGAGAGAGGTGAATGAAGCCTCCCTCCTTGGTAGAAAGGACAGAGGGATACTTTACTGACAATGTTTGAATATAACTTGATTTCTAAAGGCATGGGTACAGATTACATGTTCTCAAATAAATAAACGACCAGCTGCTAGATACCACTATACTTGAGCTGTTAGCCTGTGATAAAATAAAGTGGGTTTATTGAACCAATATCTATCGGTCACTGCTGGTCTGGGCTACAGTGTGCATAAACTGAAACACTGTTGTTCAAGGGATAGACAGGGTCAAAATCTACAGTAAGGTTGCAATGTTTGGTCATTATGCTCATAGCTGCAGAGCTAGAGATTTCCCAAAGCCTCAGAGCAGTAGATTTACAACTGTTAAGTTTGTAGTAGCCTTTTTTTTAACAACTTTCATTAACAATGGGTTCCACAATTTAATCCTAATATGAAAAACATATACTTTTGTCTATGGTCTGTTTGTCATGTTTTTGTATAGTTGAATATTTCTTTGTCTTAGGCAGAGGGAACACAAACTCTTGCTCTAAATTCTCTTACCGTTTTTCCCATCTACATTTCCTAAGTCACCTCTTTCATCCTTTTCTTTAGCATAATCAATCCTTGTATTTTTTCAATCTTTTTTTTTTCCTGAGACCCTTGACCATTTCTGTCACTTTTCACTGAATGTTTAAAGAGCTGTATAAACACTGTATGATTAAATCTCAAAAACTACTGCAAGTTAAATAAGGGAAAGATATCCTTATCTGATGTGGAAGCCACAAAAAAAAAAAAAAACGAGGAGAGAAATAAGTAAGTAGAGAAAGGTTCGGGTAATAAATATCTAATCCTGTGTGATATCTGCCAGATATCACTTACTTTTGTGGGATTTAGTCTGGATATCTTTCTTAGTCAAAAGCTCCTCTACTGGGAGGCTGACACTTCCCAGTGACAACATAAATTCATAGATTTAGGAACCTCAAATCCTTAAATTAAAGGCCTAAAATCAGATGACCCGAATCTCTCTTTCCAGAGAGACTAGTAAAAGTTTTTTTAAGGTACTCAAATCAGTAGTTAATACCTTTAAAATTCTAGCTTTGATTTGCTTGAGATTAAATAGGACACCTGAAGGCAATTAGGAAATTCAATCCGGGTTGTTTTTGTTCAAAGCTAGCATTGCAATAACTATTCCATTTCTCCATCCCATAAGATATGTTAATTTGAGGATTCCTATTCTGGCTTTCAATCTTGCTGTGTTATTTAACTGTGTAGAGGGAAATACAAACAACAGTGACTTTTCAGAAATAGTCCTTTTATTCACACAATTACAGATAGATAGTGCTCACAGTTTCTTTGTACTAATGCAGTAATTCATTGAAGAGATTTTAAAAGCTGTTTAAATAATGATTATTATGGACTTTTTTTCCCTTCTCTCCCTTTGTGCATATGCCTTTTCTTCCTCTCATGTAATGTTTTTCATTTTGGAACCCCAGCTTCTGTGAAATCCATGTAAATCACTTTTTTTTTTTTAAAGAATGGTTTTCACAGAGGAAGGAGAATAAACCAAAAATATTCATACTTATGTTAATATTCATAAAAGCTTAGTTTGCTTTTCTACCCAGATCTATTTTTGGCCCTAATTAAAGTTGCAATGTCCCCCCTAAGCTATTAAATTCCTTACAGTCTCTCTTTAGTCCTGATGTGCCATTTCATTGACATTTTGGAATTAGTTCAGAGATCGCAACTGCCAAAGCCCTTTGATCACACAGAGCTGGCCCTCCCGCTACCGTTGCTCTTCAGAGCGTTCATGGCTACAGCTGCTCCAAGTGAGATCAGCCAGCTCGCTCCCTGGGCCCTCCGCAAGCTTGCTCCTGTAGCTGCTGTGCTTCCACCTGCCTCTTCCCCGAGAGGAGCATTCGTGTTGCATCAATACACCAGGACCAAAAGAGCACCAAATGAGGTGCCGCTCTTCTGACACTTCTTTGTATCCTTTCTGCAGCTCCTTTTTCCTCTCAAATATAAGACCTTTCTTCGTCGACTATAACTTATTGATAGCTTACATATGCTAAATTAATGATTAATTGATGTTCTAAGCCTGTTTTTCACTTGAGTTGTGTTTATTTATGGAGTGGTATTTGTTACTGACGGTAACGAATTGGTAGATGCTTGTTAAATGATGTTTGTGCATAAGTATATGAAACCTACTATCTCCTGAATTTAACAAAACAATTAGTTATTGAACAATCTAACAACCATATGTAAATTATCTAAAACCATACCTTTAATACAAAGTGAAGCCAAACATTACAGTGAAAGTTTTATAATAAATTTCTGTAATTAGACTTCTATGGTGTGACTTATATTTCATACACTCCTGACACTGTCTTTTTTATTATTATTATTTTTCCAAATGAATCCTCCTAAATTTCAATATCTATAAAAGTTTTAAAAGAAACAAACAGCAGAGCAGTTTGGTGTAAAATTGTACCAAATATACTATATCATGTAGGTATATTTGAAACATCTGTAGTACTAATGGTTCAGCTGCTTGACAAGCAGTTACTCCCATCCCTGGATGAAGCCTATTATCATCCAGTACTGATACTTAGCCCACAACAGTTGTTCATTTATTTTATGCTTGTGCTGCTTAATTTGTTTGTTTTGATATGATTTTAATGCTATGGGGTATGAACAATAGCAGGGGCCCAGCAGTGTTAGTGTGCAATTTAATGAAAGGCTTTCTAACCACTCAGGAACTTCAAATTCCTATATGTGTTATTTCTGTTCTTCTCTCTTTCAAATATTTACATTAACAGATCATCTAATCATTTCAACTCACATTGCGGTAACAAGTTGTTTCTTATTTAGGCATTTAACTCATTCTCTCCACTTTAATTTCTCAAAACCATTTAAGAATACATCAAGTACAGACCCTGTAATTGTTGTCAGCATGCAATAATAGAATATTTCCATCCATGAGATATATTTCATATGCCTGATGATTACATATGTCCTTAGAATTTTTCATCTCATCTGTTTTCTCTTATCTTTGCTCTCCTAACCGGCTGGGGTTTTTTGTTTTTTTTTTTTTTTTTCCTTTTCCTACTGGCTCCTTTTACATTCTATATGTTCTCCAAAGGTAAGAGTAGTACATGTTGTACATGTTTAAGTCATTTGTGAGGACATAAGCAATGACGATTACTTTGTTAGACTTGTCTTTACTTCTCTGCACATGCTTTACTTCAGAGCAATACCAAACCAAATGGCAGGGCTTAGTGTTGGTCAGTGGGAAGCTTGTTTGACATAATTTATTTCAAGAGTAAATAAGTTTCCGAAATTTAGTATTAGGATCCAGTTTTCAGAGTGAGGCTATCTAAGGTATGGCTTCTTAGTTGTCTTAAGTCTGCATTAAAGAGTGATTATTTTAACAAGTTCATCTAAAGGAATAAAATGAGGAATAAAGAAATCAAAATTGTTAGGAATAACTTGGACAACTAATACAAATACATTTGATAGATATATATGATAGAAGTGACTAGAATTTCTCATCAACACTTAATAAGCCACTTCTTTTTATCAAGTCTTTGTATCTCATATTTTGATATGTCCTTCAAAAGAAAAGCATAGATTCTTTGCTCTGATGTAGGTAAGGACTTCAGGGTTGCATTTTAATTTGCAAGCTAAATTCACTTAATATTTCCATTATTAGGATTTTTAGGTGCTTTTTTTGCTACACTCAATATCTAAATAACATCAAAATTTGATTAGAAAGCATCATTGCATTTCTTTGGTGCAGTGCATGCAAGGAAACGAAGGCACCTTAAGCAAGTAATGAAAGTAAGCAACGAAAATCCCAGAAGATGGAGTATACATATATATAAAATATTTCTGTATGCAGAACTCTTTTGCTGTTCTGGTTGCTATCTGACTGGTCGGGTGGAGTTCGGTGTTTTGTTTTGGGAGCAGTGAAAAAGTAAGAGAAGAAAAGTTTGTAAAATCAGAGAATGAAAGCTGAAAAGTTTACAGGAGATGTGTTTCTTGCCATGTTGATTGCCTGCCTGCTAATGTTTGCAGCTGTCAGCAGCCAGTAGCAGCTGGTGGAGAAGGTTGGGTCGCATGGGGGACTGCTGCACCCAGAGCCTTGTAGCACGGGGAACCAATGCAAGGGACTGTTCCTATGCAGAGTTTTCCTCCACAAAACTACATCTTTGCTTTATGAAATGGAGGGATGGTTTAAAAGCTCCATCACCTGTGAGGGTAGTAGCACCTCCATTTCTTGCAACAAAAATTAGAAGAAATTGAATGGGATGAAAGGACTATGCTGGGAAACAGTTTATTTTTAATGGGGAAGAGAAAGAAAGAAATACTGAAGAGACTGAATGAAGGAAACTTTTTAGCAATGAAATAGGGACACCTGAGCTTTGACTCAAAAGGGCGTCCATAAGAACATAATTATGTAAATGTCAAGAAGGCTAGAAGTGATTTTAATGTTGTACATTAAGATATATATTAATAATATGATGGAATTAGGAGCAGAAAAGCCTATACTAAATATCATGAAAAACGTTCTGACAGGAAGATACATTAGGCTGTGGAATAGTTTTCCGTAGGGAAGCCATCACTTAAGGGCTTTTTCTTCCATCATAAGTTCCCCAGTTCTATGAAGATTCATATTCAGCTCTTCATGTCCAAATGGCAAATTAAACGAGAGAGATAATTTAAGCAGGTCCCTAAGTCCCTCAGTAATTTTAAGGAAATTCAGTTACATCCTCTTATCAAAATATCCCTTGCTGGGGTTAATAATAGACCCCTCTATATATATTTTACCAAGTTATGTTTAAAAAATAATTTTATTAAATAAAATGTGCAGATCTTTTCCTGAGTTTTAATTTCAGTCTTTTTGTGACTTTTCTGTCACATACTTTGTCCTTCTGCAAAATTTGGGGCTTTTGGCTGTATCTGGGGTAAAGAATGGAGGTCACAAAATGTTTTGAGTTTTAAATACTGTGTAAAGTGCATGTTGCATGGACTTTCAGAGCTTGGGGTTCAAAAGAAAAGCTACTCGTTTCATTGTAGATGAATGTAGCTGCATTTCCAGCTTGACAGTACCAGTGATCTGTGTGAGGCAGAAGGCAAACTGAGCCTCATTTCTTATATCATATCTGAGCTCTACTCTTGGAGACAAGGTGTCTGTTTCTGTTATTATGATTAAAAGGTTGGTGTTTGAAGTAATGGGGCATATCTGGAGGAATGGAAACCTCAGGGTAAAAAGTAAGCCTTTGTCAGAAATGTAAGGGTTCTGAACACATTGAAGGTCTTAATTTTTTATTCTTTTTGTGGGGCTTTTTTTTTTTTGACTACCCTTTTTGATGAATGATTTTTAATCATTGTTTCAGTTTTCAAATAAAGCACGAGAAATATTTTCTTATTTTTATTTTTTGATGTTACTTTCATTAGCATAATGTTTTGGATTTGGGGCAAGAAAATTTTTAAGATCTATTATCCTTTTCACTGCAACTACAAAAGTAAGAGTATTCCAGTGTGCTGGCCTTGGTCTGGACAATGAAGATTTAATTCACTTCTCTGTCATGAGTTATCTATATGGGATTAGGTAGCTTGAGATACGAAGATTTTTCAGTAACATGCACAAGGACTGAAAGGTGGAAGACAGCACTTTGGGAAAGAGCTTCTTAAGTACAAAGAGTAATATAACAAAATACACCTTTTTGGATGTTCATCCCATGTTCTATGAAATCTTGAGTAACTTACTCAAATCTAAATTTATTTATATAATAAGGATATTTTATGACTATTTGCATGCACCTCACTGGTACTGTAAAACAATGCCACATGCCCCTGTAGCGACTAAAATATAGAAAAAAAATATATTGACCTTACGTTTTCTCTTTAATTGCAAAGTTTTGCTGAAAAACAAACTTTGCAGCAAAGTTTTTGCTGCAAAATTGCAAGTTTTGCTGAAGAGAAATGTAGTATTTCATACCGTTGACGAATTTTTTCATTTTGTAACAACATTCTGTTACCCTAACAGACAGATGGCTGGTTTTCATATTGATGCTCTGTATTCTAATTACTATTTGTTCAGTTTATTGTAAAAAATATAGGTCTGATCTTTTAGAATGTTTTTGAATGCACTAGGTTTTCTGCTAAAAAGATGTTTCCTATAACAATGACTGTGGATATCAGTTTCTAAGCTATTGATTTAACAGCAAAACAAATTATCACATTAAAGCATTATATATACATATATATATATGTCTCCCTTAATTGCTTTGTTTATCTTATCTTGTTTTGGCAATCCAGAAGGTACTTTATACATTACTATGTGTCTATATACAGTTTTTACTGCATAGTATGTACTACCAGTTAAATGAATTGATAAATATTAAGTCAAATAAACAAGTTTAACTTCTCTAAGTAACTGAATTGCATTGAACTGCAGGTGTTGTGAGAGTTTTAGCTGAACTTTCTCTCATCAATAAGTCTGCAATCCTTTGCTAAGAAGCTTTGCCTCTGAAACCCTCTTGGGGTTTACTAAATGAATTTAAAGCAATACAGATACCTTCCAAATCCCATAACAGAACTCACAAGTAAGCCAAATAAGCTGGAAAAAATCTGTAAGTAGGGAAAGGCAATTCTTGTTGAATTAATGAAAACTGAAAAAACCTGAATTCTCTGGTTGCTTTTATCCTGACTCGATAACGGTCTCTGAACAAGTAACTTAGAAAAGACAATAGAAAGTGGGTTGGCCAACCGTAAAATGTTTGCCAACTATAATAAATTAAGCAATACAATTACTTTTAACAAATTTTAAGGTAGCAAACTGTGAGGTGTTTCAATGTGGAAGCAAACCATATGGTCTGACAAAACCCAAATATATATATATATATTTAAGATGTATGACTGCTTGTGATTCTTTTACTGAAAACTAGATGACCACTTTCCTTACTGCACTGTATATAACCTATAAAGGAAAGATGTGAACTAAACTCCAAAACTTAGTGCTCTGAAATATAGGGGAAACTGAGAATCTAAAGACATATCTGAATCAGGGATGTACAATTTGGCCTTTTTTATTTAGTAGTACATATAAGAGTATAAAAAAGTTTCATTGTTGATCTCTGGACACCAAAGACCCTCAAAAACCTTGAGGATGTCAGTCTACTCATTCTGCATCTGGGAAATAAATATTGTTTAAGAATAAATGGTATCTTAAAATCTGTGATGAAAATTATAAAGAAATGGACTGATACTGATATAATCTGATAATTTATAATGATTTTCCTGTCCATCTATTGACTGCCTCTAATTGTCCCCTTAGATGGACCCTGACCAGAGGATCGGGGGGAAAAGCAAGAGAGTGGGCAAAAGGAATCCAGACTTCCAAGTAACAGAATCATTAGAAATAGAAACAAATAGACACAGTAAGAATGGAGAGCATATACTGTGTTTGATGAGCTATCCCATCAGTATCAGAAACTTTAGTTATATATATTCTAGAAAAGTAATGCAGCAGTACACAAATAAGATATATTTTCCCACTTTTTTTTTTTGTTCTTCCTACCTGACAGAGTAGGAAGAATACGTTTCATTAATGAAGTTGTATTTGAAAGGGCAGATTCATTTAAATCTAAACATTATAAGCTTTAACATTTCTTCTAGGAATATTGCTGAGAATTTTTCACCTGCCCCACTTCTTGTTTGGGTCTGGTTCTTTGAGATGTTTTTGCAGTGCTTAATAGAATTGGTAAATTTTTGCTGAGAACATAATAAAAAAATGCAATTATCATGTTGGCTATATATATAGTGGATGTCATTTCTACAAAGTAGAAGATTCACTCTTAAATGTGAATCCAAAATTAATGAAACTCAAAAGGTTATATTCATTGCTTATTTTAACCATCTCCCCTTGTGTTGTTTTGTGGGTTTTTGTTTTTTTTAATTTTGATTTTAAACCCAAGTGCTTGATCCTGGATTCTAATTGAAGATGAACTTACAAAAAACAATTAATATTCAGGTTACCAAATACATATATATCTCCCAGTCATATAAGTTTCAAATGTTATATTCTTATACATCCATTCCCTTCCCAGATCTACAATTAAACCATGTAATTGACTACAAGATTTTGCTGGGGTTTTTGTTGGGGTTTTTTGGGTTGGAGGGAGGTTCCACACAACCAAGTTCTTATAGTACTTTTTTCTCTTTGTTCACTCTCTAGGATTAGTTTAGTAAAAGATTGTGGTTTTCTTGTTTTGCTGATACAGATGTATTTGTTCTGTCCTCTGTGATGCTGAAGACCCTTAAGGAAAGATCCACAGTGCCCTTTTGTTTGGTTTTGGATATCAGATGACACTATCATTAATAGTATTTCAGTATCAATCTGAACTATCTAAAAATAATGATATTGAGCTTTAGAATTTTTAATTATAGGAACCTTATAAATTTGGCATTTTATTTAACATAATATTAATCACTTTTCTCCTGTCCTGTGATTAGTTGACTAACAAGCATAGAGCAATATAAAACCAACTTGTTATGTAAATTATTTGGCAATTACATTTTAGCTTATTAGAATATTAAAATATTTTTCATTTTAAAACATTTTAACAACACTTTTTGCAGATAACATCATGTCTCCTTCAATTAAACAGTGTTCAATGTAAAGAACAAACAAAATTCTAGATGCAGCATTTATTTATATATACTTCTTCTAATTGTAGTGAACAAAAGCTTTGTGTAACATTAACACAGGCTTGACTTTAATGTGAATTAGCAGTGCTCTGAAAGGTGGAAGGAGACTGATAGGAAGTGCTGACAAGTATGAAAGCAAGATGGAAGAGCCAGAGAGATTTAATTTCCTAGCAAATAATTATCCCCAAGCTGTGTAAACTTGCTTAAAAAATACTTTAAAAAATCAAACCAGATTTATCATTTCAGCATAAGTGACAATCACAGAAGTTCATATTTTTACACAGGCCAGTAGACTCCACAAGAAGATATCTCTGACTGACCTTTGTCTCATCAGCACCAACAGCAGTAAACTTCTTATTTATATCAACTCATATCCTTTATGAACCAATACATTAAAGGAATATATAGAATAAAGGTTTAGACTTGCTTTTGATCCCAGTATACAGCAATGTCTTATTTTTTGGAGATTTTGACCCCACGTTTAAGATTCTGAGAAGGAAAATGATTCACTCTGTTCCATTGAATACAATATTGGTTGTATAGCAATGCATATGGAAGGCACCTGTATTTTAATTTTTCACAACAAAAGTTTGCTTCTATCACAGGTCTAATGTCAACCAGTTAGATCAACTAGTAACAAACATGCTTTGCACTTATTTTGAGCTCTTTCCCTGGCATCTTCAGACCTTGTCAAATAGATTTCCATTTTTTTTTTATTCTTTTTTTGCAATTTAGGTGTTTACATATATATCCATATACCCTTTAGAAAAAGAAATATCATGTATAGACAAATGCAAAATTGGATAAATATATATTTACATACATACATTACAAACCAATTGCTGCTTGAAAGACAACAAAAAATTACTCTAAGAGAAAGTTTGCAGATTTTGACTCCCAGCACTGAATGGTGAATAAGTATTGCCAAGAGTTTAAGAACGTCATAACTTTTTCCAGAACAGCCAATTAAATTAAAATTGGCCAGTTCCAGGACCAGTTATGGAAATTCAGGCCTGAATTATGTTTGACTACAGGATATAAACATATTGTTTAATCTTTATATTTGAGTTTTTTCAGCAGATAATAAGTCTTAGCGTTGGAAGGAAGTTCCTAACATCCCTGACCGTACAGATCACCAATTGCTGACAACTGGAGAAATGTCTCACCACACAAGATATCTCACAAGAAGTGTCTCACCAACAATTTGTTCCTGAATCACTGAACTCTGAGCCTTAGCCAAGCAGGAAAACAGATTCTGGAATTCTTTTTACAGTGCAATTTAGAAACAGAAAACAGGATATTGAACCACTCCTACTTAATATGGAACATGTCAAATTCTGATGAAATGCAGGATTTTTATTTGAAGACATTAAATATGAAGACTTGCAGTCCAATAGAATAATCATCAAAAGAAGAAAGATGGGAAATCATGGAACCTGAAGGCAACGGCATTTCTTCCAAAAAGCTTCCATCGAGATATAAGCTGAAATGCAGTGGGGGATTCCCCTATGATTTAATGTCAGAAGAGCTTGTCACGCAACACACATCTGCAACTGTTGACAAATGCAACAGATTAAATTATCTCTGTTTTATTAAGATTCCAGAACAAAGAAAGAACTAGAATAAATTTTTATTAATTAGTCTTCATTTTTTTATCATAGCTATGCAAAAATTATGCAATATAAGACAAGTCTTTTTTTGTTTTGTCTACAACACAAAAGCAATTGTTTTGTAGACAACACCTTGGAGTTAAGCTGGTTCGGTGGAAAACATGGTACATGTAGAAAGACTTCACCACTGACATTTAAAATCAGTAGATTTAATAGTAAATTCTATTAGATATTTAGAATAATAAGAAAGTAAATTAGACCATTGCTTGCAATATTTTTACCTCAAAAAAAGCTGTATGAAACATTTATACTCTTCTATTGTGTGAGAAAATATTTTTGATTTAATATCTAAGCTAGAAATGTTAAATTATTTTTTTAAAAAACATGAGCCACCTTGTTAGAACAGCAGTGAATCACATATTTTCAGTTACTCTGTTAGTTGCTACCTTCTTTCACATTTCCTGGCTTTAACATTAAATGATATTTTTTGTTTAGCATAAACTGATTTCTGCTGACAGAAAAAGAAAATAAAATACAGGAACTGAGAGAAATTTTGAGCTTCAACTCTGTGCATGCTTGGAAGACACTAGAAAGTAATTGGGGCACAAATCATCGAACTGTGTTCTGCTGCTTAGCACTGCAGCTGCTTTCTTATTTCTGTCTATCTCTTAGTGAAATATTGACTCTTGTCTTGCTGAGATGCTGTAGATAGTTCCAAAATCCTCGTGAAATCCAGTTTTCTTCAGTTTAATTAGTCATTGCTAGCAGATTAAGTTGACTGGCTTTGGTTTTCAGCTACAGGCTCTTCTTTTTTTGTGATTGTTTGCCTGTGAGAGCCTGGAGTATAATTATTAAATCACCTTATCAGTCTCACCTGTGAAGATGATTGCTGGTGCCAAATTGATCAGCTCCTAAATGCTTAGTTTGGCAACACTCACGTTGGAGAAGTTCATGGAGGACTCTCTGGAGGACTGTGAGGAGTCCTCCCCCTGAAGAGGAAGGGTGCAGCAGAGAAAACACATGATGAACTGACCACAACTAGCACCCCCTGTGCCACCGTGGGGGGAGAAGGTAGAGAAAATCTGAAGTTGAGCCTGGGTAAAAAGGAGGGGTGGGGGAAAGTGTTTTTAAGATTTGGTTTCTTTTTCATTATGCTATTGTGATTTGATTGGTACTAAATTAAACTAACTTCCCCATGTTGAGTCTGTTTTGCCCATGACAGTAATTGGTGAGTGATCTCCCTGTCCTTATCTAGACCCTTGAGCCTCTCATTGTATTTTCTCTTCCCTGTTCAG
>JAOXJK010000012.1:76127230-76153150 GCA_025774025.1 Xenus cinereus | reverse complement strand
GTCAACCCACCAAATGTTTATATCATGTGTTGAATTGTATACAGCCATGTTACTAATGTTAACCTTATTTTTTAATGTTAACCTTATTTATTAACCTTAAAGAATTTTTTTTCTGTTCTTTCCAAAGACAAAATAACAACTGGACTTTGCAATAAAACTATTATAAAAATAAAAATATTACCTTGGGCTGTGGCTCTAAAATCTTGTGTTATGACTTATGAAAATTCTTCCTGCCACATCAGTCCAGTCAGATCTAGTCAGTGACATATAAAGAATTGTTTTTAGCCAATACATGTGTTTTTCTAACTAGATAGAGGAGTTACCAGATAAGACATGAGACTAAATACAAATAGAAATTCCTTCTAGAAAAACTTGGCTAGAACAACTTGTTAGTTCATGCTTTTGTAGGTACATGTTCTTCCCCTATAAGTACTCGGTTTTAGTAAATATGGATATAGATTCTGATGTGATCTATTAGTACATTAAAAAGTTTTGGCTTTCCCAATGTGTGTTGCAGTAGTAAAATAAAACCACTAGATATATAATTGTTTGCTATAGGAAGGTATATTTTGGAAAGATATATGAAATACCTGAAATATTACTCCCTGTAACTTCCAATATTATTTTTCTAACATACAATTAAGATTGTACCGCATACTTTCAAGGGCAACTGGGCAAAAAAAAGTATTTTTACTGCTCAAGTAAAGAATACCTTCCAATCCCTTTATTTTGACAGGCAAGGTATTCTAGAATAAATGGATAAAGTACTTGAATCGTTCAGATCATTCTCATCTAAATTGAAAGTTCAAGTGATTAATCAATAATGTAGTAATAGAATTTTAGATGTAAGCTAGACCGATATGGATTTTGCAGTATTAATGTCATTATGCATAAGAGTGAACATTCACCTTAGCCTATGCATTAATGCATATTTTTTTTTAATATATGTATATCCCAGTAAGTCTTGTTACTTATGGAATCCTATCGTAGGAAGACAAATGCTCTAAAGCAGTGAATGATTGGTGAGGGTTAGTTAATCTCTACAGTGAGATTTATAATCCCATTTTAAATAGTCGGATACAGTATCTGTAGATCCTGAGCATGGAAGAAATGCTCTTTCAAGAAAGAAGGAATGCAGAAATGCTCTTTCAACTCGTCATTTCTTGAGTTAGTACAGGCTCATTTAAATTTTCTTTTCTATGACCTGAAGTACAAAGCAGTGGAACTCTGATACAGTGGAACAGGTTTCCAACAGCAACAAGAAAGTCATTTGACAAGTCTTCCACCAACAGTTGAGAAGAACAGTCTGCGCTGTATCAGCTTGATGAATATTGTACACTCTCATCTTACAACTAGTTTGCAAGTCAGATTGTTCTCTTTGTAGCTAGAAAATTGTGTCATTATTCTTATATTGAAATAATCAAGACTAAACTGTTTAGTTTGTGAGGTTATTTGTCCCTTTTCAATGGAGATCCCAAGCTGCCAAGGTTGACCTTGGCTGACCAGATTCCCACTCAGGTGTTCTCTCACTCCTACTGCTCCTCAACAGTATAGGGGGAATAAATAAAATGGAAAAACTCATGGGTTGAGATAAAGACAGGGAGATCCCTTACCACTTACTGTATGTTCAACCCAGGGAAAATTAATTTAATTTATCACCAATTAAAAAAGAGTAGGATGGTGAGATTGTCAGGTTCAAATACTCTGACCAGGTTCTTTTTGATGTTCTACTTGTGGAGGGTAGAATGTTGATTGAACTAATTTGCCCAATTGCAAATGCAACTGGAAAACTGCAATTGGATGTGAAAGTAGACCTTTCTCCCTTCATTTTTGTATGGAATAAAGCCCAATATTCTAAGAGTTAAAATACTTAAAACTTTACAAATACATTATACTTTTATATATATTTATTTATAAATACATAAAGTACTTAAAAACTCTGTGACAACATAAAATGTCCACTGTGCTCAGTTACACCGTGCACGATGAAATAGTGTAAGTAGGTAATGACTTCATTTACTTTAATTTTAGTATTAGGCAATTATTTGCAATTAGGGAGCCAGTGAATTGTGTTTCATTTCACTCAGAAAACTGTGCATTTAAATGTATAATTCAGTGAGCTGAAACTTACTCTGCATGTTCACATTACCCATTTGTGCAAGGTACCTTGTATTTTTAAATTAGACATATGCAGGTGCAAGCATCTGTGTGAAAAATACCAAAACAATGTTCTACGTAAAGAATCATAGAATCTTAGAATGGTTTGGGTTAGAAGAGACCATTAAAGGTCATCTTGTCCAACCCCCATGCAATGAGCAGGGACATCATCAACTCGGTCAGGTAGCTCAGAGTCCCGTCCAACCTGACCTTGAATGTTTCCACAGATGGGGCATTTACCTTCTCTCTGGCCTACCTGTTCCAGTGTTTCACCACCTTCATTGTGAAAGAATTTCTTCCTTATATCTAGTCTAAATCTGCCCTCTTTTAGTTTAAAACTGTTACCCCTTGTTCTATTGCTACAGGCCCTGCTAAAAAGTCTGTCCCTATCTTTCTTATACGCTCCCTTTAAGTATTGAAAGGCTGCAATAAGGTCTGCCTGGAACCTTCTCTTCTGCAGGCTGAATAACCCCAACTCTCTCACCCTGTTCTCATAGGAGAGGTGTTCCATGCCTTTGATCATTTTTGTGTCTCTCTCTGGACTCGTTCCAGCAGATCCATTTCTTTTCTGTTGTTCTGGGTTAAACGACACAGGACTAACTTTTCTTCTAATGCTGGGGAAAACTGCACTTTTCAAAGACTCTGGTGTCTGAATTCATGAAAATATTTACTTTATAGCCATCTAGGCTATGTGGGATTCAAGGTCTTAGTGTTTTTGAGCCTTGCCAGGTGTAGGGATGAGGAGGAGCAAGGCCTGGGCATTTGATGCAGGCTGGCCAACAGAATTATTTCATGCCATATTTCATACACATTGAACATAAATTAGAAAAGTTTGATGCGTAGGTCTCTCTCCCTTGATGGTGGCGGTCCAGAGGACTCCTTGCCCTGGTGCCGGACCCCTGAGGCCTTCCCTTCCTCCCAAAGCTGCTGCACTTGCAGCGTCTGACATTTATTGTCCCCTGCTTGGAGTGCACAGCTTCCTGCTGATAGAATTGGCTGAGTATAATTCTTGTATATCTTATATCAGTATTGGGATTAACACTAGTTCTTTAGTATTATTGTTAATTATTTAGTCTTACCTCTTAAATCTGTTTATATTTCAACCTTTGTCTTTCTTTCTGTTCCCCGATTCCCCCTTCTTGGTGGGGAGGGGTCATCAGGTGATGGAATAATTGTCTAAACGACAATAAATTGTTATGGGCTTTCTCAAACCATAACACCTGTGCTGAGGGCTCCAGAGCTGGATGCAGTACTCCACATGGGGTTACCCGAGAGCAGAGTAGAGGGGCAGAGCCATCTCCTTTGACCTGCTGGCCACGCTTCTTTTGATGCAGCCCAGGATACAGTTGGCCTTCTGGGCTGCAAGCGCACATTACCAGCTCATGTCCAGCTTGGGGGACTATTACCCTGGAGTCCTTCCCCCACAGGGATACTCTCAATCCTTTCATCTCCCAGCCCGTATTCATATGGGGGGTTGCACTGACCCGGGTGCAGGACCTTGCACTTGGCCTTGTTGAACCTCATGAGGTTCACAGGGCCCACTTCTTGAGCTACTCCAGGTCCCTCTGGATGGCATCCCATCCCTCAGGTGTGTCAACCACTCAGCCTGTGTCATCTGCAAATTTGCTGAGGGTGCATTCAATCCCACTGTATATATTGTTGATGAAAATATTGAACAATACTGGTCCCAGTATGGACCCCTGAAGAACACCACTTGCTCACTAGTCTCTATCTGGGCATCGAGCCATTGACCATTACCTTCTGGATGTGACCATCCAACTGATTCCTCATCCACCATGCAGTCCATTTATCCAAACTGTATCTCTCCAAATTAGAGAGAAGGACGTTGTGGGGACCTGTGTCAAAGGCCCTACAGAAACAGAGAGACAAGAACCATGGCTCTTTCCTCGTCCACTGATGCAGTCACTCCATCATAGAAGGTGGGCTTAGAACTTCTGAGCACATTATCAGCAAACTGTGACTCTTGCTTGGTTTTAAACAGCTGCATCACTGCAGAAGTTTGAAATAGCTTTCAGCTGTCTCTAATATAGCTATGCATGGCTGTCCTGATTTCAGCTGGAATAGAGTTAATTTTCTTCCCAGCAGCTCTCACTGCTGTGTTCTGGACTTAGAATGAGAATAATGTTGATAAGATACTGATATTTTAGCTCTTGCAAAGCAATGTTTACAGTAAGTCAAGGACTTCTCAGCTTGTCATACAGCCCTGACAGTAAGGACACTGGAGGTTCACAAGAGGCAGGGAGGACAGGACAAGACAGGTGACCCAAACTGGCCTAAGGGTATTCCATTATATGTGATGTCATGCTCAAGATATAAACTAGGTGGAAAGCTGGCTGGGGGTGGGCTGCCACTTGGGAAAAGGCTGGGCATTGGTTTCTTTGTTTTTCATTTGCATCACTTGTCTTTTCTTGGGTTTTATTTATTTATTTTTTAATATTTATTTTATTTTTCATTAAAAAATATTTTAATATTTTTTTATTTTCTTTATTCCAATTATTAAACTTTTCTTATCTCAACCTATGAGTTTTCTCGCTTTTCCTTGTCTGATGCTCTTCCCTATCCTACCAGGTGCGGGTGGGGAGTGAGCGAGTGGCTGTGTGGTGCTTAGCTGCCAGCTGGGGTTAAACTGCGACGATGGCGGTTGTGTCCAGGCAAAGAGGCCTGAGCTGCTTTTTCTCGGGCCTTGGGAGCTCCTTGTTCAGGAGCTGGAAGTCATGACCTCAGCTCTGTCACTGTACTAGTCACGCTTAAAGCCACTAGAGTGGTAGGAAGGTACGTACTGCAACTGTACAATTTCTAATGCTTTGTGTGACTCGGAGAATGCTCTTTGGACCAGCTACAGTCGTCTCATTAAATACACATGTGTGCTAACGCAGACACAATGTACTCTGCCTGCAAACACTGCTGTGCTTTAAAGGATGAGTGTTTAATTCAGGTCGGCATTAGTTCAAGCACCATTTTCCATTGCTAGACGAGTACACATTTGCTGTGAGTTGTCATTAGGTAACATCTGTAAGATAATGCAGTGCCTGTTAGTGGACTGACTTGATTCCAAGTCCCTAAACTGTTGTGTAAACCTTAGTGTGAGTGGTATCAGGTGTACAGCAGTGTATTTGCATCTCCACATAAGATACAGACAAAAAACTGCCAACTTTCTGTACCAAGTGTGTATATGTAATTTTTTGCCTTTCATAACCATAATTTGCTCCAGGCATATATGGATATTAAATGTAAAAATAGATATTTGGTCATAGGTAAGAAAATAATACTCATGTGCTTTCATTTTTTCTGTCACATTTATATAGTTGTATGGATTTTATGTTCAACTGTGTTATTGAATTCTCCAAGGGTAATGAGGTAATGCATGTGGGTGAAAAGCTTGACTAGGGAGCTTTCTGTACATCATTAGTTTACAAATATCAATTTATCTCTTCATATGGATGACATATTACAGTTATGGACAATAGATTCTTTTACATAACCCACTAAAACTTGATAAACTGAGACATCAAAGCATATGTTTTGTTATTACTGTTTTCTTTATTATTGTTGTCATTCTTGAAGTTACTATTTTCCAGTTGGATATGTCAGATTAAGGTTGTCAAGGTTTAGGCTGGGCTGGCCAATAAATAAATGACAGATTTTTTTTAACCCCTCTTCCTTCCTAGAAGGGGTGGTGAAAGTGAGAGAAAAAAAAGGAGAGAGACTTATGGATTGGAAAACAAATAAACAAACAAACCCATAGCTTTAATGAAATATTAACAATAAAAAGAAAAGATAATAATATTAATAAGAAAATAATGAAATATATACAAAGACAGTATTGAGCTCCCAGGATGATGATCACATAACTGGCAGGCCCTGGGAAAATCCCAGACTGGACTTGGCATCAGATGGGAACTGAATTCAGGAACATATGGATCAGAGTCAAAAGCAGAAAAGCAGACAGAGACCTCCTCGAACACTGGCCATTGAAGGAAGAGGCTGACCCCTTTGATCCCTCAGCTTTTATACTGAGAATGATGCAGATGGGATGGAATACACTTTTGGTCAGTTTTAGGTCACCTGTCCTGTCTGCTTTCCCCCCAGGTGTGACCCATCTACGCTTTTCTGCTTCTGACCCTCCAACTTGGCGCATAACAAAGTTAGTTCACCTTGACTGTTATAGCAATAAGCATCAGCAAAAGCCTCTCTGCATACCCTTCCTTAGTATTCACTATAAACATCAGACCTTATCACTGCTAGAAGCAGACACTGTCTGAAAAGCATACTATTAGTTTCAGAGAGTACAGTCAGTTAGAAGAGACTTAACTGAGAACTATTGAAAAGAAAATTGGTTTTGTTCTACCTCAAACCAGGACAAGGTTGTGGTACATTACAAAATACTTCCTTTTTCAACTTCCTTTTTCAGGCTTCTAAATGTTTTTGATACATTAAATGGATAAAAATCAAGGGGGGAAAAGTAGGAAATCTCTCTCAGTCTTACATAATTGTGATGTCACATATGAGTGAAGGGTATGCTCTTGATGTCAACAACATATGGATAAGGTAGGGATATTCAAAGCATTTTAAAAAGTTTTTCAAAGAAATGAACTAAAAAAAAAAAGTTGTCTACAGAAATAGGATGCTAGTCCTGTAAGCTAAGAAGTCATAGGGTATGGTTTACTTTGAAGATTAACTTATATTAATGTAAAACAAAGACAATATGTAAATTCATCTGGGGGCTTATTTTTAATAGTTGGCTCTGTTTTGTGGAAATGAAGCTAACTTTGCCCACTGTTAATAAATAACTAAAATTTAGATTATACGTAATTTTCAAATTTATGAAAGCAGAAAATATTTACATTTTCAACAGTGCACAATTACCACTGTTTGCACTGGAAGTAGAATTATTACAAGGTGTATTAAGGTTCAAGCTTACGGTGATATCTAATGTAAAAATTAATGAGAGATGTTAATGATATAAAAGCCTTTTATAATTATAAATGTTTAACTTGTGATAAACCTTTCATAGACTCTCTCTATAACATTCACAGACAACAAGAGTGATCTGAAGGTGGGTTTGCTGAGACTATGAAACTCCACCTTGTACTTTCTTAAATTTTTAGTAACCTTGTCACGAAAAGAGTAATTCTTCAGGAAGTATTATAAGGGGAGGCTGCTACTTCACCTCACAAATAAAACATTATATGACATTTGATTTGTGGTCTGACAATACTAAATTCCATCGGTAAAAGAACTGCTTTTAGTCTCTGTCTCACAGAAGTAAAATTAATTCCCTCAAGCCTATGCCTGATCCTTGTCACGAGCAGTGTAATCAGAATGATTTCAATAGCTAGAGCTTCCAATATGAATCATTGCCTAAGTGAAATTCTAGTCACTAATCACTGAACCATTCACTGTGCAGGTTGCATATGGCTTTGTTAGCAATTACATTTATTTTAAATGGAGAAAATTACTTGGAAACACTGTTCACTGAAGATTCAAACAGACCGGAGCAATTAAGCATTAGTTGCCAAAGGCCTTCAGTTAAAATTATCAGATGGTGCTTTCACTATAAACGTACATCTACCTGATCTCTGGAGATTCCCGACTGATTTCTAATAAACATTCACATTTCCTCACTGATATACCAGGATGAACATTTAATAACTAAAAAAAAAAGAAAGGAAAAAAAAAAAAAGAAACGGGCCAAGGTCTACCCACCTTTGAGCTTTGTTCTCATGGCAAAAGATAGAGGGTGTTCTTCCAGGCACTCTAGTACTAGTCCCCATGTGATCTTACAACATGGTAAGGTGTGTGGGGGGTGACCCTAAGCAAGGTCAAGCCTGCCATTATTAATTGTGACTTCCTCAATATAAGCAAAATACTTTAATTACCTTAAGTTACTCCTCCAAATTTACTGAATTAGTCCTAATATTAATGTACTTATAAGCAGATGTAATTGACTTGGAGATCTCTTGATTAGGTGTCTGTTGGTGCTCCCCCAATATAAAAATATATATTAAAAAAATTTAAAAAAAAATTAAAAAAAATAAAAGCAGGCAGAATTTGCTGTGCTTTGCAGTGTGAGAAGGAAGGAACAGAAAAATATTTAAGCAATTATTATTTTTATCAAAAACACCCAATGGAACTTCCAGTGTAACCTTTGTTAACTCCAAGTTTAAGTATTCTGGTCCAAAAAATACTGATTCTCAATCTTTGTATGTCAGTAGGGATATTGCACTATTGCACGATCATTGCAAAAGTTTTTCTGATTTTAATTCCAGTAATTCTGTACATGGTTTACATGCACAGGCTAAAGATGGGAGGCTAGAATGAGGAACTGACACTATCGCATTTATAGAATACAGCAGATTCATTGTAACAAAATTAGCTTTTGTTTCCTATTTCCATTTTTCCATTCTGGTTAGTGGTTTCGGTGTAATTCTAAAAAATGAAAGTGAAAGAAGTTTAATTTGTCTTATATTTAACATTTGCTCTAGAATGATGAAGGAGAAAGTATGACTATAATTGCATTTTAAAAATGTAGATTAGCAATAAATCCTGAAATATAAATATATGTGGTAAGTATGTTGAAGAATTTGTTTTTATTTGCACCTATAGGATGAAGAAAAGCTTGAGATATGTACTTAAAGGGGGAAAAAGTATAAATTAGAAAGCCATCTATTTAGAAATTATTGTCCAAAAATACATTAGTAATGCATTGAATAGCATTCAGAGAGATTATAAATTCAGTAATTGAAACACAAATTATGCATGCTTATTATTTATGTAATTTTAAGTATTGCTTTTCATCACAAAATGTAAATGGCATTTAAAACAATTAATTATTCAGACTGGTGAAAATGGAAAAGCTGGCAAAGCACTTTACCATCCCTGAAGTGAAACTAAATGAATTGAGAAGACTCTAATTTCTTATGCTGTTTAGGCTTAATGTAGCAGCTTAAGTTATTGAGTTGAAAACCTAGATGTAATTCTGAAGTGTGAAAAGTACACTGCTAATGTGTGTTCTTGTTTATGATAAAGAATTCTTAAAAAGAATTCTTAAAATGACATTTTACCCCTTTGTTTTCTCTTAGATCAAGGGGCTTTGTTTTAACAAATAATATTATAAAATAACAGGGGAGAGAAGTATCTTTGGCTTTGAAGCAAATTTATCTCTTTTCTTCCTCCCCTTCATCCACTCCTGAAAGACAGATACTAGAGAGGATGTGAAATTAGAAGAAAAAATAACATTTGACACCTTCTGGTAACATGTTCCTTTAGATAGATGTTAATACCAACAGAGTAGAGAAGCTTAGGCCCAGTGTTTGACCAACTCTAGGAATATATCATGACTGTTGTTATTTAAAGTGAATTTCTAAAGATTTTAGGATTATTTACTCAGTGGTGTCAAAGAGTTGTAGGGTTCTTTTGCCTTAAATCTGTTCCATTGTATTTCTTTTTTTTTTCCTTTTTTTTTTCCTCAGGGCATGTAAAATATCTGTAGGTTCAGGAAAGTCGGGGAAATGATCTTAGTAAGTCATCAGAGGATTTAATGTAATATCGCATAGACAGTGACATGAGGATAGTCCAAGAGTTAATCAGATTTTCCAGATTTATAAATGGGGAAATTAGGAGGATAATGAACTGATAAATCAGTAATAAACCTATTCTAAAGAGTAAGACATTTTTGGCTCTCTTCATTAAGATTTGTATCTCCTAAAGGAAAAGTGATTTCTTAATGCTAAGCCTTCTAGAAGTCACTGTGACCTATTTCTGAGAATAAAATTAAAAAGATAAACTTTCCTTTGAAATTCATAGGTAGGACAGAGAAGTCACAAAGGGAATGTAAACTTATTTTCTGCAGATATCTCTCATGCTAACTGTTTCACAAAAGGTAACTGGACTAGTGCTGCCATTGATTCGAATATCAGAAATCCCACTGTAACCAGTGTTCTTGCACTTTCTGTGATTCAATAAAAGATTAATTCTAAAGAAAAGGTTTAATTCTGTAGTCTGGAATAAGAAGCTAAGCAACATGCATGTTAATGCAAACTCATTGCCTAATTCTTGAGGGCTCAAAAGATATATTCATATATCCACCCTGTTACTTTCCTCATAGAAAGTGTCAAAGGTGTATGGAAACTTTATTAAAAAACATAACCACAACTTACCAGTTTTTCTGTATGGGAAGAGTGTCCTTTGCCATCATCTAATTTAGGATACAGTCTGGATACCTCTGCAGCAAGTAAAAAATTCCGTGGGCAGGAGTCATTTGAAAATACTAGCCTTCATATTTGGAAGTTTAACTTCAGGACTTTTTTTTTTTTTTTTCCTTTTAGAAATTTAATGGTTGAGCACTCATAACTATGTGTAATATATGTGTGATAATCAGTTTTATTTGTTGAGCAGCTCTGCCAATAATAACGGAACTGTGGAAGTAATGATCCAGGAAATCACCTGCAGTGCTGTCTTCCTTATCTTCCTGTAATCACCTACTGATCTAAGTACTCACAGTACTGGTAATTTAAAACTGAATGGAAAAAAATAAGTCTAGAAATTTATACAATCTTCTCAGGCAACTTTTGTCAAAAAAAGAGGAAAAAAGCTAGGTGTCAAATTTCCCCTGAGTTTAGAAGAAGGGCAGTTGGCTATATTCAAAACAAAAAATAAAATTAGAATAATTGAATCATAGAATAGTTTGGGTTTGAAGGGACCTTTAAAGGTCATCTAGTCCAAACCCCGTGCAGTGAGCAGGGACATCATCAACTTGATCAGGTTGTTCAGAGCCCCATGCAACCTGACCTTGAACGTTTCCACAGATGGGGTACCTACCACCTCTCTAAGCACCCTGTTCCAGTGTTTCACCACCCTCATTGTAAAAAATTTCTTCCTTATATCTAGTCTAAATCTTCCCTCTTTTACTTTAAAAGCATTACCTTATGTCCTATCATAGCAGGGCCTGCTAAAGAGTCTGTCCCCATCTTCCTCATAAGCCTCCTTTAATTATTGAAAGGTCACAATAAGGTCTCCCTGGAGCCTTCTCTTCTCCAAGCTGAATAATCCCAACTCTCTCAGACTGTCCTTATAAGAGAGGTGCTCCGTTCCTGTGATCATTTTTGTGGCCTTCCTCTGGACACACTCCAACAGGTCTATGTCATTCCTGTGCTGAGGGCTGGACGCATTATTCCAGACAGGGTCTCACCAAAGCAGAGACGCAGAATCACCTGCCTATGTATGTAATATAATAGAGTGTAGAATGAATTAAAATAACTTATGGAATGATAATAGTCTTGTTAACTATTTTTCCTGGTTGATATTCAGACCAGTTGGGGACCTGAGCTCTAGCTTGCTGATGTAAGCGAATATTAACAGCATGTAACTAGGTTGTATTCAATATCAAAATCTAAACAGAAAATGTACTGGAATGCAAAGGTGTGTGCAGTTTTATAAAATAATAGTAATATATGTTAAGTACATTTTTTTGGTGGAGTGAAAAAAAAGAAAAAAAACAAAGAACAGGTAAGACTTCTTAATGTCCAAGACAGATTTTGTAGCGAAAGAAAAGACTTCCAAAACAGCCTTTATTGTGACCCTGGGTTAATGTCTATAATTCAGGTCTGGAGTAAAAGAGCAAAACACTTTCTATGCAGTTACAGAATGATGTTATTCATATTTTAATGCAAAAGAAATTTCCCATGTTTTCAGTTTTTTTAAGAAGAGTTAGTTTTAAAAACTAAAAAGAAGATGAGATAAAACATGATTTTTCATCAGTTCTTGATTATTTTTTGTTTACTTGGGTTTTTCCCCCCACCAGTATTGTGTATTTTCTAGTTTAACAGCAAAAATAAATGTTCTATTTATTTCTGAGATTAGTTTTCTCCTTGCTGTTCAATAAGATGATTATTTTATCCATCGAAACAATATTTGATTTTCTTTTTTTAGTAATGCTGTCCTCTGTCCCCCTTGTCTGTAAGTTTCTTTTCCTCCCCCATAACTCCTCAAGTGAAGAAATTCTGTAACTCTGTTACTTTACTGTAAAAATGACTGGGCCTTGGAAAACAAAACAGCTTATCCCCTCTCAAACCCTGAGTAGAGATTTATGAGATACCTGACTAAATGACGTAGCCAAAATTATAAATACACTTGGAAAACACAGTTACATTTATCAGGGTTATGTTTGAATATTGGTGACATTTCTAATAAATTTGTCTGGAGTTATTTCACAGATTCTTATTTTCTGCTCACCCCCACCCCTCCTGCCCTTTTAACTCTTCAGTACTTGAACCCAAGTTGAACCACAACCACAACTTGAACCCAAGTTGAACCCCTTGAACCACAGGCAATTTACAACAAAATAGAAGTAAAGAACAGTGAGAGACATGTGGGAGACATGCACTAGTGTAACATGTCTCTAGTTCTCTAACAGAAGCTGTTCCTGAAATGAGTACAGCTAGAGTTATGGATGCAGGGGAAACATAGGGGTTTGGGAACTTAAATTACTTTTGGGTGTATTGGACCTTAGTTTTGGTATGGCTCAAATTTTATGTGTTATTCTACCTGTGCTTCAACCAAGGCTAAGATAAACTTCCTGATGTAATGGAGTTCATTCACTGCTGAGCTGTGTAAACATCAACATGTCTCTTGTTATCTAGAGTTTGAGTTGCATGAAGAGATTTTAAAAGGCATTTTTCTTTTTTGGGTTCTTTGCAAATTTAAATCCTTGGAATGGATTTAAATATCTCTGTTTCTTTCAAATAAGAGGGTCTGTCAAGGAGGCTGTAGTACCCTCTTATGTTTTTGTTTTATCTTGTAAAATATGAACTAGAATTTATCAAAGTTTTCACACTATCTGAACATACAGGGTCACCTGATCTGAAAATAATCAAAGAGCAGGTGTTGCTTTTTCTGCAGTTAACTTACTTAAGAGCATAAAATGATCACACTGCAGGAAAGATGTTAACCTTCTACAATGTATTGAACAAATTAAGGTTTTTAAACCTGAAGCACTTTGTTGCTTATCCCAAATAGAATTCCCTTCTCCTCACAGACTTTAGTAAGAATCTCATGGTATTGTTTTTAATTGAATAAATCCGTAAGGGTTCTAGCAGCTATCTCATCATCTGCCAGTTACCTCACTTTTTCAGCCAGGGAATTCACAAGGATTCCACATTCCTAACTTTATTACACCTGGGGCTGGGAGGCTGTTGGGAATGTGGAAGAGCTCAGCTAATAAAAATCGTGCCAACCTTATGCAGAGTGTTTGTTAGACTAAGGCTCATCAAGATCTCTAAAGTGCAAAACTTCAATACTCTACAAGCAACAGATGGATTTGAATCAGAGAGAGAGAGAGAAATGCTAAATACTCATACTTGTCCAGGGTGGCAACTGCTGCTGAAAATGCCTGCTTGCCTCCAAAGGTTAGGCTGAAGTCAGCTAGCTTAAGTTCTTATCCAGGACATGATTAATCAAAATTGAACTACTCCTGGCTGCAACAACATTCTGCAACATATTGGCAATGCAGTCATATTTATTAAAAAGAGAATTGTGCCCCTAGGTTTTTAAGTTTCCATTTCATAAAGTTAATGCACTTCCTTAAGAAACATTTTATTGTGATGACAAACTGAAAATAACTGAAAGGAAAAAAATAACTGAAACGAAAACTTGGAAAATATAATGAAAATGATCCTGACTCAGAGGAAATCTAAAATACATGTGCTGCCTAATGTCATTGTATTTGTTGTTTCAAATTATGTAAATTCTGTATTGTCTGACTTCAGATATATTTACATGCTGAAATTACTCATTTTTCACTGTTCACCTTAGGGGAATTAGAAGTTCCAATTGAGGGAGCAGGAAACAAAGTACACACACCCGCCTTCCAAAAAAAACATAAATTCCAAGCTCAAATCTAAAGTAAAGGCTCTAGAAAATACGCATCTGAGGCATATAAATCACTCCATCTGGAGCTGATTATTTTTGTAGTAGTTCTTAAAAATGTGTACTGTTTAACAATATAAACCTGTTTTTTGAAAATAATAATTTTTACCAGTCTATTTGATGTTGAGCAATGAAACTAATTTGAGGTTGCTTGTGAAATGCTCTGGAACATGACCAAAATTAATTCTTTTCATGATGTTATTATTAAAACATCATATTTTAATGCCAACAATGTTATTCACTAAGATATAATAATTTCTGTATTCAGGAAGAAATAGATTTTCTTATTACACACCTAAGTATGTACATTTAACAAAAAATTAAAACAAAACCACAACCTCCTGAAATACATGTTAATAATATATCAAGGTTAAGAACGATAATTGGAAGCCAAGAAGAAAATATTAATTAATCTTAAATACTAGAACCTGTACCTTATGGTTAGGGGAACCTTCCTGCTGAGGTCACATACTTTCAGACAACAGAGAACCTTCTTCTGGAATTTACAACACAAAACTTCTTCTGGAATTTACAACACAATGAATTGTAATTCATTGAATGGGAGTGTGAAGAGTGGTGCATTTCCACTGAGAGAAGCTTAGTTGCTAAACAGGGTTATGTAAGTGCTCCACAGCAAAGCCGATGAGTTATTGCAAACCAAATTAGTCTTCTCTTTAAGGCAACACACATAACTTGCCCAACAGCATAATCAGAAGAGTTTATGCCATTCTTTTTGTGTGTCAAATTGAAGTAGCTGTAGTAAAGAGTGGGGAAAAAGCATCAGTAGATTCTTGACAGAATCTCTTAAAAGGTGGGAACTCAGCCCCAGTGTAGATTACTTTGAAGACAAAATTCACTTCAGGATCCTGGCAGACCAGGCAAGTTTAAGGTGAACTGTGCAGTGCTGTTTCTAACAACAAACTGACAGGAAAAATCTTCTTGAGTGTGGCACCTTAACTTACCATGAATGTATTTCTAGTACTCTGGTATTACCTATTACATTTTTTTTGGAGAGTATGACACCAACAGTTTCAGTATTCTACATCTGCATTTTTCAAGCTTCAGAACATGCTGAACTTCAAATGCCTATTAGAATAGTGTATATTCTAATGAAAACAACCTTGTAATTAATCTTATTGATTTCTCTGCACTTTATTCCCCAGTTATTATTGACAAGCATTAAAATAATGCTCTAAATCATCACATATGTAGGTTATTTTCAGTATCCATCTTTTTTATATAGAAATCTTCCATTAAAAATAGTATTTCTTCTAAGTACTGTGCAAAGAGAGAGCTGTCCTTAGTGAGTTACCTTGCAATTCAAGTTTTTAAAAAATATTTATTAAAACTTGACTACGTAAGAAAGTACATCCCAGAGACAATGAGTTGCTTAATTCAATAAACTCTTCCACAGTATCCACACAACCCGTTAAATTGTGTAAGAAAATTACATAAGTAACTTCATCCTCTGGCATGTAGTGCAATGGTAATAAAATGACCAAGCTCTTTAGAGAGGGCATAAATTTTCAGTGGGATAAAATGGATAAATTGAAAGCTACTGCTTCACTGTAGAAACTAAGTTCTCTGTACTCCAGTGCAACAAACATAATAAAGATAATAGTTTAAAATAAACTACAGTGGTAATATCAACAGAATGGTTCTGGAAATACTGTTTTTCTTCTTGATCCTTTTGTGTTATGTTAAACATGACAAAAACATAGCATTTTATTTCACTAGTAATTTCTTTGGCAACTTTCTTTCTAGTTAGCTATAAGTACATAAATATTTATATTTATTTGTAAGCCTATCTTTCACATCTAGCTATTAATATTTTATTTATATGCCATTTGCCTTTATTACTTTATTAAAAATTATGCAACTTCAATATACTGTTCATGCAAAAGGATTCCAGTCCTTCACAGAAGAATGCAGCAGAACTTTAGAGGGTTTTTTTCTTGTGATTTTGTTAGGTCAGAATGTAATTTTACAATTACTTTCTGCATGGGATTTACAGAAAAGCACTGTGTTCCCTTAAAGGTCCTTAAAAACATAATGTAGTTTTGCTAACCTTTTGATATATACTTCCATATGCTTGGGAAGGATTAAACAGTCTTTGCATTATTTAAAGCATATGGAATTATTTGCAATATGCTTTCATATCTTAGGGAAGACGACAAAAATTAGAGCATGGAGGGAAATTAGGTGATTCTTGGGGAAATGTGTTGGTGCAAGATTTCATTCTGCTGAATCCACATAATTTTACTTGCAAAGTGGAAGAGACAGTAGTCTGTACATCTAAATTCTGCTTAAACCAGTGATCTTATTCTGATTAAACAAAAACTGCTTGAAAATAAATAAAGCAGAATTTTTCACTGCCTTTCTGCAAATTACATTGTGATGAAGTACATTACCTGAGAAGAAAGCAGAGATTTAGTGCAAGGACAAATTATTGTTAAAATGGAAAAGTATAAACTTAAGTTCCGCTCACACTCTACTTTGGAAGCAAAATAATTGGTGCCTGCCATTTATAGGACATTCCAGCATAGCTTCCCTGAGCAAATCTTTTCAGAAGTATATCTATAAGATGCCTTTTGTGGTGCACGACATTTAAGTTGACCTTGCAATTTATTGTCATAGAAACTTACTTATGTTCAGCAGCTTCTCAATAATGCCGGTAACAAGGGTACTTACCAGGTGACTAGCTTTTGTGGGTTGACCTTGGCTGGATGCCAGGTGCCCACCTAGCTGCTCTATCCCTCCCTTCCTCAGCAGGATAACAGGAGGGGAAAATAAGATGGAAAAAGCCCTCATGGGTCAAGATAAAGGCAGTTTAATGAAGCAAAAGCTGAGGCCGTGTGCAGAAGCAAAGGAAAACAAAAGATTATTCTATAATTCCCATCAGCCGGTGATATCCAGCAACTTTGCAGGAAGCAGGGCTTCAGTATGCACACTGATTGCTCTGGAAGACAAAATTCATAATAACTAACGCCTCCCTTTCCTCCCCCTTTCTCTTAGTTTTTATTTCTGAGCAGACATCATATCGTATGGAATATCCCTTTGGTCAGTTGGGGTGAACTGTCCTGGCCATGACCCCTCTCAAGATCTTGCCCACCCACAGCCTACTGGTAGGGGGGGAACGCTGGAGAGGCAGCCTTGATGTGTGAGCGCTGCTCAGCAGTAGCCAAAACACTAGTGTGTTACCAACAGCCTTCTAGCTACCAGTACAAAGCACAGCACTATGCGGGTTGTTATGGGGAAAATTAACGCTGTCTCAGCCAGACCCAATACACTAGCAAAGCTCTAGAAGCTCTGACAGACAGGTGTTTATGCAAGCCTTAGTATTGTGAGGCCAGTTGCCTTTCTCGGTCTGAAAAATATGCAACATTACTTCTCAGGGTAGTTTACACGGGTCTCACCTTCACATAGAGGAGGTAATGCAGCAAGGAAGGCATGTAGACATTGTTCAGTATAAGGCTTTGGTGGTGTTTGGGGGTCTAAAGCAAGTGTTTCCTGTGCATGCCTACAGTACTGTATAAATTTTGCATAGCTTCAAAGTAATGCCTAAGGCAGGCCTAGAAATCAAATTTTTAAAAAGGCAGGATTTCAGCGTCGGATTTTTACATCTGCAAGTTTAAACTAGTGCCAAAGCATCCAATTCTTCTACCATCTGTTAGACTTTACCTCATTCACATATATACTAAACTGGTTTTTTTAATTAAGCCCCTTTATCCCACAGGCTACTTTCAGACGTAATGTGGTACAGTGTGATGATATACTCTTACAGAAAGCTGTTTAATGTTAGTTTAGCCTCCAATGAACCTAAGTTTTTCAGCTTGAAGTGTGCATTCATGGAGTATATTTACTTACTATTTGTCCATGGCCACAAAGTGATAAAGAGGAAATCAGAAGAGAGGAAATTTTAGCAACATTAAAACTGGTGCCACTTGCACTGACTCATCATATTTGACAGTAATGGGTATTACTATACAAGTGTACACTCCGATTCATGCCACTAGAGATGCTGAGATGTTATCTCAAACTATCTCAGTTGTCAGTGTCTCAAAGGCTTCATCTGCAGATATCCAATGAGATTTTTTATTTTTTTTTTTAATTTAAGGGAACAGGATAGAGGAGGAATTCTCATACATAGGTGTGGAGAACCTATGCACCATTTTAACAAGCCAACTAAATTACAATTCTCATGTACAAACCTAAGAGTTCACCTGCATCTAAGGATGTTACAGGGAAACCTCTGTAGAGCTTTGAGATGAGTCATGTGCACCTCATTTATTGCTGGGTTTTCAGCCACAGAGCACAAAGCCCTTACAGGCTAAAAAAGATTTCATATTTCCGCTTTGCAGTGAAAAAAGTGTTATATCAGACAAGTCAAAATCAGAGTAAGTGACAGTCACGGAGATTTATAAGATTTTTAGTCAGTTAATATAATTGCAGCTTTATAGTAATTCCCCAGATGTTAACCAGGACACACGAATAAATTCCTCTATTTAGCATCCAAATAAGATTCAGAAAAGAAGAAAAAAGAGGCCTGAATAATTAATTATGCATGCAAAGTTAGTTTCATCAAAAGTAGCTTGTCAGGTAGTGCTAATGCAAGCGATGCTTGACCTAGAGATGTTCTAATCTATTTCTATAAAACTGAAACCAATATTCATGCACTTTTTTTCCTTTACCTATCTTTTTCAACTCATCAGAGCTTCCTCTGAAACAATTGGAAAAAAAAAAAAAAGAACATGATTTTGTACATGAAATGGAACTGTGGACTGTATTTTCAGTCTTACTGTTCAGCAAGTCAGAGAGGTTACTTTTTCAGCCAACTGAAACATTGACTTTCATTTAAATCTTAATCTCAGCAGTGTTTTGCTATGTCATTGGCATTTGTGTTCTACATCAAGGGATTAATGGCCACAGAATAAAAAAGGGAGTTAAGATATATTTTGTGTCAGAAAATCTTAAATAATGCAAAGCACCAGATTAGAATACAGATATTTTTGATAATTGATATATTGCCCTCGCCATCTTGCTAAATGATAATTCTTTGATGAAGTATTCATCAGCATGCAGATCTGTAGTCTACACACAGTACTGACTTCTCTTACTAGTCAAACAAAATGGATTGCACCTAGAAGCATCTCCCTGATATTTAAATGTTCTGGATAAGAAAAGTATTCTTTTTTAGCTAAAACTTCATGAAAAGAAAAGCAAGAAGAAATTTTACTATATCTGCATAGTTAGACTTTTTGTGAATTTGGGGAGATGGGATTAGTCAAACATTTTTTCAACTACTCTATGGGGAGTAATTCAGAGTAATGAGTACTCTTTTGCTGAATACTGTGAAGAGTTTGATTTGAATGTGTTTTCTGTATAACTATATTAATATGTGCCTTTTCTCAAACTTACTTTCTAAAGGAACTATTTAGGGAGAGGTGTAGTAAAGGGGTCTAGAAAAGGGAAGAATTAAATTCTAAAGGGGCAAAAAGACAGCTTTGTTTAAAAAAACAAACAAAAAAAAAGGTTTCCCAGACAACAGCAACCAGAAGGACACAGAGCATTTCAATTGCTCATTTTTTGAACAAAGGTTACTTTTTATGGCATAGCATGTAGCTGTGGGTGCCATTAGTTGAAATCTTAAAGAATTATTGGGTATAGTCTTAAGGCAACAAAAGCATCCATTGATTTTTCCCAAGAGTAATATCTGTCTGTTTGAGACCATCCCATGTATGGGCTTGACAATGTGCTTTTAAAATTTGTTTACAAACAAAAAAATCATGCTTCAGATTGCTGCATAGTGAGGATATGTTTTTCTAGCTGGGTTAATGCCTACCTAGCACATGTACAAGTGTAGCCTTTATGAAAAATTTACCGTATTAAAAGTCGAAACCATAAACCAGATGAAATTAACACTTTAAGGAATCTGTGTGGTGAATTATTTTTCTGAGCTTCTCCACACAGTAATTCCTCCAAAATGCACACAACCTTTTCATTTCTACCTTTGTACTCTTTCTCTTACAAGCCAATACAGGAATGTCCAATATATACAGTTTTCTGGTATAAATACAGCTAATCTCTACCTGAACAGAGATTTGCACCTCCATAAAAACTTACTTACTTTGTTGTAGTTCCATGAAGATGCGATTATGGAATCTGCCAGAATATGTAGGAAAGATTTCTAAAGAAATAATGCTAGGATACAGAAAACCAGGAAAAAACTACTCCACTCCCTCACCCCGTGCCAACCTCCCCCCCCAAAAAAAAACCAAACCAAACCCCAAAACCCAAAAAAACCAAACCCACGAACAAAAAAAAATCAAAATGATGTAAAACAATGTACTGGGAAAATTATTAAATAAAGTATTAAGAAAGATGGCCATATATAGTTTGCTGATGCATGAAATTACATTGCACCACTGGTTTACATAAAGAATACATATCTATTTAAGAGTATAGTATTAGAAAAAAGTAGGATGATGAATGGGTATGTTTGTAATATATGTTATCATTTTTAGCACATTCATATTTTATATGAAATTAAATGTTGGAATAGCACTTTGATTTTTTGGAGTAGAATTTTTCAGAGTTTAGAAGACAAAGTTAGGTTTCCACAAACTGCAAGCATAAGCTGCAAATTCTTGACAAGAGTAATAAAAAGAAACTTGGCTCCATGGAGAGAATTATCTTCATGTGTTATCTGTGAATATATTTCAGGTCATATTTAGATTTTTTGGCATTTACATGTTCATTAATATTACTCTCTATGCCAAAAAAATATGGTTGTGTATGACTGTGTCTGAAGTATCACTGTAGGTATCTGTAAGGGCTACTAACAGTTGAATAAGCTGTAAAAATTTAGTAGAGGATAAAAGCCTCATTTTCAGAAATAGATCTGTGTACAGCATATTTCTCTACTCTAGATGAACATATGGGAGCTTATGAGTGGGATTTTTATCCAGTTGCTATTAAAAGAATAAATAAACAAACCAGACTGTAAAAGATAATAGCCTATGCCCTGTAGCTGCTGCATCTCTTTTGATCAATGTACTTAAAGCCAGCTTCCTAGGTCCAACTTGTGCCACTTCCAAAGTTGCATGCTTTTTTACTGTCTTAGTCTAAGAAGTCTCCAGTTATCTTTCACCCTGGCTAGCTTGGGATGAAATGATAATTTTAAAGATTGCTTTTTTTCTCTTCCTGGCGAAGCCAGTGAAACAATTGTGGTGTTTACAAAGCTGTTGGCAACAGAGTGCACCATAAAGAACAAGGAAATAACTGAAACAAGGGTTATAACTTCATTCTTTTGCTTCTGTTGCTGTTATTGGGGTTTAATTTTGCTTTTATTTTAATTAAAAATTTCTTCCTGTGATAAAAATATGGTGAAACCTTCCTTGTGGAATCTGGAAGTAAAATGTCCAGGCCCCTGCTCACGCTTGTTGCTGTGGCAACCAGGGTCAGCTGACTTGGTTGTTTACCCTATGGAGGGGTTGCACCTGTGGGGAGGGGTGGACAGGTCAGGTGACCCAAACTGACCAATGGGGTATTCCTTTCCACCTGCCCCATGCTCAGTATGAAAGCTGAGGGGTGGAAAGGCTTGGGTTAGCTCCTCTTCAAGGGATTTTCTTTGGTGGATTGCTTTCTTCAATGGCTGATGTCTGAGGAGGACCCCTGTTAGTTTGTCTATCTTTGCTCTGAATTGGAGTCTTCTGCAATCCATTTCCTGTCTGTCACTGAGTCTAATCTGGACCTTTCCCGGAGCCTGCTGCTGACAACTCCCTGAGACCTTGAGTATATTTGAATATATTGTATCTGTTTCATAATTTTTTTTTTAAATTTATTTTATTAGTAGTATTTTGCTAAAGTAGTTTAGTTTTTTCTAGGCTCGTAAATCTCTTTATCTCTCTTCTTCCTCTTCTTGGAGTGAGAGCTGGGGGACACTATCTGTTGTTTTGTCATTGGCCAACCCGGCCTAAGCTATGACACAAGGCAAGGTCATAAATTGGGTTCACCTCTTCAAACATAGATACTCTTCCATGATTCATAGGTTACTGATGCAGGAAATTTGTCAGTTATTTTGCCTGCACCCTTTTTTAGACTTGAACAAGTGTCCACCTGTGTTTTATTCTTTTCTCAGAGTTTTCAAACTTTGTGGCCTTGATCTTTTCATCTTTATTAAGACTTTAAATCTAGTGGGTATTTGGTTTAATTGGACTGTTTTAGCAGAGCTGTGTGTTGATATTATAGTTAACTATAAGTTGAAGACTAATTACTTTAACTTAATACCTAAAGATCTAATGATGTGATATTGCTTTCATTTGCATTTCTTTTGATAATCTTTATTGCTTGGGATTGCTATGTCCCCAAATTCACTACAGAGTTTAAAAGGGTAACAGCAAATTTCACCCTTTCATTTAAGTTAAACCAAGAAACCCTCACTTACATCAGCAGCACTTAATACTGCGTCTTTGTGGTTCTAACCCCCTCACCATTTTATTCAGCTGTTGACACTATGGAAGAGAAATAAAATGAAACAACAGGAGCCAGATCCCCAGCTGACAATAAGCTCTTCAAATAGCATCAATTGAAAGTCTGTTGCAAAGGTTATAAAAGTTATCAGATTGATAAACTGATATTTCCAGCTAACTGTTTGGGGCTTAGTACTTTCAGTAAGGTAAATCTTACTAGAAATAGTAATTTCTAATCATGTCAAATCCTAAGTAGGAAAAACATATGTTATTGAATATCTAATTGGAGAAAGAGCACAGTCAGATGTCTGGGAGTAGAGGAGAAATGCTCGTTTCTTTTAATTTTAATATGCCAGCTAACAGACCGTTAAGGACTAATAATATTTTGCAAACCAAAAAAAGTATTAAGACCATTTGTTACAAAGAAGCAAATCACTATGCATTTCTACAGAGTTTTAACGATTACCTCTAGCAGTGTTTACAGAGGGTGGGATGATAATGTGTGATGGTTACTATGAAGCTGATTTTATTCAGTAGCCTAAGTAGGTGTAACTGCAGCCAAAGACGCTTGTGTACCAGTACACAACCAGATAGTGGTTATTGTTTGCATTGCAATGTTGCCTGGCTTTTTTAAAACTGGAGATTACAATCCCACTGTGCTAAACAGCGTGCAAACTGTCTAAAAGAGCATCCTTACCAAGCGAACCTGTGGCCTTTGAAAGCCAGATACAGCTGAACACAAGGGAATAAAAAGAGTGTATTTGTCCATAGGATCATCTGGCGCCACAGCTAATACGCGTTTAGCCATTGCTAAGGTTCTTATAAACTTTATATCAAAAAAAGTTTTCATGGAGAGATTTGAAGGTAGACTGAGAAATGACTTTATGCAAAAGTCTTTTGGGAGTGAGAGCACACGTAAAGGTAGAAAATCAAATATTAAAAAATGTAACGAATGGATAATGAGGGCTGAAATCACTGGCTGATTAGAAATGGAAATCACCATTATGGGGCAATATCTAGGCACTTAGTATACTCGGATGGACCAGCATTTTTTTAGTACAATGCTGTTATTCATCTGTCCCATACTTTTACAGTAATCATCAACCTCTGGGGATAAGGTGGGATGTTAGATTATTCCTTTTTCTCCTCTCTCTGTTTGACACTTATTACTTTTTTTCCCTTCTCTTCTTTGATAATCTGTCACTAAAGATTCTTGGGCAATATTCCTTTGGGGCCATGAAGACGATTCATCTCTGATATGAATAATATCTGCAATATTTTATATATTGTGGGATGATGGTTGTTATCTGTCTATTTGTTCTCAATTAGAGAAATGCTTTTACTTTAAAAAAGGAGTGTCTGAGTTAGGTGAAACCCTGGTGAGAGGGAGAGACTGTTTCGGAAGCAGCTGAGGTTCTCTGGGCAGAGACTAGATTTCAGTCTGAGGGCATGCTGGTAAGACATGGGAAAAGTCACAGTGATGAACACTAATCCTGCAACTTGATTAGAATCATAGAATGGTGTGGGTTGGAAGGGACCTTGAAATGTCACCTAGTCAAACACTTCGTGATCGCTCAGGTTGTTCAGAGCCCCATCCAACTTGACCTTAGAATCATAGAATCGTCTAGGTTGTAAGGGACCTTAAAGATCATCTAGTCCAACCATCAACCTAACTCTGACAAAAAAATAAATAAGAAATAGGAATAAAAATTACTAAACCATATTCCTGAGGACCATGTCTACCCGTCTTTTGAACACCTCCAGGGATGGTGCCACCTTGAATGTTTTCAGGGATGGAGCCTCTACCACCTCTCTGGGCAATCTGTTCCAGTTTGCACCAGTCTCATTGTAAAAAATTTCTTCCTTATTTCTAGTCTAAACCTACCCCCTTTTAGTTTAAAACCATTACCCCTTGTCTTATTGCTACAGGTCCTGCTGAAACAATCTGTTCCCATCTTTCTTGTAAGCTCCCTTTAAGTATTGAAAGACAGCAACAAGTTTTCCCCAGAGCCACCTTTTTCTCCAGGATGAATAACCACAATTCTCTCAGCCTGTCCTAACAGGAGAGGTGCTCCATCCCTCTGATCATTTTTGTGGCCCTCCTCTGGACCCACTCCAACAGGTCCATGTTTTTCTTGTACTGAAGGCTCCAGATCTGGATGCAGTACTCCAGGTGGGGTTATCCAAGAGCAGAGTAGAGGAGTCATCTCCCTTGACCTACTGGTCAGGCTTCTTTTGATGCAGCCAAGGATATAGTTGGCCTTCTGGGCTGCAAGCGCACGTTGCCAGCTCATGTCCAGCTTGTCATCCACCAGTACCCTCAAGTCCTTGCCCACAGGGATGCTCTCAATCCCTTCCTCCCCTAGCCTGTATTCATATGGGGGTTTGCACTGACCCAGGTGCAGGACCTTGCACTTGGCCTTGTTGAACCTCATGATGTTAACAAGGGCCCACTTCTTGAGCTTCTCCAGGTCCCTCTGGATGGCATCCCATTCCTCAGGTGTGTCAACTGTACCACTTAGCTCGGTGTCGTGATGAACTTCCTGAGAATGGGCTTGGTCCCACTGTCTGTGTTTTTGATGAAGGTATTAAACTCTGCTCATCCCATTGCAGATTCCTAAGGGACATCACTCTTCACTCTTCTCTATCTGGACATTAAGCCATTGACCACTACCTTCTGGATGCTACCACACAGACAATTCCTTATATACCAAATACTCCATCCATTAAATCAATCTCTCTCTAATTTGGAAAGAAAGATGTTGTGGAAGAACGTGTCAAAGGCCTTACATAAGTCCAGATAGATGACATCATAGGTAGATTTTTTGGACTCCGTGATCTTAAAGGTCTTTTCCAACCTAAATGATGCTATAACTCCCTTGTCCACTGATGCAGTCACTCCATCATAGAAGATCACTAGGTTAGGCAGTGCTCGCACTTGATGAAGCCATGCTGGCTGTCTCAAATTGCCTCCCTGTCCTCCATGTGTCTTAGCATAGGGTCTAGGAGGATCTATTCCATGATCTTCTCAGGCACAGAGGTGAGGATCAGAGATCGGTAGTTTACAGGGTTCTCCTTTCTATCCTATTTTAAAAATGGGTGCAATGTTTCCCTTTTTCAGTCATTGAGGACTTCCCCTGACTGCCATGACTTTTTGAACTTCATGGAGAGTGGCTTGGGAACTACAGAAGCCAGTTCCCTCAGTACTCTGTCAGTACCTCGTCAGTTCCCATAGACTTACGTATGTTCGGGTTCCTCAGGTGGTCTCAAACCTGATCTTCTCTTACAGTTGGAGGGACTTTGCTCCCACAGTCTCTCCCTTACAGTCCATCCACTCGAGAGGTGT
>JAOXJK010000012.1:76105151-76127130 GCA_025774025.1 Xenus cinereus | reverse complement strand
CTTCACGTGTCCCATATCCCTCAGTACTATGAACTCCACTAGTGCATGATCACTGCAACCCAGCCTGCCTTCAGTCTGGACATCACCAATTAGCACACTTGCGTTGGTGACCAACAGGTCCAGTATCATATCCCATCTGGTAGGGCTGTCCATAACTTGACTTAAGAAGTTATCCTTGATGCACTCCAGGAGTCTCCTGGATTGACTAGAGAGTCTCAGAGATTGTAGAGATGCGCAAAGTTTCATGGGGCACAGAGAGAAAAAGTTACAATAAATGAGGATCCGGGCAGAGTTAGTTGAAGGAAATGCCTTGTTTTCTGCTGCAATGTCTTGAATCCTTTTGTTACGGCGTTTTTCAGTGACTTGTCCAAGGTAGCACACAAATGTTTATAACAAGGTTAGAAGCCATATTGAAGAATATTTTTATTGTGTAGTTGGAGAGTGGGTAGACACCTTCAAGGTAGCAGAGATCAGAGGCGGCATGTCCACGTGATGCAATAGACTTAGTAGTTTTGGTCCAAAGCAGTGCTGATGTTGGTTGGCACAGTGCCATGTGTTGCACCCACACTGGATAGGCTTTAGCTGGCTGCCTGGTAAGCAAATGTCTCAGGTGACTGCATGCATTCTTCACTGTTTCTTCTTCAACAGCATGGGTGGATGCAAGCAAGCCAAGCTTCTTTATGTGTTTGCCTTTCTGGTCTTGGATTGTAAATTAATTCCTTAACAATCACTATAACCCAAAAGTTTCCAAATATTTGGACTGCAACCTGCTTATTCCTCTAGATCCTTTTTAGCCAAGTTCTCTTTCATAGTACTCTGTTTTTAAAAGCTGGAAGGATTGCATAGTTCCGTGCCAAGAGCTAACACTTGTTAATGAGTCAGAACACAGTATTATATAGGAATGAAATAGAATATAGAAATTATTTTTCTTTAAAATCATTCAAGCGAGAATGTAATTAGAGGGTCATGAGTCCCATGAAGAGGAATGCTTTAATATAACCTTAACTGTTCCTAATTATGTACCACATTATTAAGCCTGACCTACAAAGCCTGCCTCCTGAATACAGCACGCTTCCTCAATGCTTGTTAAAATTGTCTATGTATCGCTAGAGCCTGCTAGAAACACTATATAGTAGAATGCCTCCCTGCCTATGTATGCTCCATTTTCCAGCAACCAGGCCCCTTTTTAGCCACAGTCCTTACTGGTAGCAGGAAAAGCTGGTTCTTTTGAATACAAAGGAGAATATGTTATAGTGTCTTCCTAGGCTTGTCAGGAAAGTGTTTAAAGAGGTTCTCAGAAAGTGGAGTTTGCCTGGGATTGACTGTGTTCCAGAGTAAATTTTGTGTTATTAACCACTTTAACTCTGGACTTTGCACCATCTGCTACAATCCATGAGGTGATCAGATCTGGGAGGAGCTATGCCATCTCTTTTTTAAAGATGCTAAGACATCATCTCCTCCCTATTCAAGATATCAGTCTCAACCTGACATCACACCACTTGTTTCTTAGTGATGCATTTGTAAGTTCATTGAAATAAATGGAGTCAGAACGTTTTTGAGAATTTGAGCAAGCAGAAAGGGGTGGGAGGGTGAGCAACATACCTAAGTGGTGACAACCTTTTCAAATATGTGATTGTAAGGAGGGGAGAAAAGGCAGAGCTTTAATGTCTGAAATGTGAAGTCTGTTGGAGTGACATACTTTGAAAAGACTTCAAAATGAGCCCCAGGTAAGTTTTGCTGTAAATGAGTAATGGTTTAAGATTTTCCTCTTGATGCTGGTGTGAAAGGCTCATGCCTGTAGATATGTCAGGAGGCTCTGAATATTCCCTGCCTACAAAGCAAAAGATTCAAACATCCTCCCACTTTCTATCTTCTCCTTTCAAATCCTGCATTTTCCTTCTAGGGGTCTTTATGTGCTGTGAAGAAGCGATCCTCCCCAGGAAATTTCCTAATGCTCTGGTCTTGGAAGCTCTGTACAGAGTGTTTCACAGACCTGGGACAGCTGCACAGGTGCTTGTAACACAGCTGTAGCCCTTAGCTGGAAGTAGAGCTAGACTTTATACTTCTTTTTGTTGCTGTTGGTTTTGCCCCCTTCCGATCATACTCTGTCAGGTCTTTTTCTACGATCTTAAATTTTTAAAACCCATGACTTTTTCCTATGGTTTCTCCCCCTTTTTTCACCATTCTTTTTTTTTTTTTACAATAATAAAATAAAACAGGCCGCAGTTGGCTTTTCAGACATAGGCATGGGTGTGTTACTCATTATAAATGGAAAAAGGCACGACTAAGAAACTTTTGGTGATACTGCATGCAATTCTAGGGGCCTAATGCATTCCTCATTCCTCTAGTGTTTGAATGTATTCTGTAAGTGACAAGAAATTATCAAATGGCCTTTTTCTGTTTCCTCTTGACTTGCATGGTTTTCTCTCAATCTTAGGGTCTAAAACTGCTGCTGTGGAGGGCCTTTTAAGAATAAATGTATACTTTTTAGGGCAGTGTTGATATTATTGGGTAGGGGAGGAGGAATAGAGCTCTGATGATCTCTCTTCCCATGTCCCACTTTACCTTGCATTTAGATTACACCATCCGTGACAGAAATCTTTGGTCTTTTCCATAAAAGTTTTAATGCTTAATGTTTGTGGCTGAATGCTGAATATTTTGAAGTTATTTATTTTTTTTCTTCCTTGTCCTTTTTTGAAAGGATGAGTATCCCTTTGCTATAGAGAATACCTTTTAATTGTGTTGCAGATTAGGAACTAAAATCATTAATCCCTTAGGACTCTTATTCTCATACATTTGTAGTACATGTCTGGTGTTCTTTAAATAGAGCAGTTTTCTCATTACAACTAGTGACAGTGGTGTTAGCATGATAATATAATTGTGGTGGATTCTAGGAACATGAGTAGAGTTAAGGGTCAGGGGTTGGCTGCTTTTGGTTCTTTCACCTTGTTGGTTTTGCTGTCATGTATTATCATTTTGCTCAGTATTCAGTGGGATATTTTTATTGGTGAAAATCCTTGCCCAAATATAATGCGATGTAATTTTGCAAGTAAACAGTTAAGGCAGAAGAAACAAATAGTTAAGGAGGAAAAAAAAAAAGTTAAAAAAAAATCTTTCTACCCTTTAGCTTTCCCTCTTTTCCAATATGTTCTGTTATTCTTTTTTGTCTAGATTTTGATACAGCTAAGAATGCCATGGGGTAAATTGTGAGCCAACATATGCAGAATGGATGTGCGCTGCTTGCTCTGTAACAATTGCAAGAGTTGTTATTAGTGGGTTAGCACTTATTAGGAAACGTGAATAAGCAGCATTGCACCCTGAGGGTATGTCTACAGCGTGCAGCAGAGCGCAGCACAAACAGTCCCCAGCTTGCTCCAAGTGGGCTGAAGCATCAGCGTGGCACGGTGCAGCAGCATACGAATGCCGACAGCAAAATGGCAGTGCTGGCGTGGCAGTTCTCAGCAGTGCTAATGAGCGCCAGTGACACAGTTAGACTATTTCTCTTCAAACTTTGTTTTACCGTATTTGCCTTTTTTTCTCTTTCTTGTCTTTTTTTTTTTTTTTTCCCCACATAGTAGACACAACAGTTGTGTAGGCTTCATCCAGGTAAGTTTATTTCACGTTGCAGGATGACAGAACAACACTGGCTTATATATATTTAATGCATTCATATATTTAACGTATGTATATATTTAATGCAGAATGATAAATATCAAGTGATGCAGACTTTATTCCCTTCAAAAGCTCAGCTTGAAAGCAATGTAACACATTAAAGAAACAAAAAAAAAAAACTGTTAATGCAGAGCATGTACATGGGACTGCAAACAGTCTCAACTTGGTTACCCATAGTTGTTTCTATTGCAACATCTAACTTCTCTGTGATTTGTTCTTTTATGCAAGTCTTGAGTAGCCACTGGTGATACATAAGCAGTTGTTTATTGCTGTTGTGCGTTGATTTATATTTTGGTGGTTTGGACCCTTTGCAATATCCATGAGTGATGACTTTTAGCTGGTGCGCATACATCAAGGTCTCTGACACTCATGCTAGCTGTTCACCAGTCGTGGCTCCAGCTGCATTCTGTGCACATTACATCAGCCTGCTGAGCTGAGCAGAGGCATTCACCATCCCCTGTTTCTTAACACTCTTGCATAGCCAGGGGGACAGAACTTCTCTCTTGGAAAAAGCAAAAGTTACCTGCATCATGCTCTTCCCAGAGAAAAATGAAAGAAAAGAAATGTCCCAAAAGGATGTTTGTATTAATATGATGTGCACCAAAGAAAAATTCCAGAAAGGAGGAAATGTAGTAATCAAATACCCAAACTAAAAAAAAAAAAATAAATAAAGTGAGCAAAGCATTTAAAAATATGGTCGTTTAAACACCTACTCATACACATTTGGGGACATTTTTCATGTAGTTTTTAGTGGTGGGTTTATATTAGCTGGCTGCCAGATGACCACCCAGTTGCTCTCTCACCCCCACCTCTTCACGGGCACTTCGGGGTAAATAAGATAGAAAAGCTCGAGATAAAGCGATGAAGACAGGGAGATCCCTTACCAATTACCATCACAGGAAAACACACTTGACCTGGGGAAAATTAATTTAATTTATTGCCCTGTAAAATGAAGTTGGATAGTGAGAAACAGCTCTGTTTCACAGGTCCTTTTCCTGCCATAAACTGACATTCCCATTTGCTTGCTAAAGGGCATGGCACAACTGCTGGTATGCCACATTTGCCTCTGTACCTGGCATTTTAGCATTTACTAATCCCATCTCTGGTGTTGCAGTTTGATGGAGCACTCCAGCATTCAATGCTGACTAGCAGTTAAAAGCAATAGCGATGTACGTGGCACATGACCATTTTCATGTTCTGGTCAAAGTAGAAAAGGTTACTTGGAAGCACTGTTGTTAATTGCCTGCTTTCAGGCAGCTACAGAGTTTTGTTATGCTCCCTTATATCTGCCTGGTCTGGGAACATAGATTCAGTCATGTCTAGGATTTTGCACAAAAGTGGATGATCACGTCTCTGATATATGTCATGGCAGTCCTCCTCAAGCTATTGCACATTATTACATTTCTTTAACTTAGTATTCTGGGTGCAGTGCTGACTCCTCCATAATCAATTGCTAACTACCTTACCTGTTCCAGAGGGCTGGAATTGTAGCAACCAGTTTCTGTTACTATTGATGGCTACAGCCTCGCTCTTTCTAAATAAGAGAGAAAGATCAAGAAATAAGGTAAGAAATAAGATCAAGAAAAAGAGATTGGGTGGGAAGAGGTGATGAGGGGAACTGGCAACAAGATTATTAAAATTTCTTGTTAGAAGAATGTGAAGGACTCAGTTTGAGATCTTTAGAAATCAATAACTGCACAATGGTTATGTTTGTCTCTTTTTGCATTCATCATCTCTGTCCTTTTTATTTCCCTCATGACAGTCATGTTGTTAAAATGTATTTAGGTAAAACTAAAAAGTGTTAAAGTGTGTGGTGTGTGTAAGTAGGCACAAACAAATGCATGAGGTCCAAAACATCTAGCTAAAATATTGAAGAGTAAAATGATACCGTACAGAGGAATACTAGTGGTTTTTGTACAGCTACATTTAAATTATGAGAATGACTTCGATTTTAATTTTCTAAAATGACAGAAATACAGTGCAGTCTGCCAAATCATTTCAATATGAAAGTATTAATCAGAGATTCTGAGGTGACATAGATTATCATTGTTCTAAATTATTTGAGAAATTCAGAGTCCCAGAAAGGTATTAATTCATCAGAAGCACTCTTTCTTCACAGGAACTGAAATTACCACATACTTTCTTCTGTCTAGTGATATAACTACTATCTGCCATTACATGCCTCTCACTGCATCCTGCTTTGGCTAAGTTTTGCATGCAACTCCATAAAAACACACTGCTCAAAAAAGTCTTTCCCCAGATAAGTTTCTGGTGTATAATCTGCTGCCAATTTTTACATACAACTGCTGTCAAAGCTAGTGTTGGAGAAATGCTGAAAAATTCTTCTGTTCCTTCAGTTCACAAAATTTTACGATGGTGTGTTAAACTAAAAGGACAGGCTTTGTCAAATGACTTGCTTTGGGATCTAGGCTGTAACTTGTAAATGAGGAAGAATAAGTGTGCAGGCAACCTGAAGATTCAAAAATCCATACACAGTGGAGGGGTTTTTGTTCTCTTTTTAGATGATCAAATTTGTCCTGGCTACAGTCATAGCGTGCTGTTTCATTTTGAACCAGAAGCAGCCTCCTCACATTTTTCTCCATTTATTTGCATTTCTCTTATGCTCATACAGTGTTTTCTGCCATTTTATGTTGGGCACAAACTGCTATCTGTATCAATAACAAGATAATTCACATTCTAGATGTGTATATTTCTGATAACTGAAAACATTTTTTTTTTTTAATATGCATACATTGAACATTCAGGTTTCTTTTTACTACCTAATCCTTTTGAATACAAAGTCACAGATTTTCATGCAGTTTTTGTTTACTGATAGGTCAGCCTAATCTTACCTTGTGTTTCAAAAGTGATCGTAACTTAAATGCTTGTCTTGTTGTCATGAATGGGTTACTGGATCTTGATTATGAAATAATAGTTTAGTTACTTTGCTATAGAACTAATCTTCAAGAAACATTACTAGAACTTTGTCATCTTGGTACTACATTGTATCACTGTGTGCAGAACCAGATGGGAAGGGAAATGAGAAAACTCCCTTGGTACAAATACCATCTGACAAGAAGAAATAAAACCACCTGTTATGCTGTGTAAAGGCAGAGTTGTCTTCTTAAGATAGATGAAATTTTTCCCTTTTTTTTATTTGTTTGGGCACATGTAGACCTATGATTTCTTTCTTACATTTATTTAAGTTATTAATTGTGTTCCTGAGGCCACAGCCCAAAATGCACAGTTTATCCAGTGGCAAAATCTTTCCTCTTTTTGAGTAATTAACAGTTCTTGTACCTCTCTTATGCTCTCCTTCCTTCCCTATACATACTCATTATCATGGTTTGTCAATTATCTTCCAAACTGTATTAAAAAAAGATAACTCTCTAACATTAGCAATTGCTCAGAAGTTGCTAATAGCTCTCATGAGAGCACTTGTCTCACCCCATATCTCCCACCTTATCAAAAGGTCACATTAATTACAGGACCCTTGCTGGGAATAAATCAATGTGTCAATCAGAGACCCACAATTGTGCTGCAGTTGGAAAGTAAAAATTCCAGAACAAGGCTATACTTAAGGCCCAATTTATTTATTTATTTTTAATACTGTATTTGTGAGTTAACCTAGGAATGAAGAATAATAGCAGCATATTGAAGATCAAGGTGTACATATAATTTTAAATGAACATTTTTATTTGTACTTTTATTATCAATCATTCATCTACTTGGAATTATAATACACTATTCTTACTTGTAATATCTCTAAAATTATTGCCTTCAGTTTAAAAGAAAACTATTGAATTTATATCTTTAGTCTTTTATCTAAACATTTTAATGCTGGATCATAAAACAATCACAGATGTAATAACAAACCTTTATTTATTGTCTTCAGGTCCAGGTATATTTACAGTCTACAAGACTGTTCAGGGTATTCTTAACTTTTGTAGGGCTGTTAGTTTTGTTGCTGCTGTTTTGTTTTGTGCAACAAATCAGTTAGTTTCTAACTGAAATGGCAGTAGATGAGAAACTGCGTGAACAAATAAGAAAGGAAACATGTTTAGTTTATCCAGTGCCTCACTCATTTTCCCTTCTGGTTTGGTTTTATTATATTAAGCTGGTTTCCAGTGGTGATAGGCTACATGCAAGCTCATTCACAGACTGCTGTTAAATCCCAAGATTTAGATCAAATTCTCATATATTGCTATTACCACCAGCCTAATTCTTCAAGATCTTAATTGTGTGCTAACTACTCAAGCAGGTTAACATAAAATTTAATTTGTGCTCATCAGCTTGAGGCTACAGAAGTGTGTAATAAACTTGATTTATAAACTTCTCATTTTGCTGGCCATTAAATAAAAAATAATCTGTGTGTGCATATGTTAATATTGCAGTGGAAGCAGTCTAATAGCTTTCAAAATACAGGTGGATTGGTTTTGTTACATCCATTTAACATGGTGTCTGAATCATTGTTTTAGATCCAGACAACCTCAAGTGTGATTCTGGTAGTCTTTAGAGGCAAGAGTGAAAAGCTTCCAGCTTTAAATTATCTTGGTGGAGAATTCAGGTAAGAGGAAAAATGAACAAAAGATATTGGAGAAGATCTTTAGGATACCAAGTCAAGTGGAGAAAATAGCAGATTTCTTTTAATTTTTTCCCTTTTTTAAGATTGTTTTTTTTCTTTTAACAAAAACAGAATATTAGTTCAGTGCAAGTCAGCTATTGCCATCTCCTTTTTATTGCTCAAACAGAAGCAAAAGCAATGCTTGTGAAGAAAACTGGAGTATGTGAAATGTTGTTAGTAATATGGTACATTTCTAATTTAAAGCATGCTGTTGATATTAGGTAAATCTTATATGAATTTGAGAGTAGATTAAAAGAAGAGACTTTTTTTTCTACCTGCCATGGCATGCTGATGCAGAAATCAGAACGACATGAATAGATTGCAGAAATGTAAAACAGTCTGTATTGTGTGATCTATTACAATAAGAGAGCCTGAATGGAAAGTCCTGAAAGGACTAAGTAGTTAAGTGCAGGGGGTTTTTAGTCTTGACTCCAAACCCTGTGGAGGTTGCCCTTTTGGTCAGTTTGCTGCTCCAGTCTGCGAAGAATACTATGTCACACCAGTGGCCCCTTGTCCAAGAGCAGCCAATGCTGTTTTACTTGTCCAGTCCTTTATTTGCATTGAACCTGATATGGGAAGGGGGGGCTAAGAAAAAAAAAAAGGGGAAAATCTTCCCTGTTACTTTTGTTTCATGTAGAAAAATTGGTATCTATGGAACGGTGTACATAGCTTAGCTGGCCAATACAGAGTGAAGCATCCTTACTGATCTTTCTGATGTTGACTGGTTTATGAGTTGAAGTAAGATTGTATGTGTGTTTTCAAAAGTGCTTAGAGTAAACAAAAATCCCAAATTCCTCCATGCTATGCTATGTATTTATAAATAATGTCTCCTTTTATCAGCCAAGGAGAAATCAAGTTTCAGTATCTCTGGAAAAAAAAAAAACATTGTAGACATCTTTAAATTTCATACCAACCTCTGAATCACCTAATTCTATTTTATTCTTTGGAAACTGGAGCGCTCAAGCACACTTATTAACTATGTATTTTTATGTAAAACCACATGAGGTTCAGGGTGCTAGGATGCTTCAGACTGCCTTGTTGCAATTTTGTCTGTGCTTAGAAGCCTTTAGGCTTTTTTTTTTTGCAATAGCTGAAACTACGCAAAATACCACAACAAAATGTATATATGCCAAAATGACTTATCACATAGGTATCAACACCTAATTTTTATTCTAACTGGTCCGGTTTTGAGACACTACTTTTGAAACTTTTTCCTCTGAGGGAAGTTTCAAATTTTCCGTCATAGTGCTGAACATGGCAGGAATTATTTGTTCAATTTTGGAATTTTCTGTGATGGTCTGTTCTAAGAAAGGGTAAATTTGTAGCATAAATGTTTTTTTCAAGAGGCTAATCACTTTATTAAAGATTATACCTGTAGACATATAAGTAAAATCTAAATCTTAGGGTTTGGATTGTATGTGACAAACTAGTCCATTGAACAGACTCTGAGAAATGAGCTACTTCAGTAGAGAATAACAAATCTGACTTGCAAGACTGCACCCGATTATTTATTTATTTACTTATTTTTACATTTTGGGAGTCATTTGTGTCTGAAGATGTTTTAAAACTAACATGTCTACTCAACCCTTATCCATTTCTGATTGCAGCTGAACACCGTCGTTACCTCCTTTTCATTTCTTCCATTTACTCTTTTTTTCCCATTATTTCATTTAGATAAAGTGACATTTAGATAAAGTAACCAGAAGAAAAAACCTGGGCACTGTAATTCATGAATATTTGTATCATTAGTCTCATTCTCCTTTCCTCCTCATAAGTGTTTTGCAAGAAAGTGTGAGTGCATCTGGTACTGGTAATTAGATGTATACTATTACAATTTCCAAAATATGTGTTGTAATAGTTATAACTCAGATAACACAGCATATCCAGTACTGTACGAAAAAGAATTAATTCCCATGGATAATTTCTAACAGCAGAGTTCACATTTAGTGCACATATGTACCTTGATTTCACTTAGGCAAGTGTAACATGTTTGTTGAGATGGTTAAGAAATGCCATCATGAGTATGGCCCATCGTAGATGGCTACTAGATTAGTCAGGCACAATTTGCCCTTGGCGGATCCATGTTGGTTGTTGACATTTTACACTGCATCTGGAGTTACCTGTATTTAGAGTTTCCCCCCAAAGGTCTTCTTTCTTGCTTGAAAACTCTGCTCAGAAGTATTCAAGGAAATCATGAGATTTCTGCATAAACTGCATAGCTGTACAGAGCATGGTAAACTGGAGGCATCCAGGATGCGTTGAACATATTACTCACAAGCAAAATAGCATGTGAAGTGCTGCAAAGCAGAAAGCCTATGGAAGGTATAGTATGTAGTTATGGCTCATGATTTATCACAGGAAGGTGTTTCCCAGATGCACTTGATTTATTCAGCATGCGCAGAAGATACGTTTATGCACATGGTACTAATTCAGAGTGTCAGGCTCACTATTTCTGTCAGGCAAATCTTAGGTGGAAATATGACAACCTTTTCCAGATCTGAAAAAAGTTTAGTAATTTGTTGATATCTATGAAATGGTCATATACAGTGACAATAAGATGAATATTAATAGAAAAACTTTGGATGAACAATGTAATGTTCATTGTGAGTCCACAAGGTGATTTTTAGCTTTTTTAAATTAAATCAACATTTTAGAATTTGATCATGAACAACAAGGTCAGATGTCCTTTGACATGCTGGAATAGTATGCTAGAGAAGGCATCAGAACTATTGTGATCTTATTTTCTTTATTTTTTGAATTCCTATCATTACAGTAACATAGCCACAAAAAGAAGAGATTCATCTTAGCTACATTCCAATTTGAAAACTATACTGACTCTTCAGTCTTGCAAAGTACAAAGTATTGTGGTTTCTGTTTCCCAAGGCCTTCTAGCATCTCTTTGAGTTCGAGTACAATACACAATAAACTCCAGCTTCTAAATAGCGCTACTTGCATGTTTAAAAAGAAAGATAAATTTCAGTGCTTTGTTGAACATGAGCTTTACACTCAGCATCCTGTTGGTAAAATGTGATCTAAGGCTTTTCAAGTTGGGCTGCAGTTGAGCGTGATTTGTAGAGGATGATGGGATGTGTTCTGCTGCAGTCCAATGAGTAGCCTCCTTTCATACCACTGACTGATTCCAAAAACAAAGAAAAAGTGCAGAGAGTGGGACAAAAAATGCAAAGCTGTAACTACATTTACTGAAGAATGTACTTACTTGCTAAAGCTCTAAACAAATTGTTCTGGTACGCAAATGGTTGCAAAGCTATTTGAACCACATATGCCTTAGAAAAATGCTATTAACCCTTATTATCAGAGGCATTATAATCACACATCAATTGAAACTTGTGCTACGTTGTAACACTTTATATTATTGCTCAATTACAAGTTCAATAGAAAGGTAGCTATTCCCTCCTAAACATTTTTGAAGCAATATTTTCCTTATCTGTTATTTAACAAGATGATCAAGGAAACAATAGTGTATGTTTCAGTGTAGTGATCATTCTATGCTGTTTCAGTATTTTAAGGTATGACGCTGGTATGTCATTCCACACAAAATATTTTAGTTTATTAATTTCAAACAGTATTTAAAACACTTTAATTTGTGTTCCTCTGGATAAATTTATTATATTTTTTAAATCTTTGTTGTAATTGTTTATAAAATACAAACTTTTTGGCAATAGCACAATAAATCCATGTTTTTTCTTTCAATTAAGGAACAAAGGACAACCTAAAAAAAACCTTTTCTTCATAATTTTTCCTTTTGCAGATCTGATTGATTGACTGGCTTTATTCATTAACCGGAAAACTAATTTACATATGAACAGTACGTTCTTTCTTAGGAAATTATAATCATTATTAAAGAATACCTCATTAGCTACATTGATTTTTTGACAGTAACTAATCATGAATCAACTAAAATATAAAAAAATAATACCTTAATGTTTTATAGCTTGTATTAATTTTGCCCATCTCTCCTGACTAGTAATGCTCTTTGAAATGCAAATCTTTGAACGTTTCAGGTAGTCAAAGCTAAGTTCTCTATTTGGATTGTTTGAAAATACTACAAGTTTTGGATAAGGCTTCTGGTTTACAATAATGGTTCCATTTCCTATATCACATTAAGCTCTCATCTGGCTAAAGGAGGCAGAGGCAAAAGCCATAGACCCCTGATATTTCTGCACTTGGCAATTCATAAGATGCTATTTCTTGCTGTTTGTCCGACAAGAGGCTGTATTAGGCTGCCGGTCCCTGGAAAAAGTGTTGTAAATCTTATTTCTAGGCTTAAGAGCTTTGGACCCTGTAAACAAGTTATAATTTTCTATGTTGATAATAGCTCTTCAGTCAAAGAATGCAGAAAGGCAATTTTAAGCCTTAACTGTTTTTAGACCTTTCTAGGACTGCCTTCCATGCATATTTTCAAATATAACTTTAAATAAATACATTAAGGTCTTTCTTGCAAATGAAGGAGGAGATAGAACTTTTTCAGACGACTTGCAGAAAGTATGAGCTCTTAATTTTTATGCCAGACTGTTTTCTGAGGCAAAAGAACAGGGACCATTAAAGTAGTTTCATGTTCTGCCAAGGTATTTCTAATGCAAGTAAAATGGAAAAAAAAAAGATTATCATAAAATAGAAGTGCCCATCAAAACTTCATGAGAATATTTGACAGGCAATTTTCCTGTCTAGCAGTAGAGTATTTATTGCAGGTAGATAGGACATGTGTCTTTAAAATTTTGGATTCCTCTTGTGTGAAGTTAGAAACTATAATTAAATTTAACTGTGTTATTGTATTGTAATATAATTGTATGGAATGAAATACAGGTAATTTAAAAACTTCCTCTATATAGTATTTTAAAGTATTTCAGTATTCCTGCAATAATGTTAGCTTGAATCGGTAGTTTTATTGTAGGTATATTAAACATATGTAATAAGATAAGTAAACCAAGTTTACATATCTAATATCAAATAGTTATGGGGTTTTTTATTTTTATTAAACTTTTTTTAAAATACCTGGAAAATTTTTTGTCATAGCATTTCAGCTTTATATCTCTATATCTTCCATGGTCAGGACCCATCATGAAAGGCTGCTCTTACTATATTCTTGGCCCAGCTCTGAAACAACTAAGTTTCCATGAAGAATGATTTTCTTGCAATTTTGTAATTCTTGACTGTTAGATATCGATGTTTTGGAGACAGGGAAAGTTTTATTACTAAAAATATCAGGACTATCAGAGGAAGCCACTCTGGTAGTATTTTCATGATGTATCCCATTTAAAAATGTTGATTTTTAAAGTAAACAATTAAGCCATTCATTTATTAATGGTTAACCAAAACAGGTGTTTAGGTAATTTAACCTAAGAATATCGGCATATGCTTTGATTATTTTATACACCTCTTAAATTACATTCATGCACCATGACAGAAAAAAGAAGGAATGTTTTTGCAGGTTACCATGTTATTTCTACTCTATGTGCTTTTTAAAGATTTTTTTTTTTTTTCTAAAACTTTAAAGCTCTCTGTCACTCTTGGGGTCTCATGCTGGCTTTAGTGACTTGCTCAAGAGGGTAGTTTGGTAGTTAGGGAATAAACTAATAACTTCCTTCAAATATTTTTGAGATTATGCCTGAAATTCCTATTCTCCTGGATCATGACCCTCATCGGTTTTGGGTCAGTTGGTGAAATCAGAATTCTGGGTGAAATCGGCGCAGAGGTGAACAGCGGTGGGAGGCTCGAGTGTGTCTTTGCTACACAGGATATTAGAGACATGGAAACTCTTCTACTGTTGGACAAGGAATTAGGATTCCAGGTAGGATGCTGTAGCTGCAGGAATGAAAAAGGTAACCTGATTCTGGAAGCTACTACTGCAAAGGATAGCTGTCTTCGGAACCTTACAGTAAGCAATGCATATATTTGCTACAGTGTGCAATTATAGAGGTCAATCCGAGCCTACTTTTAGAAACAGACAGACCTAGGACATGGCTGTTAGGGTTAAATTACATGAATTAATGCAACTTTTAGCCAGTCTTGCAATGGCTTCCTACATGTGTATCTTTCTTTTTTTTTTTCAGTGTAATAGAATCAGTTTGTCTATCTACAGTAAAAAAAAAAAGGGAGAAAAAAATGCCTGATTTTCTCCTATTATATTTTATAGCTTGTATAAAATACAAATGTTCATTTCTAAAGCAGAGGGAAATACAGTCATGCTAACAAAGCAAACACTGAAACAAATTATTTTTCTGTAAAATCTATTACCACTGTATACCACAGCTCAAAATTAATAGTTGGTTACAGTTTATTGTATTTACCATTAAATACATCACAACTTCATATTGTATTTACAAATGTGTTTCATGTAATTTAATTTGTGGCTGATGCAATGTCATACATTTTATAAAGAAAGGAGGGATACACTACTGTGCTACATAAAAGTTTTTTAAAATATAGTTCATGCCAGGGTCAAAAGAATGTTTAATTCTCTTGGTTCTTGAAATGATTTTTCATCCAAGATGGGTAATTCAAAAATAATTAAATCCCTTTTAGATTGCCTGCAGGCAACTTTATTATTTAACTTTATTATTTTTCTAACTGCATGGATTCTAAGCCAGGATGATAGAACTGTAATTGTTTTCACTTCTTTATCTGCCATGTTTAGTTTTTCCTCTCCCCTCTTTACATCAGGCATTGTCTTCATTTTGTATTTTTGCTCCAAACATGCTGTTGGTACATAACAAAAAATAAGTACTAATCACAGTCATCAGCCACATTCTATAATCCTTAGCTTCAGCGTGTTTTACATCAAGCCCTGAGAGGTGTCTTTCACATGTAGCGTGATAGTTAGAGCTCCGTAGTCAGTTAGGATGCTGTGATTCTTACCATGTTTTTAGGATTGACCTACTGCTTGAATTTGTGCAGACCTCTTTGCCTTTTTGTATCGCAGAGTGTCAATCTGTAGAATGTGTACAATTTTGCTTATTCAGGTGGAAAGCTCTCCAAGGCAGGCACTGTCATTCGGACTAAGTTTGTCGTGTCTAGAGCCCAGCTGCAAGAGAGGCGTTTCGTGACTATGTGTCTTACTGTGACATAGTGGAGAAATATCTTGTGTTCAGTGCCTGTTCCTGAATCTACTGGAACTGAATCAGAGAGACCTCGTGTTGGCAAAGCCTTATGCAATTAGCAATTAAGAATGTGTGCACTCATACCAGCTGTGCTATATGCTCAGTTCTAGAAGATTCAGAAATGGTCACAGTTGTATTCCCACATGATGAATCTAGACATGCTGCAATATCATTCTGCATCAGTATTAAAGCTAAATGTATATTTTTACTGTATGAAAATTTTAATGTTTTTTTCATGTGTTTTAGTATTTTAAAATAGTCATGCTTGGTTTTACTGTTTTGTCATTTTAAGCATACTTTTAACCAAAAGTGCAATATGTTAGAAATATTTTATTCAACTATGTACCTTTATTTCAGGGAGATTTCTTTCTATATACACTGGATTGATACTCGTTCTCTTGAGAAACCTCCTCCCTATTTATTTTTTTTTTTTTCAGCTGTCCTCTTATTAAAAATCTATGTCCAGATTTTGGAGAGTCTGGCTATGAGTTCAAAATTCACATTGTCCTTCCTCAGCTAGAGATTAGAAAAGAATATGGAACAATCTGAAAGAAACCTCTTTCTGCATCACATTTGTAGCCTATTTTTCCTATTTCTCTTTGGGTCTAGGAAAAAAGGATGCTTTTCTTTCTAAAAGTTAGATATCATCAGGAAGTAGGTATCAGAAAGCAGTCAATGTTATTAAATAATTCCATCCAATTCAAATGGATAACTTTGTTCCTTAAAAATGTGTATTCATGAAATTTATGGTGTAACACATCTTCAATTAAGGGGGTCAGCATGCCAACAGAAAACCTACACTGATCAGTTATAGTATAAATATACATTCAGCTTTTTTATTAGAATATTGCAACTTGCTGAGAGTTAACATTTGGGAATACAACTGTCCGTTAATGTTCTTCTTTAGGTAAAGTCTTCCTCCAAACGCTGTGTTGACTTAACAATTGAAATGGCAGTGCAGGGAAAGCAGCGTTATTGTCCCATTCGAAAGAGGAATCACGTGATTTTGTTAAAAAGTGAAGTGTATGTAGCAAAGCCAACTTGACTCATTTTTCAGGAGGTACTGTACTGCTGCAGAAAATCAAGGAAGTGTGAAATTTGGAGGCTTTAATTCAGTTGTTAGCATCTCCCTCAGAAGAATGCCCTAACTGAAATAGATTTCTTTTCTTATTACAGAAATCATAGGTAAAGACAGTTTACTGTCCCTGTATCATGTAGGGATCAGTGCTGGATCCCAAAATACTGATTGAAAACTTTTTTCTCCTCCACATCTCAGGTAGATTTCCAGAGTGCTAGAGGCTTCCAGGGGGACTGCCCCCAGATGACTCCTGCATTGCCTGGACCCAGTGCTTCCAGCTGTCAGCTCTGGAGCTGATGGTTGCAGCCCTTTATTTGAGCAGCTGCAGTATCAGGAAAATTGACTTACAGAGTGAAAGGACACCCAGGCTTCTGGCAGACCTGCCAGTTGGCCTCACAGGAGGTGGGCACAAGATTTCAGCTCTGCAACTCAGGAATAGTCTGTTTCACCAGAGCAACAACTCTTCAGTTGCTGCAATCACTTTGTTTTTAATGAAGGTTTGGCTCCTGTCAACAGCCACCATAGAAGCCCTGAGGACACAGTAGGACAGTTTTCTAGATAGCACTCGTATGAAACTGAAAACAGGCTGTGATCTGAAATACTGCAGGGTCCTTTCTAAACCTATGCTCCCACTGTGGGCAATGTTGCAATATATATTTAATGCAGAAACATCTACTTCACTTACCTTGTCTCAAAAAGCTTCCAAAGTGCCCACATGAATGTAGGGCTAGAAAGAAAGATCAAACTCTTAGATATTACATATTTTGCACAGAAGAAGTTGGGAGTAGCTAATATACTAGTTTGTTTGGAAATCTGTGAGGCAGATTTCTTTACTGAAACTCAGAGAAGTGTCCTAACGAGCTTGGTTATGGAATTCAGTTTAGTTCCCAGAGACATTTGAAGTGGGAGAGAGATGTTATTTTATGAAAAAATACTGATTTTCAAGAATTCAACTCTTTATTCAAAAGGAGAAAAAAAAAATTAACGTTCTTGACACCTTTTCTGTAGAAGGTGTGTAACAATGCAAACTGATGAAATATCAAAGACGGCAGAAGCAGCTTGAAACACTGTCTGTTTCATCTTACATCTGAACTACTAAATTAGACTGCATTCAATTGGGAGCAACCCAAGTAACTAGTTGAGTCAAAATATCGCACGTAAAATAAAAAAGAGTTTTAATTCTGAAACATGAAATTCCATAGTATTAGCAATACATCACAAAAAAATGTTCCACAATCATCTTACTCTAAGTATTGTGAGGAAATCAGAAGAAAACAACTAAATATTACCATGTCAGCAGTAATAAAAAAAAATATTATTTGAAAATTTTCAGCACTTCTTCTCAAAATGTTTTTTGGTATTTCCATTTTGAAAAATATTCATATTTCACTTTTATACACTATTTCAAAATTATTACAGAACACATTTTCCTGTGGAACAATTGCTATACTTTTCCTCCTACCTCTTGTTCATGGTATGTTTTGCCTAACAAAGATTTCCATAATCTGCATGTAAACTTGGAGTTTCTGTGTGTGAGGAAATTTTACATATTAAATATTTTGGGTTTGGGATGAGAAACGATGATAGCTCACTAATGTTTTTGGTTGTTGCTAAGCAGTCAAGGCCTTTTCCGCTCCTCACACTGCCCTGCCAATGAGCAGGCTGGGGCTGCAGAAGAAATTGGGAGGGGACACAGCCAAGAGAGTTGACCCCCGTTGACCAAAGAGATATGCCATACCATGTGATGTCATGCTCAGGATGTAAAGCTGGGGGAAGAAGAAGGAAAGGGAGGACATTCAGAGTTACGGTGTTTGTCTTCCCAAGTAACTGTTATGCTTGATGGAACCCTGCTTTCTTGGAGATGGCTGAACAGCTGCCTGCTGATGGGAAGTAGTGAATGAGTGCTGTGCAAAACACAGAGACTATTTATTTGAAAGGGGAAAGAGAAGTGCATTGGTAAAATGAAGTGTTCTGGGGGATTTTTACTTTGGATTTTATATTTGAAAAATATTTACCCAAACATACTGAAATTAATCAAAATTGTGCGTGAAGTTTGAGAACGTTTTCACAGCTTCTCTTTGAAATCCTTTATGTCTGTCCTGCTTTGTCAGAGTAATACTAGTTATTACACTGCAAGAGGAAAATCTTGCACAGTCTTTCTTTGTAAACTATCATGCAAGAAATTATTTTCTACTTCTAGTTGATACTAGAACCTCTTTACATTTCTAAAGCTATCCATATTTCAGTTCTCAGAAATGCCGTTACCACATACTGTAATGTAACCAATTTTCTATACATGTTGTCTTGAGGAAAAATATATTATGAACAATTATTACACATACAGGCTAGGCTTAGTGAATTCAGTCCTGCCATTTGGAATGGTTTCAAGAGAAATTCCTCCTCCCATATATATGAGGATGAATTTATATATACATATAAAATGCGGTGAATAATAATATTTCTGTCTCATTCCAAGAATCAACATCAGTGGCTTATTAATATATTATAAGTTTTCATAGATCATGGGTGCTTTTTTTCTTTGGGTGTTTTATGGTCAGTTGGTTTTGGACTGGGTTTGGTTTTGGTTTTTTTGTTTGGTGGAGGTTTTTTGAGCAGGAGTTTAGATGAAGACTAAAAACACTTTTAGAGCCTTGGCAACTATAGTGAATCACAAGATTCAGGATTATGAAAGTCATTGGTACTTATTCTTAACATAAACTGTATGTTTGTACAAATATGATATGAAGCATTGATGTGATATGTAGGTATAAACTATAAACCTATGCTCAAGCTTTATACTTGGTGAAATACATGAAATAAGGATACTAATTCTCTCCACCACTACTTCCCTATTTTCCCTCCTGTTGAAGGAGGCTACTTGATGTACCTGAAGTAGGCAATGTGTTAAAAAATGAAATTAAAATTGAGAAAATGCAAAATATTTTCTTTTGTTATACCTTTTTTAGAGATAAGAGTAGATAGAAGCAAGTTTGCTCACACAAATCCACATTATTTACAGGAAAGAAAATGTAAATACATTATTTGCTTCAGAGAATAGCTATAGGGAGGCACTTGAGCATTGCACTATATACCCAAGAGAAGCTTATATAAGGAGAAGGAGGAAGCTCTCCAATAATGTGTCTGACAAAACCTACTGAAGGAATACAAAGTATGAGTTTCTTGAAGCCTGTAATTTACACAGCTCCTAACAAATTGCATAAGTACCTTAGATTAATCAGTTTACAACTGAATGCTTTAAAAGGTACAAAACTCTTTAACATCAAAAAAGGGATGAATCTATGCAGATTTTCCCCATGGAATAGAACAAGTTTTTGTAAATGTTTTGCTTTTGAGAAGAACCCAAGTCATGTTTGTGAACATTCAGCTACAACATGAGGCCAAATGCTTTTCCAAGTTCTCTTGGAATTTCACCGTAGATAATATAGTAGCAATGTCTCGTGCTTTCAGGAACACTGAGAAATGAGATTTTTTTTATTTTAGACCATGTGAAAATACAAGCTTCCTTCTCACTTTTTTTTTTATGTGGTCAAAGGTAGTCTTCAGTTGGATAGTGACATTGCTTACAGTGAAAAATAAAACGTTTCTGAACTCAGCTTTGTGGGAATATTAATGTTAATCAGACAATAATGTTACAGAGTTCTCATCTTTCCATTTTCCAGCTTCCACTTTCTTTGCTGAGAAATGCAATTTCTTGTCTTATTTCTGTATTCAGGTGGGTTTGGGGGCCCACATATCTGGGATAGGTATAAAGCTTCTAGAAATCAGTCGTGATGCTCTTTGGTCTAATGTATTTCAGCAGAAAATGTTAACGCAAACCTGCATCCATAGTTGTTCTGTGAAAGATGCTGCTGCATTTTTTTTTTTGAAGAACAAAGGCAACAGTCCCTCTTTCACTTAAAATTCCAGGCAATTGCTGTGAAAATAGGGTTGCACTTGAGGGATATGACAAATTCAATTTTTTGACTGAAAAATATGAACACAATTGATTTTCGATTCTAACTAAGGCAGGTTTTTTGAAAGACTTAAACTTGGTGAAATTTCTTAAGCTGAATATTGAGATAGATCCACAGCTTACACTGCTTTTATAATGTTGAGACTTAGTTATCATAGACTTCCAAATATAGACTCCTTATTCATAGGTCTCCTAGCCATGGCTCAATGTAAGAGTGTTTGTACTGTGCAATTTCCCTTCTTACATCCTACTATTATATAATCCTGTACATAAAGGATGAGAGATTTCAGTTTTGCATGTTAGATGTTTTCTGTGTGCTTTTATTCACAGTCAAGAGGACAGTTTCATTTCTACAGAGGAACTGTTTTCTATTTGAATTCACTCCAAACATTTTCCCTGATAAAGCTCTGAATTGTTTCATACACATTGTTTTCAGATAAATTCTCCTCAATTCTGAAATTTGTTTACTTGTCCAATTCGGCCATGGGTTATGTCTTCAAGAATAAGGGTGATTTCTTAAAGACGTTTGTTATAGTGAGCTCTGGTTTTGTTGGAGCTTAAAAGCAGTCAGGAGCCCTCACACGCTATGCTGATCTTTTTGAGGACATATTGTAAAGCTGAACTCCCTGGTCACTTTAGGGAACAGAACCTATGAGATAATAACTAAGGCTTTTATGTACAAAAATACAAGGAGTGCAAAAAAACCCTCCCAAATCTGCATTTTCCCTTCATGACAGCTGACATGTTATACATGCTTTTATCAAAAGAAGAATGAGAAATACATGCAGGGGTCTATGATACTTATTGATTTTAGTGAGAAGGAAACCAGGAATACAAAAATGAGAAGGAACTTTAAAGAATTCACTTCAGATTTTAAGAAGATAATGCAAGGTGACACACGCATCTTACTGAGTACATGATTCTGTGCTGACTTGAAGGAGCAATTTCATCCCCATCCTCATTCCATCCATACAAACTTGCATCTGTCTGGGGGAAAAAACAAGGAACTGGACCCCCGCTTGCATTGGGGCTGGTGGAAAGCTTCAGTTTGTGCGGAGGCTAAACAACCCCGCGCTTCCTTCCTTCTGCACCACCACCACCACCATTAGATCATGAAATTAACTCCCTGGACCTCTTTTTGAATGGCCAGCAAATTTGCATATTGGAATATGCATTATGCATTATGGATATCTAGAAAATGGGATACTGTGAGTGATGGCTTCCATTAAGTGTCTACAGATTTTGTATTTCCTCTACTATACTTATATTTTATATGAAATTAAATTGTCTTGACTAAACAAGGCATAACCATACCTGAACATTTTCCTTTGTGAGGGACAGTAGTGCTTTTCCCCAAAGCAACGTTTCCCTGCCACTTAGCGTTTTTTCTTCCATAGAGAAGCCTTGAGCAAAGGTTACCATCATCTCTATTTCATTGTGAACTGAATTATAATTGTATTCAGAATCCCATATAACAGTGAATGTCTTCAGATATTAATCCGGAAGAAAGGGGG
>JAOXJK010000012.1:76087281-76104110 GCA_025774025.1 Xenus cinereus | reverse complement strand
TCAGTCTGTTTTGGAGTTGTTTGTTTTTTTAAATAAAATTTTCATTTTTAATGTAAGATATAAACAACTATTTACTAAGTGATGTTCTATCACACTAGAATTATACCCTATTCATTAGTATCTGCATTAAGAATAAGTATGCCTTTCTTAATTTTGCTACATTATACAAGTTTCAGATTACATTTTATAGATCCCCCAAGCATATTCTAAAGTTCAAAAGATCACACTAGTCTGGACCATTTCTTTTGTTAATATGAAAGCCGGGATAATTACAAAGCTCAAAGAAGTAGGCTTTGAAAAACGTCAGTAATAAAACTCCTATATAATCAACAAAGTTTGCATTAGTTAATGGGAGTGAAGTTCATCCAGCTTTTTTAGAACAAAGACAGATTTCATTTAAGGAAGACCTTTCATCCTAACAACAGCTGTTTCAAAATGAGCCCCATAAAGGTATAACCTTTGGATTACAGAAAGAAACATTAGGGATGCCTGTACATTTCAGAAGATCAGAAATTTAGGGGGCAAGTCAAAGGGTTTGAAGATCTAGCATCTTTAATGTTTTATCTTCAGCATCCCTTCTGTTGAAGGCCTTTATTCCTAGTTTGTCACTGTCTAGGCTGGTCTAATGTTTGATCCTTTCTGACCTCTCTAGTCCCAGAGTTCCAGAAGAGTATAGGGCACAATACATCCACGAGTACACTACAAATATTTATTTTATCAGCTTTTAAGGTCTCTTCTCTAATTTGTAAGTTCCGATGGAAAAGCTACAAAGAAACACATGATGGATATAACCTAACAACATCAGGCCAATATTTGCTGTATATGTAGAAGGCAATATTTCCATCTATTAAAGAAATACAGTAATCCTTTCACTTGTCTCAGCACTGGTTAGGCTAAGTGTGTTCTAGTAAATTAAATATGCCAGGGACTGTGTCATGGGAAACAACTGGCAGAGAGTGGCTCATACCACACCATTATACCAATTCTTACCTTTCAGAAAAGGACGATTTGATCTAGAATAATTAACAAGTATTATCAAATGCTTGATAATGCTCTTCCTTTTTTTTCCCCAAAACCTACTGTATATGCTGTATATTCATGTGTGTACTAATATGTGTTCTTTAAATTTCCTATGTGCAGAAATACAAATTTTGCCAGTTTTCTGAATTTTTGTTTATTGCTTTGTTTCAAGGTTTCTTTTCTAAGGGTAGAAATTCATATTCAATGTAGATGGTGGAAGACCCAAAGTCTATTATTTTTACTTTCTTTTCGTACAGAAGTCTCATTTTTATATTTTATATATTTTTAAATATATATTTTTAAAAATATTTATGTTTATTAAATTTATTGTGAGTCCCTGTACTTCTATTTATAAGTGAAAGTATTGCATTTGCATTCATCAATAATATTTTTTTAAGTATATTCTGAGTTTTAATCCCTTTAGAATTTTTATATATGGTCAATTTCTAGGCTTGTCAGTCTTGAAACTTTTAGCTTCTGCTCTTTGGGAATTACTTGCAGGTGAATTTTACTTTCCAGGAAACTTAATTGCCTTTTTGTTAGGACAAGCAAATTTTCTTTGAGAAAATCAAGCTGAAATTATATCATAGTTTCTATTATTTCCCCATTTTTCCCATTATTTTTAAGGCTGTAATTTATTATATATATAATGAAAGAAATGAGTAAAACCTCAAAATTCATACTCATGAAAAATTAGTATGTATAGCCATTGGATATTCAAATAGCCTTATTAATAAAGCGAAAAAATTAGAACACACAAGCTGGTTTTACTTCAATAAATGCACAGAAACCCCTTGTATTATGCTTTATAATGGCATTATTCATGTTAATAAGGTGATGTCTTGGTTTTCATTTCATTTATTTATTTCACTTCAGTCATTTTATAGTTGTCAGTCTGGCAGACTTCCAGTGTTTCAGTTTAACTATTTTTTTTTCTCTCAGTTACTCACGAATCACAATAATCAGATATTCCACTGAGATATAGACTTACATACTTTTAAAATGGCAGCTTTATAAGGTGAATGTAATGCAGCAGAATGCTGCACGATGATCCCACCTGAAAGATCAGTACTGGTGGATCTTGATGTTATCTTTCCTGCTAAGCTCTCTATACTACTAGAGCTGTAATTTTAAGGACATCAATAAGGACATATGGATATCTGTAGTAGTTCAACACAACCTGTTTGGAAAATATGGCAGAGCAGACAGAACTTTAGATGCATGAGAAGGAAAAAAAATACAAAATATTACTTTTTAACCAATGAAATCTTTTCAATTGTAAAGAAGGAAATTTAGGTGAACTCTTTACAGCTTGAGGAATTTTGTGTTTAACCTCAGGGGAATCGACTTTAGCATATTAAAAAAATAGTGTTATAAATAATTTTGTATGTGTGTTGATTGAAATACAATGAGCTGCATGTGCTTTCATATAGCAGAAAGCTTTTGAACAGATTGAAGGCCAACAAGGTCATCAATATATTTATTTCATAACTTTGTTATTCACTTTTACCTCTAATTTCTCTGAATGCAAGATTTTTAACTGTTTATGTATGTTATATTCCAGGAAAAAAAAAGTCAACTGTGTAGGTAGAAAGCCAGTGAACAGCCTTTTTTATATATGTGTGTTTCTATTTGTGTAAACAATAATATAAAACAAAAATTTATGTATTACGTTTTAAAGACATAGCTTTCTACATGCAATCAAAACATCAACAAAATGTGAAAGGTTGATGGGGAGCAGCGAAGACACAGTTAATTGCCGGGGGAAGTCATATTTAGCACCATGATCTTCTGTGGCCTGTTCGTTTGGTTAAACAGCACTGCAGAATCCCCTCTGCCCGTTCAAGTGGAATGTGTGCTGGCTGTTGGAAGCATGAATGGTAATTAACCCGGTGTGATTCTGAAAGCAGATCAATCAGCACACAGTACAAAATCACTATGTAGAAGAAGGAAAACAAGCAAGTTAGACTTGTGAGCCAGATTAAAATGCACCCTTTTTGAAGATGATTGTAAATGTTGACAGAAAAAAAAAATACAGGATGGGGGGGAGTCTAAGAATTCTTAGTATAATTTAACATCCAATGCAGAATGCAGTAATGCTATCTTTTTATTTAGCAGTCCTGACAATACTGCCTATAGGAACAAGGATTTCTGAAGCCTGTGGAAATGCATTGAGAGCCGTGAAGCACAGAAAAGAAGCACCTTCTCCAAATGGAGCCAAATAAGAAAGATAAGTGTATTAAAATAACTTAAAAAAGTTCAGGTGGGGTTCTGAATTTTTTAATGTCCATGTAATCTTAATCCAGCCCCTGAGTGCCTCTGTCCTTCAATCTCAGTCAAGTGGAGCTCTGTTTGTGAGAAAATGTATGTGTAAGTAGGAAGATGGTAGAATGGGACTGTGCAGTTTAAGACTGTATCATCCTTCATGAGGACTAGAACGTCAAGTTAATGATCAGTGGTAAAATGGCACCTGCTTACTTGCCTGCTATCTAAATAGCAAACTCTGTTCAATAACTATAGAACTATTTTTTCTATTTTTACAATAAAAAACATGTCTCTGATGCATGCCTTGTTGGCATTTCCCCAAAAAAGGTTCCTTTCTATCCTGAAGCATTTTTCCTTACCAAATTTTGAAGTCCTGATATGAACTGTGGAAGTTTGAATTTTGAGTTAAAGTGCAAAAGAATTTAAATAATGATCCTGTAAATTTTTCATAAGTTACATGACATCACATGTGATTTTGAACTAAATAAAAGTATTTGAAAGCTCATATTCATCAAATAACTGACTGCAATTATGGCAGTATTAATCCTGTAGAAAGGGCAGTCACTAGGAGAACAACAAGGTAACATGGAAATCCAAACTGTTCTCCAAATTATTATGCAATCGTATTGCAGAAAGCAGACTGGGAGTCAATCTTCTTGTGCTTTGAAATGCAGTTTCCTCTTACATTGACAGGTGTCACCAGGCACTAGTCCAAGGTTCATGCCATTAGTTTGGCTTTTTAGAGCTACATGTCAAAGGTCTTAATAGACATTTCACAAGTTTTCAAATATTATTTAGTCTTTTTTTTTTCCTTTTTTTATATCAAGAAACTTGTTCTCCATTTTTCCACACAGAATTCATCCCAGATTTTTTTGGTATTGCCAAATTTATTTTCTTATTTTTAGTAGAGGTACATTTAATTATTGCTCACTGATACATTTGTTAGGTGGAAATTGTCAAACATTTCTTCAGGAGACCTGTATGCATTTCTTCTCTCTATATACACATGATAACAACTTGATTTTGCTGAAAATTGTATTCAGCTTTGTAAAAACATAAAATATGCAAGATATGAACAATTAGAAGCTTCCTTCTCAAGTGGGAGAGCTTTTGAGAAAGGGCTGAATAATGCCTTTCATTTTCCCCATATTCCCTGCCATTCATTCCACCCCACACACACACTTCAGATGACACCTTATCTATAAATAATGGGTTTCTGTTGTGATCTCTCCTAATACTGTCCTCACAGATGCAAAACTGTGCCAAGATTTAAATAATTCTCACTTCCTGGAAGTGATTAACATAAGTCAACTGATTTACTTCCATCTGTCAGGTGGCAAAAGATTAACCAACAGTGCTAAAGCATGTAATTTGTGGTGGTTCACTGTCATGAGAGACAAACAAGTCTCCTAATTGGAAATTGACAGCTCTGGCACTCATTTGAGCTAAGCTTTTGCTTGCATTAGCTCTTGAGTCACTTTGCTCAATCTATACCTAGTCATTAAAACACCATGAAAGTTCTCTCTGCAGGTACGTAAAGCCAGATCCTTGCCTGTGGCAGACTTAATTAAGATAACAGCTGGATATTCAATCTTCACATAAAAAGAGGAAAATGCAAGAGATGTTAATGCTTCTGAAAGCACCATGAAAGGAAGGGATTGCATGAGCAGGGAATGATCTCGTCATGATGCTATTATCATATAAATAGTAAAAAAGAAAATTTACATTTTAGAGGAGTAAAAAAAGACTCATTTGTGTCAGACATCAACTCAAACAATGACTTAACTATAACAACATATGTAAACTGATCACACTATATGGGCAAATGGCTTCATTTCAAAGCTAAACATCTGCAGGCTTCAAATGTTAGGATATGGTTCTGAATTTAAATGAGCTAAAGATTTTTGTAATTTAATTTCATTCTAGGAAATATTTATTTATGGAGATACTTTTCTGCAAACAGAATTGCAAAGAACAAACTTGTGACAGATCAACTGTGTATATAGGATTATATCCTACAATTTTTTACCATAGTATGTTTAGAAGACTCTGTGGATATGTAATCAGGATGCATTTCTTGAAGTGGAAATGGAAGAAGGAGGAAGGTATAGACATTTTTTGTTTATTTTGTATTTACTAGTTCTTGTACAATGACTGGGTATCATTGTTTTTCTGTTCAAGTGGCCTTTAAACAATACTGTTTGTGGTGTCCACACCGTGGACATTGCTCTTGCAACCATGTCTCAAAAACCTTTCCATTAAATGATCAAGCTCTGTTTCTGATGTGGTGGTATAGTTCACAGCATCATAGAATCGTTGAATACCAGGTTGGAAGGGCCCCCAAGGATCATCTGGCCAACCTTTCTTGGCAAAAGCACGGTGAATACAAGAAGGCCCAGCACCCTGTCCAACTGAATCTTAAAAGTGTCCCCCAGTGATGGGGAATCCACAACTTCCCTGGGGAGATTATTCCAACAGCTGATTGTTCTCATTGTGAAAAATTTTCCTCTTGTGTCTCCAATCAGAATCTGCCCAGGAGTAACTTGTACCCATTACCCCTCGTCTTTTCCACATGTCTCCTTGTAAAAAGGGAGTCTCCGTCTTCTTTGTAGCCACCCTTTAAATACTGGAACATGGTGATAAGGTCTCTCCTAAACCTTCTTTTCTCAAGGCTGAACAACCCTGGTTCTCCCTGTCTTTCCTCATGCTGCTGGCTTCCCAGTCCTTGGATCATCTTTCTGACCCTTCTCTGGAACCTCTCCAGCCTGTCCACATCTTTTATGTATAGTGGGGACCAAAACTGAACACAGTATTCCATGTGTGGTCTGACAAGCACTGAGTAGAGTGACTTTATCTCTGCTGTTGATGCCCTTGTTGATGTTGTTTATTTTTACTTGCTATTTGAAGACTTTGGAATAATCCCGTGTTTCCACTGGCTGGAAGCTTCTTTTTCATTGTCGGCTGAAACAGAAGAGTGGAATAGAGAACAGAAAGTTTTGTATTTATGCTTCAATTACATTGCTTATTTTAAGTTGTACCTGGAATATTGTATTTAATTTTATTAATCTTGTTATATCAGTATTTTCTGTCTCTAATTGTGAGGGGTCAGAAAAAGGCAAAAGATTTTGTGATGAGGTTATGAAAAGATAAATTGCTTCACTTATTTAGCTACTTTAACATAGCAACAAATGTGAAAAAGAAGCTACTAAATTCCGGACAGCAGTGAGTTGTCTGTTTAGGGATGATTCATGCTGAAGCAGCATTGTGTAGATGGGTCACTGGTAGATTCCCATAAGGATTCATCTTTCAGGGCTAATAGTCACAGTAGGCTAAAACATAATGACACACTTAAAAACCCAAATCTGTAAAAAGCAATAAAAGCGAGTTCTTTGTGTTACAATAGCTGAGTCTCTGATGTAACCTCAGTGAAGTTAATAAAGCTGCAGTAAAGATAAAGCTGTCCTAATCTCTGTCAGTCTTAAATATACATTTTTCAAATCCATGTCATCAGCTTTTCTCCAGTCTTTACTTTGGTTTTACATGTTGTAATCTTTTATTGCATCCCACTCAGTGCCATAAAGGGACTTCTTTTCATCCTTATTAGGCTTACTTTTTCAGAATTCTCACAGCAGCTCTTCTACTTGCATGAAAACAGTGGGAAAGATGTGAAAAAATATACAGGTGGAAGTATGGGATGGAGGTAAATGAAGCATGTGAAAGTGTGTGAAGCACTGAAATACTAACAGAAAATTCAGTTTTCAGGTGTACAGCTTGGAAGAAACAATATTATGACTTCCTCAGAAAGCCATTGCCTCAGAGAGAACGCTATAGAATAGCAAGGACAAAATTTCTCAGTTTTGAATGACTGGAATTGCACAGCTTAACATTTTACTTTCTCCTTTCTTATTTCTGGTGCTAACATATAATCAAAACTGCAAGGAATTAAAATATGAAATCTATGACCGTTTAATACTCTTCAACCTTTTTTTTTTCATGAAATGCATTTCAGTTGAGGTCTAATATTTCGCTAGTTAATATTTCAAATAGTTCAAGGTTCCTTTTTATCTGTTTCAAAGACGTTTCAAAAAATATATTTTCATGACAATTTAAAAAAAATATTTCACTGAGATACTAGATTTCTAGTGACAAACTTCTGAGACGTGTGAATGGGCTGTCAGATATGACAAACAGCTTGCACCATTCTGGAGTAACTGAAGGCCAGGTAGGTTATTCTGAAGTGGTGCAAGACACCTGTATTCAAGCAGCTGAATTTTACACAATCTTCTTTTTTTTTTTTCTTTTTAAAGAAAAAGAAGATATTTCTTCTTGAATATATAGTTTTTGTAAGTCCAATGTGAATATGTTAAATTACATTAGGGTGTTTAAATATGCACTTGGGTATTACTGTTCAGGCAACTGAATCCCAACAATGTTACCTCAAAAGAGAAAGTCACCTGTTCAGCAGGTGCTGAAAATGCTCTTAAATTAATTGGGGTGATAGCTTTTTTTTTGGTGGCATTTTTTGTTGTTATAAAAGTGCATTTTTGTTGAATAAAATTTTATACCAGTTGCCATAACAGTAAACATTAACAATTTACTTCTGTTTGTCAGGCTCTTATCTCAAACGGCATGGTATCTGAAGCCATAGAAGAAGGAACAAGAACGTTTATGTAAGACAGTGCTGGAACTTGGATGTTGGCTCTTGCCTTGAAACATGAATGACATCTAATGTATTTTTATAGTGAATTTTATTACCAGTGGAAATTACCTTTAATTTTTATGAGCAACAGGCACTTCAGAAGAACAATAAATCCACAAAATGGTTTAGTCTTGCATGGACTATAAAGACTGTCATTACCAAAACAGTTGTAGAAAAATCTTATGCATGACCTTGGGAAAGGAAGACAGACTACTTCAGAAGAAATGCACCTTTTTCCTGTTCTGATTGTAGAAGGAGTGTCTAACATATTTGATATACCTTTAACTGAACTTTATTCACTTCATTGGTAACAACTTTAAAATGTATTAAGTATCTGGAACTCTTGGGTCAAATTCCTTAAATGGCATTTGCCAAATAGATTTGGTTCCAAATATTTAATACTATGTGGAATGGCAGATGGCTGATGGAAAATATTGTTGAGATATTTATTTTAGAAGAATGTCCAGAAATTTCCTCTTATTTTTTAAACCATTTATACCTTATGAACAATTTCAGGTTATATTTTTTTACTTTTTGATCTTTTCAGTATGTGCTGCATTTACACATGCACATTTGGAAAAATAAATAATGAAAAAAGAAGTCCTATTTGTGTGTATGCATGTAATAATTTCTTTACCTGCAGCGTACTAAAGAAGCTTTGAGTCAGTAGTACCAGTCTTGCAGATCCCTTCTTAATGTATGAGGTTATTCATTAAACAGAATAACATGAATATAACATGAGACAATCTTGTTTCTCATTATGTTAGTTGGGATTGTTAAAGTTTCAATGTTATAGCTTGCTTCATCCATGTTGAATGAAGGCTAGAAACCATTCAGCTACCCAACTCTCTAGCGATTCAACCACCTCATTTATTAAGTGTGTTTTCTTCTGATCTTTTTAAAGATTTCTAAATTATAGGGTCATTTGCATTGCTTCTCATGAGTAGATTTTTTTTTTTTGCTGTCCAGGGTCAGTAGTTGCATGTATTTTGTATTTATAAAGACAGTGATCAAAATAAATCAATGAATGACTCTGGTAAGAAGAAGCACAGTGGGGAAAAAGCTTTCATTAGTATAAGATAGTAATATTTTCTATGCTCAATATTGCTGTTTGTGTGTAGTGAAGACATGGTAAAAATGTTGCTTTATTAGTGTTTTTAGAAAAAATGGAAACTTCAAAAATAAGTGAATAGCAATTAGTTATGTAGATGATGGGTGAAGTTAAAAGCATTGAAAGCTCTATTTTACCATTCAATGAAAAATCAGGTGCCTGTTGGTATTTTGTCATTGTGTATTCTCTGAGCATGATAACACTGAAAAAGGAAAAAGAAAGTGTGATGGAGATTATTTTAGTTTGGACTAGTAGAAATGAAAGAGAAAACTGATACCAATAGATGGAAGTAAGAAAAAAAAAAAAGCAACTTTAAATAGCTTGGAACCTAATGGCCTGACATGCTTACACTACAACATTATGTTTGACACCTGAAGTGATTGCCAGATACCAAAAATGACTGCCAAGCAGTAGTCCATCTGCTGTATGTGACCAGGGAATACTGCTGAGCAGGTTCTTGGGAATATGCATTTGCAATTTACTTGTTCTTAAAAGGCTGATGAAGATGTGTTTTGTCACAGGTTCTCAGGGTCATTACCTGAAATTAGTATTTTCAGGGAAATGAAAAGACTCCATTGACTTTTTATAGAGCCCTTTTTTTTCATGGTTTGAGGTAAAACAGAACCAATCTTCTGTTCAGTATTTTTACTTCTCAGTTAAGCTTCTTCTAACTCTCTTAAATTAATGACGTATTTTTAAGACATTAGTCCACTTCCAGAGCGATAAGACTTGATGTTTATAATTTATACCAAGGAATGGTATGCATAGAGGCTCTTGCTTATACTTATTAACCTACTTAACAACCAAGGTCAGCTAACTTTGTTATATGCCCTGTTGTAGGGTTGGGAGCAGAAAGGTATAGAGGGGTCACTCCCGTGAAGAGGAGCGGACAGGACAGGTGACCCAAAACTGACCCATAGGATATTCCATCCCACACTTAGCATAAAAGCCGAGGGATGAAAGGGTCAGCCGTTTTTCTCCAATGGCTGACATCCGAGAAGGACTCTGTTCATTTGGCTTTGGTCCTGATCTGTACATTATAGAATCCAGATCTGGAATCCAGCTCCTGTCCTTCACTGAGTCCAGTCTGGGATTTTCCCAGTGACTGCCGATGATGTGATCGTCATCCTGGGAGCTCAAAAACATTTCATATATATTGTATGTATTCCATTATTTTCTTATTAATATTATTTTATTAATACTATTTCATTAAAGTAGTTGAATATCTTTTAAACTCATAATGATCTTTTTCTCTCATTCTTCTCTCACTTGGAAAAGAAGTTAGAAAGCATCTGTCATTTGTTTTAGTGGCCAACCCAGCCCAAACCACAACAAAAGCTTTAATTAATGTCACTGTGATATATGTCACATTCTTCTGTTGTGTTGAGTGGTACAGGTTTCTTTGGTTCCAGGTTGTGGCCTGTTTATTATTAATGATGTGTTATGTGGAGTTTAGTGTACAAAGATGGTATCAGTCAGGGCAGAGAAGGAAAAATTATTAAATGCAATGTGACTGATATGAGACTTTAGAAGAAACTCCAGAAATGAGAGCTGGGTTTCATAATACAGAATACATCGCAACTTGATAAAAACTGAGAATAGATTTACTATTGGTAATTAAAAGAACAGTAATTTTAAACAAAATATGCAGTAATTAATTTTGTCCATGAAAGCAATTTTGTTCCGGGTGCTTTATGGGTTTACAGGTTGTAGTATTATGTCTTTCCCTTCCTTCCTTGCAGCCTCTGGGCTGGAACTATGTTTTGTTGTTCTGTACCTGTATTTTTTTTGGTCAGAACGGTAACTACCTTTTTCTTGAACTTCAGGTGACAAGGTCAATGTCTATTGTACCACTCTGCAATGCTGATTGATTAATCATTCAAATAATTTGCTTTGTGCATGACAGCTCGCCAGCTTTTCAGGAAGCATCCAGTAATCTTCATGTAGCTGTGAGTTTATCAGGTACTATGAAGTAAAGTAACTTTCTGGTATTTCTAGACCTAATCTCAGTGAAACAGTAGAATGACTTTCATGAATTTTAATATACTAGAAGAGGATGGTGTGAGGAACAGCTGGGTTTAAGGTTACCTTTAGTTATTTCCAGGTAACTTCCAGCAATCTCAAATGAAGTTGCTTATATGCATAAAGACAATTTTATTTCTATTGTGGCTTAATTTCTTTAATGACATGGGTTTTTTTAAGTAGTCCACACAGCTACCAAGTGATTAGTTGACTGGGATGGGTAGTAAACCTGGACTACCGGAGATATACTTAATTGTTATCATTTACTTTTAAAATAAAATAAATTAAAGTGAACAAGTGTAGCCCTAACTTACTCTGATTACAAGAGATGAGTAATATTGTACATATTAGAGTAATATGCATGCATTATTAATATTGCATATATAATAAACTTACATATAATATACTAATGGTATATGTACCACACTAATAACATTCATATGATGAGAGTTCAAAACTATGAAATGCAACTCAAAAGTAAAATAATGGTTTTTAAAACAAACCCAAAAAGTCCTTAATTATAAATACTTTTTGGATAGGAAGACAAGTGAAATCAGAATATTTTTTACATGCTTTACCCAGAGCTTTTATGAGCAGTGATTTGGTTATAATAGTGATTGATCACTAATTATTCTAATCTTTGATTAAAAGTGGTGATTCATAAAGCAGAAGATAAGTAGAAGATACAAAATTAGGGCAGCTTACGGTTTGGGTTTTTTTCATGAAGGCTACCATAGTTATTATCCCTCCTTCCATGTTTCCTATACTTTTGTCTAAAATTCTTTAAAGACACAATCAGTTTGGGAGTATTCTTACTGTCTTTGTCAGATGATGAACTTCTGTTTGATTCTCACTGTGTATCTTTGCCCTGTAAGGATTTTTGGATGTGAGAGAGGAGGAAAAAGCATTTTCAATGCAACTTGCTAACACACCACTTCCAAGCAACAGTTCCTGGAGGATCACAGAAAGGCTAGATCCAGAGATTAGCTGCATTTCCTCACCTCGTACATTAAGAGCAGCAGAAGTGAGTCAGCAAGAAAGCATACTGTCACAGAGTATGTTCAGCTTGGGGAAAGGAGAATCGATCATTGATTTGACTAGTATGTTGAGATTGTGAAAATGTGTTAATTGGTATTAAGTATATGGGGTTTTTTTCAGCTTTATGGTATCTGGAGGTCTAGCAACAGTATAATTTTTCACTGGGGGACAACTACTGGACCGATAACTCATTTGATTGTGCTCCAGTTTACCTTATTTTCCTTTTCCTTTATCCCTAACCTTTTTTCACCTTCTGATCATGAAGAGCAATTTGAATGAGCTGCTTTTAAAAAAAAAATAATTATTATTATTTTAATAGTGTGAATCCTTGTAACATCACTGGCTGAATAAGGTGTTTTGGAGCTTGCTTCTGGCCAGCATCTCTTGCTGAGATCTGCAGAATATATGGGGACTGTTTGTTTCTAATCACATAAAGGATTCCTCCCTACAAGTCTTGACAGTCATTGCTGGCATCTCTTACTGTGTTTCAGTACTGCTTGTTTTCTAGTCAAATGTTAATTTGTGCCTCTAAATACGCTCCAGCTCTGCATTTGCTTCTATGACATTGTGATTTTTCCGTTATTCATATTATTACCCTAGGAGAGGTAATGTGTATGGCTGAATGGAGGCATGATATTTAAATGATTTCAAGAGTATAACAGTACTCTTCCATCCTTATTACTACTTACTTTGGAGACCTTTCTGTGTCCCTTATTTTCTGCTTCAGGAAAGTATTAAATATACAGACTGGGATCCTAATTCTACACAAATAGCTTAGGTATGGTGTGGTCTCCTTGGAAGGAATTTGTTCATAGTGACTGAAAATTAACAGTCTGAATTTAAAATTGAACCTAATTGTCTAGGGTTCATAAAAAATGAGATTTTGTCTGTTTAAAACATGTAAGTGTTAGCAGTTAAGAAAATATTACTTTATAAGCACTGAACCATGATTATTATCAGAACTGTTCTCAGACTTTTGAATGCTGACCTGTTTTCAAGGCAGCAAGATATGGTCCACCCTCAGTCATTATCCCTGCCTTCTTATTACAAAAACATGCTGTATGATTTCACTTACACATGCCAGCAGTTCAGAAATTTTGCTTTAGAGTTTTTTGATATATTAATATCAATTTCAAGAATTTCAAGAATATACTGGTGTGTTTTTATGCTCATTTGTAATATTTTGTTGCTTATTCTGGATATGCTGGTTTTAAGGGAAGAAAATAAGTTAAAATCTTGGTCTGAGAAACAAGGAGTGAGGGGCAGGACAATGTAAAGTGGGTGATGGCTTGGGTGTAATAGTCAAACAGAATTAGATAGCTTATCAGAACTGAGTAATGTATTCTAATGCTCATTTGCTTTTTACAGAATTCTCAGTTGGAACAGGCTTTAAAGTAGTATTATTGGTACTGCACAGTATGCTGTAGAAGGGAAGTATTGACAATCTACAGCTTTGAGCATTTGCCATAATGCAATGGAGATAGATAATTTTTGTGGGTTTTGTTTTGTTTTTTAATTATTATTAGCTCTTCTTAACACTTACTTTAAAAGACTTTTGTTGTTGTTGTTGTTTTTTACTCTTTTTGCTGCAATTGCTTTAGAATTTTGACCTACAGCAACAATCTCAGTAGAGAAGCAAAACAGTCAGCTGGGAATGGTTGTCCTGATTTGATCTGCAGCTATTGCTCTGACTTAATCTTCTGTTGTGTATAGGCTGCAGTATTAATAATATAGTACCGATATGTTTTGCTGTGTCACAATTAACAATAGGAAATTAATCTCCCACCTATCGTTAATGTATTGTTAAGAGGAAAATATTTTCTGTTATCCAGGAATATTGTCAAGTTTCACTCAAATCTCCATCAACTTGCATCAAATATTCATCAGTTTACAGGAATGGACTCCCAAAATAATTATCTTGCCACAGGGTAAGCTATGTGCGGAGGCAGAGATATATTTCATAATTTTTCTAAAGATAAGTTGCAGGAGTGTTCTCCTAATGGACGGCAAATATACATGGGATACCAGTTTGATAAACACACTGCAAATAATATCTAGCAGCTGTCTACACTTTAATAAATGGTCTTTTTTTTATATTTTCTACATTTTAAAGGGGTTTTGTAATCCCCTGTAAACAAGAATATTGTTTATATAATGCAAGCAGGTTTTGCTAGATTACAAAAGCGAGAAATTAAAAATGGTTTTGTGGGTTTATTTTTTATGTTTTACATTGGTATATAGGAATATTCAGTGTCATTTTGAACTACTTTTCTTGTCTCTTGTCAGTTTAACTCAGACCTTTAATCTTATTGAAATGTCTGCTTTGTGCTGCCTCCATTTCTGATCTGTAATAAAATTAATAGAAATGTCCCTATGTTGTTCTTGAGTAAGGAAAAACATCGACATTTTTGAAAACTATAAGCCAATAATTTTTTCTCCATGGAAGAGACAAGGATTGATGACATTACTATGTGTACTTAGAACAATTTCTGTATTATGGAAGGAAAATATTATTATTCTCTGATTAACTTTCATTTTCTACTTAGGATGCCAGCATCACTGCATCCCTTGTGTGTTATTTCTCTTTGCACTGTTCAATCTAGGTCATACTTTCTCTACCTTTCTGCATGGCACAGTAAAAATTAGACAAGATTAGAATTAGTGATAGGCTAAAATACCTAGAAATAATTTTAATAGTTATTGAGCTTAAAGCCATGAATATCCCACAAGGATTTACATTTGGACTCTGATGTCAGGCTCAGTTCTACAGCACGTTAACTCATTTGCAACCCTTAATATTTTAATGTACTTCAATGCAATATTTCTATCCTGTGCTTGCTAACATTATATTAGATAATGTTTACATATAAGAATGACTGTGAGCTGTTGGGATTTCTTTTTCACTTGTTCCTAATCCCAAGCAACTAAAAGAATGGAAAATGAGATAAATTTGTGTACAGTTTATTTAAAAGGCCACACTTTTGAAAAAAACTCAAGTAATATTTCATTAGTTTCCATTTGTTCCCCTATCATTAAAAAGTTCACAGTTATTTCAGAATGCAGAGTCTTCATAAACCGCCTTTGACTGTCTATATGCAGATAAAACTAACAAGCAAATTCTGCTACAGGAAAACATCCCTTTGCAAGGTTCTAATGTCAAAGCCAAAAGGGTGAGTTAACAAAGAAATCCAATTATTGCATTGAACAATTACTAAATTTAGGGCGGAATTCCACAGCAGTACTTAATGTGCTCAATTCCCAATGATTTCAGTGAACGTGTAGGGGGAGGAAAGCACTAAGCATTGTGTCTTTTATGGTAGCTGTCTCCATAGAGAGAATTGTGAGCTTTTTTATTTTAAACATCTAGTTCCAGTACCCATCAGGAAAGGCAGAATGAAGGGGTTTTCTTAGCTTGAAGAAGAGACAGCGAGAGGATATTATAAAATGTATTCAAAACTGATTAAGAAAAAGAAGAGAATAATTGTGCCTGTAGTTGATTGGAAAAGAAATAATAGGCTTAAACTGCCATGAGAAAGCTTTAAGTTAGGCCCAAGGAATACAACAGCTTCCTTACAGGCAAGGCATTAATCAAGTAAGGTTTTTAAGTCATGATGCTTCTGATCATCACTGTGATAACAGGTATACTCGATGCTGCCTTAAAACAGGTTTGTGATCTAGATTACTTTTGAAGTTTCTTTAGCCATGGTAGTTTAGCTGTCATTGAAAAGTCAAAACAAAAACCATCACCACAAAGAACTTAGTTAACCAGGATGATAGTAAATGTTCCCTCTCTTAACATCACAGGGAGGTTTAGCCTGGAAGGGACCTCTGGATATCATCTAGCATAATCTTCCGTTGAAAGCAGGACCTTAGATTAGGATATCCAGGGACTTGTCAAGCCAAGTCTTGAATATTTTCAGCGGGGAAGAGTACAAGGTTACACATCCCAATGTTTAATTGTTCTCATGGTGAAGACTTCATTTTTTTATATGCAAACAGAGTCTCCCCTGAGTCAACCTGTACTCATTGCCTCTTGTCCTGTCAGTGAACATTCTTGTGGGAAGGGAATCTCCATCTTCTCTAGAACTACTTTTCACATTTTGGAAGTGGAGTGATGAGATTTCTGTCGTTGTCAATGTTTGCGCTTCTAGTGAAGAGAGAAAAACAACCAAAGTTATGACATGTATCTGACTTTTCCCTGAGATTTCTTGCTAATTTGGCCTTATTCTCAAAGTAAAAACCAACAAACAAACAAAGAAACCCGGAAAACCAAAACCACTTTGGAGCATATGGGGCACGCATACAAGTGTGCCTGTTCCTGTCTTCCCCAAAGGCCAGGAGACTTATCTTCAAAACTGGGAGATGTTTTCAAGGTTTTCAATATGGTCAGAGTCTTGACTTTACTCTTCTGATTCTCTCCCCCATCCCACTGAGGGGGGAGTGAGCAAGGGGCTGTGTGGTCCTAGTTGCCAGCTGGGGCTTAACCATGACAGATGCTACTATTAATAATGAGAGAGAGGTATTATAGCCTACAGTCAGGACTCCGAGCCAGCTTTCACAGAAGGGTGGTAGAGAGTAAGCTTCTAAGAGATTGATGTGGACTGAGTGATCAGCTTCACTAGTTAGAGTGAAGTAGTGAAATATTTATTAAGGTGGAACAGTGATTTGACAAAA
>JAOXJK010000012.1:76071684-76083267 GCA_025774025.1 Xenus cinereus | reverse complement strand
GCACTTTTATTGGCTATTTATAGGGAAGGTGGTTTTATACCTTTTTTTTTTTGGCTTTTGGAAGTATATGCAGGTTGAGAAAACTTCGCTGGTTTTTTTGGTTTTAGGGTTGTTGGGGTTTTTTTCATGATTTTTTTGCAAGGTGTTGTCTAGGCAAATCTCCAACTTCCCAGAAATTGTCCTGGTAGATCTCCTAACAGAGTGCACTCCTCTTAAGTTCAGTAATAAAATGTTTTGGCAGCATTTTTATTGCATTTCTGATCAAAAAGTTATACTGTAGGTCCCTACTAACAACTTTGGCAATGGATCATTTCCTTGAACATTCCATTTATAATTTCAAAAACTGCAGCATGAATTTAATCCTCTGCTTCTGTTGTTCAAAAGCCTTTGGGATTAACATTGTGAATAAAAAGTAAAAGTGGTCTTTTTTCCTTTTTCACTGGTTTAACCTCAGATAAAGAAGAGATTTGTATAAAAGCAGTATATGAAGGTGGATTTATAGAGTGAACTTCATTAAACTTTATTCCAAATGACGTGTGCAATATTGTCACATAAGTGTAAGACCAACGAAAGATGTTCCAAAAATCAGTTTTAACAGTGTCACAAAAAAGACAGAATGGTAAAATTTAACAGGAATCTCATACTACAAACACTTCGGCAGATACAACTTTTGACAGGTTCAGGATGTCAGTTGGGAACTGATACTACACTGTGTGTACTAAATCTAAGCTTAGAATAATGATTCAAAATGCACAAACCACTCACCTAAAGGCGAGGACACTCAGTCACTGGGGGGAAGTTACCTTGGGTGATGTCTCAACCCAAAGGGAGGGCTTCCAATCACAGACCTGCTTCTCTGAGGAGAACCACTCAAAAGGGGTCCCCAGCAGGAACCCCATTTTATAGCCTGGTCAGATCTGAACTGTTGTCATCTGTTGGTTGTGGTCACGTAGTTTTAATTAGTCCAGGGGGGGTCTCCTAGGTAGACTTATTGGCTGAGGTGGTCTCTAGGGCTTGGGTGTCTGGAGTATGTGGCTGGGGATTGTTTGCAGATGTGACTGGCTTCCCACCAAATGAGCCACTGTGCCATCGGACCCACAGGGGGGAGCAGGGGTGTGCTCCTGCCACAAATATTAAAAAAATAAATATATATATGAGTAAAATACTCAGAATGAAATAATTATCTAGCTGTAGCTAAAGAGTGATTATAAATGCAGGATTATTCTGCATATCTTAATGGTCATATTATCCTTCTGGGGAAAAAAAAAAAAGAAATACTTTATATTATGTTTGATAAAACATAATCACCTTATCATTATGACTGACTTTATACCAGTGTATGTAAAATTAGCTGGGCAAAATTCAAAACCTAAGCATGGATATTGTTACAAGTTAAATCTACAAATAACTTTGCTAAATGATCACCGGTAGCTGCTCATATTAATTGCTATCTTTAGGTTTTGGATTAGTCTGCGTGAGAATAGAAGTGGGCCTTCAAAGTATTAAACTACAGTGATTACAACTTCATCTCAAGAGGCAGTTACAAAAGACATGTACTCTTGGGGTTGGCAAGCAGTCTTGAATTGTTGATCAGGAGAAGCAAATGTCAGTGACCCACCCCAACACTAATGTGTACACCTTTGTTTGGCTCTACACTGAGCAGCATCTGCTAACCTAAGCTTAGGTCTGCAAGTTGAAAATTGTAAAGTTTTTGACAAATTCAACTTAGCTGTCAAAATGATGGAAGAAGATTATACCCCAGCTAACTACAAAATCAGTATAAGGCTCCTTTTATTGCTTTTAAAAATGTCCCTCATTCTTGGTCTGTCACAGTAGACTAGCCTATCTCATCAAAAATTTCTTTTATGTTTACCAAAACCTGTGAAATGACTTAAACTGCTAGAAAAAGTGGCCAAAACTTGTCCTTCTGGTCATTATTAATCTACTATTTCTATATAAGTTACTGTCATTTCATATGCTCACATTGTCTCTTGCCTTATGTTTAAATGCTAAATTGTGTGGGACATGGGCCTTCCTTTTGGTCTCGGTACATACAGAGTCTGGTACAATGCAGTCTTTGACTGAAACTTGTTATCAGTAATGGAAATGTATCTTGTAGGTATATGGGAAGAATAGTTGCAATAGAGCATTTATGTATAGGATAACCTTCTAAAGTATTTTCAGAAATAAAGATAAGCTATTTATGTCATTAAACAGATATTAAAGTTGTCCATATGTGCCTCTGACTAGGAAAATCACTGATTCAATCCTAGCTCAGAGCTTAAACATAATATATATGAAAATTACAGAACTTAGCTTTTCTTATTTTTATGAAAGCATAAGAAAAATGGTACATTAAGACTCGCTTCCACTTCAGTCTCAAAAGTTTACAAAGTATGTGGACACATGGGTGAGAGCTAGAGTTTTATGGGGGGAAAAAAGGGTATAATTCATGTGTGCAAAGACAATTGATGTTAAATCAAGTTTTTGTTAAGTTTTTCCTTAATTATGGGCAGAGAAGCTCCTGTATATTAAAAAACCTGTTTCAACTCTTGGTTATATGTATCGTGCAACTGAATTTGGTGGACTTAAATTATGATTTATAATAGTAAAATACCATAATATTTTAGAAGTGTTAGTGCCCAATTCCTGCAGCCTTTATTGCATGAATATAGCATGATTCTTCCATGTGTATTAAACATTTCCATTAACAGAATAAAAAATACTGCTTATGCTGTTCCAATTAAATTAAAATTACCTGTTTAGCTGTACACAAAGCCATCTAAGTGAAACACTTGGCTTTAAACGCTTCAGTTCTGTTGTTAACAGTCTTATATGTTACATTTGCTAAAATGTGGCCATATGTGTGTCATTACTATACAAGTTAAAGAGCTATCTCATCTGAGTCTTGTAAGAGATAGCATTACTTAAGAGCTAAGTATAACAGTATTAAATGAACAGGGTATCAATTTATAAGTGCAACCAGAAAAAAAGAGAATAATTTTTGCAGACTGCTTTATTATAACACCTGACATCTACCATTTGTAACAAAGGATAAAAGGAGCATTGGGAAGAAAACATGAATATAACAACTCAGTGTTAAAGGCTACATGGAGACTTGTGGCAGTTTATGCAGGAAAAAAAAATAAAATACCCAAAGAAAAAAACAAACCTTGTTTTAGAAAAATACAGCTGGCATTTTTACAGATCTGTTTCTAACTCCTTGTGCAAAAACCTGACAATAGTGCGAGAAACACTTATAGCAAAATCATACTGAAACCTTCACTATCAGTGTGAAACATCTGAAAAGGAATAGCAATATATATTAGGGGAGAAAAAAAGTAATTTCAGCAGAATTTTAGGAAGATGGAATTGAAAGCCTTTAGAGAAGATAACAATGCTTAAATGAAATAACCTTTATGATGTAAATTACCTGATGTGAACACACTTTTTGTCAGCTGGGATTTTTTTTTTAAGGTATAGAAATGTTATTTCAGCACAGGTTATCTGAGAAGAACAAATTTCCTGCTATAGTTTAGGTTTTTTACTTTGCAGTAGGTAACCTGATTGGGTACATACAAGAGAATGTAAGGCCGAAATTTTTGAGATAAGGCTGAGAGTACATTGTCATTGAAAATACCATTGGTGAAATGCTCAGTGCATCTTTCTAAAAATGACAAAGTTGCACAAATGCAGTTTGTTTAAAAATCTTTTTTTCACCAGTTCCAGATTTGTCTTTATGTAATGCCCTGTCTATCTATGCTCTGGACATATATTTTTTTGCAGCATGAAAAAACCCTGCATTCTTACCATCCATTCAAAAATGGATAACTAAAATAATTTACCGTATTTATGAAAGATATTATCTCGCAATTAAAAAAAAGTTACTCCCCTGCTGAAAGGGCCACTAACTGGGTCCATACATTATATGTGCTTATTTATCATTTTGTAACACATTTACCAACTTGGTTATATGAACAAACTTTCTGTTGTTCTGTGATACTATTTTTCTGGAGACTTTATGGGCTCTGATAATGCTGTTTGTATTTTTTCTTCCTTTATTCCAAGCAATGTACTTTTGGAAACATGATCTATGTTCTGTAATGTAGCGGTCACAAGGAGTGTTCACTGCTTGAAAATTTCCTTTTGTCCAGAATCAAGCCAAACAGTTAAAATATTCACAAAATAGAAACAGTAATAAAAGATCCAATTAAGATATGTCAAAAGGCCAGCGCCATAAAGTTCATCTTTTACAAAGTCCCTGCACATTTTATCGATGACAAAATATCTAATAATCCTATTTAAAAAAAATCATTAACATTCACTATTTTATTCACATAAACGTTTGACCTGAAATTGAAGTCAAAATCCAGTGGAGTTAAAAAGATAAAAGAAATATTCCTTGTCGATCTTGAAGCACTGAAAAATTACAGTTTCCACCGAAGATTTTATTTTTTATAGCACTGTCTGTTCTGATGAAAATTTGAATATTTTGATCATCTTTTAGTCATCACTGGTTGCAGGTTTATCCAGTAAACAAGCAGTGCAAACAGATGTCACTGGCAGACATGGCGGTTTGCGCAGCAGTTTGTGGGCTCTGCTTCCAGATCTTCTGGGAGCCTCAGGGTGCATGTTGGTGCCACTGGTGCAGCTGCTGGTGCATGGCTCCTAGAGGCTTTTGCTTCTGTTAGCAAAGTTGCAGTTTCTAATACTGTCTGTCAGCTGTTGCTGATCAAGGAGTACTTAAACCTTCTGTCTTCAGCTGACTTCTGAAGTAGCAATGATAAGCCCCATTCAGCTGGTGCTAGGGAGAAACCTCTACTGCCTCCCAGCCAGCTCCCAGGAGCAGCTAAGAGATGCATTAGTTTATGCAGACGTGTGTGTGGAAAGGGGTCAGAAACTGCTGCGTTCAAGGTACAAGTGGTGATGGACCAGTGCAGAGTGCCATCCTCAGGACTTACTGGACCAGCACACGTCAGGTCTGGGCCTAGAGTGGATCTGGAGAGAGGCTGCAGCTCCCAGGGTCTGTGCAGGTGGAGGGAGCGCCCATGCAGATGGAGAGGGTGTCCTTGCCTGTAGGAGATATGTGCAGGCTGAAAGGCTATCACTAGGTTAAGGATCTGCAGGAGAAGGTGAACTCATTGAGCAGCTCCAGGGAACATGAAAAGGAGATTGATGGAATCTTCACAGACACCCTGCAGAGACTGAACCCCCAACTACAATAGGAGGGTCAGCTACAGACTGTGGTCAGTTAGGGGCCAATGGAGTCTGTCTGGCACAGCAGGATGCAATGTGCAGGTAGCAGCTCAGTAGGGAAAACAGGCAGGGAAGAAGAGGGGAGAGCTGCCCTCTATGTGAAGGAGCAGCTCAGATGCATAGAGCTCTTTTGATGGTCTGATGAGCACTTGTGGGTCAGGATCTAAGAAGATGCCAGTGAGGGCAACGGCGTGAAGGAGATTGTTACAGACTGCTGGGTCAGGATGAGGAAGTGCGATAAACCTTCTTTAAATGATTCAAGGAAGTCTTGAGATCACAGATGCTGGTGCTCATGGAGGACTCGGGCCTCCCTGATATCTGCTAGAGCAGCAACTTGATGGGATATGAGCAGTCAGGGAGATGTCTGGAGGATGACTTCTTGATACAGCCCAACCAGAGGTGACACACAGCTGGATCTACTGTTCACTGTGAAAGAGATGTTACTCAGTCACTGGAGGATTACCAAGGAGATGCAACATCTGACATGTGAGGAGAGGCTGAGGGAGCTGCGATGGTTCAGCACAGAGAAGAGAAGGTCAGGGGGATGTGGGAAAGTAATGGAAGATTGGCAAGGAGGACTGTAAACACACTCAAGTGACTCGCGTGTGGGGTGCTGGAAAACACACACACTGTGTTGTTTGGTTTTGTGTGCTCAACATCTGCATTTAGATAACATAGGCCTAGGATGGACTCAGGGGCACCTTATCAAACACACCTGAGATTCTTGCCCTGCTGGTAAAGAGATCAAAACGCAGCGGAAAACTCTGCCTGCCAGAATCCTTGAAATACAGGCCAGAGCAGCAAATGTGAGCTCTCTTGCTCTCTCACTCTCTCCCTCCCTTGTGAAAAAGGACTCTCTTGCTAATAAGGACTTTCTCTCGCTCCACGGTGCCTGCATCCCCTGCTTGCATGCCTCTGCCCGGGTGCTGCTTCAGAGATTCCCCAATCCATGAGGTATTGAGATTAAATTTGTTCTTTGTCTTTAATCTATGGTTTTGTGGTTGTTCCTGTGTCCTGCCTGCATGGGCTCACACAGGGGATCTTATCAATGTGTATAAACACCTAATGGGGAGAGTAAAGAAAACAGTCACACTCCTTGCAGTGGTGCCCAGTGACAGGAAAAGAGTCAATAGCCATAAATTGAAATACAGGAAATTATATTTAAACATAAGAAAAAAATATGGTGAGGGTGGTCAAACATTGCAATGGGTTTCCTAGAGAAGTTTGGTATTTGAATATGCATCCTTGCAGATGTTCAACAAACAACTGCACATGGTCCTGGGCAAACTTCTCTAGCTGGACATGCTTTGAGCAGAGGGGTTGGATTAGGTGATCTCCAGAGGTGTCTTCCAACCTCAGTGAATCTGTGACCTGGAGAAGGATGTTCCGGTTGAATATAAGGAAAAGCTTTTTCTCCCTGAGGACAATCATCAGTGAAGAAGGCTTCACAAAGAGGTTGTGCAATCTCCATTCCTTAACATGATCAAGACCAGACTTGTTAAAGCCCTGAAAAATTAGTCTGATTTGATCTCACAGGTAACATGCTTTGAGTAGGAGTTTGGGCTAGAGGCCTCCTGAGTTCCATTCCAACCTGAATTATCCTGTAATTATAATGCATTTTATTGAAGTTATACATCATCAGCTGAACAGCCTGTTGAAAGAGAAGATCTGGGAGCTGGTGTCTGCATATGGACAAGGTTTTAAGCAGTCTTTGCATCAGCACTGTTTCCATTTCCTAGACTGTGAGACTGATTCCTCATCTGGCTCTTTGCTTATATGGCTTTAATTTAGCCATCTGCGAAATTAGGATATTTTAGTATTTATTTCCTTGTTTTCTGCTACTAATTTTGTTGTCTACTGAAGACATTAGGGGATTTGAGAAGAGAGAACATTTAGAAGAGAAAAACCACAACTTCTCAGCTACTATCTGCAGAAATCAGGTATCTGAAACTGTTACTCAACACTACATCAAATCTACCTCTAAGCTTCAGATTTCTGAGTTTAAAAAATTTAAGGACATGTTCTGAATACTGATTCCATATATAACGATCCATCTGTTTTAAACATGTTTAGAAATATTCATGGGTCTCTTTGTCAGGCTCTTTCTGGTGCTGTCAGTCTTCTTGCAGTACCAGAACAACACCAATAAGCTCGCTATTTCATCTCAGGTTGTTCCAACACAAATGGCACAAATGCTGGAAAACCATCAGTATCAATTTTGTATTGAAGATCTAGCAGAAGTAATCATGGCACCGTGATCTGATTATATATCTGTATAAAGGATAAACAGGTTTTGTGGTGGTTTTGTGGTTTTTTTTCTTTTTTGGATATAGGGTTCTATAGAAATTCTGAAAGAGCAGATACTGTGTAAATTTCGGACATACCAGAAATGTATGAGAAAATCATGTAAAGAATAGTCAGAAATAATCTTAGTAAGTAATCATTTACTCTATTTATACTTATACATGGACATGAAGAATAAAATTGTGCCTGAAAAATAGGAACTGGTTTTGTACCGGAAACTTAACCTAGAAATTCCTGTCTGTTTCACTATTTTCATCTAGAAATTAAATTTGTCAACCTTGAATTCAGATTAACATGTTTTATTGTTTCTGTTTTAGAATTCTTTTAGGAAAAACCTCCTTTATTTTTAGATGTAAAACTACTAGTAATACAATGAACACAGTTACAGCTTAAGGCTTGCTTTCTTTAATTCTGTCAACTGGGAATTTTTAAATTTATCTTCATGTTAGAGATTGAGTTGAGAATATCTTTTTGGTCTGTCTTAGGTCTTGTCCATCATCAGTTTCTATGGAGATTTTTATTTTCAAATCGTCTTTTTCTTGCAGCCATAAATGACTTTGCAGAGAACAGTGCTGAAATTGTTTTTTTTTCAAGTAGAGATTGAACACTAATACAAAGTATTAATGCTGAACTCATATGCTTACACCAACGGATTGGCACCTCTGACTGTCACACATTCTAGGCAGTTGGGAATTTATTCTACTTTGACATTGCAAAGATTGCTATTAATACTGGAAAATTAGTTTGGAAGTTTGAGACTCTATTGCTTATTGAAATGGAACAGAAAAGCTTGCAACATCTTGCTGTATATTATTATTGATGCAGTTTACCACAAAAGAGTAGGGAAGAATACATGGACTTTTTTGTTGAAGTTGTTTCCATAATTCCAGGGCTTGAGTTTGTGAGAGCTTGAGACTGCCCTTACCAAGCTAAATGTTTTTAGTTTCTTATAAAATGCAGGTACTTAAATTACAGTTTGTCTCTTGCAGGTTGTCTCTTATGCTGATCTATTTCCATTTAAATGCTACAACTATAATCCTGCATTATCCATTCCATAACAAGGGAAAAGGATAACAGGGGTAGTCATAAGGCAGTAAGGAAGAGATGCAGCAAGAAGCAGCCAGATGCCAAATGGCTGCTTCAGAAATGCAGCTTTATATCTCTGCCAAGTTCAAATGGTAGCTTTTGTGAAGGAAAAAAATGACAAGAAACATCCACATAAAAATACAACAGTCTGTACGTTCAGCACCCTGCAGAGGTGGAGAGATTTTTTTCAGCTATTAGTGCAGTTGTCCAAAAATGTATTTGTGATGATTAATAGGACAACTTGAAAATTCAGTTTCACAACAGTAACACTAAAAACAAAAAATACATAGGAATGGCAAAGCTACAAAAATATTTACATTTTAAAATGTCAGGCTGAAAGACTTTGATGACGATTTGAAGTAACATCTTGTAACATGCCAGAATTTTTAGGGGTAAAACCAGTTTTAAAAAATACTAAGGAAAAGATGAAAGCATTCAATAGTTAAAAAGAGAATTTAAGTGAGAAATGGAATAACATCAATTCTTTGGCTAATCAAATTCTGGTTTACTTGATGATGGTAAAGAATTGTTCATGCTTGATAACCAGGTCAGGGCTACTTTATGTCCTATCTGCACTATAGGGGCTACTGAGATTCTTAAAAACAAAGACTAGGGATTCAAGTGTACGAAGAAATAAGTCCTTTCATTTGTTTGGCTTCTAAGAAAGTTTAAGACATGTTTTGGAGCTGGGGAACTGTATAAACTGCTGCTTTATTCTGTTCTTACCAGAGTTAGACTGATTCCTTCACCGCCTGCTATACTGAGTTTCTTTTGTTTTTCTCATGTCCTGTTTTTCCCACCCACTGTACCAATGTTACTCTACCATCAGCATCAGCTGGCAGAAATTGTAGTTCAAGCCCTGATATAAAGCCAGCTCAGTCCAGGTGGAAACCTCAGAGACAAATAACCAAAAGCAAGACTGCATAGAACATGTACAGATTAATTTTTATTTTTCTACTTATCAGAACCTTTTATTTTCAACACTTTAGCCAAATTTTCATTTAAGTCACAATGTGAATTTTCTGTGCCACATTTAAAGTTCTGGAATGTAAGGCCATCTTTGTTGAAAGGGTAAACTTTTCAATAGACTGTTGAGGGTTTTTTTATCATGAACAAGAATGTGTATTTTAGACCAGCCTTCTTTGCTGAGAAATGACATTAAGTTGAGGTTTTACTGTGTTTTGTTTTCTGAATGCTTAAGTAGGGAAAAAGTTAACATATTTTCCCATAAGGCAGAACATATTTGATAATATTTAATGCTTCTGAATTCTTAGATTAAACAAATTAATGCACCTAATTCTTTAAGACAAATTTAATACGAATTTTCAGGGACAGAAAATTATAAGACCATTCACATCTGTTCAAAGAAGTGAATTTTTACTAAATTTTTAAATACTATTAAAACATCAGTTAAAAGCAGCAGAAGCTGTGTGCATTCTTTTCCTCCATCACATATTCTGCAAATACACTCTTATGTAGTAACAGTTTAGACCGGCCTTTACAAAGCAGCAACGTAACAGAGCTATTGGCAAAGCACATTTGTGTGTATGTGTAATATTTGATGTAAATTATTCATGTAAAGGATAATCTTTGTTTTCAAAGTAATTTCAAATGCATGTTATAATTGCCTTAGGTATTTGATTAAAGCCAGCAATTGAATGGTATGCTATAGAAAAATGATGAAATCATAGAATAATCCATTAAATTTCACCAATTTTACTGACTGTGCCAATGTTTGGGTTTTTTTCTGGAGAACAGAAGTAAAGCACAATGTTTTGTCTCCTTCAGATGAAACTACAAAAATAGAGAGTCTGAGGTAAATCTCCTGACAATAATGCCAGACAGGAAAAATGGGTCCTCTCCAAGAAATCCTACAGAAGTTAATAAGCTGTATATCAGATGTTGGTTAGCATATTCAGTGCTCATTGCCAAAAGAAAAACTTAAGTAAAGAACAGCAGCATTTCTTGTTATTTAGGAAGCAAACAAAAAGAACAAACAAACTATTTAACATATGCAGCAAGTATTGTGTAGAGACATCTGGATTGTATTTGGATATGTAATTGAATAAGGATTTCAAATATAAACAAAGATTCTTCTTTATTGCTCATTAGATTGAAGTAGATATGGCCAGAATATTCACTGAAAGAACATAAATGACACTTTCATTCCTTTTTTTTCTATAAGGAGAATATGTTTAAATTAAATTCTTTGCCAACTGAAGTAGTAAGAATATGGTGAACAAATACCACCAAGTTGTTTATTAGAATCATAGAATTGTCTAGGTTGCTAGGGGCCTTTCAGATCATCTAGTCCAACCGTCAACCTAACACTGACAAAACGTACCACTAAACCATATTGCTAAGGTCTACGTCTACCCATCTTTTAAATACCTCCAGGGATGCTGACTTCACCACGTCCCTGGGCAGCCTGTTCCAATGCTTGATAACCCTTTCAGTGTGAAATTTTTTCCTAATATCCAATCTAATATCTGGTGCAACTTGAGGCCATATTACAGACATTTGACTTTGAATGTTTGCATTGCTTGTTTCTCATTTGAAAAGTACCATATCTACCTAGTTTACCGAATACAAAGTTTCATTATTATATGATGTAATAATAATTGATGAGGAGGTCTCAATACATTACTTTGGTATGGTCATGAGATTTCACATGATGTGCAAAATACATTGTGCAGTGAGCAGCATTTAACTTAAAATGTCAACCTTTCTACTTTAGGGGATTAATCTCAAGTGAAATGTGATAACCAAATAGGTTGTATTGCAAATGCCACCAAAAATAGACAATTTAAACAAATCCATTTGACTTTGAACCTGCAGTAGGTCATAAAAGATGCTTGTGGTCAGTTTCTAATTCTTACTGGGAATGTTCTTTAGATGCAGTAGCACTGATTATTGCTAATGCAGTGTATGTAGGCT
>JAOXJK010000012.1:76059548-76071344 GCA_025774025.1 Xenus cinereus | reverse complement strand
GCCTGACGCACTGCTATCAGCTGGTAAGTACAGAGGTTCAGGGCCATGGGAAGCTGTACAAAAGAACAGTGAAGTTGATGTTTAGTTAAGATTTTTTAGTGAGGTGCTGTATATTTGCAATGCTTTTGTTATGTAGGATTTTAGCTAACATAACCGCAGCAGGTCTGGCCGTAAACTGGAATTAGCTGAGTTCCACCCAAGTCTCTGCCAGCAACCTGCTCTGCTGATCTGCTAAAGACCACCTATTCTTGCTGTGTCCCTCCTCTTTGTTTACTTTTTTATACTACAGACTTTTCTATCAATGTTTGTTTGTACAGTTCCTAAGGAACTTGATCTTTATACAGCTTCTTATACACTGCTGTAAAGAGCATTCACAGAGCATTAAAATGTTAATCCACTTTGCAAAGATGTCCTAAGAATTCAGCAACCCAATACCAAGCATACAGTTGTCTGCGTCACACAGAAGTGAGAAGAAAATTATATTTTACCTGGAGTATTATTTTAATGACTAAGTGTAATTTTAGAAAGCTGGCACAAAATTCTTCTGCTCGATCGTGGTAATTAACATTACACATGATTTGGTAAGTTAAACAGCTTTTGCATTGTAGCATTCAGAGGAAGTGAATACTGCAGTTAATTTTAAGAAGACACTCAAGCTATAAATTTCCGGTGCTGTTTTATGCCACTGAGCAAAGGAGGAAAAGCAAAAAGAAAACAGAGTTGTGAGTAAGTTGTTCATTAACAGCTGTATATGGAAAACACGTCCTTTCTTGCAAAATGCTTGAAGAAGTCTAAAAATTGCCAGGAAATAAAATAGTCAGTGCTTTCTTTTACATCCACTGCTAAAGCATGAATTTGCTAATTTAGGAAAAAAAGCCAAGTTTATTCAGTTTTGTCTAAAATATTGCCTGTTTCTGTGTACCTATGAAGTGCAGTACGTAGAAGGGAGCAAAGAAACAGTGACATACAGTCATTTTAGTCACCAGGATGATCTCCCTTCAGCCTGAACCTAGCAAAAGTTATTTTTCTATTCTAAAACTGCGTTTTCCATTTATAAACTTGTTCCAACGAATGCACAGTGTGGGTTGAATTCTCTTCTTTCAGTGAACACACCTGTAATGTCTGTGAAACTGCATGAGCACAGTGCTAAGAAGGGTTTGGCTTAGCTTTTACCTAGAAACTCACAATAGATATGCTTCCTAGGGTGCTCTCCTTCTCTCACCCCTGAATGACTGGTCTTCCAATTTTCTACATCAGGGGACCTTTTAGAGCAAGCCTACTGTATAAATTAGTATTTATGTATTTTTCATGAAATTTACATTTTAATACAGATACATTAGTCAGGTATATTTGAAATTGTGACCGAAAGTTTTCATACTTAGTGCTGTCTTTAAAATATTAATTTTTCAAGTTTATATGCGCTTTTTGGTAAATGAAGTTATGAAAATATATGAATAAGATAGTTATTGGTGCCCAGTTGGAAGGTGAAAGCCTTGGCACATTACAGGTTACAAGACAAAGAACAGAAATGCCTTGATTAGAGGTAGAGGACTCAAAATAGAGGGCATTCATAAAATATCTAAATTTGACACATTTTCATAAATTCCCTGTCAATAAGCATCACCCATCCCTCCTGATCCTCAGGTGTGGGATCTTAGACACCTACTTGGTGCCCCAGATCTTGCCATTAGGACATTAGGGAGTGTCAAGAAGGCCCTTATGGATGTGCGTTTCACCAAGATTGTGCTCCCTCTAACTGCTATACTGCATAGTCAGTGAATCAGACTGCAGGTGGAAAAAGTAGGAATCATCTTATGCTATAGGTTTTTTTGGTTTTTTTCTTGTGCAAAGCAAACTCATCAATGATATTTTAAATATTCTCCCTGTTTTCTGTATCAGGAGTGGTACTAATATACATCTTCGGTTCAGGTATTATTATGTAACCTTGAGAAGCAATAATAAGAAAACTACTTTAAGACTGATGCTGAATATTTGATAATGTCCAGTCCTTATACTCAAAGTATGATATAAACAGAGTAGGGTAACTAGTAATTTGTAAACATCTGTCCCATTAGATTTTAAGTTAACAAGGTGAAGGCGTTCAATTTGGTCCCGTTTTATACATATTACACAAACAATGCATATTAGATCTCTATAATACAGCTAATACTCAACCTAATGCTGTGTTTGTCCTTTATTTTTCTTTGGAAGCATAAAAATATGGACTAGAAGGTGGTTGGATTTATAATCTTCTTTAAATAACTGCAAGGGAATCACTCATAATCTTGTACATAGTGGTGAAGTGGTATTTTTTGCTTATGTTTGCTGACTTTCGGAGTGTAGCTTAAAGCATTTTACTCAGACAGACTCCCAGCTGAATATTTGATGGCTGTACTGGCTAATACAGCCAGAAATTCAAAGTGATGGTCCTCAGATTATTTTATTTGGGCAACAGGAGAAAGGAGAATGTTTTGTTTTGTTTAATTGCACGTTGTGAATTCATAGGACATAATATGTTCTTTGGTGAAAAATGTCAAACAGAAGTAGTTATTTGTTTAATTATGCTCCAAGGCCCTACATTTGTTCTCTTGGACAGTTTTATAGAAAGCTTCTGCCTTCTGGCTCCTGGAGTTCCTGGTATTCAGAGAGAATATGAACATTGCTGTATCCTTTGTTACCTCAGAGACTGCCAGTTTTGCCTGATTGCTCTATAAAGCTAACTCTCTACTGCGAGAGACTAACTCACAGCATACACAAAGACCATGGTACAGATTTTTTTAAAATCCAGTTTAATTTTTATTTATTTAGTTAGTTTGGGGGTTGTTGTTGGGGTTTTAAACTGTTTGTTTTTTACAATTTGGTTGTCAGGCCTGAAAATCTTCTACCTTTTTTTCCATGGCAATAAGACCAAGACCCACGTCTAGTACTTAAATCTAGGTTTTATTTTAGAAACTCAAACCTCCAAAGATGACATATACATAAATGCATTCACTGCATGAGGTTGTTTTCAGTAGCAATGAGCGATTTATTGGTGGTGCTTCCCAAACTTGACAGGGCAGTCACAGCTCAGCTTGGAAAGCGGGATGAGCTATTCTGTCTGATGACTGTCTGATTAAAGGAAGAGACACATGCACACCTTCAGGAATTCCAGAAACCTCCTTTGAGTCATATGTCACTGTGTAGCTTGTGTTGGGTGGTAAATGAGAAAGCCGGTGTACTCCTTTACCAGACTTGTCCACCAGCAAATATGCCAGTTGTTTGCAGTAAACCAGAAGAAGAAACACATGTGAAGGTTCCTATCCCACACATCAACCTATGTAGCTTTGTGACTTTGCTTGATCCACCAGTAAAACGATGACTGCATTTAGCAGCACTGACATATGTTCTCTTTTGTCCTGGGATGGGGAGTAACCTTAGAAAAAGAGACAACTGTATTGATAACTTCCTAAATGTGGTTTGGGGATTGGTTTGGATTTTGTTTTTTTCTTTTGGTAGAGCAGGCTGTGAACTAAAGCCAGTAGCTCCCTTCAAAGACAGAATGAGTGTATGTGCCCAGTGGGTCTGAGTTATCAAAAGAGCTAACACATTATAGGGGTATGTCTTGTCTTTCATGAATTGTGATTTTTAAGGATTTTTTAAATGCAAATTTAATTCTTTTGAGTACGTATGGGTGGGTGTTGTTAGGATTTTTTTTTAAGGGGAGAGTAATATTTTGGCATCACGGGATTTTCTGTCTTTGGTTAGGTTTGCTTCTAGCACTTGGCAAGTATGATTTGTGACAATTGGTGGTAAGGCTGACAGCTCTCATCGTGATTTTGAATTCAGTTCCTAGTATGCTTTGGTAAAGGTAAAAGATGTTGTGCAATTCTAAATGATAATGCTTAGAATTATTTTGATTAAAAGTTGCTGACAATTTGTAGGAAAAAATTGTAGCTATTGTCTATTGCCTGTTTCCAGAAATCCCAAAAATGTGATTATATTTAACATTGCCATAACCATGCCTGAGAGAGAACTATACTCTTCTCCTGAAGTTTTTCTCCTTTTTTTTTTTTTTCCCCTGTAGCTCCTGTGAACATTTTGCCAGAAAAATTATTTCACCTCTTTCTCTTCCATCAAGGTGTTCATGTTCTGGAAGTCTTCAGTGCACTGTTGCAAAATCTGTAGGTAAAAGGTGTCATGCAGCACATAAGAAACTGGTATTTCTGGTTGCAGGAAGCAAAAAAAGGGAAAGGATGACAAAGTTATCTGTTAATTGAGGAATTTAGAGTGGGGCAGCTGAAAGACCAGCACTGCACCACTCACTGATATAACACATAAGATGTAGTTAGGATAGGACTAGTGGGTAAGAGCTATTTCTGTTCTGCAAGACCTGCAGACCTCCCAGTCCCACCTCTAAAGGCTCAGACCCCCAGCCCTTTCTAGATGAGCACCAGGGACCTAGGGCAACTGGGCACTCACTCTGACCGCTCAGTGTGCCCAAATCCTGGCTGGTCATCTTAATTCCTACACATGTGCTTCCATCTCGGGCTCAGCCTGGACTTGTTGCTGGAGGTAACTAAAGGGAGTGAGTTCTTCCTGCACATCTGAGGGCTCCTGTTTTCACTGTTACTTTCTATATTAGATTTTTGGCACAAGCCACCAACATCATTGCCTTTTTTCATATAGAATCATAGAATGGTTCGAGTTGGCAGGGACCGTAAAGATCATTGAGTTCCAACCTCCCTGCCATGGGCAGGGACACCTCTCACTAGACTAGGTTGCTCAAAGCTCCATCCAGCCTGGCCTTGAACACCTCCAGGGATGGGGCATCCACAACTTCTCTGGGCAGAGAGAGATCTAAGGAGATAGAGAGACTGCCCACATTTTTTTTACTTTCTCCATGCCTGGGGTTGTCACTGGAATTTTTATCATGCTTTGGTCTCTTTTCCCAATCTTGTTACAATGGTTTGAAGTTGACAACACTTATATAGTGTTTGCTTCGTTGTTTCCCAGTACATATAGGATTAATTTAGTTAGAACTGGACAGATGTAGTTTAGGTTTCACTTATCTGAGCAGTGTTTTTGTGTGGGCTTCAACTTGTGACAAGAGTAATAAATGACGATGCCAGTTACTTTCCAAGGAAATTTTATTTTGATCTGTGAAATTTGGGCAAATGTTACTTCACCACATCAATCCTGTTCTTTAGTTTCTGATGTCTTCTGTTGCTTTGTATTTGTGTCTGAGAGAAGCCTGACAAAAAGTGAGACAATTCCTTGAGTATCTAGTATGAGATAACAGTGATACCTGAACAATCACAAACTCAGTACTGTTTTCTCTGCTTCTGCCTTGCCCAGTCATCTTGGTACATCCTTGGGTCCAGCTTTCAACTGAAATGGTGCAAAAAGGGAGCCAAGCAGAATAACTTGGAACAAATTAGGGAGCTTAATAAAAACATGCAGGAAGACAGAAGGGTTGCTATCCCTGTAAAATTAAAAAGGATTTTGGCTAAGATTTGTGGCAGGAGGAGTGAGGAATGCTAATGTGCACCCAGTTTGTGAGCGACAGACTTAGCTCTGAGTGGTATGTTTGGTATTGCTGCCCAGAGATAACACCCTAGATGTTAAGAGAGGCTAAGATGCTTAGGACCCTGGTTTGAATCATTGCAATGGGTGCAAACAACTTTTGTGTTGTTAAAGGGAGGGAAAATGGAAGGTGTGATATTCTTTAAGAACCCCTTACCCAGATAATCTCACTTTTGGTTCACTCACCTGGATAATCACCAGGTATATTGTGCTTCAAGAGCACCTTCAGGCTCTAACAGAGGTAGTTGGGTGCATCTCAGATTGGTGAGGCACCTTTGCCCTCAGCAGTGTGCCTTCCCTTAGGCTGGAGCAGGGGCGGAAAGGAGCACCATTGCACTGTGTGGAGGTGAGCAGTGTCTGATCACAGTCTTCTGCCTTCTACTCCTGTTTTTTCAGGGGAGTAAGAGAAGCTTGTCAAGGGGAGAGGAGCTTGAACGAGAAGCTGTGAGGTATGTAACTGCCTCTGATTATTTCCCTCTCTCTGCTCTCCTCAGTGCTTGTATTTGGAAACCTGAGAGAGAAAGTTTTTTTGGTTTACGAGAAAGTTTGTTTCATATGCTCTTCTGCTGTCCAAAGCTGGGCACATCCTGTGTGGGTAATTTGAACACAGATACAGTACACCACTGTACAGGTTACATAAACCCCAAATACCATCTCAACAGAATTTAATCCTATCTGAAAACTCCATTAGAATCTGAGGGTCCAAGCTCAGTGGAGCAAGGGGAGCTTTCAGTGTCTACGTGGAACTTTTCTAATGGCTAAACTTGTACTTGTTTATCACTATACTATTTAGAAATATTGCAAAATGTCATACAAGACTGATATTGCTCAGTCTTTCAATCGTTTATTTGGAAACATCACTCAAATTAGTCAGCCTTCTGTACTAACATGTCTAGTGACATTTTTCAGGGGCTATTTTGGAACACAGATATTTCCCGCATTTCAAAGAAGCTAACCTCATCAGCAGAAAGTCAGTGAAGATTTATCTGTACTGTCTGGATTCCCAAATGTTTTGGAAGTCTTTGACTCTGCTCATACCAATGACATCTATTGGAGATAATGAAAGAATCTATGGGAATAGATTGAGCATGAAGATAATCCACACAACGCTGCCACAATAAGGGCTACAAAGATGATTAGGGGCCTATATCTCTCTTATGAGGAAAGGCTGAGGGACTTGAGTCTTTTTAGTCTGGAGAAGACTGAGGGGAGATCTGATCAACGCCTATAAATACTTAAAGGGTGGGTGTCAAGAGGATGGGGTCAGTCTTTTTTCAGTGGTGCCCCATGACAGGACAAGAGGTAACAGGCACAAACTTGACCATGAGAAGTTCCATCTAAACATGAGGAAGAACTTTATTACTTTGAGGGTGCTAGAACACTGGAATGGGCTGCCCAGAGCAGTGGTGGAGTCTCTGTCTCTGGAGACATTCAAAACCCGCCTGGGCATGTTCCTGTGCAACCCGTTCTAGGTGGACCTGCTTTGGCAGGGGGGTTGGACTTGATGACCTCCAGAGGTCTCTTCCAACCCCATATCATTCTGTGATTCTGTGAATATTATCACAAATTTCTGATTTATGTATGCTTGTTCAAACGATAGTGTTTATAGTGTTATTTTTTTCCTGGAATTCAATTATCTCTTGAAACTCTGATCACAAATTAAGGTTGTTAGTGGGTGACAGAAATGTATTTTATGGGTCAGGTCATGGCACAATAAAAATAAAACATAGAGCCCTTATTTACAAACATGAGTGATCTAAACAAAAGACAAATGAAATTTGTTTAGTAATGGTGACTCAAGCCTTATCTTTGGTATCGGAGAGCCTGGCACTGCTCTGTGGATATCTGCTCCCCATTGCATGTTCTCAAAATGACAACTTGAAATACCTTCATGTAGCTGAAAAAACCCATCAGGTATGGCTTGATACAAAACATCTCAGTGATGCTGTTTTACTACAGCAGTATGAAGCTTGGTGGGCAAGTGATGTGAAAGTTTTTGTTGCTTGGTGGGTTTTTTTAAGTATCATTCTGTTGAGAATCTGCTTTCACACCATCACATTTTGCACTGGCTACCTCAGCCCTGCTTTAATAGTTAAAGTCTGCTGGCAGGGGACAGTCCTAAGTAGATGTAACAGATCAAAGAATATGGCTCAAAACCATCTTTATTTTTTTATGTCAATAGATTCAGACACACGGACATATCTTCTGCAGCTCTGAAAGACCAGAATCCTGGACTTGTCACTGTAGAAACAAATTGATGAGTTTTGCTCACTGCAGAATGCCTGGTGTTGTAGAATCAGAGCAAGTTAAGGGTGAATAAAAGTAGTGTACATAGGATCTCACATCCAAAACTAAGCAGAAAAAGCTAATGAGAAGGGCACAGACCAGTCTCTATCCCCCAGTCTTTTACCCTGATGGTAGATTTGAGCCTGCAAAATATCAACACTTTTGTATGCAGGCACCCAGTGCACGCAACCTATTTTTCATGTTCTTTTTTAGATTACTTAATTGTCACAATCAACTTCAGAATTAAAAAGTGAAAGAATGTAATGGCTAAAAACTAAATAACCATTCCTATAGTTTTTAAGCACATCATTTGAATCATCAGCTCTAGACATTTAAGCTGAGATACATTAAACTGGTTAATGTGCAGAATGATAACTAAACATCTGACCACCTGGTTGATTAGCATTTAGAAAGAAATCGTACAGTTGAGAAATAGAAACCAATTACAGACCTTAAGAAAGACTATGAAAGTCACATATCTTGTAAATATGAATCTGAGGAACTTAATAAAAATACATTTTTGCCAGCTGTTTCCAGATTTGCTAAATCAAAGTAAATGGGTTTTAAAAGCCATCTAGCAGATGGAAGAAAAATGTTCACATTTCCTAAAGTGTTAATGAAATTTAGTTATAGCAAAATTGGAAGAAACAAAGAATAGATACACAGATTATAATGGTTATGTGAAACCAACAGCTGTCACAGTAAGGTACTGAAATGTAAAAAAAAAAAAAAAGTTTAGGAAAAAAAAAAAGAAAGAAAGAAAACATAGGTTACCTCTCCCCTTTTGTTAACAAAAAGTGGCAAAAGAAAAAAGAAGAAAAATGTTGATTTTTTTTTTTTTCAGGTCTGTGTTAACAAGTGTCATTTTTTATTATTAGGCAGTGGTTATAATGCAGTGCTACTAATTCATAAATACAGTACTATTGAGACTGGTAATGATTCAAATGATAGACATAAACCCATTCAAATTGATACTTAGGGCATTGATAAAGAAAGCCAACAGCCTGAAACATTTTAAGTGTTCATTTCAAAAGTTTTGGCACAAAGAACTTTATTTCCCTACAGGGACCTTCATGTAGTTCTTAGAAGTTTTATGTACTTACCTGTAAGATTCAGCCAATGAAGCAAAGAGACAACAGCACTTCTGAAGCATAGGAGCAGAATCTAAATAGTAGTTGAGCTGCTTATTAAGGGGCTAAAGGCTTTATTCCCCTCATTATCCAGAGAAATAAACATACTAAAGATAAAATTGTTTTATTGTGCTAGGCAGGAGAAAAGTGGAATGATGAAAGGTTTCTATATTGGCATAAGGGCACACTAAAGAGTCCTCACTGTGTGTTACCTATTAGGAAAAAAAAACCACCACAGCCATAGCATTAAATTCAAAGGAAATGAAGTCCATACATCATACAGGATAATAAAAGCTGTTTAAAATAGTTTAATTTAAAAATTAATGAAGAAGTAGAGAGCTTTGATAGTTTTTTTATTTCTTCTTGTTTGCTTTGTTTGATCACCAGACATGTAACACGTGACAATTAATTTCTTCTTTGCTTTGTGATCCTCTCCTTTATGCGTCCTTTGCCTTCCTATCTGACTTTCTACTTCAAAATCTCTGATCTTCACATTATTCTAGTCCTTTTGACTTCTTGCACACATATTTCTTGTGATGTCACCAAATCTACCCAGCAAAGAGCAATTACTGTCTCCCAAGAACACTCATCATTATCTTACCTATAAGATAATGATCCTTACCAAGGGAAAAGTGAAAGGATGAAATATAAATAGACAGATATAAAAAGAATGTTTTAAAGCATTGGTGAAAAATAAAAAAATATAGGTCTCTAATTACAATACACACACATCTAGCAAGTCTCCTTTGTACCTTCCTCTCATTGCATCTCATGGTAAATACTGACTGTGTATTCTCTGAGCTGAAATATTGCTCCCATGTAATTTGCAAAGGGCCATACAAGTTTTTGGATAATGACACACTAGCATACTGGACAGCGTAGTAATTTAAAATGTAGTTTCAGTTTCTAGAAACTTGGACTCGGCCATCTGTTACTTAGAAGATGTGATGTAAGCACCAGTGTATAAGCTGTTGGTATGTATTTCTCATTTCTTCTGAAAAAAAAACTTTGTAAGCTGTTAATTACATCAGAAAGAGACAAGCAGAGTAACTTCTGAAATCACAGACACTTCTTTCAGATGGATATTAAAAGACTTTTTGCCCAATTGCAGTTCTAAACTATTTATGATTTGTTATTACCTCTATAGATAAACTTGTATCATTAAGGAACTCCTTAAACTTGTATAGTTTTTTTGTGTTAGTTTTGAACACAAATTCTGAGATGTCATGAGGCTTATTATTTAAATCCTTTATTTTAATTCATTAATGCTAAGAAAAAGTGGCTTAGTATATAGACATAAAATAGCGCTTCATTCATCTGAATATTATGTTTTTCCCCATAAGTTTGTGGAGGTTGGAGAATTCCCCTGATAGGGTGGCCAACTGCACCAGAAAAGCATTGTCCTGAAGCATCAATAAAAAGTGCTATTCCTCTTGTTTTGTATTGGTAGCCACATTCCTGAAAGACTCAACTGTCTTAGTACAACTTGCAATCCATAGTCTGCCCAATATCCACGTGTGTTTTGAAAAAGGAGATATTTTATGGCAGGAGTTGAAACAACTTTAGTGGAATCACTGATTTTTGTTAACCAGGGAGAGTTTACTTTTTTTATCAATTCAGATTTGAATGCAATAATCTGCAGTTCTATTTCTATTGGCCCTTTTTAATTCTGCCTTACTGTCAAAGTGTCCACAATGGTAAAATAATAAAGGTTGTAATACCTTGTCCAGACTTCCTACTCTTTTACAGTTAAATTTATATTTTATATTTATATTTCCTTTCAGCATATTGTTGGATTTTCCTCAGCGTTAAGACAGAGTTACGTAAAATTTTTGGTGCTGACAACATTTTGACACCCCCACCCTCAACTTCCCCTGTCCCCCTGCTGCTTTCTTAAATAACTTCTTTTTAAAAACAACCAGAATATCAGCTTCACATTTTCCCTTCAGCTGTTCTAGAATTAGATTATAACAAATATTAATCTAGTTATGGTGCAAATTAATGATAAAGTGAAGGAGCCCCCGAGTCTTGCACTATGCATTGGAACTATGAAGGTATAATGCAAATATTAGCTTTCAAGAAAATTTCTTTGATAATAAAGGTTTCAGAGTATTTTATCCATTTTAATCTAGATCCGGGAAAGTTAAAGAAATCAGTTCATTCAGATACGTTTAGTGCCATATAATGACAGGTATGTGCTATGAACACAGTGTATGTGACTCTGGGGCAAGATTACTGCTTTTATGACTCTCATGAACAAATTTCATGTTGAGTGCTTGTCAGTCACCCAGGAAAGAGCTTTTCTCCACAGAAGGCCTCAGAGCTGGACACTGCCTATGGGAAGGAGCTGAGCAATATGTTGATTACAGTATTTTGCAGCTATTTATGTACTTGAATTAAATTGAACCCAAAAACTTATCATGTAAAGATTTAGGCCTCTGTGGGTCAGGGAAGAGTGAAGCAAACAAACTTATAAGTGTGCATAAGGTACTTTGTAATAAAATCTGTAATGTATTTCCGTATCGGGAGATGAGGAATAAAGTGCATATGGACATGGGGTGGGTTGTATGGAAGTATTGTACCTAATGCAGTAGCAGTATTTCCAGGCTCATTTTGAATAGAGCTGCAAGTAGTTATGTAGCTACTGTACTATCATTTTTACAGTGCCTGTGTTTCTCTCAAAAAAAAACAAGATCACAAAGAAGTCCTAATAGAGTATTCATTCTAACTAGGCACAAAATATATTTTTTTTTCTTCTTCCAATCTTTTCGTTCAGCTGCAGAAACATAACTTCCATGATTCACATAGTCCTGATGGC
>JAOXJK010000012.1:76029991-76051071 GCA_025774025.1 Xenus cinereus | reverse complement strand
CGGTGTTAATGCTGGTGGTTACATATCTGCCACATGGATGGAGAGTAACCCAGTATTTTAAAGAACATGAAAGTATAATTTGATTGAAAAGCTACATAATTCAAAGTATCAATTGGCAAGCACTGATTCTTTATCAGTAGAAAATTATCAAAGCCCAATTTCTACAGGCATTAACTAGCATTTTTATTTTTTAATCACAGTCTCAGCAGTGAAGTGGTTTGTTTTGCAAATCAACTCTGGAATGACACTAAACCACAGGTAAAAGTTGTGTACAATACTTCCAAAATGTATAAAGCGAAGAAAGCTGACTCAGATTCCAGCATTTTGTGCACTTGGGGATGTGCGTGTCCAGTGAATGTTTGTCTTGATGATGTAACACTTTTAACTTTGAGTAGCTGAAAAGATTGTCCCATGGTGAAGATTCATTCAACATAAAAAATAAGTCAAACAACTGCCCAGACTTGATACTTCTACAAATATGTTTCAGACTCTATAAAAGCTGAATCTCTGGCAATACAAAAGAAAAAAAAAGAAGTAGTGTGTGAAAATAACATTTTATTTGTTTCTTCTTACCCCACATACCTCTAATATTATATTCATCTAATGAGAGGCAGAGGCTTTCCATCATTCTGACTGCTTACATGATGCATATGGTATACTGCCCCTTTAACCTTTGCCTTTAGTAACAAAGTTACCAGTCTGTCATTATCCATTTCAAATAAGTATCATAGTAATTTGTAATTTTTTATGGGTTTCTTATACCCTTTCCATTTTATTTTCTTTTTAACAGTAAAGCCTTTGACCTCGTTAAACACAGAGGACCAATCTCTGTCCTGCCATTTCATAACATTTTAAAAAACACGAAGGGGCTCTCTTCAATGCAGCATGTGTCCTTGTTGGCATATGCAAATTTTCGTGTTTTGTTTAAAATGACTAACAAGAGCAAAGGGTTGAAATATTTTTGTTCTAAAACAAAATAATAAAAAAAAAAAGGCTACATGGTTTTCATTGTCAAATATTTACTTATTTATTTATCTATTGATTGAAATATAATTTTCAAACAGAGGGTGCAATGGGGAAAACACAGTGAAACTAGTCAAGAATATAGTTGACCTCATTTCATATAGGGAAAGGGAATTCCAAGATTATATGCCCAAGGCTGTTTGGCTAGAGTTCAAGAGTTCGGGTCTTGGAGTCCAAACTTTGTTCCCTGAAACACCACTACTTTACCTTTTATTAAAGCAAAGGTTCCACAGAAATGAGGTTTCTGGGCAGACTGTGTGCCAGAAGCTGGCAATCTGCAGTTTGTTCTAAGTCTTAATTGAAGGCTGCTTCACCATGTAAAAACACACTGTAGAATGAAAACAGAGTTCAGGAGCATGACATTATTAGTGCAGGCTTTCTTCTGATGAGCATAACCTGAGTTGATAACCTCAGAAGGCAGCGCATCTAGTCATTTATGGAAGGTACTTTTATTGTGTTCATTCTTTTGAAAGCATCACGTATGAAAAAACCCTTGGACTGTGTGGAATTCTGTCTTTTTTCTTTTTTTTTACAGAAGGTTTGACTTTGTGTGGAAATTTTCAGCTTTGCCATGTCTTTCTTTTTTTTTTTTTCCCGAGCCAAGCACTCCATCTGCCCAAGTTATGTAATAGTTTGCACTATGAACTAACCAACTTTGCCTTCTTTACATGTTTTGATATCTTTTTTTTTCCTTACTGACAAAATCAGGGCATTAACATCTGCAAAGCAGAGATTAGAGTCATATATCATATTGATTTTTTTTTTTTGACTGCTGGTATTTCTTCAAAAATCTCTCCCTCGTGTCACACTGCATGAAGAAACTAACAAGTCTGCAGGCAGCAAACAACCTTGAAGCATTTCCACTGCTGTTCAGAAGTAATTAATGAAAATGTCTTCTACTCTCACCCTGCACTTTCCACAGATGTACATTTTTGCTCTTGTGCTATGGAGACATGAAGTACTTGTTCTACATAGATAATAATCCAAAAAGACATTTTCATTGACAAGTATTTACCTAAGCCTTACAGTCCATATTGATCAAGACTGACACTTCCATGAAATAAGCAGAGCAATAACACTTTTGCAATAGTCATTGAAATGCTCATGTGTTCTGAACCATCTTGAGCAAATCTATTATGCAGTGATTATCTACAACTGGAATTTAGCATGATCTGCTGCTGTCTTATTCTAAACATTGGGAACTGGCTTGCTTCTTATATTTTAAATATTTTGTCAATATAATATACTGATATTTATCTGAAGATAATTGTTTTTACTGAATATTGGAACTTATTTGATTCTTTGAAAATGAGTTGTCTGTCTTTTATTAGTTCGTTATACTTTTGCTGTGAAATTAAAAGATTACACAGCAACAGTTGGTTTTTTTTCAAAATATACTCATTTTAATGCTATGCTAAATGTATAAAAACAGCAACTCTTTTCAGTGAAAATTTACTACGTAGATGAAAAAATATATACATGTTATTTCAGAAGCTAGTACAGGAACAGGCTGTACATAAATTGTTTGAAACAGATTTAATCACTCATATAGAACATGAGTCAAAACTATCAGTCATAGAAAGGACAGACAATGTTTGTGTATCCTTTAAGAAAAGTATAATTAAATGCTGAGTATCCTAAACAAAAAAGTTCTAAGGCTAAATGCCAGTATTCCTTGATAGGTCACAGTAGTTTCTATGTATGAATTGGACATTAAAAAGGGAGAAAAAAGTTAGCTTCACATCCCTGGGAGTTATATTATTTGGATTGATTCATGATTTTGCTGCTCTCTCAGGAGAATTAGCTCTGCTTATTGATTGATCGATTTTGTAAGAAAACTGGTTGTTTACTCCTGTGTGATAAAAGCTGAATTTTGAATCTTATTTTGATAATATTCCGTAAAACTGGGATGGACAAATGACAGTTTGTGTTTTGCATAATTCTGGACAGCTGCTACCCTGTGTTACTTCCCAGATCCCATTCCCATCCAGTGGTGGCTTGGTTTTCCCTTTGGGAATGTTATTATTGTTCAAGCATTCAGGAGGCATGACTGAATTTAATGTTAGCCTGTATAGTAACAATAGCGAAGTCACAACAGTCTCAAATCCAGTATTGTATGTACACACCCATTTGGGACATTCAGAACTCAATGGATGAATTTCTTAACAGAATTATTTCATCTCTTGGTAAAGCAAGTAGCTAGATGAAAGCAAGCTTAAGGGATACCTAGAAAAATCTAACTGTGGTGCAGATAAACACTCTGGTGCAGTCATCTGTGGTGCAGATATACTCTGGTGGTGACGTTGCTCACAAAGTTATTAGATGTCTTCATCTCATTCCCTGATGATGAATTTTGCAAATAGTACTAGAGAACTCCCAGTTAAAAGATACTGTAGACACTAGAAGTTTTTCTTGAACAAAAGGGAGACAGGAGGAACTGAAAGAAAAGAAATCCAGTAAGAGCTGCAGAATAACAATGATGGCTTTGTACGTCCCTGAGACATGGGAGCATGCTAGGAGGAAGTATCACGTAAGCTCATCATGTTCGTGTCTTCTTGACTTGGCACCCATTCACAGCCACATCAAGAAAGAAAATGTTAGGAGAGACTGTCCTGGTCTCATCCAGTACAACTGTTCCATGGTTACTATGTTCTTACACCAAGAATTGGTATTTCTTTAGTAAAGTACACAAGAAGCTAATGACCAAATCTTCATTCATATATCTTCTGGGGGTGGTGGGGCAGAGAAGAATATCAGTATGGTTCTGCATCTTGAAGCTGCACTGAACATGTTATGGGTACTTCTCTACTATGATTTAAATTTATATTCCCATGGGTTGAGCCCTAAACCAGAAAGACAGGTATCTGATGTGTTGTATCAAAATAATGGTTATATAACTCTGACTTTTCCAGAAATTGGAAGTCTTGAAGTGTCATTAAATTGAAGAGTGACATGTAATATGGATCTGATAAAATACTCGTCGTAATTCCTTTTCAAAGATCGCAAGAACTTTGAGGAGGTTTTTCATATTTATTGGATGTTGACAATGGGTGAAGTAATCAGCATACTCAGCTATAGGCCAAGTCCAAAGTGAGTATGACCACTTTAAACACCATTGATTTGTTAATGACATTTTTCAGATAAGTGACAAGTGGAAAAATGCCAAACGAAATGTCATAATGGAGAGAGGTGTTAGTGTGTGGTCACAAGAACAGCTGAAAAGGGGAAGACCCTACGATCACTAACGGTACTGATTAAAACAAAAGGGCTTCTGCATCATGAGGGAAAGCAGAGACATGGCTGTGTGCTATAACTATTTGGATTTACCCTGCAGAGATATTGCACACAGCGTATGCTATGTCTCTAAGTAACCTGTGTGAAACCAAAATTCCTTTAGAAAAACTGGGTATTACCTTTTTAGCTGTCAAAATCCCCCGTGTGCCAAATTAATTCACTGTATCCACGAATTCAGATAAATTCCCAAAGGGATTGTGGAAGATAGGAGGCAATGAATAGCTAATTTGAGACTCAAGGCAGGAAACCAAATACCAAGGCCTAATACTTGACTTCCTTAGATCTGGGCCTAGAAGCCCAGGGGCTTAGACTAGCAAAATACAAGTTCTAATCATAGAAATCCATAGGAATCTAAGTTTTGGAACCAGAGAGATACATTTGTAGTGCAACTTCAGAAGAGGAATATCAGCTAAGGGTGTATTAATCAATTATATCACCTTATTTGATACAATCTTTTTTTTTTTTTTAAGCTATTCTCAGGGAAATGGGAGGTAGTTAAAATTTTCTCCATTAAAAAACTATAGTGAGAAGTTAAGCCCCTGAAATCACAACTACTAATTGCTAATACTGTTTATCTGCTGTGTTAGTCTTTCCAGGAAACTGTATTAAACAAAACTAATAATGGTTGCAATTATAAGAAGGAAAGATATTTTTCTCATGTATTGATTCTGTCTTAGCAATCAATTTGGATATTTCCATTTACTTGGGGATTTGAGGTTGTCCCTCCCCAAAATAAGAATGTGAGAGATCAACACTTGTTTCCTTCTGAACAACCCAGTGAGGCAAACAGTGGTGAAATGAAGGGGATGCAATCATTCCCCACCAGCCATCTACCTATCACCAATTGCTTTGAATGGTTTACATAGTTCATACTACCCACTCAAACTCTCTAGGTAACATACTATAAGAACTTCTAAAAAATATCTTAAGAAACAACTAGCTTCCACAACTAGAACGTACTTGCCTGTCCTGTCAAATTTGTATGTACAGTACATTGCAACTGAAAATTAGCTTTTTCCTCTATTTAGAGAGGAAGCACTGCATAGTACTTTGTGGATCTCTTTGAAAAGATAACGTGCAATGTAAGTGCAAAGAATCATTATCAAGGGAAAGCGGATTAGGTACTTAATAAGATAGATATATGTTTTCCGTGATGATCCAGACCATGTGAATTCACAGGAGTAAATTACTTTGTATACTTTACTAATTTGGAATGAATAGCAGCTAGAAATGGCTAATGGATACTTGGAGCTGAAGGTCAAGTCATATGTTATTGTAAAGCTGTGTTCCACAAGATTTGCAATGAGGGTTGATGCATGGCTTTGATTCTGTTTTAATATACCTGTTTCTTTAATGACTACCTGAATTCATTTACTTCATGAAAGGAAGAAATATACTCCAAGAGGTTTTGATGTGCTAATACTTAATCCTGCTAAACTGCCTTCAGCCTTGGTCTATATTAAATGTGTGACTTTTTTGCTCAGTGATGCCAAGAAATTCTTGGATGTGAAACTGGCAACCTCCCATGCAGAGAAAGGTGAAAGAGTACTTATCAATGGATGATGCTATAAAAATCATACTTTTTTTGCCAGGTCTCTAATTAAATTACCTTTTATTGCCTTTTTTTTTTTTGATTTATTTCTCTTCTTTAAAGCTTTATCTTGCCTCGTAAGCAAGATTTAAGATCTAAATGTAGCTGTCCTTCAACTGTTCTCCAGCTAAACACTCCCTACAAGCAGCACCCTTTTAAAGTTTGGAAAAATAAAATGGTGCTTAAATAGAATAAGGAATTGCCTTGAAATAAAATGAATGACACCGTAGATTAAGATTTTCAAAATAACATTGCCTAGAAGCTCAAATCCCTCCCAAAAATCAGATTTGGGGACAACCACAAAAGCTACTGATGTCTAAAGCATTACTTACATGCATGTGTCCAAGTGACACATAAGGCTAGCTCAGAATCTGCCTCACAGCTTAGTCTTCAGAACACCCATACACATCAAGACTTAATCTTTTTAATTCTCTCGGCATTTATAATTCTTATGGAGTACATGTCCAGGTTGCTTGATCTAAGAAACAGTGTCTGACACAGCAGCTTGTGTGTGATCCACTTGTTATGACTGTCTCCCAGCTGCATTTTCTGTGAAGCTCAATCTGGTGTATGTTCACACCACATTTTATGCAACCCAGCAACATTCAGATTAGCGTAGGACATAGTTGCCATTATTGCTTTAATTTAAAAATGTGGGGTGGTATCAGTCATGCTTTTTATCAACAGCTGCTAAACAGTTACAGCAGTTTTCCACTGAGCAAAAAACTCACATTCAAAAGCCTTTCTCATTTTATGAAGCTTCTGCTCACTACATCTAACCTGCTGGGGACTGCTGCATGAGCAAACTAGCATCCATTCTGGATGAAAATATGGAGAAGCAGCAGTATTCATAGATAAGAAGAGAGGGAAAGCAGTAAGTAAGAGAATATTTGCCAAAAAGATGAGGGAGATGCTTCCTATTAAAATGTTAAAATCTTTTAAACAGAACTGATGTACAGTAGCTGAACATGTCTGATGGTGGTGGCTTTTTAAAGCAAATATTACCAACATTACTATGGAAGGATGGGTTTAAACACTTCATAATGTAATGAGGAAAACATTTTAAATTGTATTGAAAAACTGAGTAATATCTGAGAAGGAAAGGGAAACTCCTAAAATAAGCTTAGCATGTTTTCTGCTGGCTTGACAGAGAAGTTCATTTTGCTTCATTTAGTTCAGCAGTTCCCTGCACACCACAAGGGCTCTGCCATGATTGATGTTTTAATAATGTGAAGGTGGCACCTAGTGTAGGCCATCTAGTGAGGGACTTCAATATCTGTTAGAATCTGCTCTAATCACTGGCTGCCATGTGGGAGGATGGCAGCATGGGTGGTACTGTCAGTTTTGCGTAATGTCAAGACAAGAAGAAATTCAGAAATATACCAAATTCCTGGAAGGAAAATGGTTTAGGATGAAAAAAAAATAATGAAGGGATACGTTCTGGTGGCTCAGACTGACTAGTTACAGGCTAACCAAAATGGTGTGGATTCAAGCAACAGAAGCAGAAACATGTAACAAGCAAATATGCCCATTATAGGATTTTTTCTGTTTTTCTCAGTTTTCTATAATCTAGTGCAAAGATTTAGGGTTTGAACCAAACACTGAATATATCTGGTTTCTACACTTTGTATTACCACACTTTCTAGTGATCAGAAAGAGTGATGTTCATGACTTATCACAGGTGTGGTGCTAAGATATTTACTAAGATATTCTCATGTTGCCTAAATAGCTGCACTGTGCCAGTATTTGGGGGTCATTAAACAATAAGTCTGCTGAAGTAAAAATCGGTACAGGAAATACTACTGCCTTAATTAAATACAAAAATACTACTTAGTTTGGACTATCAGAGGAATTGGTTGCAAGCAGTATTTTGTGCAATGAAAGTAGGAGCTGGATGTGGACTAATTAATACTTTTTGGGATAGTCAGGCTCATTTTAGAGGATTGAGCATTATAGTAAAGAAGTAAAATGCTTCAAAAATTAAATCAATTTCATCTTTTGATACAAAATATACAGAGATTCAGTGAGCATGACCCTTTACAATAAAATACCATAATGCAGCAAAGAATAGCCAAACACCGTGACACCTGGCTTATTAGCTTTAAAACATAAATTAATCTGCTGTAAAATCAGGAACATATTATGGGACATATGAGGGATTGCAAAAACCCAGAAGTTCCAAATACAAATCTAAAACCATTCAGGCTGATGTGTTCCTAGCCTCACTAAATCAGGGAAAATGAGTTTTATGAACAATCCACCAGATGGGAAAATGTTCAAATACCACAAAATGTTGATCAGATTTATTTGAAAAGCAAGCTGTAACCATATGCATATGAGAGGAAGTAAAATAGATTTTCAGATATGCAGTGACTGCTGTCAAGCTTGCAGCTGCATGAATTTAATGCTATATTGCTGTTTCTACAGTAGATTTCCTTGATTTCACTTACCTATTTGCCAGCTAGTATGATTAATACTGATTCACTTTTACAAGCAATTAAATTGGAAAACATAAACAATCTTTCTACTGCCTTTCACCAGACAGTGCCACATATCTGAATTTTTGACAGTAAGGGTCTCTGAGACATACTAATACTGCAGCATCCAGAATCTTTGTGCACAGATGACACAGATATCATAGCATCTTTACAGAACTGTGATTTCTCATTTATAAATCTTCTGAGATTACAATAATTTACATGTGTTCTATGCAGTGACTTCATCTGCTGGAGTCAGAAGAGGGTATACAAATAGTTATAGCTGCTTGATAATGGGTGTAACTTTCTATTTTAACTTTCTAAATGTTTTATTTGTTGAATTAAAAATGAAATCTGAAATGAATCTGAAAAAGGGAGGAAAGGGATTTGAATGTGTGGTTCACTCCTATTGAAACCAATTATGTCCAAGTGATTCCTTATATTTTTGTTTCATACACATTTTTGTCTTTATAGCAAATCATCAGATGTAATGTAATTTTTATTTGTAACCTTTTGTAATTTTTTAATTGTATATTCACAGAAGCCACTGTTGATTTTAGGTTAGGTGATTAAACAGACCTTTTCATAACATATTTTTAGTGGTAGAAGTTCAGGCTATTCAAAAAAATCAAGTGATTTGAAAATATGTTCAATTGTGACCAAACTTGCCAGCCACTGCGGAAAAGCTGGATATCAAAAAGCATTTGTGCTCATGTAGGGAGTGCCATTTGAGTGCTCTCACAGCTTTGTCTCCTCTATTTGACTAAGAGAAGGAAGTATGTATTAGGTCCAGTGAGTATAGTGTACAAAATCATTCTCCTGAGCTATTAAACTACTAGATTTGTGTGTTTTATTAGACCCTCATCAAGTTTCTGTTATTTTCATGACAGCTGTTGTCAATGTTCTGCCTTTTTTCATTTTCAGTTAGCAGGAAGTTTATTACATTTTTAGAAGTTTCCTACATCCCAGACTGTTGAATCAAGGTTGTGTTTTGTGTTGTTGCATTACACTGGACTGGGTTTTTAAAGAACAGCAAGTTGTATCTGATGGCTTATTTAAATCACAATTCCTTGTAGGAAGTTATTTCTACATTGGATCTGCATCAGTTATGTGCTGATTTGTGGATGACATTTCAGTGTTGACCTGATGCAGGATCTTGACTCCTTCAGCAGCAATCTCAGCCTTCAGGTAAGTCTTGCAGCTGTTAGCAGCTCTTTTGTGTTATGCAAGGCAGGTGGCAACTGAATATATTTCATATTGGGTTCTCATCCATCATCCATCAGTAATGTCCAAGACAGAGTGCAACAACTATATTCCTCCTCCAGCTTACTAGTAGGGAGGTGAGTTTGATTAGTGATTTGAAACAGATATAAAGAAAGAAGAAACATAAAAAAGACTAAGAAGCCATGTATGAGTGGCTGTTTTTTTTACTTCTTTCTCACTTCCTTCCTATTTTTTTTTCTTTGGTATTTCTATTTTTTCTATCATTCTTTTTAGATTTAAGTTCATTGGAAAATGACTGTTCTTAAATGCTGTGCAGTGTCTAACAGAAGGTGACGTTTCAATTCATTGGAATATTTTGGAACTTCCAAAATAAACTTTAAATACGACCATGCTAGGTGGAACAGATCCTGGTGTTTTATTCGTTGGGGTTTGAACTGAAATTTTCAAATGGTCACTGGATGTTGGCATTATTACCTTTTTATGATGAAAAATGCAGAGTTTAATCAAACCCAGAACTATGAGGACAAATCAAGGGAAAAAGTGTCAGCTATGCCATTGGTATCTCTGTGATGGGCAAAAAAATATATTCAGGTAATCTAGTAAAATATGAGTAGTGATAAAATTTACTTTGCCTTAAAGGCAAAAACTTGAAATTTAAAACCAGAAGGTTTCTCTGATTTTTCTCAGCCCATGCTGGCAGCCTTACCAAAGAGCTGTATAGCAAGAACTGACCGGTTTTGCACATTTCCATTGATTCACAGCATTCTCCGTGCAGCCTCTGCTGCAATTACCACTCTGTTGATGAGAATAACTTGACTGGCCATTCGCTTTTGAGAATTGACTCCACGGCACAACAAAAACTCTGCTGGAAAACTAGAAGAGCTTCAAGGTGATTTAGTTCCTTGTAGGCTCCCAGCTGGTTTTGGATGCATGCTGATGAGTTATCACAGAGCACCTGAGGTCCTTGGGAAAACATTGCTTTATTTGATGTCAGTTTCTCACTGAGCGCTCATAACTAAGAGGCCCTGCTGCACCTTTCTGCTCAGACTCTGCTAAGAGAGTCAACTTCTTAAAAGTACACTTCATTTTCCAAGAAAAACACAAACCCTGAGTGCAATAACCTACACTTTAGGTTTTCAGAGCAGAGATACTTACTTACTCTGTCAGGACTGCTTGTTACAATTTTATCTCAAGGATTAGTATATTTTCATGTACTCATAAATAATATTTATAAGAAGGAATATTTTTTAGAATTAACTTTAAATTTGAATATGTTGATTAGAGAGAAAAAGTTGAAGGGTCTGTCTTTAACTTTCAAAATCCGAGGAGGAAAAATGCCTTTCCTTCTCCACATTTTTGATATCTTTTCTTTAACATGAACTTTAAAGATCTTGGAAATACCATCTCTATTCTCTTCTTTAAAAAAAAAAAAAAGAGGTATTTTTTACCTCAGAAGGCATAAACAAGAATGCATCTGTGTCTCTGGAGTTCATTGAATGTTTCCATGACATGAGATGCGCATTAATTTATACTACAAAACCCACAATGCTGTTAGTGTACACCCATGGACAAAACTCAAAGGAATGACAATGAAAGATTTACAGGCAAATTCTCCCAAAATGGGAAGGTCAGCAGGGGAGAGAGAGTTTAAGATTAGAGTGAGAGGGAAGAATTTGAAGGGATCTCTGATAGCTTTTTTTTCATCACCAGATTTAAGCAGGATTTCCATACTAAATATTACCTACTGGGCTTCCAGACTCTCTACAAGATTTTCTTCAGCATTAGGGAAGTTGCAAATACTAAGATCATTGTAAAATATGAGCCCCTGACTGTGATGTGAGTATTTCCTATGCAGTTTCTTCCGTTTGATTCTACCTTATGTTAGGGACTTGGGGCATAGCACAGAAAGCCAATTTGTTACAGTGTATGTGAAACAGAAGAAGGGATAAGCATGAGAACCCAGCAGTCCAGATTATGCTCCGACTGCTTTTCTGTCACTGTTAAATAAAGAAAAGGGACATACTGTCATTCTCCAGGTAGAAATGGATATAGCCTGTGACATGGACTTACCACTATTGAAGTGTGTGTGAAACCTTGATAGGATTTTTTGGAAGGACACAGGCATATGATGCTCTGCTCATACTGCCAGAAGCCAGAGATATTGAGGCACTTTTTTTTTTTTTAAACTTTTTCCTGTAAGGTCAATCCTCCTGAAATTACTCTTCCATCTGGTCATACGTCTGCCTCATTCCCTGGCTGTGCACCAAGTCAGCTGTTGGCAATTCTTAACATGACGAAAACCCTCTTAAGTCATCAAAGCCCCAAACTTGCCTTCTGGTACATATAAATAGCCAGAGATTAGTGGCAGCACCAGCTTCTGTTTTCCAAGGAGGAAAGTAGGTTGACAACAAAGCTCATTCATGTCTGCCTTTAAAGGTTTGAATATTCTTTGCCTTATTAAGTAATCACCATTTCAAGCCTCTGAAATACCGAGCTGAAAGACCGATTAGATATTACCCTGACTGTGCTGTTTGCTCTAATTTAGATTTATGACTATGTCAGTTTAAGGAATGAATCTCTCATATCAAACACAGAAGTATTCGTTTCGTTTTTCCTATGGAATAAAATGTTTCATTCATTGGCAATATTCCCAGACCTTCAATATGATGGGAATAAATTATGTACATTTACATGGCACTTTTGTGAATTCTTAATTAAGGAATGGTAACAGTGATCTGAAAAGAAGCATTTTATGCAGTGAGAAAAAGAATAAATCCATTAGCCACTATAAATTGCAAGATTTAGCAGGAACGATAGATTTATGTTTGCTTTTAATTTTCTTCCATTGTGTTAAAAAGCCCTTTAACCTTTGAGTATTGATTAGGAGTAAAGAGTGAATAAATTCTGCTTGCTTTAGAGATAAACTTTTCATTTTGACAAGTTTAGTGCAGCATATCTAAGCTTGTTAAAAACAAAAAACCAACCAAAAAAAAAAAAACCCAACACCCAAAAAGCTATATATATAACATTTCTTTACATCAGCAGCGTGGCATAGTTCTGGTCAGTGCAAATGTTAAATGTTTTATGACCTTTTATTCCATTATACTACACAGAGAATTAATTTACCAAACTCTTCTTGTAGTTCTCATGAGTGTTATTTCTGATATTTCAGAGAGAGAAAAATAATATTTCACTCTACTCTGCTAATACTACAGAGCACCACTTAATTCTCCTAAAATTCCTGTTATATTCATCACCATCAAAAGAAAAACAGTGCTTCTTAGTTGCAGCTCACTGAATGCATCTGATCTGAGGTATGGAAAAAATTAAATACCTACCAGGCAGCTGTAATTTTAATGCATCTTAGCTGGTGCATATCTTGGCAGAAATTTTGGAAGTAGATGTGTGTGCATTCATGTGCATATATGCACTTAAAGTATAAAGAAGACATAAAAGAATATAAACACCAAGACAAATAGAAATTGTTCATAATGAGGTTACTACTAACTAGATGAAACTACCCAGTCACTATATGATGAAAAACAGACAAAAAAATATTAAATAATTATTACCTTTTAAAGGGCCTTGTCACTGCCATCTTGTGGCCCTTTTTCATGGTCAGCCACATGACGGAATCAGAGCTTGAGTGCATCAAGTAAAATCTGGGCTGAGCGCTCCTATGCAGGTGCATGAACACATGAGATGTCTGCAACGTGTTTAGGTGTGAGTAAAAAAACATGTAAGTGGAAAGTTGTTACACAGCGTACCAAGCTGTAACATTGCCAGTTATTGCCATTTCATTGTATGGCCGTTGCATATTGGGAGAGAGTTACAAGGGAAGATACAAAAGAGATTATAAAATTTCTGGAGGGGATTGATCCCTTGATCCCCAAGGCAAGAGTCAAACCTGGAACTGATATCCCTCACCAAAGACGTGAGCATCAAGCCCTAGATTACTTTGGAAGACTCCTCCCAGCCCCCTCCCACCATAGCTCCAGCCTCTCCATCTCAGCCCTGGCCATAAAGCTTGGCTGAGCCATGGGGCTAGGGACCCTGCTCTCTCCAGAGATTAAGAATTCCTCAGAGGAGAACCTGAATATCAGTCTTGGTTGGCCTGGGAACATGCTTCCCAGACCTCCTATGACACGAGCTGTGAAAATTTTATTTCTCTCAGCCTTAAGTCAAACATTTGGTGGATTCACAGGCAAGGCACACCAGCCCTTCGCCATTAAAAATCCTCAGTACAGAGAGTTTTTTACCCCTTAATTTCCCTTGACAGTCTGTTTCCAGCTCTACTCCAGGTTTTGCCATGAGCTTTTTTGTCTCACAAATCTAGGCCTAGTCAAATCCGTGGACAGAGGACTACTTATGTTTTAATTTTTGAAAAACAAATAAAATGGCCACCACCTCACAGAGGACTTTATAACTATGTATTAACTTTCCCTTTCCATCTTCATCCTAAATTACAGCACAGTTTTTTTCCTGCAAGACTGAGATTATTCAGTGAAAAACCCATTACACCACCGACCTACAGTTTGTTTAAGTGTTTGAAAAAAAAAAGATATACACAGAAACTTGCTACTTGTAAAAAATTTCTACAAGATTAAAGCTGTTGCACTGTACCTTATCTCTAGCATAGGCCTATGTCATTGTTAAGGTGAAACAAAGAGAAAGATTTTTTCAAAATGTAGATTCTGTAAATGAAGCCCACTGTCCCCAAGATACAAGCAAACTTTGTTGCTTGATATCTTACAGTATGAACATGTTTCTTGGTAGGAAAAAGTGAGAAGTCTGATAAAATGTGTAGAGCAAATATTTGCCCAAGTGCATGTAATAACTTCCTTTGCCTTTTAAAGTTCCCTTTCTACCTTAGAATTCTAGTTATTATCCTTAAATTAATGGAGTGAAGGTGAGTGACGAGCAAAGTATATTGAGATAAATATGTGCAGTTCAATACTATTCATGTGAATTACAGGGCAATTACAGAACACCAAAAAAACAATTGAGATGCTGTAAGGGCAGACAATTAAGGTTCTGTAAGGGCACACAACTGAAGAAAGATAAAATACATATAAGGCTTTGAAAAATGGTGATTTAGACTGAAATATCATAACAGTTTATGTATTATGAGGGTGTAAATGTCAAATGAAAGCATGGTTTTGTTTTAAGAATCACAAAAAAGAGCATAATTAAGTGCTAGAACAGAAGTAGTATAAGTGAAGGGCCAAGTGATAGAACAGAAGTGAAATTAGGCTAAACATTCAAAGAAAATCTATAAAGCATAGTTCTTTAAAGAAGGCAATGAAACTTGTTCCTTAAGTTTGAAATTAGAGGAAAGATAGGAAATTAAATTGTAGGGAACTCTCTCCTGTTGCAGGGGTCTGGGATAGGCTGAGATTACTGTTTTTCTAGAGTTTTTGAACTAAAAACTGTTCTAGGAAATATAAATGAGAACCAGAAATAAAAGAGGAATGGTAACAAGAATTAAAGGTCAAAGCCACGTTCATCTGCAAACTCATATGTGTTCAACAAGGTGGCATATAGCAGAAAATGCACAGAAAACAAAATATGCTGTGTTGTCAGCTTTTAGCTAGACTGATTAAATAGATGATGCAAACTATATTAACACAGAAGTTTAATTTATTGGGGCAGTGTGTGGTGTATGGGGTAAATGCATGCTGGAATTGCTGTTAGCTCTGCACTGCAACATTTCAGCTTGTGCTGGCCTTGGTCATGGGGGGAGGTTCATACAATGTCACATCCACTGCCAGAGCTGCTCTCGCTTGGAAAACATAAAGCATATTCTCTCCCCTTCCTACTTATCCCTTGAATCCACATTACAAAGATACATACTGTCTCAAAGCTGGTACCCCTGCACAAACACATGACCAATGACTCACTTTTTAAGCATATAAAAACCCTCCCATTGTTCTGTCCTTTTCTTCCCCTTCCCAAATAATTTCCTTAAAAAATAATATTAAAATTATTTTTCTTTTGTTTTGATTTTCAGGTAAAGGGGACAAGAGTGAACACTATTTATCTAGATGCGACTTTGCATAGGTAGACAAGCTAAGTAATCACATCACTGAAAATATTGCAACAGTATATCAGAACACATCAGGGTGGTATTTATTAATTTTGTGACTCGTGCAATATGTACCAGGAAAAACCTCAACATTCACAGTATGACTGTTTCAATATTTGTCTTTCTGGTACTTAAAAATATGTTACATGTTTGAAAGGAAGGTGAGGAACTGAATGATTTTTTTTTTTCCTTTTGGAAATGTTGGCTTACGTGTGCCAAACTTTCAGAGGCATTAGTTTTCTTTGGTTTAGGTCACAGAGCTCAGCTGTGGCTGCTGCTTCTGCAAACAGAAGTGGGGCAGAGCTGAGAAGTGCAAATAAATGCCACAAGCTACCTTCGCCTGGAGGCCCTGGGCACAACTTATGCTCATGGATGATGAGTTAGGTCTCACAGCTTATCAATTGTTCTTTGTGCATGCACCCCAAGTCCAGTGATTCAGACATTTTGTGCCATGCTGTATGTAAGAACCATCCCAGTTCTGATGAATTGCCCATGTCTGCTATGGTTCTTTCAAGCTCTGAACTAGGTTGTGGATCCGGTGGGACCCCTCTGTAGATAACACTGGTCAGAAACCAAGATATGTGGCAGGCAGTGGAAAGTATGCTAACCCTTTAAAAACCTAAAATACAGACACACAAATAATTTACCACAGTAATTTGGATATCAAGCTGTGTGGAAACAACTGTGCTAAGTGATCTGCTGATTCTCCTGCATATTAAGATCTTGTGATTCATTTCTAGAATATATTCAAATGGCATCCTGGGCTGCATCAAAAGAAGCTTGGCCAGAAGGTCGAGGGAGTTGGTTTTACCCCTCTACTCCATTCTGGTGAGACCCCAGCGCTGGAGTCCTCAGCATGGGAAGGACATGGACCTGTTGGAATGGGTCCAGAGGAGGGCCATGGATATCATCAGAGGGATGGAGCGCCTCCTACGAGGACAGGTTGAGAGAGTTGGAGTTGTTCAGCCTGGAGAAGTGGAGGCTCCGGGGATAACTTAAAATGGCCTTCTAGTACCTAAAGGAGGCCTACAGGAGAGATGAGGAGGGTCTCTTTATCAGGGAGTGTAGTGACAGGAGAAGGGGTAATGGTTTTAAACTGAAAGAGGGGAGATTTAGATATTAGGAAGAAATTCTTTACTGTGAGGATGATGAGACACTGGAACAGGTTGCCCAGGAAAGTTGCAATGCCCCTTTGCTGGAAGTGTTCAAGACCAGGCTGGATGGGGCTTTGAGAAACCTGGTCTAGTGGAAAGTGTTTCTGCCCATGGCAGGGGGGTTGGAACCAGATGATCTTCAAAGTCCCTTCCAACCCAAACCATTCTATGATTCTGTGATATTCAATTATTCTTAATTATTCAATTATACCTTAACACCAGGCTGGTATGGAAGAATCAGCACAAAATATCAGATTTAGTGTTGATCCTGTTGATCCTGTTTAACCTGTTGTTGATGGAGTATGTAAAGATTATCTTAATCCTGTTGTATTTACAGTTTCACATCTAGTACTTTATCAAATGATAAGAAAATGTATTTTTTATTTTTCTATTTTATTCATGTTATGTTTCATAGAAGTATCAAGTTCTCTTTCCTTTGAACCCTGCAAAATGTTGTTATTGATCTCAAGGAGGACTGACTGACTAACCATGTGCATGGAAAAATCTTACATAATTGAAGAGAAGCCATATAAATTCCTTTAAAAACTTATCAAATAGTTAAGGAGATCTTAGTTATAAATGTTTTGAGCATGCTATCAATAAAATGTTCTAATTAATTCCTACTCAAAAGCTTTCTACAGTTCTCCTAGTTCCTTTTTTTTTTGTATTCCAGAAAATTTAAAATGTTGAAGTTCATCAATCCATTTGGTGCCTGATATTAATTATTATTGAATTACTTAGCACTCATTCTTCCATATTTCTTTGCAGCAGACACTTTGCCGGCTAGACATATGAAATCTCAGATGATGGCATATTACAAGTGTCTTCAAAGGTATCTGGTAAAACCTGGTACATTTTAGTGTTTGTAATTTTCCGGGGTTCAGAAATTTGTGTTCTTGCAGTAGTCATTAGGAATGGGAAGGCTCATTTCATTGATTGCGCTGTAAGAAGGCTGTTCAGGTTCAGACGGAGCAGAAAGGTTAGTGGAATATCAGTTAAATGCTTCAGTGGTCTGTGACAAATCTCCAGTCATGCTCTTATCACAACTGATGAATTTAATCTTTAAAAGGTGTTTAAACTGAGTACATCCTCGTACTTTCCAAGGCTGTAGAAGCAACTGAATATACACAAAATGGTAATTCAGATAATGGCAATCTCCTTACTTTTATATGGAAATTACTATAATGTAGAATTAGTCAGTTGAATTTTCAGATTGTCCCACCAGAAAGTTTGTGATCAAGATTTTTTTGTTTGTTTGTTTGCTTTAATGGACGAAACTCTACCAATAAACATTTCTGTATATATTACTGTAGTAGCCCAGTTAGACACTGTAAATGGCCATCATAAAATGAGAAATTAACATATGAAAACAAGGCAGCAGGTGCAAAACTATGGACAGGAATTCTTGGACATTTTTATTTCAAATATTTGCACAATAATTTTAAACCATCTTTTCCCCATACATTGGCATCATTATTTTCACTGGCTTTCAGGAAACAGCTCTTCATTTGCTAGTATCAGTTTTACTAATTTTATCTCTATGCAGCTCTTTTGCTTTATGACATCTGGTTCCAATGAGGAACACTTTCAGAATACTTCTTTTGATTTTGTCAGAAATTGCAACATGAAAATGAACCTGTAAGTGGTCAAAAGTATCTAGATTAAAAAAATCTGAATTTTGGAAATAGCATTTCAGTAGCATTCCTTACTTTATGTGAGGGACTATAACCAGTCGTATGCTCCTATGAGTTAAAAGAAAAACAAAATATCCAAAACATGAAGGTCCAAATTATATTTTATTTTAACTTAATATTAAAGCCATATTATACACTATAGATACTGACTGCCTGAAGTCATTGCCTGTTCTACTGCCCGCAGTCAGATTTGGCACAAGTAGTATCTCCAAACTGAAAACTGGATAATAAATAGGCTTTCTGATTTGCTAGCATTCAATATATTTTAGGGAAGGGATTGTTTAAAAATCATATCAGTTTGTAGGCAAATAAAATGCATTAAATAATAGTTACATTCTTTGTCTTTTAAAGTTAAAATAGTTTGATGAAATATGAAATAGTTTGGTTGCTGCATTTTAATTAAAAGAAATGTCAATACAGTGACTCACTGACTAAACAAACAAAAAATGAATAAGTCTAGTATATTGAATTGAGCCATTTTGGGTTTTGAGGTTCACTTTTATTTGACTAAGCTATCAAAATGAACAAATCATTGTATATAAACAAATTTATAAAATTGGTAAATGTTTGAAAATACTATACATTATGGGTTTGCCTGCATTTATTAAATATTTTCACTGAGATCTAGTTCTGGCTGTAAGTTTCATCCTGAAGGGACTGAATTTTCAATATCCCTTAAATATCTAACTGGAATATGTGTTATAAAGTGGATTTGAATTTAGTAGTGGGGAAAGAGCTTAAGTACAATATAAATCACAAAAGTGTTTCACTATTCCCTTTGCACCTCTGAAAGGAAATTAACAGAATGGTTTAAGCTTTATGAAGAGTTTTGTGTTTGTTTAAATGCCAGTGGGAAGTAGATGATTACAGGAGGATTCTATCAGTTTTAAGGTCATCTCAAAGTGTTATGTACAAATAAAAAAGACAGAAATATCTATAGAGCTTCTGTAAGATTAATCTAGATTGAATAAAGACTATTTATCTTTAACATCCTACCAACAAAGTGCAAGTTTCTAGCTTTGCAAAGATTTGAGCACACCTCAAATGTGACGTAACATGAAGGAAGACCTGTAAGCTCTGCTAGTGCCAATGAAATGATGACACAGTTATAGAAACTACTGATCTCCCTGGCCTGTTTAAAGATATGCACATCTAAGTTCTCACCTGAGCAGGAATTAAAATTGCAGTTGAAGATTTGCTATTCAAAGTATTCTCATCTTGTTTAGCATCTGACTGCTTTCAATGACACGAAGTCTTTTTTAGGTACTAAGAGGTGCAGTCAGTCTTTCTTTGTATACCTCTGCATATTAGGATATAACACAAACAAAACTTTTTTGTGTTTGCTGATCTAGAGAGAAAGGAGAAGTAGCTGCTTGGATGTAATGATTACTTCTATGTAATATTAATCATGGCTAAAATGTTAAAAATTCTTTCATTTCTAATAACATTGAAACACTATTTTTAACCTCAGAAAACTTTAATTACGAAGGAACATTTTTAGTGGTGCCATAGAAAAGAATATTTGATGGGAATGTTCTTTACTGCATTTTATACAACATTGAGTTCTATAAAGTCTGATGAGCTATCATGAAACCTTTGGACTGGATTCTGGCATTGTGTGCTTGATGACAAATCAATAAAACCCCAAAACATTCAATTGACTAAGCAATTGACATTTTACAAAAGTTCAAGCATATATTTGTTACAACTGTCATTAGTCTTTCATGATATTAAAAATGTTAGAGACTGAGACCAAACTAGAACAAAATAAAACTTCATATCACACTTCATAAATAGACATAAATCAAATATCTAAAGAGCAACATGAGAAGTGTTCTGTGATTGTGTAGCTTTGCAAAATGTAAGATCTGGAGACTTAATGTGACATGGAACAAACAGGAATAAAAAATATCAGCTGCAAAACAACTTTAAAAATCATCAGTAATGCAGGAAAACATGCCATCAAAGCATTCCAGTTCTTTCCTTTTATTGAAAGTTCTAGGAAATTATTAATTTCATCCAAAAGTTTGATTTAAATCAATGTAATTGTTTAGTTGTTTGGGGTTTTTGTTTGTCAAACATTTTGCCAATAATCTTAACAATAAACCTTTTGCTTTGTGAACTTCTTCAGTTCTTTTTTTGATATACAGTAATGGTGATGAAAGGAAAAAGTTGGCCCGGCAATTTTCAGTAAATAAACTTTAATTTTGCATTTTAATTTGCCTTTAAAACTGTGGATTTCCTATCTGAAGGAGTATTTTCTATACTAAAAAATGAGTTTAAAAAAGCAGTAGAAAATTCTTGGGACATATTCAAGTGAAAAACAAATACATACAGACTGAGATAGAGATAGAAGGATAGTACTTAACACTATAAACTTAATCTGTCACGATGGTGGTTGATTGGTTATGGTGCTCTTTTCACTATGAAAATCTTCTCTGAACAAAAAATTAAATTCATTTATAATTATTCAAATTCATGCAAGTTTACAGGAACTTTAGTTTTAACAGCCAAAATATTTAGTAAGAATTTTAATAT